>CAKXYN010000015.1:8695000-9295000 GCA_935064755.1 Tragelaphus eurycerus
GAGGAAGGTCAATATATAAGGTTTTGGTGAAGGCAGAGTTAATTTCCATTAAGCACTCATTTTAGAAAGGTTTCTGCTAGTTATAAGGATCTGATATCATCTTAAAGGAATTTAGTGCTTTTATAGATATGAGGAGATGCCAGGATTGGGATCATGAAATCAGTTCCTAAAAGCATTCAACTATCTAAAGATCAGATTCCCTGGAGCACAGTGTCTCACTCTACCCTGAACTCCCTCAGGGAATGTTGAAAGTCAACAGCTGTAGCAGCAATAGGTTGATCTCCATAGAGGCAGATGGCAAATTCCCTTGTTGTTCAGTCATTGGCAATGCAATTGGTAAGTGCAAATTTGTAGACAGAACTAACCCATGTCTCCTGCATTATAGGAGGATTCTTTTTACTACTGAACCACCAGGGAAACCATTTATGACCCTAGGATTAATTAATAAGAGTACATACTTTTAACTATCTGATGGATGAAAACTACCAATCTAACTCAGCAAAAAAATACAAAGTTTTGTATAGTTTTTGTTAATTGCCATGCCAAATCCTTAATCAAACTCTCTGAACTCTGCTTATTATTTAATTCTATACCCAGCCTTAATAGTTTTCCAAATTGTTTGAATAGCTTATATGTTTTTTAGCCCATTTTCCTCCAAATACTGCTAGTCAACATAGCATTTTGAAAGTCTAAGTCTAACATAGGCCATGTAAGAATATGTTGGATAACTGGTGATGACATAATCCTTCATTACCAAGGTGGAAAATATAGAGAGAAAATAGAGTTCAACTTCAATAGGCATTTTCAATTAATATTTATGAAAAACTCATTCAATGACATTTACTTATAAAATGCTTCACCTAAATATTTTACTCCTTGGAAGGAATGTTATGACCAACCTAGATAGTATATTAAAAAGCAGAGATATTACTTTACCAACAAAGGTCCCTCTAGTCAAGGCTATGATTTTTCCAGTGGTCATGTTTGGATGTGAGAGCTGGACTGTGAAGAAGGCTGCCCACTGAAGAATTGATGCTTTTGAACTGTGGTCTTGGAGAAGACTCTTGAAAGTCCCTTAGACTGCCAGGAGGTCCAACCAGTCCATCCTAAAGGAGACCAGTCCTGGGTGTTCATTGAAAGGACTGATGCTGAGGCTGAAACTCCAATACTTTGGCCACCTCATGCGAAGAATTGACTCATTGGAAAAGACCCTGATGTTGGGAGGGATTGAGGGCAGGAGGAGAAGGGGACGACAGAGGATGAGATGGCTGGATGGCATCACCAACTCGATGCACATGAGTTTGGGTGAACTCCAGGAGTTGGTGATGGACAGGAAGGCCTGGCGTGCTGCTATTTATGAGGTTGCAAAGAGTCGGACACAACTGAGTGGCTGAACTGAATTGAACTGAAATATTTTAGTTGAATATGTATGGACTATCAGCTGTTTACACCTTTGAGTAGATTGTTCCTACCTGGCTAGCTCACACATAATTCTGATTAAATAAATTTTCCATACCTGAATCCTATGGGATTACTTACTCTGTATTATTTTTTAATACTTACTCTGTATTATTTCACCAGGGCTTCCCTGGTGGCTCAGAGGCTAAAGCGTCTGCCTGCAATGCAGGAGACATGGGTTCGATCCCTAGGCTGGAAGATCCCCTGGAGAAGGAAATGGCAACCCACTCCAGTATTCTTGCCTGGAGAATCCCATGGACGGAGGAGCCCGGTGGGCTACTGTCCACAGGGTCACAGAGTCGGACACGACTGAGCGACTTCACTCACTGTATTATTTCCACACTGCATCTAGCCTTCCTTCTGTTCCCAGCATGTTAGGAACAAGTAATTTAGTTGCTAAGATTTTTCCATTTGTCTAAAGGCAAGCTTATCAACCTCTATGAAGAAAGTGTATGCTATCTTGCACCCTGTTTGATATATCATGGGAATCAAGATAAGACTTTTGTTGATTTGTTGATAAGGAGGTGGCAGCCAAAGCAGTTAAATGCATTGAAAAAAAAGAACTTTAAAAGATATTTAAGACTTTCAACAGAACATATTTAATTCTGGCAGTAATAAAATAGATGGGATTTCATTGTAAAGCTGAGCAGAATTCAGCTTCTAATATGTCAGCTTTATATGACAGATTATTAATAAACTGCCACTGTTATCTCTTGATACCAGTCTGTGGTGACTGCCTTTTTTTGAACTTGAAACTCAAATGTGATTTTAAATGCAATCTTTACCTTGTGAGCCATTTTCTTCCTTTAAATACATTTTTTTCTTTGTTCTATAGCAATTATTGTATCATTAATGGTTTCAATTTCATTATACTAGCATTTTCCAAAAATTACTAGGAAATTATGTGACTTTAGATAAGATAAAGGTTTGTTTGTTTTGATGAAGGCAAGGGTGAGGAAAAATTAAGAAAGAGGGTTTATTCATTTCCTCAAGGAGCTTTCCCCAGTGTTTATGCGTTTTCCCTGGTTTGCTTATCTCTGCTGTAGATAGCCATTTTCTACTACCCATACCTTCCTTAATCCAAGGAAACACATTGAGCATCTCTATGAAATAGGCATTGTGCTAGGAAAACTGATAGACAATGAACAGAGCCTGCAGGAAATGTACAGTTCCTGAGAGTTTATAGAAGGGTCTAAGGTTATCCTCTAGATATAAAGGGTCATCACCTATGAAGTTCTCTATGCTGTATATCTCCTTGTTACTCCACCATAACTTTAGTTTACTGTCAGAGGAAAGTTAAGAATTGCTTCACTGTAAGTTATAATTAGTGCATAAGGAACACAGAATCTGATGATGGTAAAGAAAATGTACATAATGTTATAGAGAGGCCAAAGCAAGTAGAAACAGCTATAGATCAATAGAGGTATGACTGAATTGGTTGTACGTAAGTAGCATATATTATTTTCATTGTCATAATTGGATGACTAATGTAAAAACTATCAGGCAAAACTAAAATCAAGAATACATACTCTCAGTCAGGTATTTATCAGCATTTCCTAAGCACTTAATCATACAATATACACTGCTAGATGACTTTATACAAAAGTATGAGAGAGTTATTTTTGAGATCAAATTAAAATATGCCAAAGGTGAGTTAGCAAAGTATTTGTGATACTTAAGAATCCTGACTCTGCCTATAATTAAGTGTGACCTTTCCAAGTCATTTATTTTCTCAGATCTTCCTTTTGTTCAAATACAAAACAAGGAAGATTGCACTATGAATTTTGAATCCCTTTACATTTTATTATTCTTTCTGTATTAGTTAGTATCTTTGGGTCACAAGTAATAGGAAACTGCTGCTGCTAAGTTGCTTCAGTCGTGTCTGACTCTGTGTGACCCCATAGACGGCAGCCCACCAGGCTCCCCCGTCCCCGGGATTCTCCAGGCAAGAACACTGGAGTGGGTTGCCTTTTCCTTCTCCAATGCATGAAAGTGAAAAGTGAAAGTGAAGTCACTCAGTCGTGTCCGACTCCCAGCGACCCCATGGACTGCAGCCCATCAGGCTCCTCCGTCCATGGGATTTTCCAGGCAAAAGTACTGGGGTGGGGTGCCATTGCCTTCCCCGAATAGGAAACTAACTTGCTTAAACTCTAACAAAGCTTTATCATTACACTTTACAAGAAGTTGAGCAGTTGTATAGTTCCATGAATGATTAATTTAGTGACTCATTGACATCATCAAGGGCCTATTTTTTCTCTGTCTCTGTACTCTGTCCCTTTTCATAGCTTTGTCCTTGCCAAGCTTCCCTCAGTATTGAAAGATGCTTACCATAGTCTCAGGTTTCCTACCCAGATACAAGATACCCAATAGAAGAAAAGAGACTCACTTTCTTTTCTTTTGAGGTTAAGGAAGCTATTTAAGTCCCACTGACTGCCTGAACGTGAACGGAACGGAAGCGCCAGCGGTCGTCTTTGTCTTCTGCCAGGGATTTCGGAAGAGGAGGGAGCCATTTCCTGACCGGGAGCGGCGGAGGGCGCGAGCCACCAGGGAAGTCCCACCTGACTGCCTACTGCCCACAAATATTCCTTCACATTTCATTGATCAAACATGTCACATGCCCCAGTCTAAAAGAAACAATTCCTATTGGCTTAAACAGATTATGTTTATGCTATGTATCTGAAAATGTGTCCTGCTTCCCCAGAATCTCAGGTCTGTGCAGAGAAAGAAAGAACTTTAAAATATTCAAGTTCCCTTAAGAAGATGGAAAGGAGAGATGGTTCTTGTTCAGGTATCCAGTGGGAACTGTTATACTTATTATACTTTGTTGGTATACTACATTCTTCCAGAATGCATATTCTTATTGTCCCTGAGGACAAAATAGATAAACTATGGTTCAACTTCAGAATGAAAAGTTTCCAGAGAGGCAAAAATCAAATTAAGTAGGTAATTGCCTAGTAAATAAGCAGTTCTTAGTATTTATGTGTACATTCTTTCTCAAAATTCTTTAGTAACTCCTCATTTTCAGTAGAATAATTTTAAAGTATACAGGATAAAAATTTGATCTCTCTCAAAATCGCACAGCCCTGTTCCCATCCACAATGCATACACAGGCCTTTTGTTTTCAAGCTTTTGCCTTCGCCCATGCTAGTCTCTCAAAAACGTGACAATTACAGTCCAAGAAGCAACCCTCACCCCATCTATCCTCCTTATAACCTTCCCTTATACCTGACCAGCTTATGCATATTTAACTGAAAAGGAGCTACTCTTGCTTCATTCTTTCAAGTTTCACAGCCTTCTTTGTAAAGTTGTTTATGAGTCCCCAGATAACCCATTGTTCTATCATTTCCCCACTGAACTATGACTCTATTGCTATTAGATTGATTATTTTACGGTTTTACATTTACTTGGTGATCTCTTTACTGGACTTTACCTTCTGAGAGGCTGGTGTTCTCGCTGCTCTTGTATTTGACTCTCAAATAATGAACATGGATTTATTACATGTGTACTTGACTGTATGCCTGGGAAACAGATGGTGTAGGAGTCAGTGTACATAAGCCAAGCAAGTGGTTGGACATCTTTTTTCCCCATGATAAGGAAATAAGATACCCTAGAGAAGTGGCTCACAACATTTTCCTCAAATGGCAAAATATTGTCCTAACCAAAAACTTAACCTGCAAGATACAGTCTACAGAATCTCACTATTAATGACCTAATGCACATGCACTGTCTTTAAATATGGTTTTTAATCTTCTAAAATTTTGCTAACTTTATATTCTCTCATGTTCAGTTGTTAAACTCCTGATAAATGTGTATTCTTTGCCATAAAATACTCAGATTTTGTTTAAAATAAAATAATTTTATTTGTCATTATGTTAGATCAATTTCCAGAATCACCCTGTTTATTCTGATTTCCTACCAGTAATTACCCTGTGAAGTGTTGAATTTTGTAATGAAGAATCATAGATTTAATAAAATGGGGAAAAAATCATGAGATGAAACATTTTATCAATGACATCACTGTTGATTGCTGTATTCTTTGAGTGACTAACCTCACTGCACATTAAAAAACAAATAAATCCTATGGTTGTGTTATTATAATTTACCTTCATATGTATCACTGTGTTTGTAAAGGTAGCATGTACAAATTATTTTCACCACTTTGAATTCAAAGATTAATATAAATATGTAACAATTTTTAAGTACAAGAATAGTTTGATTATCCATTTATAAATTGTAACAATTAGTAGATTGCGATTGTTTTAGATAAGTATCAGACAAGAAAAATAATATTTCAAAATAAAAGCACTGGGGAAGAAAAAAATATTTAGGGAAAAAACCTAGTAGTATAGTGTTTGAGTTGTCACAAATGAGGAAACAGCCAATAAGGCACTCTGTGCCTATCAGAGTGTACTTATAAATCCATCTGACATCTCTGGCCTATGAGAAGACTGAAAAATGAAGTTACAGACTTCTTACTAAAGATGACAACATCAACAAAGAGGGTTTGAGAGTGCTATTTGGCTGTATCCATTAATCTCACTTCTCTTCATTCTGTTCTGGACTTTTCTCACACATGTCTTCAAAATCCCAGGAAGCAGGGCCAAAGTTTAATCTCTTGTTTTGTTTCCAACAAGGACATTTGATTGTTTTCATAATTGCACAAAAAATGAATAATGTATACAGTTCTGGAAATATGGGAAAGTATAAAATGCAATTTTGAAAAATAAGGAGACCTACAATTTGCTCTTGACATATGTGGACATTTGCAGCATTTTCACTTTATTTCTTGTATCCAAAAGTATTTGCATATCCTTCAAAAGACAGTTTGGCAATATCAAGAACTAGTTTTAAAAATACAAGAAAAAAGGAAACTATGAGAGAAAAGTATCCTCATTAGTCATCATAGGGTAAAGATTCTGAAATATCAAGGTTTAAATAGATTTCATGCTTTTCTTTCTCATCCTTGTACTGATACATATGTAGAAACCATCATTTAAGACATGCATTTTTTTCCAATTTAAATGTAATAAATACTTTTACCCTTAAGAAATGTTATCCATTTCTATATAGCCTTCAAATTGTAAACTTAAAAGACTTCATATTACTTCAGTTTATGATTGCTATCAGAACAGATCAAGGCAGAATTTGTTGTTCAGTCACCAAGTCATGTTTAACTCTTTGAGACCCCATAGACTGCAGCACTCGAGGCTTCCCTGTCTTCACTATCTCCCTGAGTTTCTTCAGACTCATGTCCATTGAGTCGGTGATCCCATCCAACCATCTCATCCTCTGTAGCCCTTCTCCTCTTGCTCTCAGTCTTTCCCAGCATCAAGGTCTTTTCCAGTGAGTGGGCTGTTCGCATCAGGTGGCCAATTATTGGAGCTTCACCTGCAGCATCAGTCCTTCCAATGAATGTTCAGAGTTGATTTGGGTTTAAAAAGTATTTAGAGTAACAAAGAATGAGGGAAATTAACCAAATACCTTATTTTATAGTTATCAAGTTAAATAAATATTTCCATTTTATTAATTCATTTACTAATATTACCAATACAGTTTAAAATCAGATTATTTGTTTTATTTAATATCTAGTTTAGGGTTTTTTATATAGTTTGGATATTAACCCTTTAACAAATATGTTGCTTACAAGTATTTTCTCCCATTCTGCAAATTGGCTCTTTTGTTAATGGTTTACTTTGCTGTGCTTTTCAAAAAAAAAAAAAAAGGTAATTCCAGTTGATTATTTTTGCTTTTTTTTTTTTTTTTTTTGCATGTGCTTTTTTTGTCCATCATAACTGAGACCAGCGTCAAGAATCTTTTTTCCCTCAGTTTTCTTCTAAGGGTTTTATAGTTTCAGGATTTACATTTAAGTTTTTAATTCATTTCAAGTTAATTTTGTGAATGGTGAAAAATAGGCAATCACTGTCAGACTTTTGCCTGTGAAAATCCAATTTTTAAAACACCATTTATTTAAAAGACTATTTTCTCCATTGAGTATTCTCGGCTCCCTTGTCAAATATTAGTTGACCATATGTATGTGGATTTATTTCTGGACTCTTGCCTCTGTTAGGTTGAAATATGTGTCTGTTTTTATGCCAGTACCATGTTTTGATTACTAAAACTTTGTATTTATAGATAAAAATCAGGCAATGCCATACCTCTGCTTTTGTTGTTCTTTTTTGTAATTGATTTGGCTAATTCATTCAACTTATGGTCCATAAAAATAGGATGTCTTTCTCTTTCATGTGTATGTCTTCTTACATTAATTTGTATATGTGAAAATATCCATGATACATAGGGGTGAATCCCACTTGATCATGGTGTATAATCTAACGTGCTATTAAATTTGATTTGCAAGAATTTTGTTGAGAGTTTTTGCATTTAAATTCATCAGGGATATTGGCCTGTAGTTTTCTTTTCTTATAGTGTTCTTATCCGGTTGTGGTATCAGGGTAATATTGGCTTCTTAAATGAATTTGGGAGTGTTGCCACCATTTAAATTTATTGAAAGACATTGAGAAGTGTTAGCATGAATTCTACTTTATATATTAGATTGGCCAGAAAGTTTGTTCATTTCTTAGTGCCATCTTACAGAAAAAGCCACCAGGTGAACTTTCTGGCCAAACCAGTATCTAGTAGAATTTGCTAGCAAAAACTCTGATTCTGAGCCTTCATTATTTGTTGCTGTTCAGTCACACAATCATGTTGGACTCTGAAAACACAAGGAGTGCAGCACACCAGGCTTCCCTGTGCTTCACTCTCTCCTGGAGTTTGCTCAAACTCATGTCCATTGAGTCGGTGATGCCATTCAACCATCTTATCCTCTGTTGCTGGTTTATCCTCTTCCTCTCAATCTTTCATCAAATCAGGGTCTTTTCGAGTGAGCTGGCTCTTTGCATCCAGTGGCCAAAGTTTTGGAGCTTCAGCTTCAGCATCAGTCCTTCTAATGAATATTCAGGGTTGATTTCCTTTAGGATTGACAGGATTGATCACCTTGCTGTCCAAGGGATTCTCAACAGTCTTCTCCAACACCACAGTTCAAAAGGATCAATTTTTCAGTGCTCAGCCTTCTTTATGATCCAACTCTCACATCTGTGTATGATTACTGGAAGAACCATAGCTTTGACTAGATGGACATTTGTCAACAAAGTAATGTCTCTGCCTTTTAATGTGCTGTCTAGGTTTGTCATAGCTTTCCTTTCAAGGAGCAAGCATCTTTTAATTTCATGGCTACCTACAGTCATCGTCCACGGTGATTTTGGAGCCCAGGAAAATAAAATCTGTCACTGTTTCCATTTTTTCCTCATCTATTTGCCAGAAAGTAAAGGAACTGGATCCCATGATCTTCATTTTTTGGATACTGAGTTTTGAGCAAGCTTTTTCACTCTCCTCTTTAACCTTCATCAAGATGATCTTTACTTCCTCTTCGCCTTCTGTGGCATTAAGATGGTATCATCTACATATCTGAGGTTATTGATACTTTTCGTGGCAATCTTGATGCTAGCTTGTGCTTCATCCAGTCCTGCATTTCGCACAGTGTACTTTGCTTATAAATTAAATACACAAGGTGACAGTATACCTTTTTGACATACTTCTTTCCCAATTTTGAACCAGTCTGTTGTTTCATGTCTGGTTCTAACAACTGTTAGAACTGTTGCGTCTTGTCCTGCATACAGGTTTCTCAGAAGGCAGGTAACATGCACTGATTCTCCCATCTCTGTAAGAATTTTCCATAGTATTTTGTGATCCACATAGTTAAAGGCTTTAGTATGATCAATGAAACAAAAATTTTTTTTTTTCTGGAATGCTCTTGCTTTTTAATGATCCAATGGATGTTGGCAGTTTGACCTGTAGTTCCTCTGCCCTCTAAATCCAGCTCTTGTGTCTGCTGCTGCTACTGCTGCTAAGTCGCTTCAGTCGTGTCCAACTCTGTGTGACCCCATAGATGGCAGCCCACCAGGCCCCGCCGTCCATGGGATTCCCCAGGCAAGAACACTGGAGTGGGTGCACTTGTGTCTAGAAATCCTCAATTCACATATTGTTGAAACCTAGTTTGAGGGATTTTGAGCATTACCTTGCTAGCATATGAAATGAGCACAATTGTGCAGTGGTTTGAACATTCTTTGGCATTGCCCTTCTTTGACATTAGAATGAAACTGACCTTTTCCAATCCTGTGGCCACTGCTGAGTTTCCAAATTTGCTGGCATATTGAGTGCAGCACTTTAACAGCATCATCTTTTAGGATGTAAAATACCTCAGCTGGAAGCCCATCACTGCCACTAGCTTTTTTTCATAGTCAGGCTTCCTAAGGTCCACTTAACTTCACACTCCAGAATGTCTGGCTCTAGGCTAGTAAGCATAGCATCATGGTTATCCCGGTCATTAAGATCTTTTTTGTATAGTTCTGTGTATTCTTGCCATATTCTTAATATCTTCTGCTTCTGTTAAATCTGTACTCTTTCTGTCCTTTAGTGTGCCCATTTTTGCATTAAATGTTTCCTTGGTATCTCTAGGTTTCCTGAAGCGATCTCTAGTCTTTCCCATTCTGTTGTTTTCCTCTATATCTTTGGATTGTTTAACTTAAGAAGACTTTCTTATCTTTCCTTGCTATTCTTTAGAACTCTGAATTCAGTTGGGTATATCTTTCCTTTTCTCCTTTGTCTTTGCTTCTCTTCTTTTCTCTCAGTTATTTGTAAGGCCTTCTCAGACAACCATTTTACCTTGTTGCATTTCTTTTTCTCGGGGATTATTTTGGTAACCACCTCCTGTTCAATGTTACAAATCTCATCCATAGTTCTTCAGGTACTCTATCAGATCTAATCCCTTGAATCTATTTGTCACTTCCACTATATAAGCAACTTAATTTAGGTTATACCTGCGCAGACCAGTGATTTTCTGTACTTTATTCTCTTAGGCTTGAATTTTGGAATAAGGAATTCTTGACCAGAGTCACAGTCAGCTCCAGATCTTGTTTTCACTGACTCTATGAGCTTCTCCATCTTTGGCTGCAAAGAATATAATCAATCTGATTTCAGTATTGACCATCTGGTGATGTCCATGTGTAGAGTCATCTCGTGTTGTTGAAGGAGGGTGTTTGCTATGACCAGTGGGTTCTCTTGGCAAAACTCTGTTAGCCTTGCCCTGATTCATTTTGTTCTCTAAGGCCAAACTTGCCTGTTACTCCAGGTCTCTTTTAACTTCCTACTTTTGAATTGCCATCCCCTATGATGAAAAGGACATCTTTTTTGGTGTTAGTTCTAGAAGGTCTTTTTGGTGTTCATACTACCAGTCAGCTTCAGTTTCTCCAGGATCAGTGGTTGGGGGCATAGATTTGGATTACTATGATGCTGACTCATTTGCCTTGGGAGCAAATTGAGATCATTCCATTGTTTTTGAGATTGCACCCAAGTACTGCATTTTGGATTCATTTGTTGACTGTGATGCCTAGGAGTAGGAATAGGAATTATTGGTGGTATCCTGACCATAGATATAATGGTCATCTGGATTAAATCTGCCCGTTTATGTCCAATTTAGTGCTCTGATTTCTAAAATGTCATTGTTCATTCTTGCCATCTCCTATTTGATGACTTCCAATTTACCTTAATTAATAGTTTCATGTTTGATTCATGGACCTAAGATTCCAGATTCCTATGCAATATTGTTATTTACAGCATCACAGTTTACTTTCACCACCAGACATATCCACAATTGGGCGTTGTTTCCATTTTGTCTCAATGTCTTCTTTCTTTCTGAGCTGTTTCTCCACTCTTCTCCAGTAGCATATTGGACACCTATAGACCTGGAGTGTTCATCTTTCAATGTCATATCTTTTTTACTAATGGCGACCTCCTCCAAGAGGATTTATGCCACATGCTGTGCCTCCGAGGACTGCTGTTGCCAGTGCCCCTGTTCCTGCAGCAGATCACTGCTGACCCATGCCCCTGCAAGAGAGCCTCAAACACTCACAGGAGAAGATGAGTGCATATCCTTCTAACTGCCATCTTAGAACAAGACTGGGCTGTCTCAGGCCAAACTATAGGGAGGGAGCACAGCCCCACCTCTCAGCAGAAAATTGGATTAAAGATTTACTGAGCATGGCCCTGCCCATCAGAGCAAGACCCAGTTTTCTCCACAGCCAGTCCCTCCCATCAGTAAATTTGCCCATGCCTCTTATCCTTATACATCAGAGGGCAGACAGAATCACTGAAAACTAGCCAAAATGATCACATGGATCACAGCCTTGTGTAACTCAATGAAACTATGAACCATGCCATGTAGGGACACGCAAGATGGACAGACCATGGTGGAGATTTCTGACAGTTTGGTCCAATGGAAAAGGGATTGGCAAATTACTTCAACATTCTTGCCTTGAGAACCCCATGAACACTATGAACAGGCAAAAAGATATGACACTGAAAAATGATTATTTGGGGAAGGTTTTAATTATTGCTATATCTCCTTAGTCATTATTCATCTGTTCAGACATTTTATTTTTGATTCAGTTCAGTTCAGTTCAGTCACTCAGTCGTGTCCGACTCTTTGTGACCCTATGAATCACAGCAAGCCAGGCCTCCCTTTCTATCACCAACTCTTGGAGTTCACTCAGATTCACATCCATCTAGTCGGTGATGCCATCCAGCCATCTTATTCTCTGTGTCCCCTTCTCCTCCTGCCCTCAATCTTTCCCATCATCAGGGTCTTTTCAAATGAGTCAGTTCTCTGCATGAGGTGGCCAAAGTATTGGAGTTTCAGCTTCAACATTAGTCCCTCCAATGAATACCCAGGACTGATCTCCTTTAGGATGGACTGGTTGGATCTCCTTGCAGTCCAAGGGACTCTCAAGAGTCTTCTTCAACACCACAGTTCAAAAGCATGAATTCTTCGGTGCTCAGCTTTCTTCACAGTCCAACTCTCACATCCATACGACTATTGGGAAAACTTATGATTCAGTATTGGTATTAATAGTTGCATGTTTCTAGGAATTTATTAATTTCTTAAATGATTCTATTTCTTGGTATTGTTTATAACTGTCTCTTATGATTCTTTATGTTTCTATGATATAAATTGTACTGTCTCTTTTCATTTACAAGTTTATTTATTTGAATCATCTCTCCTTTTTTTTTTTGTCTAGCTAAAGATTTGTTTATTTTCTTTATCTTTTCAAGGAACCAAGCATTTACTTTAGTAATCTTTTCTATTGTTTTCCTATTTCTATTTCATTCATTTGTTCTCTAATCTCTATTATTTCCTTCCTTCCACTGACTTAGGGGTTAGTTTATTGTTTTCTCCTTAATCCTAGAGGCATAAAGTTAGATTTAAATTTCAATCTTTTTTATTTTCCTTGATGTGTATATTTATTCTTTTGCAGCCTTCCATATTCCATAAGTGTTAGTGTATTATGTTTTCTTTTCTTCTTCTTCTTTTTTTTTAGTCTCAAGATATTTTAAAATTTCTCTTTGGAATTCTTTCTGGTGCATTGGTTGGTTGTTCAGAAATGTGTTGTTTAATGTCCACATGTTTGTGAATATTGCAGCTTTCCTCCTATTATTCATTTCCAACTTCATCATATGTGGTCAGAAAAGATACTTGATATAATTTTTTTGTATTTTTGAAGTGTCTTAGATTTGTTTTATGAGCCTAACATGTGACCTATGCTTGTTCATGTGTACTTGAAAAGTGTATTCTTGTCCTGGTGGTGGAATATTGTATATTTATCTATTAGGTCTCTATATTCTAGTGTTGTTAAAATTTGCTGTTTCATTTTTGATTCTCTGGATGGTCTGTCCATTACTGAATGTAAAGTATTAAAGTACCCAACTATTCTATTGCTATTTATTTCTCATTTTAGTTCTATTGTTATTTGCTATTAATAATTAGGTATTTCTATGTTGGGTGCACTAACATTTATATTTGTTATTTCTTCCTGATGAATTGACCCTTTTTTCATTATACAGTAGCAACCTTTTGTGTCATGTGACGTTTCTTCACTTAAAGTCTATTTTTCCTGATATAAATAGGTACAACTGCTTTAAAAAAATTTAATTGAGATATATTTTTCAATCTTTTCAGTCTCACCCTATGTGTGTTCTTAACCTTAGTGCTAACTTGAGTCTCTTACGTGCAGCATATTATTGGATATTTTTTATTGCTATTTTTTTTTAAATTCTTTTGGTCGTTCTGTATGTTTTGATTGTAGAATCTAATCTATTATTTAAGATATTGTTGATAGGTAAATATTTACTATGAGCTTCCTAGGTGGCTCAGTGGTAAAGAATCCTCCTGCTGGTGCAAGAGATGCAGATTCAGTCCCTGGGTTGGGAAAATTTCCTGGAGAAGGAAATGGAAACCCACCAGTATTCATGCCTGGGAAATCCCATGGTCAAAGGGGCCTGGCAGGCTACAATCCGTGGAGTCACAAAAGACTTGGCCATGACTTAGCAATTAATCAAGATATACTATAGTCATGAGTCAATCGTTTTCTGAATTTTTTGTAGATCCCTTCCTTGTGCCTTAATTTTTCTCTTCCTATTTTCCTTTGTGATTTGCATATTTCATGTGGTGGTATGCTTTGACTCCTTTATCATCATTTTTATGACTCCTTTACACATAATCTTTTGTGTATCTACCATAGTTATTTTGTTTGTTTGTCTCTGTTGTAGTTAATGTGAGGCTTACATAAAGTATCTTATAATTATAACATTCTATTTTAAGCTGACTACTTAACTTTGAAATCACAAAGATAATTTATTATTTTACTTCTCACTCTCTCACCTTTTAGGTTTTGAATGTTACTGTTTACATCCTTTTGTGGTGTTTATCAAATAACATTATTATAGTTATAGTTGTTTTTAATACATTTTTTTCTACCTGTCTTAATAGAATTGCAAATGACTTATGTACTACCAATACAGTAATAGACGATCTGATTTTACTGTGTATTTGACTTTACCAGGGACTTTTCCAGATTCATATATTTTATAATGTTAATTAACACCCTTTGATTTTAGCTTGCAAACAAAGGTCTAGTAGTGATGAACCCTTCCAGCCTTTGTTTAAATTGTAATATCAAGCAAGCCTTTGAGTATATGAGGTTCTGGTTTGAAAGTTATGTCAGTGTAGAAGATAAAAATATGGGTGTTGGTAGCATAAAGATGATATTTCAATACATAAGATGAAATGAAATCTTTACTGTGTGTGCATAAAGAAACATATCTAAGACTGAGCCTTGGAGCATTCTAACATTAAGAATTTCCAGAGAAGAGAGGGAACAAGAACAGCAACAAAATGAGACTGACAAGGAAGAGAACTTAAAGTGGGTGATATGTGTGAAGTAATGAGAGCATCCCAGTGTTTCTGAAGATAAAGAGTTCTTATCAACATGTATATTGTATAGATTAATAGACACCAGCTCTTTTGAACATAACAGAAGACTCTATTTTACCTAAGGTTTGAACTGAGTACACTTTCTCATCCACATTTCTAACTTTTGTTCTGAAAATAGAGGGAGGGTAATCTCTTTTACTACTTGAGTAGCACCTACTAGAGCTTCCCAGGTAGTGCTAGTGGTGAATAACTCAACTGCCAGCCAATGCAGGAGACATTAGAGATGTGGGTACGATCCCTGAGTAGGGAAGATCCCCTGGAGGAGGGCATGGTAACCCATCGCAGTATTCTTTCCTGGAGAACCCCTTGAACAGAGGAGCCTGGTGGGCTACAGTCCATAGCGTCACACAGAATTGGACATAACTGAAGCAACTTAGCATCTCACACACATCGTGTCATATGCTTGTTCTTTGTGAAAATGCCATTTCCTTTCAAGTAGTATGGAAAAAATTAGTGACTATATTGAATGGCACTGAGGGCCAGTGTGCTGGAAGAATATTTTTTCTTTTATTTGTGGACATTATGTCTTATGCTCATCACAGCCAACCA
This sequence comes from Tragelaphus eurycerus, assembly GCA_935064755.1. Classification (NCBI taxonomy): domain Eukaryota; kingdom Metazoa; phylum Chordata; class Mammalia; order Artiodactyla; family Bovidae; genus Tragelaphus; species Tragelaphus eurycerus. The sequence continues at coordinate 8,710,389 of CAKXYN010000015.1, forward strand.
ATCAGAATTTGTGAATGAGGTGCTGAATCCCAAAGAATTTAGCTAAATTACCTATTCTGATAGCCTGACCGTGTAAGAAACAAGGGTGTCAGATTCTGTTACTTCTGATAAATTAAAACAGAGCTATAATCTTTAAACCTTTCTTTCACCTGATTCGGGACCCTAGCACCAACAACTAATTTTAAAATATTTAGTATTTACATTGTGGCAAGGCATGGGGCCTTTGCTGACAAAAGTCCATATAGTCAAAACTATGGTTTTTCCAGTAGTCATGTATGGATGTCAGAGTCGGACCGTAAGGAAGGCTGAGCACTGAAAAACTGATATTTTTGAACTGTGCTATTGGGAAAGACTCTTGAGAGTCCCTTGGACAGCAGGAGATCAAACCAGTCAATCCCAAAGGAAAGCGATCCTGAATATTCATTGGAAAGACTGATGCTGAAGCTCCAATACTTTGGAACCTGATGCTAAGCGTGAGCTCATTACAAAAGATCCTGATGCTGGGAAAGATTGAAGGCAGGAGGAGAAGGATATGACAGAGGATGAGATGGTTGGTTGGCATCACTGACTCAACGGACATACTTCTGCACAAGTTCCGGGAGACGGTGATGGACAGGGAAGCCTGGCATGCTGCAGACCATGGGAGTCACAGAGTCAGACATGACTGAGCAACTGCACGGCAACAAGGCACTGGGCAAAAAAACTGGGGGCAAGTTAGGGTCAATGAGCTAAACATAATTGCCAGCCCTCCAGGAGTTTATAGTCTATTCACAATAATTATGAGCAGTAATAAGTATGTGCTAAGGCTATATAAAGGATAATTTAAGATGAAAAGAATAAATGGCAGAATGGAGGACAATCTTTTAAACTTTTGCAGGCATTTGTTAGTTTTTGCATTTCTTTTTATGTTAAAATTTTTATTAAATTTATGTTACATATTATAAGAAAATTAGATTCAGGTTTATTCTATTCATATGCATTGTAATGAAAAATGTCAGTTAGTAGTTTATATTTCATCTACTTTCATCTGTATACATGAGAACACATGAATTTGAAATGTATTTTGTAACTACTTGAATGCGAAACACATTTCTGAAGTTATATATATTATGTTCACAAGATGCTGAATTTAACCTATTTTTTAAAATAGAAAGCAAACAGGAAGAAATCATTTGGTAAAAGATGCTTTTCATTATGCAGTGTTGCTGATATATAGTTGCAGATAAAATATGAGATATCATGTAATTGTGTATATTTATTTGTATATTAGCAGAGTTGGTAAGACTATATTTCAGTGAAGTCAAACTCAAAAATATGAGGGTGTTAGTTCTGTTCAACTTTATAAGCAATTTTCTCCCTCATTCTAGTGAATCCCATCGATAGTATGTGACATTATACAGATGGTGAACAGGGTCAATAAGTATGGGGAAAATACAGGTTTACATAATTAAATGATGCAGAGAATATGAGCATCAATGTCACATATTAAATATTCTACAGGGAAAAAACACATTTATGAAACATATGTTGGTAGTAGTATAACATATACTTCTCCTAAAATACACTTGAAACTGTAAAATATGTCACACTTATCTTTAATTTAAAAGTTGAGTCTGCCAGAAGCAGGAAAAATAAATTAATTAAAAAATTAAAAATTGCATCTGAATTTTGAATATATGAAGTTATGTTTCTCTTTATGTAAATACTAAAAATCCCAACCTACATTTGACTAGGTTATAGGTATAAAATAAAACTTGTATAATACATAAAATATAGAGCTAGAAGCAAGGCAGTTAAATTAAAATTTACATTTTTCTGATTGGCTCTATTTCTTTGAATAATTAAATATACATAGTTTTCCTTGGGTTGAAATTTATGACCTTGTGAACCTATAATCATGCCTTCATACTGTGTGTGTTAGGAAGCAAATTCCATTAAATCTAAGTTTCCTGCATAGTTAAGAAGTGTTGTCATTTTCTCTGCATTCCTTTTTATCTCTATTTCTCAGTATCTGTGAGAGATTCTTATTCATTTGAAGACACAGGCACTGAATTCTAATGAGTCAGGCCCCAAGTGTTCATTTCATGGGTAATTTCTTCAGGTGCCAAACATCGACCAACATTTTCAGGTGCCAGAGAGGGTATGATTGTTAATTTTCTCTTGGGTGGTGCCAAAACATATTTCTTTAAAGATATTTAGCTCTACGCTATTTGCTTGACATGCCTCCCCCTTAAAAATCACATCAAGATTTTTTTTTCCCCTGAAAGCTACCAATATAATGGAAGAAATGAATGATTCAAATCAAAGAAAAAACAAACTAAAACAGCGACATTTGTCAGTGTGTGCTAGAAGTAACTACTCTGGTCTCAATAATATTGTGGCAGGCAAATGTATCAGTCTCTATCCATTAGTCACACACTCATCCATAAAATACTCAAATATCATTTGAAAGGACATTCTTTGGCATGTGGACTATAAGAAGTCACGTCCTTGTTGGCACAACATTGAAGATAAATTACTTGGTAGCATTTCCCGTATTTCATACACCCACATGAGCACAGTGATGGAGTTTGCAATTAATATTTTTGGATCCTTTCCCACTTGTCCCTTGAAATACTGTCATATGAAAAAGTGGAAGGTAAAGTTTGAATTTAACTTTTCTACCCAGTCCATAATAGAATATTCAAAAATTATATCCTTAGATGCCATGTTCCCATCAGTATCTGTTTCATTTACTTAAAAAGCCACCAAATCAGGAACAGGCAAAGTTCTCATATGTGAACTCTCTTGTTGGAGGGTGTGTGTCTATAGCTGTCAACTTTTCTTCCTCACTCCCAGAGGGCTCAATAATCATCAATTAAGTTCAGAAATTACGGGCATTGTTTGTTTAGTCTAGATGTATTTATTGAATTTTGAAACAAATTAAGCTACTTTGCCTGATTCTTTGAAAATTTTCTATGTCCTAAGTTCTCATACAATGAATATTTTGATAGGGATTTCCTTAGTGCCCACATATGGCCTGGCATATTTGCAATTACTTGATAGTAAGAAAAATTATATGCTTTCCTCACTAACCTCATAAGTTCTGCAAGCTAAGAGTATCCATCAGATCAGATCAGTCGCTCAGTCGTGTCCGACTCTTTGCGAACCCATGAATTGCAGCACACCAGGCCTCCCTGTCCATCACTAACTCCCGGTGGTCACTGAGACTCACAACCATCGAGTCAGTGATGCCATCCAGACATCTCATCCTCTGTTGTCCCCTTCTCCTCTTGCCTCCAATCCCTCCCAGCATCAGAGTCTTTTCCAAGGAGTCAACTCTTCGCATGAGGTGGCCAAAGTACTGGAGTTTCAGCTTTAGCATCATTCCTTCCAAAGAAATCCCAGGGCTGATCTCCTTCAGAATGGACTGGTTGGATCTCCTTGCAGTCCAAGGGACTCTCAAGAGTCTTCTCCAACACCACAGTTCAAAAGCAGCAATTCTTCGGCCCTCAGCCTTCTTCACAGTCCAGCTCTCACATCCATACATGACCACAGGAAAAACCATAGCCTTGACTAGGCGAACCTTTGTTGGCAAAGTAATGTCTCTGCTTTTGAATATGTGATCTAGGTTGGTCATAACTTTCCTTCCAAGGAGTAAGAGTCTTTTAATTTCATGGCTGCAGTCACCATCTATAGTGATTTTGGAGCCCAGAAAAATAAAGTCTGACACTGTTTCCACTATTTCCCCATCTATTTCCCATGAAGTGATGGGACCGGATGCCATGAGCTTCGTTTTCTGAATGTTGAGCTTTAAGCCAACTTTTTCACTCTCCACTTTCACCTTCATCAAGAGGCTTTTTAGTTCCTCTTCACTTTCTGCCATAAGGGTGGTGTCATCTGCATATCTGAGGTTATTGATATTTCTACTGGCAATCTTGATTCCAGCTTGTGCTTTTTCCATCCTAGCGTTTCTCATGATGTACCCTGCATATAAGTTTAAAAAGCAGGGTGACAATATACAGCCTTGACGTACTCCTTTTCCTATTTGGAACCAGTCTGTTGTTCCATGTCCAGTTCTAACTGTTGCTTCCTGACCTGCATACAAATTTCTCAAGAGGCAGATCAGGTGGTTTGGTATTCCCATCTCTTTCAGAATTTTCCACAGTTTATTGTGATCTACACAGTCAAAGGCTTTGGGATAGTCAATAAAGCAGAAATAGATGTTTTTCTGGAACTCTCTTGCTTTATCCATGATCCAGCGAATGTTAGCAATTTGATCTCTGGTTCCTCTGCCTTTTCTAAAACCAGCTTGAACATCAGGAAGTTCACAGTTCACATATTGCTGAAGCCTGGCTTGGAGAATTTTGAGCATTACTTTACTAGCGTGTGAGATGAGTGCAATTGTGTGGTAGTTTGAGCATTCTTTGGCATTGCCTTTCTTTGGGATTGGAATGAAAACTGACCTTTTCCAGTCCTGTGACCACTGCTGAGTTTTCCAAATTTGCTGGCATATTGAGTGCAGCACTTTCACAGCATCATCTTTCAGGATTTGGAATAGCTCCACTGGAATTCCATCACCTCCACTAGCTTTGTTCGTAGTGATGCTTCTAAGGCCCACTTGACTTCACATTCCAGGATGTCTGGCTCTAGGTCAGTGATCACACCATCGTGATTATCTGAGTCGTGAAGCTCTTTTTTGTACAGTTCTTCTGTGTATTCTTGCCACCTCTTCTTAATATCTTCTGCTTCTGTTAGGTCCATACCATTTCTGTCCTTTATCGAGCCCATCTTTGCATGAAATGTTCCTTTGGTATCTCTGATTTTCTTGAAGAGATCCCTAGTCTTTCCCATTCTGTTGTTTTCCTCTATTTCTTTGCATTGATAGCTGAAAAAGGCTTTCTTATCTCTTCTTGCTATTCTTTGGAACTCTGCATTAAGATGCTTGTATCTTTCCTTTCTCCTTTGCTTTTTGCGTCTCTTCTTCTCACAGCTATATGTAAGGCCTCCCCAGACAGCCATTTTGCTTTTTTGCATTTCTTTTCCATGGGGATGGTCTTGATCCCTGTCTCCTGTACAATGTCACGAACCTCATTCCATAGTTCATCAGGCACTCTATCTATCAGATCTAGGCCCTTAAATCTATTTCTCACTTCCACTGTATAATCATAAGGGATCTGATTTAGGTCATACCTGAATGGTCTAGTGGTTTTCCCTACTTTCTTCAATTTCAGTCTGAATTTGGCAATAAGGGGTTCATGGTCTGAGCCACAGTCAGCTCCTGGTCTTGTTTTTGCTGACTGTACAGAGCTTCTCCATCTTTGGCTGCAAAAAATATAATCGATCTGATTTGGGTGTTGACCATCTGGTGATGTCCATGTATAGAGCCTTCTCTTTTGTTGTTGGAAGAGGGTGTTTGTTATACTATACTCAAAATTTTAAAACACATTAGAAATGTGATATTTGCAATCCCAATCTGGGAAAGCATCTGAATTTCCTGCTTCCCACTTACAGGTTTTGGGCAATTGTCTAATTCTTTGAGTCTGAGTAGCCTCATCTGTTGAATGGAAATGATGTCATTTGCTACTACACAGCAGTAGGTTTGAGAAATTAAGTGACATTGATTGTTTTGTGTGATCTTAGCAGAATGGTATTTAATGTGTTAGCATTGAATAGTATTCTTAATGATTAGAAAAATACTTCCTTGACTATTCAATAAATATGAAATATTTTCTATTACAAATCAGTGTAACAACTTCTCACTAATTTCTGGGGGATAAGTGTTAGTTCTTTTTGCTTTGTGTCAAGTGCTTTCACATTATTAAAGGAAATCCTAAGGAAAGGGCCCCCATAATCTGTTTTACAAACCCTCTTCCCAGACTTTAAAAGTGCTGGCATGCTTTGTGGCCTTTGCCTCCTTATTTAAGAAGTAAGAAATATAGTGAGTTGTTGTGCTACCTCAGTGCAAATTTGGCCCCAGCATTCAGAACTTTTGTTTTCTGAAATGGAAAAACAGTTCCCTCAAATTGACTTTTGAAATTGGACCAAACGCTCCAGATGTTCTAGCGCTGCCAGCAGAGCTTGCCTGTGATCCATGTCAGAACTGCAGCTGTCAGCATGAAAGCGTGCCTGCCACCGGTTCACTGTCAGCAAAGGACTTCAACTGTCTTAGGAAGTGAAGCAAACGGCCATGAAGTATTTGCCTTTGAATGGAATCCATGTCTCCATGTGATTCTGCTCCATTAAAACGCAGGAATCTCTGGAGCCTTCTCAAGCACTAACCTTGAGCTCTGGGAGCAGCATCTGAAAATTAGTAGCTAAATCTCAGACTGTGCTTAGGTCTTTACTTAGAACAGGCTTGTGGTATATTCAACTACAGAGAACGAAGTAGACAATGCTGCTGCTGCTGCAAGTCGCCAGTCGTGTCCGACCTGTGCGACCCCAGAGACGGAAGCCCACCAGGCTCCCCCATCCCTGGGATTCTCCAGGCAAGAACACTGGAGTGGGTTGCCATTTCCTTCTCCAATGCATGAAAGTGAAAATTGAAGAGAAGTCGCCAGTCGTGTCCGACCCAGCGACCCCAGGACTGGAGCCTACCAGGATCCCCGTCCAGGGATTTTCCAGGCAAAAGTACTGGGGTGGGGTGCCATTGCCTTCCCGAAGTATATAATATTTGCACATTAATTGAGGAAGCTATACTGCAAATTGGCACATTTCTCTTCATAAGTAGAACTAAATTATAAAGAGAACTAAGTAAACTTACTTGATTTCTGAGAATTTGATTGAAAAACACATTGTTTGGAGTAAAACAATTTTAGAGACTTGGAGGTTTTACTTATGTTTTGAGATAAAACTAAATTTGTGATATAGCAGCTGACAATGAAATTATTTCACAAATGCATAAAGCATGACTTTATGACCTCAAGCTAATTTCCCTCTTTTTCCATATCCTCTGCCACTCCAATACTCTTGCCTGGAGAATCCCATGGAGGGAGAAACCTGGTAGGCTACAGTCCATGGGGTCGCAAAGAGTCGGACACGACTGAGCGACTTCACTTTCACTTACTGCCTATTGTTTCCCTTCAATTTTGTTTTGTTTTAGAGATTTCATGGGACAACAAAATGGCATGGGCTTTGGAGTTAGAATGGGCAAATTAATTAAATCTCTTAGCCTCACTTTCTATATTTGTAAAAATGAGGTAACTTGTCTTACATGAAGAGTAAATGATATTCTGAATATTGATGGTTCTCAGAGTAGATTCTGAAATGGGCATATAGTTCTATACACTGGAAAGCCTTTGAAGTGATGGTGATGAGCAGTCAGGCTTCTATGCATCTTTATGTGTTCTGCATATTTGCTGCTTTGTCTGCCTCATTTCAAGGAGGTGATCTTGTTGTTCTTCTGAGTCAGTCTTTCCCATTAGATCATCAGCTGCAACAGTCCAACTTATAGACCACTGGCGGGATATGTAAATTGACTTGGAGCATTGTGCCTAACTCTGGCAGTGAAGGCTGGTGAGACTTTATTGGTGGAGTCAGATGATCAGCTTTTTATCACCAGCTTTATGCAGTAAGACTGATTGGTACTACACATTCACCACTGAAATGAGCTCTCCAACTGAAGTAAAGAGGGCTTAATGAAAGGAGGACAGAAAATATAGCTGAAACTGCATAGGAATCAAACATGAATGTAAATATCTTCAGCCTGTTTCCTGAATTCGTACTGAGTTTCATGGAAACCTGTCTCAGGACTCTAACTGGTGGTTAAAGAGTGAATTGGCTGACATTATATGTATTTGTAAAAATTCTGAATACATCAACATTCAAGAGAAATTTTAGATATATTTATTTTAAAATCCTACATAAATACTATATTCCAGTACCAGTGTGCTCTGTGTTATCACATAAAAAGCAAAGTACATGTATTGGTGTAAGGTTAAATATAAACAATGTCCTTAATACCATCATTGGGAAACTGGAACTATGCTAGCTTTCCAGAATAATTAGAGACCTTTATTTTAAATATTTATATTTCTAAATGTTGTAGCATTTTGATCTCAGTTTGTCAGCTGTACAAAATTTTGCAATTAACGATTTAGTGCTTCTACCATTGTAATTTTTATAAAGTTTATTAAAAGTATGGTTGTTTATCATCAGAAATCATCCCATTCACCTTGCCCTGGCTACTTGAAATGCCATCAAATTAGATATACAGAGAATACTGTCTTAAGATGTTATTCAGGTGTCAGTGTGGAACTATAGCCTTTCAGGGGCTAAAACTATATGTATTTCACCAAAATAGATACTCTCTGAGGCATTAAAATTTACTCCTTCTATTGCCCATTTTTGTTCTGTAGTACTTTCTGGGTTGGAGAAGGGAAATGGGGCTAATGAGTGTGAGCTGGATAAAAAGGAGTTACACTCAAAAGTATGAAATCCATTATGCTATTTGAAATTTTAAAATGAACCATTTTAAAGGAAGTCTAGAAATTCACTAAATTTGGAATCCCTGACCTATCACAAAATGGAAGTAGATATTCTATTAAAACCCATATTATTTTTTTTTTCTAAAGCTATACCACCTTCTTAAAGAGAAAGACAAGGGTACCTTTAAATAAATTGCAGGTGAACTGAAAAGATGAGAGTTAAAAATGCAAGGAAAAATCTATGATTCGGGATATTATCTTACTGCAGAACACATCTTTGATTTTTATATATCTTTTATATAAATACTAGTTTTCTATTTTTTAAATTTAGGAATAAAGTACAGAATAAAATTTTCACACCTTAAGTGCACAGTTTGATGTTTTGTAAAGTGTATATACCTGCATATTCCACATTTCCATCAAATTGTAGGCTATTACCAACAACCTTTCCATACCGTCTCTGTTCCACTAAAAAGCAACCAGTTATGCTTCTGTTACTGTAGATTAATTTTGACTGTGAAAGTACTTCATATCAGTGGAATCATGCAATAGGTACTCCTGTGAGTTTAGTTGCTCATCATACTATGGTTTTGTGATTTAAACATATTTTATATTACTTATTATTTTTATTTCTAAGTAATATTTGTTGTATGAAAATTTAACTATGTATCAATCTTGTATCTCTTTTTTATTGAAAATTTTTTGAGATAACTGTAGATTTCACATACAGTATAAGAAATAATACAGAGATCTCTTACACATTTTGCCAAGTTTCTCCCAATGTAACATTTTGCAAAAATATACTATAATGTCAACCAGGATATTGACATTTTTACAATCTCCCTACCATATTCAAATTGCTGCAGTTTTACTGGTATTCAGGTACGTGTTTGTGCTAAGTCACTTCAGTGGTGTCTGACTCTGTGACCCTATTTAGACAAAATCTCGCCAGGCTCTTCTGTTCATGGGATTTCCCAGGCAAGAATACTGGACTGGGTTGCCATATCCTCCAGGGCATCTTCCTCATCCAGGAATGGACCCCTTGTCTCTTATATCTTCTGCATTGGCAGGGGGTTCTTTACCACTAGCGCCATTGGGAAGCCCATATGTGTTGATATAGATGCAATTATATCACATGTAGAGTATCCACTGCACTAACTGAGTGGACTGAATATCCATCATCAAGAGACTCACCAGTTCCAACAAGTAAGCATCATGTTGCTCTTATATATGCACACCTATGTTCCCTTCCTCAATCCATTCTCTACCATTTGTTTCATCCACACTTCATTACAGACTACTGCCAACCACCAATCACTCCTCCATTTCTAAAAGTTTGTCATTTCAAATGATACATAAATTGAATCGAGTAATATATAACATTTTAGGATTGGCTTTTTTATTCAGCTTAATTCTCTAGGGATTCATCCAAGTAGTTGTGCTATAAATAATTCATTCCATTTTATTGCTGAATAGTGGTATGGGTATCCCCAAATTTTCTTAACCTGTTGAAGGATATTTAAGCAGATTCCAGTTTGGGGCTATTCTTGATAAAGCTGCTATGAAAATTTGTATATAGATTTTTGTGTGAACATACATTTTCATGTGGATTATACAAAAATTTGCATATTAGTACAGTTTCTGGGTCATATAGTATTTGCACAATTAGTTTTATAAGAAACCACCAAACTATTTTCCACAAGACTATACCATTTTGCATACATACTTGCAAATATATGAGTGGTTTAGTTTCTCTATTTTCTTGCCAGTGTTTGGTGTTGTCACTATTTTTTTTTTTTCTTATCCATTTTGATCAGTGTATAGTGATAGTTCATTGTGATTATAGTTTACATTTCCCTGATAGCTAATGCTTTTGAACATATTTCAGTATATTTATTTATCATCTCTATATTCCCTTTGTTGAAATATTTGCTCATGTATTTTGCTCGGTTTCCTATTTTTTGAGATTTTTTTTTCAACTCATGAGTGTTGAGAGTTCTTTATTTATACCAGACATTAGCCGTTTGCCTGATATGTGATTAGTAGTTTCTCCCAGGATATGTCTTACCTTTACATTCTCTTCATGTAAAAAGGCATTTTGCCTAGCTCTTGTCCTCCAAGACATTCTGTGATTTTCTTCCTTTAAAGTATCATTCTTATATATTTTATAGTTAAGTCTATGCTGAACTTTGAGATAATGTTTTTTTAAAGTTTTAAAGATTCTTTTTTTTGCATATAGATGTCCAATTGCTTCAATATATTTATGTTATTATTATTTAATATATTTATTGAATCATTCCTCCATTGAATTAGTTTTGCATCTTTGTCAAAAATCAGTGGAGTCCATTTGGTTGAATATGATTTATAAAACCATTTTTTTGTGACATGTTTTTATTTAGGCAAGATAAATACCACATCATGGAATTGCTGGATCATAGAGCTTTTCACTTTCACGCATTAGAGAAGGAAATGGCAACCCACTCCAGTATTCTTGCCTGGAGAATCCCAGGGATGGGGACCCTGGTGGGCTGCCGTCTATGAGGTCGCACAGAGTCGGACACAAGCGACTTAGCAGCAGCAGCAGCAGAGCATATTGGTGTTTGATACGCTCCTACCAGCAGTTGATAATAAATCTTGTTGATTTCATTCTTTCACATTGGATATTAAGTAGCATCTCATCATGATTTCAATTTGTACTTTCCTGATGCCAATAGTGTTGAACACTTTTTTATGTGTTAAGTCGCTATTCTGATAGTTTCCATTTAGAACTATCTATTGACCTTTTTTCGGAGAAGGCAATGGCACCCACCCCAGTACTCTTGCCTGGAAAATCCCATGGATGGAGGAACCTGCTAGGCTGCAGTCCATGGGGTCGCTGGGAGTCGGACACGACTGAGCGACTTCACTTTCCCTTTTCACTTTCATGCATTGGAGAAGGAAATGGCAACCCACTCCAGTGTTCTTGCCTAGAGAATCCCAGGGACGGGGGAGCCTGGTGAGCTGCCGTCTATGGGGTCGCACAGAGTCCGACACGACTGAAGCAACTTAGCAGCAGCAGCATTGACCTTTTTTTACTCAAAAAATTTATGCTGTTTGTCTTTTGATTTGGTTGTAGTTGTTTATAAATTCTGCTTTAAGTTTTTTGTCATGTGTGCTCTTACAAAACTATACCTAATTTTCTCTCAGTTTGTGGTTTCTCTACTCAGTTTTATCAGTGTCTTTTTAGTAAACAGAATTTTATAAAGTTGATGAAATCCAACTTTTCAGTTATTTTTTTTTTTTAGTTATAAGTTTGAGCTTTCTGTATCTCAGTTAAGAATTTTTACCAACTGTAAGATTGCAAAGATATCTGCCTAAGCTTTTCTTCAAGTAGATGCATACATATTCTGAAGTTAGTATAATGTTCTAAAAATATCAATGATGTCAAATTGTTTGATAGTGTTAAGCAAATTCTCTATATGCTAATTATATTTTTATTTTTTTTCTATTAGTTACTGGAAATGAGTATAAGCATAAACAAATATGATTTTGTAATTTTTAATTTTTCCCTTTACTGTTGACAATTTTCACTTCATTTATTTTGAAGCTTTCTGTTAAGTGCAGATACATTTAGGACTGTTTATATCTACTTGATGAATTGACCATTTTATTATTATAAAATAGTCTTCTTTACCTTTGGTTATGTTCCTTTTATTGAAGTCAACTTCATCTTATACAGCACTTCAAATTTCTCATAAGTAGTGCTTTTAAGATATAATTTTACTATCATTTTGCTTTAACCTAGTTGAGTCTTCTATAACAGTGCACTTACATAAACAACAGATAGTTCCATTTTGCTCTATGACACACTTTGAAAACCCTTGCCTTTTGATTGCTTACCCTAAATATTAGTCTGTCTTCATTCAATATAATTATTGATAAATTTGGCTTTATGCTTATTTTCTAGCTTTTATTTTCAGTTTGTCTTAGATGTTATTTGCAATCCTCATCTTCCTTCAAGTTGATTCTAATTTCTATCTATTATCTATTAGTATGAAAAATTCTATTTAGTATGAAATAGAATTTCAGTTCTATTTAGTATGAAAAATTAATTTTATCATTTCTTGAAGTATGTATCTGCTGATGACAAATTATGTCATATTGCTTAGAAAATGTCCTTATTTCACCTTCATTTTTGGCTGAGGAAATCTTGGATGACTGTTTTTCTTTACTCTTTTGGCATTTTAAAGATATTGTATCTTTGTCTTCTGTCTTTCATTGTTTTTAAGAAAAAATGTCAGAAAAAAATAATCTTTGTTCTTTTAACTGTAGTGATCTTTTTTTCTTGGGAGGGCTTGGGAATTTTTCTAATTTTCTTTCACTTTTAGCAATTTGCCTGATATGTCTTAGGCATTTTCTGGATGTGTTTGTGTCTTTGTATGTGTGGGTATGTGTGTGATTGTGTTTATGCTCATCATGCTTCAGGTTCACTGAGTTTTATTAGACTAGTGGCTTTATGGTTTTCATCAAATTGGGAGAACTTATGGAAAATTTTGAAAAATAATCTTCATTTTTTTTTTTTTTTGCCTCAAACTTTTTCATTCCTTTTTGTCTCACACTTCAGCCAAATGTATGTTAAACAATAATATTGACATACTCTCCTACATGTATCAGAGATATATATCAACCATTGTTTCTCTGTGTGCTTTAGTTTGGGCATTTTCTACTATTTTGCTTACATGAGTACTGATTGTTTTTTTCTATACTATATAATCGGATATTAAACATATCCAGTTAGCTTTTTATATTAGGTTATTTTTGTCATTATTCTCAACTTTTCATTTGTTTCATTTTCATACACCTATTTCTTTGCTTGGAATTCCTATCTATTCATTTGTTAAATTTATATTTCTTTTGAACTATTCATCCCATTTACAGTGTCTGTTATAAAGTCCTTGTCTGATAATTCCATCATGTGTATTTTTATTGACTGCATTTTTTGTTTGTTTGTTTTTCCTTCTGGATACAGGATGTATTTTTCCATTTCTTCATATGCTAACAGTTTTTGCTTATGTGTTTGCTATTGCAGAACAATGATAAAATTTAGAGAAAATGGATTATGTTACCTTCTTTTAAAGACTTTAATTCTGTCTATTAGTTTTTTGATTGCTCAGCATGATTATGTGAGCATGGGGTTTAGAATTTATTAAAGTGTGTTTAGAGTAGCCCTTACTCTAGAGCACTGAGGTTCTACTCTTTCTGAAATCTCTGGAAAATGCTATAATGTTCACAAAGGGGCCTGCATTCTGGATGATTAGAATTCCACTTTCTCAGCATTGTGTGATCTAAAAAGATGTCCATTCAGCTCATAACTCCTCCGTAATTACTTTCTGCTTTCTGTTCTCAAGCTCTGTGCATAATTCATTTCCATAGTCATTTTTCTTTCACTTCAAGAATTACTCATTTTTCAAATAAGCTAGGTAAATAAATGGAATTCTTTGTGAGTTTACTGGAAACAAGACATATTTATCAACTGTAGTGTTTTTAAAACATCAAATTGGAAATTTTAAGTGGCCCATGAATGTTTAAATACTTTATCTGAGCTGGAAGATAGCTTTACCAGGGTTAGCTCTTGATATCATGTTTAAAGAAATGTTAAAACACACAGAAACACACACACACACAAAGGTAAAATGCAGACGATTGGGAGAATAAAGGTGGGTGTTTTCTTTGAATTGTTCTGGGAATCCTCATTGGAAATGAAAAGTAATGTAGATATTTAACACCACTCATTAAAATAGAAAACTCAGCATGAGTTTTTTAGACTAACATTAAATATGCTAAAACATAGATAAATATCTTTGTCTCTTGAACACCCCAAGGCATGCCATTCTGAGGTTGTAAGGACAGTTATTATGGGGCCCTTGCTAGGTGAGTGACAGTTACTGAACCAATCATTTTACATATTTAATTATCAAAACAGTCTAAAGTAGGCTCTATTATATTCATATTTTGAAGATGAGTTCTCTGAGATTTCAAGTTTATTAAATCTCAAGGTCAATTAAAACTTGGTTGTCATTGTTTAATCACTAAATTATGTCCAACTTTTTGCGACCCTGTGGACTGCAGTTTGCCAGGCTCTCTATCCTCCAGTATTTTCTGGAGTTTGCTCATATTCATGCCCACTGAGTCAGTAATGCTATCTAACCATGCCATCCTCTCTTGCCCTCTTCTTCTTTTGCTGTTGATCTTTTCTAGCATTAAGGTCTTTCCCAATGAGTCAACTCTTCACATCAGGTTGCCAAAGTTTGGACCTTTGGCTTCAGCACTAATCCTTCCAATGACTATTCAGGACTGATCTCCTTTAGTATTGATTGGTTTGATCTCCTTGCAGTCAAAGGGACTCTCAAGAGTCTTCTCCAGCACCATAATTCAAAAGGATCAATTCTTTAGTGCTCAGCCTTCTTTATGGTTCAAGTCTCACATCTATGCATGACTACTGGGAAAACCATAGCTTTGACTATATAGACCTTTTTCAGCAAAGTGATGTCTCTGATTTTTAAGAAGCTGTCTATGTTGGTCATAGCTTTCCTTCCAAGGAGCAAACATCTTTAGTTTCATGGCTGAAGTCACCATCCACAGTGATTTTGGAGCCCAAGAAAATAAAATCTGTCACTGCTTCCACTTCTCCCCTTTCTGTTTGCCATGAAGTAATGGTACCAGATGTCATGATTTTCTTTTTTTCTGAATGTTGAGTTTTAAGCCAGCTTTTTCATTCTCCTCTTCACCCTCATAAGGAGGCTCTTTCATTCCTCTTCACGTTCTGCCCAATTAGAGTGGCATCATCTACATATCTGAGATTGTTGATATTTGTCCTGGCAATTCCAGGAAACATTGATTCCAGCTTGTGATTCATCTAGCCTGGCATTTCACATGCTGTTGGGCTCCAAAATCACTGCAGATGGTGACTGCAGCCATGAAATTAAAAGACGCTTACTCCTTGGAAGGAAAGTTATGACCAACCTAGATAGCATATTCAAAAGCAGAGACATCACTTTGCCAACAAAGGTTCGCCTAGTCAAGGCTATGGTCTTTCCTGTGGTCATGTATGGATGTGAGAGCTGGACTGTGAAGAAGGCTGAGCTCAAAATCTGAGTTCAAATTGATGCTTTTGAACTGTGGTGTTGGAGAAGACTCTTGAGAGTCCCTTGGACTGCAAGAAGATCCAACCGGTCCATTCTGAAGGAGATCAGGCCTGGAATTTCTTTGGAAGGAATGATGCTAAAGCTGAAACTCCAGTATTTTGGCCACCTCATGGGAAGAGTTGACTCATTGGAGAAGACTCTGATGCTGGGAGGGATTGAGGGCAGGAGGAAAAGGGGACGACAGAGGATGAGATGGCTGGATGGCATCACTGACTCGATGAATGTGAGTCTGGGTGACCTCCGAGAGCTGGTGATGGATAGGGAGGCCTGGAGTGCTGTAGTTCATGGGGTCGCAGATAGTCGGACACGACTGAGCGACTGATCTGATCTGATCTGATTCTGCATATAAGTTAAATAAGCAGGGTAACAATATATAGCCTTGTTGTACTCCTTTCTCAATTTTGACCCAGTCCATTGTTCCATGTCTGGGTCTAATTATTGACTGCATACAGGTTTCTCAAGAGACAGGTTAGGTGGTCTGGTACTCCCATCTCTTTAAAGAATTTTCCACAGTTTGTTGTGATCTATAGAGTAAAAGGCTTTAGTGTAATCAAAATAAGCAGAAGTAGTAGCAGTTATTATTGTTCTAAATGCAGGGTATAGTAGGATAAAGAGGAGCACTTTCAAATAAGGATGGTCTTGTTAGCATTTTACATATAAAGGAGGCAATTATGTATATAAAATAATCAGTAATGGGGAATACCAAAGTGCTAAATAGATAATACTAAAAGTTATATTGGATACATTAAAAAAGAGGAACAAAATTGAAATTAAATGAAGAAAAGAAAAAAATCATCTAAGGTAAAAATTATAAAAGGACGGTAAATAGAAAAATGTAAAACCTGAATGAAGATAGAAAACTAAAACAGAAATACATGAGAATCTGCAACAAATGAGAGAGCTGAGATTTAATTTTGGGGTTAGCTGAAACTTATTTGGAGTTAGTAAAAAACCTACCCTAACTAGAAATGTGAACGGTGAGGTAACTTCTGAATTCCTACTTTCTGCCAAGTGATAAATTAAAATATATGAAGTAAAATTATTAATAAAATTTTGTCCTAGTCATCTTGCCTCTAAAAAAGTAATTTTTTAAAAGTGTACAATCCAAGGTAAATTTTATTTGTATGCAAAGAAAAAACCCATATGAATCTAATTTGTGTGAATGCAAAGAGTGCCTCTAGATATTAAAATAATAGTCTTAATTAAATTAAATTATTATAAAGTTAGATGACTGATGTTATTTTTGCTTCAAAATGGGTCTGAAGGCAATTTCAATATAAGTGTTCAAAACATTTTAAGCATCATTGGATTAAGTATATAGCCCATAACGAGAAAGTATTTTGAAAGAGATAGTTCTTAATTGAATTTGCAAGCCTAAATAAAATTTAAAAATGTGTGTGTCATATGTAGGTAGCAAATCAAAATTATCTAATTTAAAATATTTAAGCAGTATAATCATTTGACAACATCTATTAACAATATTTCCAGAGAAAAGAGCATTAAAAAATCAAAATTTAATATAATCAATTAAAACTAGTATTATAAATAATACTTGCTTCTTTTATATTTGATCCTTATGATAAAAATATTAAAGGTAAAAGCTAAAGATTTAACTGAATAAAATGAAGTACTGTCTTAAAAGCAACAGTTTTGTGTTACTTTGGTATTAAATAGGCTTTCTAAATGCTCACCATTTTTCCGAAGCTTAATTCAAACCAAGGTTATTTTGAAGTATATCACAGAGATATGGGCAGTAGCTTAGATGCATTTCCTACAAGAGAACAGATTAAATCCAGGTTTTTTTTTTTTTTTTTTTTGAAATTTGGAATAGCTTACAAAATTGAAGGTAGAAGTTCTAATCTGACAGTTGCCTGATAAAATGTGGACTCAAAGTAAATTTTGTTAAGAGCTCTGAAAAATGGCTGCCTCTAACAATATGCATTTAACAAACACACATTTTTTTTTAATAGTAAAAGCACATATTCTTCTGATTCAACTGTTGCACTAGTTTTGTTTTAACATAATAAACCCTTTAGAAAAAACACCTATACAACACTAAAGCAGGGACTGGATTATAAAGAAAGCCAAAATCAAATTTAATTTCTTCTCTGGCTCATTCTTTTTTTGTTTGTTTCTTAATTAAAATAAGTCATATATAGAGTTATTTTATTGATTTGACATTATGGCATGACATTATGATACTAAGTCCAATGAATTTGATAATTATATCTACCTTGGAATTACCACCTGAGGCAAGATATTAAATATCTGCATCCCTCTAGAAAAGTACCTGCATAAATCCAGTTATCTACCATTGGCAATTTTTCTAATTTCTATTTCCATAATTACTTTTGCCTAGTCCAGAAATTTCTGTAAATAGAATCTCAAAATATGCATTATTTTGTATATGGTCTCCTTTGCTCAAATGAATATTTTTGAGAATTCTTTGTTTTGTTGTTTTCTATCAGAAGTTCCACATTTTTAATTTGGTTCAGATCAGCCGCTCAGTCGTATCCAACTCTTTGCGACCCCATGAATCACACAGCAACCCAGGCCTCCCTGTCCATCACTGACTCCCGGAGTTCACTCAGACTCCCGTCCATCGAGTCGGTGATGCCATCCAGCCGTCTCATCCTCTGTTGTCCCCTTCTCCTCCTGCCCCAAATCCCTCCCAGCGTCAGAGTCTTTTCCAGTGAGTCAGCTCTTCACATGAGATGGCCAAAGTACTGGAGTTTCAATTACTGGGTAGTAATTCACTCTTTGAATATATCACTATTTATTTATTCACTCTCCTGTAGATAGATAATTGAATTGTTTTCAGTTGCTGTGAGAACTTTGATAGAAGTTTCTTACGGTTGTAGGTTTTCACATATTTGGGATAAACATCTATTAGTGTAGTTGGATTTTAGTGTAAGTTTCTATTTCTTTGTAGGAAAGTACCTAGCAGTTCTCCAAAATGGCATAATTTTATATGTCTACTAATGTAACTCTTGGAGAAGGAAATGTCAACCCACTCCAGTGTTCTTGCCTGGAGAATCCCAGGGATGGCGGAGCGTGGTGGGCTGCTGTCTGTGGGGTCGCACAGAGTCGGACACGACTGAAGTGACTTACCAGTAGCAGCAGTGTAATTCTTAGCATTTTATAAACTTTCCAGTTGTTCTACATTCTTGCTAACATTTGGAATTATTGGCATTGTTGATTTTGGGCTTTCTAGTAAATTGAAATAATATCTTATTATGGCTTAATTGTTATCACTCTAATGTCTGATAATGTTGAATTCCTTCTTATGTGACTGATGAGCATTCAAGTATCTTCTACAAGGTTTCTATTCAAGTTTTTGTCCACATTTAATTGCTTATTTACTTTCATATTGTTGATCTGATATTTATATATTCTGTATATATGCTGTTTTTCAGATATAAGTACTGATAATATTTCTTCCTATTCTGTATCTTGACTGGTTTATTCACTTTCTTGGTATCTTTGATGAGTAGTCATTTTTAATGTTTATTAATTTCCATATAATAGTTTATTTTATGGTTAGTGCTTTTATGTCCAGGGTAAAAATATTTTTGTCCTTCATGAGAGATATTTGACTAATTCAAGCTTTGAAAATATCCTCCTATAGTTCTAACTTTATATTTAGGTTTGTGATCTACTTTAAATTAATTTTTGGCTTGCAATGAACAGGAGTCTATTATGTTGTCAAATGAATCTATTCATTTTATCTGAGTTATCCAGGATTTTGGTATAAAGTTGTTCATGATATTCTCTCATTCCTTTAATGTGTATAAAATTTGCTGAGCTATTTCAAATCCTAAAAGATGATGTTGTAAAAGTGCTGCACTGAATATGTCAACAAATTTGGAAAACTCAGCAGGGGCCACAGGACTGGAAAAGGTCAGTTTTCATTCAAATCCCAAAGAAAGGCAATGCCAAATAATGCTCAAACCACACAATTGCACTCATCTCATATGATAGCAAAGTAATGCTCAAAATTCTCCAGGCCAGGCTTCAACAGTACGTGAACGTTCAGATGTTCAAGCTGGATTTAGAAAAGGCAGAAGACCCAGAGATCAAATTGCCAACATTCACTGGATCATCAAAAAAGCAAGAGAGTTTCAGAAAAACATATACTTCTGCTTTATTGACTATGCCAAAGCCTTTGACTGTGTGGATCACAACAAACTGTGTAAAATTCTTCAAGAGATGGGAATACAAGACTGCCTGACCTGCCTTCTGAGAAATCTGTATGCAGGTCAAGAAACAAAGTTAGAACTGGATATGGAACAACAGACTTGTTCCAAATAGGGAAATAAGAACATCAAGGTTGTATATTGTCACCCTGCTTATTTAACTTATATGCAGTGTATGTCATGTGAAATGCTGGGCTGGACAAAGCACAAGCTGGAATCAAGATTGCCAGGAGAAATATCAATAACCTCACATATGCAGATGGCACTACCCTTATGGCAGAAAGTGAGGAAGAACTGAAGAGCCTCTTGATGAGAGTGAAAGAGGAGAGTGAAAAAGTTGGCTTAAAACTTAACATTCAGAAAACGAAGATCACGGCATCCAGTCCCGTCACTTCATGGCAAATAGCTGGGCAAACAATGGAAACAGTGAGAGACTTTATTTTTGATGCCTCCAAAATCACTGCAGATGGTAACTGCAGCCATGAAATTAAAAGACACTTGCTCCTCGGAAGAAAAGTTATGACCAAACTTTTGTCTCTGCATATTAAAAAGCAGAGACAATACGTTGCTGACAAAGGTCCATCTAGTCAAAGGTATGGTTTTTCCAGTAGTCATGTATGGATGTGAGAGTTGGACTATAAAGAAAGCTGAGTGCCAAAGAATTGATGCTTTTGAAACATGGTGTTGGAGAAGACTCTTTAAACTCCCTTGGACTGCAAGGAGATCAAAGAGTCAGTCCTAAAGGAAATCAGTCCTGATTCTTCATTGAAGGACTGATGCTGAAGCTGAAACTCCAATATTTGGCCACCTGATCTGAAGAACTGACTCATTGGATAAGATCTGATGCTGAGAAAGAATGAAGGCAGGAGGAGAGGGGATGAGAGGATAAGATGGTTGGTTGGTTTCACTAATTCAATGGACATCGGTTTGGGCAAACTTTGGGAGTTAGTGACGGACAGGGAAGCCTGTTGTGCTGCAATCCATGGGGTCACAAAGAGTAGTACATAACTGAGTGACTGAACTGAACTGAAAGATTTGTTGTGATATCTGCTTTCTCATTTCTAATACTGTCAAATTGTATTTGTTTTTTTGTTTTTCTCATTTGTTCTGTTTCAATATCTGCTTTTTCTTGATTAGAATAACTCAGACGTTGTCAAATTTATTGCTCTTTTTTAAAAGAACCAACTTATGCATTTGTCAATTTTATCTACTTTTGTTCTTTTTCAATTTTGTTGACCTCTGCTATCATCTCTTTTTTGCCTTACTTTGCTCTATTACTCTGTTTTGTTTTGTTTTGTTTTTTTCAATAGAAACTTAACCTTTGATATTAAATGTTTCTTCTTTCAAGGGTTCATTTTCTGCCCCACCCAACCTTAGCTAGCCAGTCAGTTCAAATTCAAAATACATCATAGCTGTTATTTCAGCATCCCTGTCCTGTTGTCATTCAGCAGGCACTGACGTTCGGAAATATGCCACATGCCTAGAGGAAGCTCCCTCCTCTCTTCTATCCTAATCAGCCCCCCACTTCTCTGCAACTGGGGAAAAGTACTGGCTGGATTCAGACTTGTTCTGTAACAACATCTCCCTGTCATTCTCATTCATTATGCCTGCCACATGTGGGAATTAAGTGTGTTAACAGTGTAACTACTGTTAGCAGTTATCTATTGCTGTGTAACAATCTCAGATTGATGGCTTAAACATTAGTATTCATTATGATTCCAGTTGATGAGGCAGTTTTCCTCCATATGATGGTTTATATCACTGAATTCAGCTGGTAGTTGGGCAGAATGAAAATTCTGAGATGAACTCTCTCTTATTTCTGGCACCTTGATACAAACTATCAGACAGTGCCTCAGTTCTTATCCACCTAGCCTCCTTATTCACAAGGTGTTAGATCTTACTGGCCTGCTCTGTGTGACCTCTTTTTTTTTTTTTTTGCATTAAAACTGAAATTTTTTATATCATGGCAGCTAGGCTCCAAGAGGGAGTGTCCCTAAAGGATAAACCCTGATATGCAGGCACTTTTCAAGGCTGCATAACACTTACAACTTTGCTTTGACCAAAGCAAGTCATATTGGATAGCCTAGCAGGGTTTATTTATTTATTTATTTTTATTACTGGAATATAAGTGCTTTACAATGTTGTTTTAGTTTCTGCTGTACAAGAGACTGAATCACCTATAAGTATACATATATCCCCTCCCTCTTAAGCCTCCTTCCCACCTCCCCCCATCCCATGGATTAATAAAGCAATATTTACTTTATTTCTGAAGATCTATGACAAGTACATCCCCCTGCCACTCAGCAAGGAATGAAAGGAACTGTAGATTTTTTCTCTCCTAGAAAGATATGTTTATTTTATTATTTAATCTATTTAGTTTTTTTTTTTCCCCTGATACCTCAACTGTCTGAGGAGTTAGAAAACAAAGTGAAAGCTAGTTATGATTTTGTAGATTATCTGTTTGTTTTTGTGACTAAGATGGAAGTGAAATTTTCTGCAATATTTTACATCCAAACTCTAAGTGGAACCATTGCCCACTACTTGCATTTCACACTTTCTCACCATCTTCAGTATTTTAGGACCCCATAACTTTCTCCCTTAAGCTAAGTGAATAATCTTATCTTCTGATGTCACAGAAAAAACAAGTCAGTAGAAGATGTTTTATCTCAACTTTCTTTCACCAGATGTGTAAATTCAGATAATATAACCTGCTGCTGCTGCTAAGTAGCTTCAGTCGTGTCTGACTCTGTGCAACCCCATAGATGGCAGCCCACCAGGCTCCCTCGTCCCTGGGGTTCTCCAGGCAAGAACACTGGAGTGGGTTGCCATTTCCTTCTCCAATGCATGAAAGTGAAAAGTGAAAGTGAAGTCGCTCAGTCATGTCCAACTCTTCACGACCCCATGGACTACAGCCTACCAGGCTCCTCTGCCCATGGGATTTTCCAGGCAAGAGTACTGGAGTTGAGTGCCATTGCCTTCTCTGGTAATATAACCTAGTATATATAAATTAGCTCATAGAACTTATTTTCTTACCACCAAGCTTTTTATTTTTATTTTTTTTAATACTCTACCTGGAAATTTTGCAAGTACCACTTTGTCTGCCTTATTGCTACTTTTTCCTTAAGATCTATCTGGTTGTCCCTTGTTCTAGATGTCCTCTGGTTGTTTTAACATGTGTTTAGGTACCCTTCCTTGGTGCTCATACTTTGCTTAGTCCATTTCCCACCATAGACATTATCACTGAATATTGCACTTGACTATTAACCTGTCTGTAACCCATCCCCCATAGCTCCACATACATATACATCCTAGGCCATGAGCTCCACGAGGTAGAAATTATATATATCTTTACCTTGCAGTTGTATCCCCAGCACTAAGAAGTGTGCCTGACACTCATGTACATGTTAAACATATATTCAATAAATGTGTGTGAAAATAACACATTTCTCATGTGATCACGTTACACCTGAATGTTGAAAAACCCTGGGAGATACTCACTTCAGTTCAGTTCAGTTCTTCAGTCATGTCTGACTCTTTGCAACCCCATGGCCTGCAGCACACTTCCCTGTCTATCACCAATTCCCGGAGCTTGCTCAAACTCATATCCATCAAGTCAGTGAAGCCATCCAACTGTCTTATCCTTTGTCATCCCCTTCTCCTCCTGCCTTCCATCTTTCCCAGAATCCGGGTCTTTTCCAATGAGTCAGTTCTTCACATCAGGTGGCTGAAGTTTTGGAGTTTCAGCTTCAGCATCAGTCCTTCCAATGAATATTCAGGACTAATTGCCTTTAGGATTGACTCTTTGATCTCCTTGCAGTCCAAGGGACTCTCAAGAATCTTCTCCAGCACCACATTTCAAAAACATCAATTCTTCGGCACTCAGCTTTCTTTATAGTCCAACTCTCACATCCACACATGACTACTGGAAAAACCATGGCTTTGACTAGATGAACATTTGTCAGCAAAGAATGTCTCTGCTTTTTAATATACTCTCTAAGTTGGTCATAACTTTTCTTCCAAAGAGCAAACGTCTTTTAATTTCATGGCTGCAGTTACCATCGGCAGTGATTTTGGAGCCCAGAAAAATAAAGTCTCTCACTGTTTCCACTCTTTCCCCATCTATTTCCTATGAAGTGATGGGAATGGATGCCATGATCTTCGTTTTTTGAATGTTGAGTTTTAAGCCAGATTTTTTACTCTCCTCTTTCACTTTCATCAAGAGACTCTTTAGTTCCTCATCAGTTTCTGCCATAAGGGTGATGTCATCCTGATATCTGAGGCTATTGATATTTCTCCTGGCAATCTTTATTCCAGTTTGTGCTTCATCCAACCTGGCATTTTGCATGATATACTCTTTATATAAGTTAAATAAACAGGGTGACAATATACAGCCTTTCCCAATTAGGAACCAGTCTGTTGTTCCATGTCCAGTTCTAACTGTTGTTTCTTGACTTGCATACAGATTTCTCAGGAGGCAGGTAAGGTGGTCTGATATTCCCCTCTCTTTAAGAATTTTTCAGTGATAAGGGTATAAAAACAAAGTTATATGTTCAGTGATAGAAAAACAAAAGATGCTTTTTAAACTGATCGAATTTTATTTAATTAATAGCTTAAAGTAATGATCTTGGGGAAGGTAAATGAAAGGATGAAAGGTAACCCATTCCTTTGGGAGGAATCTCATCCCAAAAAAGGAGAGAAAATTACCCAAATGTCATCATGGGAGTAATTCGCATTCCATCCTAAAAAATATTGCTAGAGGGGATGTATATGACAATGGCATGACATTGGGAAAAGGCTGAAAATCATTGATTTTAAAAGGAGATTGTTAAATATGGATTGGTTTTTTATAGTCTATATATGCTTAAAGTTTAGCTCACTGAAGCAAAGCAGCACTTTACTAAGTAGCATCTTAACACCCTAAAATAGTTTAATACAGTTTCCAAAAATGGACAACACTTCCAGTAAATGGAATGAGCACTTTGGGACAACTGATTTTACAAATACGTTTTTTATCTAGTGCTTTAAAATTTCAGTGCATTACTGAAACAGACAGATGCTTTAACCCTTTTAGTTATGAACTGTGTTTCCATGTGTTTCTAACCATTTCTAAATGCCAGAGATGGGTAATGTGAATGAATTACCAAAGAATATCTAGAACTCTAAGTAGAAATACGTCAACATAATATTTTAGATCTGGAGGGATTCCAAAGATCAGCTCATGACTTATTAGAAACATAAGGCCCTGATAAGTTTTGTCTGTACAAGAGACAAAAGTAATATGCAACAGAAGCCTTCCATCTTGTCAAGATGTCTTTCTTCTCTTCTGCTACCACCTCCCACTTTGCACTCACTCTGTTCAAGCCACAGAAGCTCTATTTCTGCCATCAGATAGTCTAAGCTTATTTTTCTGTGAGAACTTTTGCACTAGCTTGGTTTCAAGTGCAAGCCCTCATTATGCAGGGAGGCATTTACTTCCCATATCTTTTCATAACAGACTGTTCTCCATTCAGGTCTCAACTAATATGTCACTGTAGGCACTCTGGCTCAAGTAAACTCATCTTCTCTCCTCCCTATTATTTTATCACATCACTCTATTTTCTTTTATTCAGAGTACTTAAAATTTCTTGCACATTAATTTGTTTTGCATTCTTTCTCCTCACTCTTGAATCTAACCTCCATGAAAGTAATTGTCTTCCTTGATTCGATATTATCTGAATCTAGAACATCACTTGTCACAAGAAAGCACTCAGTAAATATTTGCTGAGTGATTGAATGACTTACTCTTATGGCATCTGTGATGCCAGTCTGGTTACAATGTTTCTAAAGAGGAAAAAAACCCTCAAGATTATGCATATATATATATATATATATATATATATATATATATATATATATATATATATATATTCAATTACAGTTGACTTTTTAAAACAAAATCTTTTAAAATCTTTCTTTAGAGCATTTGGGAAATTAAAATGATTCTTTAACTACTCGATACACATGAATCAATATCAATTTAGAAGTGCATCAATATTTTTATTCCTGTCTGCCTGCATTAATTCATACATCACTATGCATTCCACTTCTTGGCATCTGCTGATTCCAAATTTTCTAGTTTGCAGCATAGCATCATTGAGTTTCATGCCATATGGCTGCCCTTCCTTGGTCCAAGCTTTGATCAATCAAGTGAAGGCAGACCGACTCATGCCATTTTAGAGAAGATAGAGGTTTGATGTGGAGCCAATTCACTAGAACATTTTTTTGAAGCAAAATGTTCTAAACATCAATAGGGGAGCATAAGCTATACTAAATAAATATATGTGCAAAAATACACTTTGTACCTAATGGTTGTCTCAGAGACAAATTGCCAGAAATTTGCTTTATCCCTAAAGGGGAATGTTCCTTCCAAAATTCTAACTGGTGCTATACCCATGCGTGTGACTAAAATTATTCTTTATCAGTAGCAGTAATGGGTTTTATACCCTGAAGTAGGGTAGTCTATTCTTTCACTGATAGTAGTCTGAAAACCCAGTGTTGTGGTTTAGTGATTTGAAACAAACAAACAAATGTGAGGAAATGCTCTGAAGGATGCTCTGGTTATGATCTAATGGTATTAAAAAATGCATCAAGAAGTCTGATCTACAGCCTCCCTCTGACTCTAGTACAACTTTCGTTTAGTTATTTATTGATAACTCATCTCATTCTCAAAAGTAGTAGAGGCAATTATAAAAATATACATGATATATATAAGAGCATAGAGTAAATGTGAAGGCATAGAGAAATAAAATCATACATATATATATATACACACGTAATATATGTAAATGTATGCATATATATAATGTATATGTTAACCTAAAGATAAACATAAGAATGAAAAATAATTCCAAAAGATTGTAAACATGATTAATGAACTTGACCTTGGGATTATTACTAGATGAAGCAGAAATAGTAAAAAGGTTTTAGTGTCCATGAGATATGTAGTTTTAAAATATCAGCTATTTAAGAAAAGCAAAGCTTTTATTTATTTGTTTTTTAGCACTGAGGCTTGAGGGATATGTTATAGGGCTTATAAAGAGGATATAGGTCTTATCTGTGTCCTTACCACATACCCTTAACTACTACATTTCTACAGTAAGTAGTGGCAATTCTGTCAGACTATGCCTTTAAAGTAAGACCAGACACCAATGCAGTTTTCAGAAACAGATTTTAAGATGTGGTATGAATTCAAGTTAGAAATTTACAGTTTGTTGAGGTGCTCTGTATCAGTTTAAGGATAAAAGACTATTGGCTAAATATGTTCTAAAAATCTTCATCTAAGAAAAGTGCAAATTAGAAGTAATATTAAATAAAAACTAATCAAGACAGTGTTGATATTACACATAATTCTTCACTTTTATACCTTAGCAATGTTGTAGCTAATATGCAAGACTTGCAGGACAGGAATATATGCTCAAATTCCACCTCTACTATTTACTACTGTGTGACCACAGAGATGTCAGTTTCTTTACTCATGTGTTCCTTTTTCGGTATTAACAAATAATGAAACATCATATACCTCAGTAAAAATTTCATGAACTAGCACAGGTAAGAGCCCCCCATTCCCATAATGAGACTACCTGGTATGCAGCAGGTGCTCAGTAATTGATACCTAATGTACCCTTTCTGCTTTATGCACTGTAACAAAAAGAAAAAAAAAAAAATCCTCAAAGAACAGGATATTGAAAGAAAGGATCCTTTCAGCAGCATGAAGTGAAGTAGGTAAAACTTTCCTTGAACCATAGGAACTGCAATTAGTAGATAAAAAAAAAGGCTGATAGGTACTTAGCAGTTACTGGGTCATCTCTCTTCTATACTGTCTTTTCCACTTAATTCCATAACTGCTTCACAAAAAGGAAAGGAAACGCCAAACTTTTCTCTTGTTACAAGAAAGTTTTAATTGAAAACAAGAGTACTGGGCTGAATATAGCTTCAGCAGATCCCCAGTTAAATTAGAAGGGGCTTTTCATTTAAGTCCTAGTGTTGATATGTCACTGTGCTCTGTCACTTTGAAAAGCGATAGTGCTTTGTTATCAGCACTGAGCCCTGGCAGGCTTCTGATGTAGACTTAGACTAAAATAGAATGCCAGAATGATGAAGGTGCTGCTTACCTTCACAAAGCTCCAGGCTGTAGATGTGAGCAAAGGTGCTGACATATTACTCTGTCCAGCTCAGTGGATTTGATAATCTTCAACAGATAATTTTCATATTTTATATTGTAATTTGAAAATTTTAAAGTGTTTATAGATTTGCAAAAGAAGCATGAGGATTACTGATTCCATTAGGTGCATACTATCAAAAGACTTGTTAGGCAAATTATTAAGATTAATTTTTTTGTCCTTTAACTTGTAAATTCTATTCAGTATAGAATTCTTTAGGATGTGTTTAGAGAAAAAAATCCTGTAACTGATGACTTATTAGAGGAAGCTGAACTGCCAGTTAGCATAGTTATTTGTTAAATTAAACACTGTTTTTTTTTTTTTTTTTGTCAGCCTTCTGCCCAGCACTGAGAAGGTGCTGGGAATTTAGAGACAAATAGGAGTCCCTGTCTTCAAGCAGGGAGACAGAAATAGGTAATTATAAAATGATGCAGCAAGTGAAATGGTATACTTAGACTATTACTGAAACACAAAAAGCAATTATCCTGATATGTCTTAGAAGCCAGTAACAGAAATAGTGCATGTCTAACCAGTATTTTTCTTCCTTATTACCAGATCAGCGAATCCTGACATTACCTTCCCTGACTAGGAGCAACACGATTTCCCTTTTAGAAATAGTTAAACAGACACATTCAAATTGAGAATCTTACAGGAAAAGGGGGAAAGTTTTTAAGGGCTTAGAATTACTAACCTTTCTCGCTTCTACGACCCCAGCCCCAAACACACACAATTTAATTTTTTATACCCTGAAACAACCCATGTCTTTCTGTGATTGACTGCACTGGAAGGAAACTACTATCCTCTAGCCTTTCAAGCTCTTTAATGCAGGTTTCCTTTTCTACTCAGCGTGTTTTTCCACATTGAGCTCTGATACAATAATCATACAGCAAAAGAGCATTTAAGAGAGCATACATTGTGAAAAGAAAAATACATGTTTCACCACATTTTCTGCTTTTCGAAAATAAATCTATTTTTGCATGCATTTGTATGAGATTTTCAGAGCCCTCCCCTCTGGAGTAGTGTTTTAGCAACAGCATTACTGCTCTGAGCTTTAATCACTGGGTATTTGTTTTTTTTGACACTAAGTTCAGTCCACAAACTAGCATTCAGATTGAAAATGGCAATAGGTTCACAGCTTTTCAATTGACTTTCAAGTGTCATACTCTGTTTTCAGAGCATCTGATCAAGTTTAACACTTTGGGATAGTTTAAAACTTGGTTTCCATAATACACAGCTTTTGCAATATTTCACCTCTACCTGAAAAGTAAATAAGACTAGAAAATCTTAGCCACATATTTATTTGTGAGCAGATTCCCAGAAAAAAATTGTGCCTGGATTG
The DNA here is from genome assembly GCA_935064755.1 of Tragelaphus eurycerus. Lineage (NCBI taxonomy): Eukaryota > Metazoa > Chordata > Mammalia > Artiodactyla > Bovidae > Tragelaphus > Tragelaphus eurycerus. Next base: position 8,739,711 of record CAKXYN010000015.1, read on the forward strand.
GTATGAATTCTACCACATATTGCATATCTTCAATCCAGAAGGCTGCATGTATGCAAACCGGCCATTCAAAGTAAAACAAATACCTATTTTTCCACATTTATAGATGCTGCCATTTATATTTTGCATTTTATTTAGCTATTTCCTAGTCTGCCTTTAGTTTATTAAGTCCATGAGGGCAGGACTGTGTTCGTCACATTTACAGTTACACCTCAGTACCTGGACCAAACAGTAAACACTCAACAAATGTTGACTGGATAAATATCTTTAGGGGCTGTGAATAAAGAAGGGGATCAGCATTGTAGCCAGATTTTAAAGACAACTTCGTTTATACTGATTCATAGCTCTAATGGCAAAACTAAAAAGGATAAAGAGGGCATAGATAATTGAAAATGGTCTTAGATGAGAACAGGGAGCTTTATAAACCCTGTCCTCTACCTTACTGATTAACTGGCATTAGTTAGGGATGTATATCACAGTTTCTCCTTTAAGCAGAAAACCTTGAAAACTATAGCTCTAGGACAAAACTCAGATAGTAAGTAGAATATTTGTCTTAGAATGTTATTTAGGACCTGCATTTAATAGAGCACCTGTTCCTAACCATACATACAGGTACACACACAATGTCAGTTAGGATATATTTATATATTATGGAACTAATGCAAATGTTGTACATGTTTATAATATTTATATATCATGTAACACAGCTATAGCACCAACTTATTTATTATGTAATTCATAACCATCTTATTAAACTGTAATCCCTTTGCTCAATAAATATTACCACTTGATCTCTCTTGCCCTCTATTTCCCAGTCCTATTTTTAGGTACTTCTTCGGAAGTGAATGAATTGATTTTGCTTGTCTAAACAAAGCCAAATATGAAATAGTTTTGATGCTACTGTGGAGGTAATTGAGGATGCCCAATTTTGGTAAAGAACATGTGACTATTTTACTGTGTCCCCATTCTTTCAGTATTGTATAAATAATAGCCTAAAAACATCAAACAAATCCTAAGAATGTCTTATAATATTTCTATTCATATCTTATAAAGAAATACTAACAAGTTGTAGCTGTCAGAATGATCCTCCTTACTGAGCAAAACAACTAACAGCAACTAGACGTATGAAGAGATCAGCAATTTAAAGAGAACTGCTTTTTGCTTCTATTTTTAAATTCTCTGCTGGCTTAAACTATGGTTTATATAACTATTTAATTTGTGTTTGTGTTCATGTGTCTGTGTTTTCTTTCTGGTTACACTGAGTTTATTCAGCAATTTTATCACGGTTTTGATGAAAGTTATTGAGTTTGAGACATTTTATAGCAGAATTAGCTATTTTGAGTCAAGCTTCATCTAAAAAATAATCAAAAGAAAAAAATAAGAGTGTACAAGTTCACATTAATTTTTCCAAGATATTAATTAAGAAAAATTCTGAATCTGCTTGTATTCTTCCTTCTATTTTATCCTCTTGCAAAAAAATGGTGCACATGTACATAATTATTTAGACATATATTTGTTCAGAGTTCAGGTATGGTATTTATGAATTTATATGATTAGTGGTTGAAAGAAAACATCATCATTAATATTAAGGTGGTTTCATAAGGGCAAAGAAAAAAGAACATTGAATTAGATATGGCAAATTGTAAAGAATTAAGTATCATTTGAAGCATGCCTTATTTGTAAAATTTGAAGGTCATTCCATGTGTTATTCATTTTGTTCAATGGAAACGCAACCCTGAATAATGCATTTTTAAATTAGGCAACATTTATTAGGGGAAAAAAGCAGGCAAAAAAACTCCTCAATACCCAGAGCCTCAAAATCAAAACAGGAAAAACCATGATACAATAAAAGGTAATCAGACCATTCCTTTGATGTATGAATGAACCCGTTATAAACAGTGTGTTGTCTGAAAATGAAAAGATGAATCTAGATGGATGGACTGAAAGTCATCACTGGGAACCATTAAGAAACCTAGAAATTGTATCATAATTTATTCAGTTTCAATTAATCATTTTTCCATCACTAGTAGGTTGAACTTCTGTTAGTGCTTGGGATTTAAAAAAAGTGAATACAACACAGGTCTTCCTTAAGGAGATTTCATCCTACCAAAAAAGAAAAATATGGATAAATAATAGCAATGACAATTATCTATACATAAAATGCTTATGCTGCTGCTGCTAAGTCGCCTCAGTCGTGTCCGACTCTCTGCGACCCCATAGACCACAGACCACTAGGCTCCCCCGTCCCTGGGATTCTCCAGGCAAGAACGCTGGAGTGGGTTGCCATTTCCTTCTCCAATGCATGAAAGTGGAAAGTGAAAGTAAAGTCTCTCAATTGTGTCCGACTCTAGGAACCCCATGGACTGCAGCCTACCAGGCTCCTCTGTCCATGGGATTTTCCAGGCAAAAGTACTGGAGTGGGGTGCCATTGCCTTCTCCATAAAATGTTTATAGATACTCTGCTGCTGCTGCTGCTGCTGCTAAGTCGCTTCAGTCCTGCCCGACTCTGTGAGACCCCATAGACGGAAGCCCACCAGGCTCCTCTATCCCTGGGATTCTCCAGGCAAGAATACTGGAGTGGGTTGCCATTTCCTTCTCCAATGCATGAAAGTGAAAAGTGAAAGTGAAGTCGCTCAGTCGTGCCCAACTCTTAGAGACCCCATGGACTGCAGCCTACCAGGCTCCTCTGTCCATGGGATTTTCCAGGCAAGAGTACTGGAGTGGGGTGCCATTGCCTTCTCCAGCTTATAGATACTACCTATTTATTATATACTCATGTCAGAGGTTGTACTCCTAAATCAAGCTTTGGATGCTGACTACCTCGTCAAAGTTCTTTAGCACCACTTTTACCTAGCTCTTTGTTGTTACTGGATAGTTATAAAACAATTGAAGGGAAGAAGACAATAAAACCAAAATGTTTAAGTAGTCACACAATGGCTCTTTCAATAGAGATTTTTGCTAGTTCTTAAGCATCCAGTCATGTAAACTCTACCAAGATATTTTGCAGCTGATTATACAGTTATAAGTACCTTTTTCAGTGATTGCACCAAGAGTGCTATATGTACTCTCTGGATAGAAGACATGGAAACAAGTTTGATATGGAAGGCTTATTTGAAATCCATCTGCTATGGGTTTCAACTCCACCAGCTTGTAAAATGATCTGAACCACATAATCTATTCTAACATTCTCTCCCAAATTCATAGGAAACAGCACTATAGACCCAAAGTTGCAGTGAGTTGGAAAAACATTGAATGAGCTTTCCTGAATCTCAAGGAAATCTGGCTTGTCAGTCTCAGAATAATCTTTCAGCTACTGCTGCATCTGTGCTTCCATCTGGGTGGGGACCTACCCAAAGTGTGACTGGGTGTTAAAAACCAGCATGTAGAAAGGCCAGTTCCCAGTTTCAGAGGGGATTGGGCCAGGTGCCAGTTTGGATCTAGGCTCAGTAAGGACAAGTTGCTGTAGTTTACTTCTAGACTCTGAAGCATTCCACCTGTCCCTTGCCCCAGGTTTTGAATGTTTTGGAAACATGGAAATTGAATGAATGAAGTATATAAATCTCCCCTTCAAAAAAGTCTCTTCAGACTTGATATGCCACACAGACTTTGACTTTTAAATCCAAAAACAAGAATTCTTCACCCCTTTCCATTATAAATCACCCTCACCTTATGTTTCTCCCTAGTGTTCCGGTGGGGTTTTTTTCTATATTTATTTAGATTTGAAATTATTTAAAGGAAGAATCCCATATAAGAATTTGCCTTATTTATATTGATATACTAATTGCTTAGCATAGAATGGGAAAAATAGTGATTAATCATTAATACTAATGTTAATACATATTGTTAGAAAAATGTTTTGCTATTAACATAGATATTTCCAGATATATACTATTCAACATAAATTTGTATAGATACATACATGTGTATGTCTCTCTCTCTATATATATATATATATATCAATATATATTTGTACCTGAAGTATTACCTATATATATGTATACAGACACTCTTTCTCAACTTCACTAACCATATCTACACAACAAGCATGCATCTTTAAAAAAAAGATTTGTGCTCAGTATATTAAACATAGAATTAACATGTGACCCAGCAATTCACCCTAGATAGCTAATCAAAAGAATTGAAAACAAATATTCAAACAAAAACTTGTACCTCGATAGCAACAATATTTGCAATAGCCAGAGGGTTGAAACAATCTAAATGTCTGTCAACTAATGAACAGATAAACAGTCTGTGACACACATACATTTCTGTTCAAGTAATATTATTCAGCAATAAAGTCTTGACACATGATACAACATGGATGAACCTTCAAAACTTCGTAGTAAGTCAAGGTAGTAAGATACAGAAGTTACATTCTATATGGTACCATTTATATGAAATATCCAGCGTAGCCCAACGCATAAATACAGAAAGTAGATGAGTGGCTCCTGAAGACTGCACTGAGCAGTGAAAGCAGAAGTAATAGGTGGTTTCTTTTTGGGGTGATGAAACAAAGATATTTTGGAGTTAGGCAGAGGTAATGCTTTTATAACACTGTGCATATACTAAATGTAAATACAACTGTATTTTACATTTTAAAATGGTTAAGATAGTAAATTTTATATTATGTTTATTTTTTTTACTGCAATAAAAGTATTTCTGCCCAAATTGCTATTTAATAAAAAATAGATTTTGAAATACTCTCAGTATTGAACTCGTGTCACTTTCTCTAGTGTAACCTGCCAGTTATGGCTTAGATGACTTACTTAACTAAGATGAACTTGATAAAAATTTGGTCTGTTGAAACCACTGTTCTGTATGTATGAAAATATATATAACAGTTATTAATTCTGCTTGTCAAAAATCACTCATTATCTTTCATAGCTCATCTATTTCTTTTTATAATCTAATATCTTATCTCATGGGTAGCTTCCTATTTGAATATTTAAAACTTTTTATGATATTTTTTCAAAAAAATTAAAACATATTTACCTTTGCATTACAGTTCATGTATTAACATAAATATTATTTATCATTAACATTATTTGTCATTAACAGTCTCATGCAACCAGAGAAAGAAAATCAATATGTAAATTAATATTACAAAAATGGAGTCATAAACACTAAAGGAAAGGTATTGAGTGAATATCATAAAAGGAGACACTATGTTGAGATCATGATGAATCGAGATGAGTTTCATTGAGAAACATGCATTTTAACATGCGTCTTGAATAATTGATGATATTCTGATAGTTTACTAAAGTGAGATGGGAGGGTGAGCATTCCAAGCACCTAGACAGATGGAAAATAGTTCAGGATTTCAATATTTCCTTTGCAGATGATTGAAAATATCTTGCTAAATGTTTTTCAGTGTGTAATTGCACCCACTTTGATACTCTGAGAAGGTAAGTCTTTTAAAAAGACAAAATTTTTTAATTTGTCCATCGAAAAATTAAAAAAAATTGTCTTAAATCAAAAAAATTTGTCTTAAAAAAATGTATCTTTTTAAAAGGCCTACCTTCTCAGAGTATTAGAGTGGTGCAATTACACACTGAAAAACATTTAACAAGATATTTTCAATCATCTGCAAAGGAAATATTGAAATCCTGAACTATTTTCTATCTGTCTAGGCACTTGGAATGCTCACCCTCCCATCTCACTTTAGTATACTATCAGAATATTATCAATTATTCAAGACGCATGTTAAAGTGTTTGTTTTTTAATTTGTCCTAATAAGTATGACGACTTCCCTGGTGGCTTAGACCGTAAAGCATCTGTCTACAATGCGGCAGACCTGGGTTTGATCCCTGGGTCGGAAAGATCCCCTGGAGAAGGAAATGGCAATCCACTCCAGTACGATTGCCTGGAAAATCCCATGGACAGAGCAGCCTGGTAGGCTACAGGCCATGGGGTCACAAAGAGTCAGACATGACTGAGCAGACTGAGTGACTTCACTTTCACTTTCAATAAGGATGATAACACACATTTATATAGTGGTTACTCTGTTCCAGACACTGTTCTAAGAACTTTGCATTTAAGAACTCACATAATCATCACAATAATTATTTACGATTTTTGCCTTCCCTGGTAAAGTCCTTCCAAACGTTAGAAAATCAAACTCTGAATTGTATCATGAGCTGCCTGTATCATTTGATTCACATTCAACCCAAATCACTTACATATAGGAAGAACAATGTATCCAGTTATCTATAGGTCCTTACTATATGCCACATACTCTGTCCCCCCTGCACTTCCTTATCACTGCCATTTCTGTCAACTCCATATCTCGTCTGTGTGGCTGTGCACGTCAGCAGTACATTCTCTTTTACTGCTGAGAAACTCAGCAGTGGCCACAGGATTGGAAAAGGTCAGTTTTCATTCCAATCCCAAAGAAAGGCAATGCCAAAGAATGCTCAGATAACCACACAATTACACTCATCTCACACACTAGTAAAGTAATGCTCAAAATTCTCCAAGCCAGGCTTCAGCAATACGTGAACCATGAACTTCCTGATGTTCAAGCTGGTTTTAGAAAAGGCAGAGGAACCAAAGATCAAATTGCCAACATCCGCTGGATCATGGAAAAAGCAAGAGAGTTCCAGAAAAACATCTATTTCTGCTTCATTGACTATGCCAAAGCCTTTGACTGTGTGGATCACAATAAACTGTGGAAAATTCTGAAAGAGATGGGAATATCAGACCACCTGACCTGCCTTTTGAGAAACCTATATGCAGGTCAGGAAGCAACAGTTAGAACTGGACATGGAACAACAGACTGGTTCCAAATAGGAAAAGGAGTACGTCAAGGCTGTATATTGTCACCCTGCTTATTTAACTTATATGCAGAGTACATCATGAGAAACGCTGGGCTGGAGGAAGCACAGGCTGGAATCAAGATTACCGGGAGAAACATCAATAATCTCAGATATGCAGATGACACCACCCTTATGGCAGAAAGTGAAGAGGAACTCAAAAGCCTCTTGATGAAAGTGAAAGAGGAGAATGAAAAAGTTGGCTTAAAGCTAAACTTTCAGAAAATGAAGATCATGGCATCTGGTCCCATCACTTCATGGGAAATAGATGGGGAAACAGTGGAAACAGTGGCAGACTAGTTTGGGGGGCTCTAAAATCACTGCAGATGGTGACTGGAGCCATGAAATTAAAAGACGCTTATCCCTTGGAAGGAAAGTTATGACCAACCTAGATAGCATATTCAAAAGCAGAGACATTACTTTGCCAACAAAGTTTCGTGTAGTCAAGGCAATGGTTTTTCCAGTGGTCATGTATGGATGTGGGAGTTTGACTGTGAAGAAAGCTGAGCGCCAAAGAATTGATGCTTTTGAACTGTGGTGTTGGAGAATACTCTTGAGAGTCCCTTGGACTGCAAGGAGATCCAGCCAGTCCATTCTGAAGGAGATCAGCCCTGGGATTTCTTTGGAAGAAATGATGCTAAAGCTTAAACTCGAGTACTGTGGCAACCTCATGCGAAGAGTTGACTCATTGGAGAAGACTCTGATGCTGGGAGGGATTGGGGGCAGGAGGAGAAGGGGAGGACAGAGGATGAGATGGCTGGATGGCATCACTGACTCGATGGCCATGAGTCAGAGTGACCTCCGGGAGTTGGTGATGGACAGGGAGGCCTGGCATGCTGCGATTCATGGGGTCGCCAAGGGTCGGACACGACTGAGTGTTCTATTGTGTGGAAATTACACAATTTCTTGTTTAGTTAATATGTTACTTTTATGTCTAGATTTTGGGTATCGTTTATAAAGCTGCTTTTAATATTCAGATTAAATTTTTTGTGCATGTCAACTTGTTTTCATTTCGGTTGGGTGAACACCTATGAGAGGAATTGCTGGATTATTAGAACACTGTTTAACCTTAAGAGAAATTGCCAAACCATTTTCTGAAGTACAATAGCATTTTTCATTTTCACTGTCATTGAATTCCAGTTGCTTCCCATCTTCAACAAACTTGAAATTATTATAATTAATTTTAACCATTCTGCGTATGTAGTGCTATTTTATTGTGTTTTTACTTTGTATTTCTCTGATGCCGAGTAATGTTGACCATCTTTTTAATATGTTTATTCTTCATTTGCATATCTTCTTTGAGGTTTTAATAAAATGAAAACCCCATTTGACTGAGTTGGCTTCATACTACTGAGCTGTGCATGCTTAGTCTGTCAGTCCTGTCAACTCTTTGCGACCCCTGACTGTAGCCCGCCAAGCTCCTCTGTCCATGGGATTTCCAGGCAAGAATACTGGAGTAGGTTGCCATTGCTTCCTCCAGAGGATCTGCCCAACCCAGGGATCAAACCTGCATCTCCTATGTCTCCTCCATTTCAGGCAGATCCTTTTACCCACTGAACCATAGAGAAAGCCCTGACTGAGCTGTAAAAGTACTTTAGATATTCAAATTACATGTTTTTTATCCCATAATATGTATTACCAGTATTTTCACTCAGTCTTTGGCTTGACTTTTGTCATCAATGTCTTTTGAAGATTAAACATTTTCAATCTTGATGAGGTCAATTTATCCTTTTTTTTTTTTTTTGGAGCATTTTATGTCCAATCTAAGAAGTTTCCTAATGTCAGGTCAGAAAGATAGTCAAAATTTCTAGGGTGACAGTTTTTTTTTTTTTTTTAGTTTCTACAAATGTAAAGATGTCTTTCTATTGTCTTCTGGTTAGAATACTTTCTGTTGAGACTTTTTCCTTCCTTCCCTTCCTTTCCTTTCTATCTTTTTCTTTTTTTTCTTTTTGCCTATATCCAATATTTCTTTTTTTCTCATTCTACTTTAATATTTTGTCTTCATTACTGACTCCAGTAGCATCATTATGACATTTGTTGGAATGATTTTTAATACTGTTTGGGGTTCTTTTACTTTTATTGAATCTATGTGTCTATACATTTCAGCTACTTAGAAAATTTGTGGTTATTGTTTATTCAAACATATTGTTCTCTGAGTCCTCTTTTTTTAGGAATCAAATTATAAGAGTCGGACATGACTGAGCGACTTCACTTTCTTTTTTCACTTTCATGCATTGGAAAAGGAAATGGCAACCCACTCCGGTGTTCTTGCCTGGAGAATCCCGGGGATGGGGAGGCCTGGTGGGCTGCCGTCTATGGGGTCACACAGAGTCGGACATGACTGAAGTGACTTAGCATAGCATAGCATGCTCTGTAAATATTTTTAAGCCTTGCTTTTTAAGCTTTTGTAAGGAAAGTTCTGAAAAATCTCTAGAATAAGACTAATAAAGCTTCAAAACTAAGGCAATATTCTTAGGAATCTACCCAATGTCTTACGTATTATGAGATCTTTCCATTGTGTCATATAGAAACATGAATTACTCCTAGCCCTGTGAGTGTTCCAGGAGTTTTTCTATTTACTCCCTTCTTTTGGTTCTTTCATAGCTCTGGTGGTTTGTGCTCATGACTGTGCAGAGCAATACACAGTGAATGACTTGGAGGGTTCTACAGAGTTGTCTTTCTCTATTGTTTACTCCTCTCTCTCATTGATTCCTTCAAAATCTAGTTTCCTTGACTTTCACAAAATTTGATTCCTATCTCTGCAACTAAACAAGATGACTAAATTTTTTGTAGATGACCCTCTTTAGTGGCCTAGAAACTGATTTTAGGTAGTTGGTACAATTTAAGGGCTTATCATTTTTGTTTCACTTATTTTGGGCGTCCTGGTACTGTACTGCCTATTGTCCACCGTTTGAAAATACTATGGCATATATTTTATCTAATGTGTAGTTGTTTATGGCAGAAGCTTCTTTGATATTTCATCCTAATCAGAGGGTGAAGCTTTAGTCAAATGTAATGTACTGAGTTTAAAGTGATGGAACATATAGCAAGAAGTCAAAGACAAACATGATGCTTGGAGAGGAGCTTATTTTTTATACAAAATTTTCTAAATATTTCTAAAATTAAATAATCTAAAATAATAAAAAGGCTAAAGATATGTTTTGGGGGAGTTATACATAAGAGAAGAAAGATTTATAAAAGAGTATCATATGTAGACAAAAGCAGAAACAACTTTATGGAATTTTTGAAGTCATTCCAATAATTGGTTGGTGGGTGAAGGAAGAAGTTTGTCCTCATTTTTTTCTAAAAATTCAACCAGTTCTTGATTTAAAATTTTTGAAAGGGATTTTATTTTTCCAATAAAAGAAGAAACAGTTGGTACCAAACATTTGTGCCTGCTGACAAGACAGTGACATGGTGCCACAACAAGTGCCCACATTACAAATGGTGTCTAGACAGGAAGGAACATCTTAAACTTATTATTTTATTACTGTCATTAAGTTTATATCAGGAATTACACCTTTATATATGAACACTGATTAGGCATAGGTTTCACACAAAAGGGATATATGGGGCATAATATTGTAGCATACTGTAAACAGAGGAATCAGTTCATTTAAGTGGATTAGATGTTGTTCAAGAGAATTATCCACAGATCTTTCATAAAGGTAAAATCAAAACTTTGAACTGAAATTTAATTCATTCAGTACATACATGCACACACACACATATATATATATATACATATATATATTGTGTGTGTGTGTGTGTGTATCAGTTCATTTCAGTCATTTAGTTGTGTCTCTTTGACCTCATGGACTGCAGCACACCAGGCTCCCCTGTCCATCACCAACACCTGGAGCTTGATTAAACTCATCTCCATTGAGTTGGTGGTGCCATCCAACCATCTCATCTCTGTCATCCCTTTCAATTCCTGTTTTCAACTTTCCCAGCATCAGGGTCTGTCCTAATGAATCAAGTCTTCACATCAGGTGACCAAAGTATTACAGCTTCAGCATCAGTCCTTCCAATGACTATTCAGGACTGATTTCATTTAGGATTGACTTATTTGATCTCCTTGCAGTCCAAAGGATGCTCAAGAGTCTTCTCCAACACTATAGTTCAAAACCATCAATTCTTTGGCACACAACTTTCTTTATGGTCTCTCACATTCATACATGACTACTGGAAAACCATAGCTTTGACTAGATGAACCTTTGTCAGCAAACTAACATATCTGCTTTTTAATATACTGTCTAAGTGTGTTGTAGCTTTTTTTTCCAAGGAGCAGGTGTTTTTTAATTTCATGGCTTCAGTCACCATCTGCAGTGATTTTGGAGCCCAAGAAAGTAAAGTCTGTCACTGTTTCCATTGATTCCCTATCAATTTTCCTTGAAGTGATGGGACTGGATACTTTGATCTTTGTTTATTGAGTATTGAGTTTTAAGCCAGATTTTTCACGCTCCTCTTTCACTTTCATCAACAGGCTCTTTAGTTCCTCTTTGCTGTCTGTCATAAGGGTGGTGTTATCTGCATAACTGAGGTTATTGAATATTTTTCCCTGAGAGTATGGATTCCAGCTTGTGCTTCATCCAGCCTGGCAGTTTGCATGATGTATTCTGCATATAAGTTAAATAAACAGGGTGACAATATACAGCCTTGATGTACTTCTTTCCCAATCTGGAACCAGTCTGTTGTTCCATGTCCTAATTGGTTCTAACTGTTGCTTCTTGACTTTCATATTGGTTTCACAGAAGGCAGGTAAGGTGGTCTGGTATTCCCATCTCTTTCGGAATTTTCCACAGTTTGTTTTTATCCACACAGTCAAAGGCCTTAGCATATCAATAAAGCAGAGGTAGATATTTTTCTGGAATTCTCTTTCTTTTTCTATGATCCAATGGATGTTGGAAATTTGATCCCCCGTTCCTCTGCCTTTTCTAAATCCACCTTGAACATCTGGGAGTTCTCCATTCACATATTATTGAAGCCTAGCTTGGAGAACTTTGAGCATTACTTTGCTAGCATAAGATGAGTGCAACTGTGCAGTAGTGTGAACATTCTTTGACATTACCTTTCTTTGGGATTGGAATGAAAACTGACTTTTTCCAGTCCTGTGCCCACTGCTGAGATTTCCAAATTTGTTGGCATATTGAGTTCAGCACTTTAACAGTATTGTCTTTTAGTATTTGAAATAGCTCAGCTACAATTCCATCACCTCCACTAGCTTTGTTCATATTGATGGTTCCTAAGGCCCTTGACTTTGCATTCCAGGATGTCTGGCTCTAGGTGAGTGATAATACTCTAGGTGAGTGATAATGGTTATCTGAGTCATTAAGATCTTTTTTGTATGGTTCTGTATATTCTTGCCACCTCTTTTTATATATTCTGCTTCTGTTAGGTCCATACTGTATCTGTCCTTTATTGTGCCCATCTTTGCATGAAATGTTCCCTTGGTTCCTCTAATTTTCTTGACGAAATCTCTAGTCTTTCCCATTCTATTGTTTTCCTCTTTCTTTGTGTTGATCACTTAGGAAGGCTTTCTTATCTAACTTGCTTTTCTTTGAAACTCTGCATCTTTCCTTTTCTCCTTTGCATTTAGCTCTTCTTCTTTTCTGAGCCTTCTCAGACAACCATTTTGGCTTTTTGCATTTCTTCTTTTTGGGATGGTTTTAATAACCACCACCTGTACAATGTCATGAACCTCTGCCCATAGTTCTTCAGGCACTCTGTCTCTCAGATCTAACCCCTTGAATCTATTTGTCACTTCCACTGTATAACCATATGGGATTTGATTTAGGTCATACCTGAATGGTCTAGAGGTTTTCCCTAATTTCTTCAATTTAAATCTGAATTTTGCAATAAGGAGTTCATGATCTCAGCCACAATTAGCTCCTGGTCTTGTTTTTGCTAACAGGATAGAGCCTCTCCATCTTCGGCAGCGAAGAATATAATCAGTCTGATTTCCGTACTGGCCATCTGATAATGTTCGTATGTAGAGTCATCTGTTGTGTTGTTGGAAAAGGGTGTTTGCTATTACCAGTGTGTTTTCTTGGCAAAACTCTGTTAGCATTTTCCCTGCTTTATTTTATACTCCAAAGCCAAAGTTGCCTGTTATTCCATATATCTCTTGACTTCCTACTTTTGTCTTCCAGTCCCCTATGATGAAAAGGATATCTTTTTTTGGGTGTTAGCTCTAGAATGCCTTGTATGTCTTTATAGAACCATTCAACCTCAGCTTATTCAGCATTAGTGGTTAGGACATAGATTTGAATTACTGTGATGTTGAGTGGTTTGCCTTGGAAATGAACCGAGATCATTCTGGTGGTTTTTTTGTGTGTGTGTGTGTGTGTGTGTTTTTGAGATTGTACCCAAGTACTGCATTTCAGAATCTTTTGTTGACTATGAGGGCTATTCCATTTCTTCTAAGGGATTCTTGCCCACAGTAGTAGATATAGTGGTTATCTAAATTATTTGCCCATTCCGGTCTATTTTAATTGACCGATTCCTAAAATGTCAATGTTCACTCTTGCCATATCTTGTTTGACCATTTCCAATTCATCTTGATTCTTGTCCTAACATTCCAGGTTCCTATGCAATAATGTTCTTTACAGTATTGGACTTTACTTCCATCACCAGCCACATCCACAACTAGGCATTGTTTTCACTTTAGTTCCAACTCTCATTCTTTCTGGAGTTATTTCTCCACTCTTCTCCAGTAACATACTGGACACCTACCAACCTGGGCTGTTCATCTCTCAGTGTCATAGCTTTTTGCCTTTTCTTACTGTTCATGGGGTTCTCAACACAATAATATTAATATATATATATATATATATACTTTTATAGTATTATTGAAATAATACTAAATTAAATCAGCTGTTAAACTCAAAATAATTTATGTAGATTATTGAATATTCTGTTTACTTGGCTACATAAAAATATTGTCAAATGCATGTAAAACCGTGCACCTTTAGTCCTATATATATATATTAAAATATGTCCTTGATTCCAACTTTGATGATCCACTGGAAGACGAAGTTGATGATTAACACAATAGGTGAATATCTGAATTAAAATAAAACTACAGATACATGGAACATTATAAATTATAGTTAAATTGCCAAACTTCAGGTAATTCGGAAACATATTGAATGATTACAGTAATTATCCTGAGAAATTTTTATAATTATTTATTGGATCCATTTGGAAATACCACAGAGAAAACAAAATAATGCTATAAAAAACTAATTACTTTTTTTAGAGAGATATTTCAGGAAATAGTATGTCTCAAAGATTTAAGAATGGCATTGTCATATCACTTCAGTTCAGTCGCTCAGTCATGTCCGACTCTTTGCACCCCCATGGGCTGCAGCATGCCAGGCTTCCCTGACCATCACCAACTCCCAGGGCTTGCTCAAGTGATGTCCACTGAGTTGGTGACACCATCAAACCATCTCATCCTCTGTCTTCCCCTTCTCCTCCTGCCTTCAATCTTTCCCAAAATCAGGGTCTTTTCCAGTGAGTCAGTTCTTCAGATCAGGTGGTCAAAATATTGGAGTTTCAATTTCAGCATCAGTCTTTCCAATAAACACCCAGGACTGATTTCCTTTAGGATTGACTCTTTGGTCTCCTTGCAGTCCAAGGGACTCTCAAGAGTCTTCTCAAACACCACAGTTCAAAAGCATCAATTCTTCAGCACTCAGTTTTGTTTATGGTCCAACTCTCACATCCATACATGACTACTGGAAAAACCATAGCTTTGACTAAATGGACCTTTGTCGGCAAAGTAACATCTCTGCTTTTTAATATGCTGTCTAAGTGTGTCATAGCTTTTCTTCCAGGGAGCAAGCATCTTTTAATTTCATGGTAGCATTCACCATTTGCAGTGATTTGGGAGCCCAAGAAGATAAAGTCTCTTACTGTTCCCATTGTTTCCCCATCTATTTGCCATGAAGTGATGGGACTGGATGCCATGATCTTTGTTTTTTGAATATTGAGTTTTAAGCCAGCTTTTTAACTCTTTTCTTTCACTTTCATCAAGAGGCTCTTTAGTTCCTCATTACTTTCTTCTATAAGGGTGTTATCGTCTACATATCTGAGGTTGTTGATATTTATCCTGGCAATCTTGATTCCAACTTGTGCTTCATCCAGCCCGGCATTTTGCATAATGTACTCTGCATATAAGTTAAATAAGCAGGGTGACAATATACAGCCTTGATGTACCCCTTTCCCAGTTTTGAACTAGACTGTTGTTCTATGTCCTGTTCTAACTGCTGCTTCTTGACCTGCATACAGATTTCTCAAGAGGCAGGTAAAGTTATCTGGTAGTCCCATCTCTTGAAGAATTTTCCATAGTTTGTTGTGATCTACACAGTCAAAGGCTTTGGCATAATCAATGAAGCAGAATAAGATGTTTTTCTGGAATCCTCTTGCTTTTTCTATGATCCAGCAAATGTTGGCGATTTGATCTCTGGTTCCTCTGCCTTTTCTAAATCCAGTTTGAACATCTGGAAGTTCACAGTAATATACTGTTGAAGCCTTGCCTGGAGAATTCTGAGCACTACTTTGCTAGCATGAGAGATGAGTGCAATTGTGTGGCAGTTTGACATTCTTTGGCATTGCCCTTCTTTGGGATTGGAATGAAAACTGACCTTTTCCAGTGCTGAGGCCACTGATGTGTTTTCCAAATTTGCTGGCATATTGAGTGCAGCACTTTCATAGCATCATCTTTTAGGATTTAAAATAGTTCAACTGGTTTCCGTCACTTCCACTAGCTTTGTTTGTAGTGATGCTGCCTAAGGGATCTGTCAGACATTTAGTAATTTACTGTGACATAAAAAGTCACACCCTATTATTAGATCAGATCAGATCAGATCAGTTGCTCAGTTGTGTCCGACTCCTTGTGACCCCATGAACCACAGCACACCAGGCCTCCCTGTCCATCACCAACTCCCGGAGGTCACTCAGACTCACATTCATCAAGTCAGTGATGCCATCCAGCCATCTCATCCTCTGTCGTCCCCTTCTCCTCCTGCCCCCAATCCCTCCAAGAATCAGAGTCTTCTCCAATGAGTCAACTCTTCGCATGAGGTGGCCAAAATACTGGAGTTTCAGCTTTAGCATCATTCCTTCCAAAGAAATCCCAGGGTTGATCTCCTTCAGAATGGACTGGTTGGCTCTCCTTGTACTCCAAGGGACTCTCAAGAGTCTTCTCCAACAACACAGTTCAAAAGCATCAATTCTTCGGCGCTCAGCCTTCTTCACAGTCCAACTCTCACATCCATACATGACCACAGGAAAGACCATAGCCTTGACTAGATGAACCTTTGCTGGCAAAGTGATGTCTCTGCTTTTGAATATGCTATCTAGGTTGGTCATAACTTCCTTCCAAGGAGTAAGCGTCTTTTAATTTCATGGCTGCAGTCACCATCTGCAGTGATTTTGGAGCCCAGAAAAATAAAGTCTGACACTGTTTCCACTGTTTCTCCATCTAAATCCCATGTAGTGATGGGACCAGATGCCATGATCTTCGTTTTCTGAATGTTGAGCTTTAAGCCAACCTTTTCACTCCCCACTTTCACTTTTATCAAGAGCCTTTTTAGTTCCTCTTCACTTTCTGCCATAAGGGTGGTGTCATCTGCATATCTGAGGTTATTGATATTTCTCCCAGCAATCTTGATTCCAACTTGTGTTTCTTCCAGTCCAGCATTTCTCATGATGTACTCTGCATATAAGTTAAATAAACAGGGTGACAATATATAGCCTTGACGTACTCCTTTTCCTATTTGGAACCAGTCTGTTGTTCCACGACCAGTTCTAACTGTTGCTTCCTGACCTGCATACAGATTTCTCAAGAGGCAGATCAGGTGGTCTGGTATTCCCATCTCTTTCAGAATTTTCCACAGTTTCTTGTGATCTACACAGTCATTGAGCTAATTATACCTCCCTGAGAACTATCAACTTATTCCTCAAGGTTATATTAACTTATAAAACATATGCAGAGAAACCATAGTATGTATTTTAAAATATTTTTTAAATTGCAATATGATTGATTTTTCACCTCATTTTTTATAGTTTGTTATGCTCATATTAAGCATCTGTCTATATTTCTAAGCAGATTAACCTATGATTTAATTTTATTCATTTGAACAAAATTTAACAAATGCAGCTCTGTCAATTCCCCCATATGTTGCTTTCAATCAACCACAAGTAATTTTTTTCCTTTAAAATTGATAGGAAAAAACATAGATTTCATTACTACTATACCTCCCAGTTCACTTGTAGAACATCACTCTAACTTACAGCAGTGTTGTTGTTGCTGTTTTTTTTTTTTTTTTTTTTTTGGAAGGGCGGGTATTTTATTTGCAATTTATTAAGCTTTACCTTTTAAAAGAGCAAGGAGACCACATTATATTGTTGCTGATTATGTATTACAATCTCTGATCATTCTTTGATTAAAATATAAGAATCAGAAATGAGATACTTATGTGCTTTGTGGGTAATGGCAGGAGTATAGGCAACAGAGAGGAAAATGACAGAAAACCCAGGTATACAAGATAATTGATCATAAATACCTGAAAGAAGACCAAGCACTCAGGTCTTGCAAAGAACTATGAATAATATAAAGTCTATACATGATAATTAGTATTGGTAAGAATTCCTATCCACCAATTATCACAGTTCAGACAAATATGCTGCTCCTGTTTCACATCTACTACCCTGGGTCATTTGTCCACCAATGAATGACTGATAGCTATGGATAAGGAGTTTCAGTGTTCTTGCTGGCCAGTCTTGGGTTACCTGCTTACTTCTCAAGTCAGCCCATTTAAGGCATATGAACTGAGAGTAAAGATGAGGTGGTTGCAAAAGAAAGGGACAAATGCTGATCCCTTGTGAGAAATAACAAGATTACAGGGATGAGTAGAGAAAATACAGAGACTAGAGAATGGATGTGAGGAAAGCTGAGAAGTATTATCTCACAAGTTTAAGAATTAAAATTTAAGGAGAGAGCCATTAAGTTATCAAGTGCCTCAGTAAGTGAGTTTAACTGAAAACAGTCCTTCAGAGCGTGCTTTGGAAATTCAAATCCTTTAGCAATGGCAGTTGCACTGAACACAGAAGTCAGAGTGCTGTGACAGGAAAATATTTCTAGAATTGTAGATATGCAAAATAGATAGAATACTAGTTAAATAATTATGTTGTGTCACATAAAGATTAAACACATTACAATATAGTAATATATTTATTTGCTACTAATATGCCCTTAGTGAATTATATTCAGTTCATGAACTTCCCTGGTGGCTCAGATGGTAAAGCGTCTGCCTACAATACGGGAGACCTGGGTTTGATCCCTGGGTCGGGAAAATCCTCTGCAGAAGGAAATGCAACCCACTCCAGTACCCTTGCCTGGAAAATCCCATGGATGGAGGAGTGTGGTCCTCCATGGGGTCGCAAAGAGTCAGACACAACTGAGTGACATCATTTTCTTTCATGAAACTAATGTTTGTTACTGAGTTAAATCAAATATGTCCCCTCCAATTCACAGGAGACATAAATATTTAGCAATTGTGATTCATCAAATGCGTGTGATAACTGCTTGTTCCATTATATACAGAAGAATATCAGCTAGAAGATAGTTAAGAAAAGTTGTTGTTTAGTCATTCAGTAATGTCCTACTGTTTGTACTCCATGATTGCAACATGTCAGGCTTCCCTGTCCTTCACCATCTCCCGGAGCTTGCTCAAACTCATGTCCATTGAGTCAGTGATGCCATCCAACCTCTTGTTTTCTGTTGTTCTCTTCTCCTTCTGACTTCAAAATTTCCTGGCATCAGAATGTTTCTATTGAGTCAACTCTTGATGTCAGGTGGCCAAAGTATTGTAACTTCAGCTTCAGCATCAGTCCTAAGTGAATCATGCAAAGAAATAGAAGAAAACAATAGAATAAGAAAGACTAGAGATCTCTTCAACAAAATTGGAGATATTAAGGAACATTTCATGCAAAGATGGGCACAATAAAGGACAGAAATTGTATGGACCTAACAGAAGCAGGATAGATTAAAAAGAAGTGGCAAGAATACACAGAAGAACTACACGAAAAATATCTTAATGACCCAGATAACCATAATGGTGTGATTACTCACCTAGAGTTAGACATATTGGAAAGCAAAGTCAAGTGGACCTTAGAAAGCATCACTACAAACAAGCTAGTGGAGATGATGGAATTGTAGCTGAGCTATTTCAAATCCTAAAAGATGATGCTATAAAAGTGCTGCACTCAATATGCCAGCAAATTTGGAAAACTTAGCAGTGGCCACAGGACTAGAAAAGGTCAGTTTTCATTCCAATCCCAAAGAAGGGTAATACCAAAGAATGTTCAAACTACCACACAATTGGACTCCTCTCACATGATAGCAAAGTAATGCTCAAAATTCTCCAAGCTAGGCTTTGACAGTACATGAACCTAGAACTCCCAGAGGTTCAAGCTGGATTTAGAAAAGGCAGAGGAACCAGAAGGCAATGGCACCCCACTCCAGTACTCTTGCCTGGAAAATCCCATGGACGGAGGAGCCTGGTAGGCTGCAGTCCATGGGGTCGCTAAGAGTCAGACATGACTGAGCGACTTCACTTTCTCTTTTCACTTTCATGCATTGGAGAAGGAAATGGCAACCCACTCCAGTGTTCTTGCCTGAAGAATCCCCAGGATGGTGGAGCCTGGTGGGCTGCCGTCTATGGGGTCACACAGAGTCGGACACAACTGAAGTGACTTAGCATAGCATAGAGGAACCAGAGATCAAATTGCCAGCATCCACTGGATCATAGAAGAAGCAAGAGAATTCCATTAAAACATCTACTTCTGCTTCACTGAGTATGCCAAAGCCTTTGACTATGTGGATCACAGCAGACTATGGAAAACTGTTAAAGCAGTAGGAATATCAGACCACCTTACCTGCCTTCTGAGAATCCTGTATACAGGTAGAAGCAACAGTTAGAAACAGACATTGAGCAATTGACTGGTTCCAAATTGGGAAAGGAGTAAATCAAGGTTGTATATTGGCACCCTGCGTATTTTAACTTATATGCAGAGTACATCATGCAAAATGCCTGGCTGGATGAAGCAAAAGCTCAAATCAGGATTGCTAGGAGAAATATCAATAACCTCAAATATGCAGATGACACCACCCTTATGACAGAAACCAAAAAGGAACTAAAGAGCCTCTTGATAAAAGTGAAAAAGGAGAGTGAAAAAGTTGGCTTAAATCTCAAGATTCAGAAAACTAAGATCATGGCATCCAATCCCATCACTTCATGGCAAATAGATGGGGAAACAATGGAAATGGTGAGAGATATTATTTTCTTGGGCTCCAAAATCACTGCAGATGGTGACTGCAGCCATGAAATTAAAAGACACTTTGCTTCTTGGAATAAAAACAGTTAAAAATGCAGAGACATACTTTAGCAACAAAGATCTGTCTAGTAAAAGCTCTCGCTTTTTCCAGAGGTCATGAATGGATGTGAGAGTTGGACCATAAAGAAGGCTGGGTGATGAAGAACTGATGCTTATGAACTGTGATCTTTGAGAAGACTGTTGAGAGTCCCTTGGACTGCAAGGAGATCCAACCAGTCAGTTCTAAAGGAAATCAACACTGAATATTCAAAGAAAAGTTGTCAGTAATTAAATATAACCCTTGCCTAAAGTGGTGATTATCTACATCTGTGTTATTTTATAATAATCTCAAAAAAGGAACTGTTTCTCTAAAATATTAAATTTAAGTCCCAAACTTTATTGGTTTTTTGGAGTTTTAGCCCATTTTTTGCATGTGGAAAGAAAGACGTGTTTTTAACAACATGAAAAAATTGTTATTATTGTCATTCAGTCAGTCAGTTCAGTCACTCAGTCGTGTACAACTCTTTGCAGCCCCATGAATCGCAGCACACCAGGCCTCCTTGTCCATCACCAACTCCCGGAGGTCACTCAGACTCACGTCCATCGAGTCAGTGATGCCATCCATCCATCTCATCCTCTGTCATCCCTTCTCCTCTTGCCCCCAATCCCTCCCAGCATCAGAGTCTTTTCCAATGAGTCAACTCTTTGCATTAGTGGCCAAAGTACTGAAGTTTCAGCTTCAGCATCATTCCCTCCAAAGAAATCCCAGGGCTAATTTCCTTCAGAATGGACTGGTTGGATCTCCTTGCAGTCCAAGGGGCTCTCAAGAGTCTTCTCCAATACCACAGTCCAAAAGCATCAATTCTTTGGTGCTCAGCTTTCTTCACAGTTCAACTCTCACATCCATATATGAGCCCTGGAAAAACCATAGTCTTGACTAGATGGACCTTTGCTGGCAAAGTAATATCTCTGCTTTGCAATATGCTATCTAGGTTGGTCATAACTTTTCTTCCAAGAAGTGTCTTTTAATTTCATGGCTCCAGTTATCACTTTAAAAATAGTAGTAGTGCCACTCTTGTCCACATACACCTATTCCTCTGTAGATAAAATTGTATGCTTAAGTTCCTCCCTCTTTCCTGTCTAACCTTCTGTCATGAGGTTGGTAAATATTCAGGTTATAGGTGTCATGAAACTTGCTTATAAGCCAGGTGTAGGTGCTACATTTGTGGGATTTGCTGCTTCACAGCTATCTTTTCTGCTGCTCACCCTAGTTGCTTCAAAAGTTTGAAGAACCTTAAGTTTCAGAATTTAATACTTGTAACTCATTTTCTCTTGTTTTGATGCACTTACTATCCAGTGAAAACCTGTTTTCTTCTTCTTCTTCCTTTTTTTTTTTTTTTTTTTAGAAAAAGGACAGGAAATTTCACCAAAAGGCAAAATAGGTTTCCCTTGGCCATTTTCTTTCTTCTTGCTCAGGAACTAGTGTACAGAATTCAAATTCTTTTGTTATCTAAAGTACTTATCCTAAAGATTTTATTATTATTTAATAAATGAAATTTAAAGCTTTTCTGGGGTTGCCTGGCAACACAATCAACAGTATTCTTTCAAGCACTCACTGTAGTTCCATTTACCTGTTTTCCTTCGATCTGGTTAAATAGGTTATGTTTTTATCATGCCCAGATACTTCACTTTAGAAATGTTCCTTAAGAGTTCCTATCCAAGACACACATTCTCCCACTTATTATGTGTTTTGGCTGAAGATGGAGCTTTATTTTTAGCTATTTTGTAGACTAGTTAAATAGCAAACTAAATGATATTTAAAATGATGTAACAAGAATCTAACTCAGAGGTTTACTTTTTTTCTTAGTATGCAGTTTTATTAGGAATCTTACTTGTAGTGATTATAAACCTGAAAAAGGCATGAAATATGTTGGTTATAGTTGAAATGCAGTTAGTACCATAGAATAACAATGTCCCTGTACCCATAGAAATGATTATACTATTAACTTTGCTTAATTTCCTATTTGAGTAGAACTGTTTATTGCTGTGACCATAAGCTTTTATGTCATTTGTCAGAAATAGTTCCCTCGTGTTTTTTTTTTTTTTTTTTTTTAATATTCTTTTCCTTGGCCACTTACAGTACCTGTCCTTTTCATGTAAACTGTGATATCATGCAAAATCCCTTGATTTCAGGGGAAAAAATGCATTCTTGGGAAGAATAGCAAGGTTTCTCCCAGTTTTAACATACAGATGACAGAACTGGGAAATTTGAAGCAACAAGGTGGCAGATTATCTTTTCCTTGCCTTCTTAAAGTTCTTATCATTCAGGTTGACAAGCAAGTGGCTAAGTGGATGATGAATATACTATTAACTTGATGAATAACTATTAGTTTGGTAGGTAGCACTCAAAAGCAGAGTTGGAATATCAGAAGAAGAAGGGACAGATATGTGCTGAGATTAAGACTATGAATCTGATGTTAAGAGAAAAATACCATTCAGACCTGCAGTAACAGGCTTCCTTGATCAGCAGCCACCTTAATAAGGAACATCTGTCTCAGCAACCACACTACAGATTTTGAGTCCTGAATTCTTGAGTAGTTATGAAGAAGTTTTAAATTTCCTCTTAAAAGATAAACTGAGTCACTAAAAATGTCTAAGTTTATTTGACTAAAAGTTGATTCTATTCAAGACAACATTAAACCAGTAGTCTTAAGCAGCTTCAACAGATAGGAACTGGGGGAAGAACAAAGAAGTAGTGCAGAAGCAAAGAAAGGAAAGGACTGATTATTATATCATAAATCTTAGTTGGATGTCCGAGATTGGTTGTCCTTAGCATTTGATTTTCTAACTTTGAGGCATTTACACTTTTAAATTTGAGTTTGCTTACTTAGACCATGACATTAGCACCACCTCAGTCTAATGGCCTACCATTAATTTGTTTAATAGTCTGAAAAATAAAGGTTATGGATTGGATTATTGAAATTTAGTGTGCATAAAAATCAGATGGAAGCTTGTTCAAGTGTACATTCTAGTTCACCACCTAATTCAGATGTGAGCTAAGATTTGTCAAATTTACAAGCCTCCTGGATGAATCTGATGTAGTTGGTTTTGGACTACATTTTGCAAAATATTGCTGGAAAGATTTAGAGATTCCTTCTTCAGGTCAGAAACACTACTTGCTGCCTGCTAAGATGTATTTGTTTAAATAGCACTAAACTGATGATTTCATGATTTGTCAGTTGCTTTCATGAAAGTCCATGTTTCTATAATCCATGCTGACTTTGAGCATTTTACTGATATTCAATTAAAATAAGGGAAAGTGTTTGCCTTTAAGATGTTTTTCCACCTGCCAATTACACAGAATAGTAGACTATACCATAAGTGGAAAATAATTTATATATTTTTTAATTTTATTTTTATTTTATTCAACTTACAATATTGTATTGGTTTTGCCATGTATCAAAATGAATCTGCCACAGGTATACATGTGTTCCCCATCCTGAACCCTCCTCCCTCCTCCCTCCCCATACCATCCCTCTGGGTCGTCCCAGTGCACCAGCCCCAGGCATCTGGTATCAGGCATCGAACCTGGACTGGAGACTCATTTCATATATGATATTATACTTATTTCAATGCCATTCTCTCAAATCATTCCACCCTCTCCCTCTCCCAGAGTCCAAAAGACTGTTCTATACATCAGTGTCTCTTTTGCTGTCTCATATACAGGGTTATTGTTACCATCTTTCTAAATTCCATATATATGCATTAGTATACTGTATTGGTGTTTTTCTTTCTGGCTTACTTCACTCTATATAATAGGCTCCAGCTTCATCCACCTTATTAGAACTGATTCAAATGTATTCTTTTTAATGGCTGAGTAATACTCCATTGTGTATATGTACCACAGCTTTCCTATCCATTCATCTGCTGATGGACATCTAGGTTGCCTCCATGTCCTGGCTATTATAAACAGTGCTGTGATGAACATTGGGGTACATGTGTCTCTTTCAATTCTGGTTTTCTCAGTGTGTATGCCCAGCAGTGGGATTGCTGGATCATAAGGCAGTTCTATTTCCAGTTTTTTGAGGAATCTCCACACTGTTCTCCATAGTGGCTGTACTAGTTTGCATTCCCACCAACAGTGTAAGAGGGTTCCCTTTTCTCCACACCCTCTCCAGCATTTATTGCTTGTAGACTTTTGGATCACAGCCATTCTGACTGGCGTGAAATGGTACCTCATAGTGGTTTTGATTTGCATTTCTCTGATAATGAGTGATGTTGAGCATCTTTTCATGTGTTTGTTAGCCATCTGTATGTCTTCTTTGGAGAAATGTCTATTTAGTTCTTTTGCCCATTTTTTGATTGGGTCATTTACATCTGTGCCTTTGAAAGTTATTGTGGAGCAAACAAAAAAGCCTGAAATGTTCAACAGCTAAGTGGAAAAAAGAACTCCATTTCTTTAAGTCAGAAAAATACAAAAGATGCATGATGCATGAGAATATGTAAATTAACCTTTAATATATATTCCTCAGCTTAACGGAATTGTATTTTCCATATGCAAACTGTTCACGTACTGTGCTCAACAGATTTCAATGCATATAGAATTCTGTAGTAGTATTTGTATATGTCCAAAATTCATTCTCAGGTTATAATACATTTAGTTATACAATGTGTATCACTCCTATAAATTTATTTTTACATTTAAGAAAGTTCTTTGCTCTGAAGCAGAGAACATTATATTAAATATGAATTTAAAGCATCAAATTTCAACAGACACTGTAACTGGGTCATAAAGTATATTGTGGTAAAAACAAACACTTTAGTTCAGTTTTTTTTCTCTTGAAGGGCTAGGTACAAAAGATACATACTCAAAATTTTTTTTCAAATGACCGATATATTAAATAAAGAGAAATTAATTGCATGTAGAAAAGTAAAAGAAGGCAAAATCATAGCTTTTGCAGATAATAAAAATACCTGATGTATTTGAGAACTTGTTTACATATTATATCCTTTATGGGGCTTCCCTGGTGGCTCAGTGGTAAAGAATCTTCCAGCATTGCAAGAGACCTGGGTTCTATGAATGAGCTGGGAAGACTCCCTGAGAGGGAAATAGCAACTTCCTTCAATATTCTTGCCTGGAAAATCCAATGGACAGAGGAGCCTGGCAGGCTTTACGGTCCATGGGGTTGCAAAGAGTTGGAAACAACTGAGCAAATGAGCACTGGAACCAGCACATATTATATGCATTCCTAGATGTCATGCCTAACTCTTTGTGACTCTGTGGACTGCAGCACACCAGGCTTCCCTGTCCCTCACCATCTCCTGGAGTTTGCTCAAATTCATGTCCATTGATTTGGTGATTCCATCCAACCAGCTCATTCTCTGCTTCCTCCTTCTCCTCCTGTCCTCAATCTTTCCCAGCATCAGGGTCTTTTCCAGTGAGTCAGCTCTTCACATCAGGTGGCCAAAATATTGCAGTTTCAGCTTCAACACTGGTCCTTCATATGAATATTTCAGATTGATTGATTTCCTTTAGGATTGACTGGTTTGATCTTGCTGTCCAGGGGACTCTCAAGTCTTCTATAACACCATAGTTCAAAACCATCAGTTCTTCAGTGTTCAGCCTTCATTATGAACCAACTCTCACATCTGTACATGACTACTGGAAAAACCATAGCCTTGTCTATGAGTCTGAGTGACCTCCGGGAGTTGGTGATGGACAGGGAGGCCTGGCGTGCTGCGGTTCATGGGGTCGCAAAGAGTCGGACATGACTGAGCGACTGATCTGATCTGATCTGTCTATAAGGAGCTTTGTTGGCACAGTGATGTCTCTGCTTTTTAATATGCTGTCTAGGTTTGTCGAAGCTTTTCTTTCTAGGAGTAAGTGTCTTTTAATTTCATGGCTGCAGTCACCATCCACAATTATTTAGAGCCCAGTAAAATAAAATCTGTGACTGTTTTAATTTTTTTTTTCCCATCTATTTGCCATAAAGTGATGGGCCCAGATGACATGATCTTAACTTTTTGAATGTTAAGTTTGAAGCCAGCTTTTTCATTTTCCTCTTTCACCTTCATCAAGAAGCTATTTAGTTCCTCTTTGCCTTATGCCATAAGGGTAGTAACATCTGCATATATGAAGTTGTGGATATTTCTCCCAGCAATTTTGATCCAGTTTGTGTTTCATCCAGCTTGGCATTTCACATGATGTACTCTGCATATAATTTAAATAAACAGGGTGACAATATACAGCCTTGACATACTCCTTTCCCAATTTTGACCAGTTCCTTGTTCCATGTCTGGTTCTAACTGTTGCTTCTTGACCTGCATACAGGTTTCTCAGGAGGCAGGTAGGGTGGTCTGGTATGCCCATTGCTTTAGGAGTTTTCCATAGTTTGTAGTGACCCACACAGTCAAAGGCTTTGGTGTAGTCAGTGAAGTAAAAGTAGATGCTTTTCTGGAATTCCCTTGCTTTTTCTAAGGTCCAACGGATGTTGGCATTTGATCACTTGTTTCTCTGTCTTTTCTAAACCCAGCTTGTACATCTGGAAGTTCTCAGTTCACACATTGCTGAAGCCTAGCTTAAAGGATTTTGAGCATAACCTTACTAGCATGTAAAATGAGCACAACTGTACAGTAGTGTGAACATTCTTTGGCATTGCCTCTCACTGGGACTGGAAGGAAACTGACGTTTTCCAGTCCTGTGGCCACTGCTGTGTTATCCAAATTTGGGGGCATATTGAGTGCAGCACTTTCACAGCATCATCTTTTAGGGTTTGAAATAGCTCAGTTAGAATTTCATCACCTCCTCTAACTTTATTCATAGTAATACTTCCTAAGGCTCACTTGACTTCACACTCCAGGATGTCTGGCTCTAGGTGAGTGATCACATCATCATGGTTATCCAGGTCATTAAGAATATTTTTGTATAGTTCTTCTGTGTATTCTTGCCACCTCTTCTAAGTCTCTTCTGCTTCTGTTAGGTCCTTACTATTTCTATCCTAATTTATTGTGCCCATCTTTGCATGAAATGTTCCCTTGATATCTCCAATTTTCTTGAAGAGATCTCTAATCTTTCCCATTGTCTTGTTTTCCTCTATTTCTTTGCATTGTTCACTTAAGAAGCCTTTCTTATCTCTACTTGCTATTCTCTGGAACTCTGCATTCAGTTGAGCATGTTGTAATTTTCTAAAAATTTATTTATTTCATCAGTGTTTTCAAATTTCCCTGAATAGTCTTATTTATTAGGTATGTTCATGTTTTTAATGTCTGTAGTCTCTATAGCTATGTCTCCTTTTTATCCTGGATATCATTTCTCTTTTCCTTCATTTTTTCCATTTCTTAGATCAGCTTTGAAAGGTTTTATCAATTTGGTTACTCTTTTAAATGAATCAGCCTGTAGCTTTGTCAGTTCCTTCTATCACTGGTTTTCTATTTTATTTATCTCTTTATTTTTTTCTCCTTTTTTTTTTTTTGTTTGAGTGCTTTTTTCCTGTTTTCTAGAAATGAATGATAATTTATTTTGAGATTTTCTTATATATTCGAGGTTAAAAATACCCAGTATGCATAATTTAATTACATTTCACATATTTAGATTGGCAATACTTCATTATTATTCAGCTTTAAATATTTTAAAATTTTCATTGTAGTTCCTTTTAAATTTATGGTTTTAAAAGATATTTTAATTTTCCTGCATGGAGAATAATTGTTTTCTGTGCTGCTTATGTCTAGATTAACTGCAGTATAATTAGAGTTTATATGATTTCAATTTTTGAAATTTGTTGAAAAATAGCTAATGGTCTATATAGAAAGAGTAGTGCACCATTCATGATAGAATAAATATTTATTTTAAATAGAGAAAAGACATAACACTAAGCAGGGAGATGCTACCTGACTCTCACATTCCTCATTTTCCTGACTATACTCAAATGATTAGTAGTTTTCTTACATTTTCCTTCTTTTGTAGAACTCTTTGTAGTATCAGTGCTCTTAAAGTGACACATATTATGGTAAAATGTTCTCATATAAATCAACTGTATTTAATGATCTTCTGTTAAAAAGCTTTGTCTTTCCCAAAGAAAATATTTTATGCCCTTTTTTTAGTTCCCCAGATTTTACTGTTACCAAATGTTAGAGTCAAAAAAAACAAAGATATAATATTTTTTATTCTTAATTACATTTCCAGAATATAAATTTCTGAATTAACCAATCCTACTCTGCCATGTTATAAAGTTGCTTTATACATTTAGTATACATTTTATTATATAACTAAAATAACAAAGCATTTATCTTTATCCATGTAAATCCATAAATGATATCCACCTAAATATTTTTGACAATGCTGCTATAATTTCATTGGTATGAATAAATTCTTCCCTCATTCTGAAATAGTGTTATGTTAAGAAAATTCATAATTTTAAGGATAAAGGTAAACTTCTTAACAGTACATAAAAAGATTTTCATATTCTGCTTTTTTCCTAAATTATATTTATGATTTAGCATTAAAGACAGTTGATGCCAACTTACCACTGAATTTGTTGCAGTAAGGTAAAAATTTCAAGTCACACCCTTACAGGGAAAAATTTATGTTCTGTGAACAGTCATTAATACCAAAATAACTTATTAATGACTATAGTAGTGGGCTTCCCAGGTGGCACTAGTGGTAAAGGACCCACCTGCCCATGCAGGAGACGTAAGAGACAGAGGTTAAATCCCTGTGTTGGGAAGGTCCCCTGAAAGAGGGCATGGCAACCCACTCCAGTACTCTTGCCTGGAAAATCCCATGGCAGAGGAGCCTGGGGGGCTACAGTCCATAGGATCACAAAGAATCAAATGAGACTGAAACAACTTAGCACGACCATAGTAGTATCAACTTTTACTAAAAATTAAAATATGTATCAGATCAGATCAGATCAGTCGCTCAATCGTGTCCGACTCTTTGCAACCCCATGAACTGCAGCACACCAGGCCTCCCTGTCCATCACCAACTCCCGGAGGTCACTCAGACTTACATCCATCGAGTCAGTGATGCCATCCAGCCATCTCATCCTCTGTCCTCCCCTTCTCCTCCTGCCCCCAATCCCTCCCAGCATCAGAGTCTTCTCCAATGAGTCAACTCTTCGCATGAGGTGGCCAAAGTACTGGAGTTTCAGCTTTAGCATCATTCCTTCCAAAGAAATTCCAGGGCTGATCTCCTTCAGGATGGACTGGTTGGATCTCCTTGCAGTCCAAGGGACTCTCAAGAGTCTTCTCCAACACCACAGTTCAAAAGCATCAATTCTTCGGCGCTCAGCCTTCTTCACAGTCCAACTCTCACATCCATACATGACCACAGGAAAGACCATAGACTTGACTAGGCGAACCTTTGTTGGCAAAGTGATGTCTCTGCTTTTGAATATGCTATCTAGGTTGGTCATAACTTTCCTTCCAAGGAGTAAGCGTCTTTTAATTTCATGGCTGCAGTCACCATCTGCAGTGATTTTGGAGCCCAGAAAAACAAAGTCTGACACTGTTTCCACTGTTTCTCCATCTATTTCCCATGCAGTGATGGGACCGGATGCCATGATCTTCATTTTCTGAATGTTGAGCTTTAAGCCAACCTTTTCACTCTCCACTTTCATTTTCATCAAGAGGCTTTTTAGCCCCTCTTCACTTTATATATAAAAGAGAGATAATCATTAGTATATTAAGTATAAAAGGAATACTTTATAGAATATTAAAATTCAATACAATTAACTTTTGAATGATTTTTTTTTGCAAACACAATCCAGATCAAAATCTTTACCAACTATTCACCCTAATTTTGAATTGAAGTCATTTTTCTCAGTAAATCTTCCTATAATGTACATAAACATTATCTTTTGACCCCAGATACTTTGAATTCTTTTAGAAATAGGACCACATGTCTTGATATTTGTCATTATAAATTAATGTGCACCAACACTTCTGAATAGTGAAGGGAATGGCAACCCACTCCAGTATTCTTGCCTGGAGCATCGCATGGCAGAGGAAGCCTGGTGGGCTACAGTCCATGGGGTCGCAAAGAATTGAACACGACTGAGCACATGTACACATACAACACTTTTGAAAAGCTTTGCATTCTAAATCCCAAGGAAAAAAAATTCTGTGATGTTAGCAGGTGTTCCTTTTCTCCTTAATTTCGGGGATATCTTGCTATGCTTTGTAAGTGGCAGTCGAACATCTCATTGGAAATCTCTGGCCACCAGTCTGTTTCTCCTACTTGAGGTGTTTTCAGTGTTACTGTGGGTATAGGAAGAAATTTTAATAAGTTCATTATTTGTCTTGGTGGTTTTTCATAGGCCGTTTGCTCGCCCTTAAAATGTCTATCTTATAATCCCCCACTTGTCTGCACATAAAATTTACTCCTTTACTAAATTTTAAAATAAGTCACCACTCATTTTAGAGATCTTTCCTACCCTATACAAACAGAATTTTGTACTAATCATATTTTATTGTCTCTGTTGATGTTTGACGGGGTGGTTGGATAGGTTATTGCTCTTTGACTTTTTGGATTTCATAATTATTCTTATTTGTTAGTAAAGATTAAATGGACTGAAGTATTTTAATTTATAGGGGCTAAAAGAATATATTTCTTGAACTAAGTTTATAATCTTAAAAAGTACCTGTCCAACGTGGTCAACTTCCACTAGAGAATTTTTAAATCTTTTACATAAGATATTATCATTCTCATATACTGTTTTACTCCATCTCTTCTTAATCAAGTTTATACAAGGGACTGACCTTCATAACTGTCAGCCCATCTGTCTTTGAGTTATGGATCATTTTTTCACATGAGAACGAAAGGTGTACAGTATTACAGTTCAAATCACTATATGCTATTTTGCTAAAGTAAGTTTATGTGAGAATTTAAAATAGATGCAGTATGAATATACTTAGATGAACTGTAGAATTAACCTTTCCTCTGTTTGTATGGGTTCTGTTCCCCCCCCACCCCCCACCCCCACCCCCACCCCCGCCTTGGGAATAAACTAAATGGTAAGATGTAGTGAAACAAAGAGACTGAGAGGAAAAATCAGTTTTAATTTTAAAAGATGTGAGGTGGAGTATCATCAAATTATCCTAGGAAGCTTGAAGGCCAAGCACAAAGCGTAAATGTTGTGAGACTGTTTGGTGTTTGAATTTGGGTACAAATCAGTTAACTCCTCATTTTCATTTTTCACCTAATTATTTGGAATTTGGTTTTCCCAAAGTCTAATATAGTCAATATCCTTATGACAATTAGTTGGGGGTGATATTTGACTTCCTTATAATATAATTTTTTTTACTAATTTTTATTCAATTCTTGATTACCTTACAAATAAAATTATAGCAAAACTATAGGCTTACAAAAGGGAGCAAAATAATTCTTACCAGGCTATTCTAGAACTTCTGAATTTTTCATTTTTTCTATCAGTTCTTGATAAATATATATGACTGTATGTATAACTATTGCCCAGTATATATATAATTTTACATTGCATTATGGTTTTTATGGTTACCATCTATGGGGTCACACAGAGTCGGACACGACTGAAGCGCTTAGCAGCAGCAGCAGCATGAAGTGCTTCATGTTTTTCTTTATTTTCTAATTATAACTGTAGACTATATAAAATTTAATTCATTTGGCAGCCTTCCCAAGAGAAGGACACTTTTCTGTCTCCACCATTCTCATATATATGGCGATACATAGAACTAGTTTATACATATAGATTTTTTTTCACCTTCAGAATGCATTTTAAAGGCCTGTCTGTGAGAAAAGACAGCCTAGAAACTAGAAATTAGTTATCCTCATTCTCTGCCTGGGGCATTGTACATTCTTCTGATTAAAATTGAATTGAATTGATGTATAGATTTTTTTTTCTTGCCTTTAATAAAAATTTCAGGATTTTGTCAGTTTTATTAGTCACACATTTTTAAAATCCCATACACATTCAAGGGTATAGACTCTAAACAAATGAAAGTTAGACATAATATTCTATGTAAACAGAGGAGGCAACCAATGTTAATATGATGTAAAGTGAGGACATACCCACTCACAAGAGCTGCAGGTACAGTTAAGATTGAAATGTTTACAAAAGGCTTTAACACCAGCCCCACCACAAACAATATAAACAATCCACCAAACTAGTTAAATGAGACTGTGGAAATAAGAGGATTTTAGTAGCTTTCTGCATGACAGAAAGAGAAAACAGATTAGACTCTGGCTTTGGTAAGAATTACCCAATTCAAGGGCTACCCAGGTAGTGGTAAAGTGCTCACCTGCCAGTGCAGGAGATGTAACAGATGCGGGTTCAATTCCTGGGTGGGGGAGATCACCTGGAGAAGGGCATGGCAACCTAATCCAGTATTCTTGCCTGGAGAATCTCATGGACAGAGGAGCCTAGAGGGCTACAGTCCACAGGGTTGGAAAGAATTGGACATGACTAAAGCTCAACATTCAGAAAACTAAGATCATGGCATCTGGTCCCATCACTTCATGGAAAATAGATGGGGAAACAGTGGAAACAGTGTCAGACTTTATTTTGGGGGCTCCAAAATCACTGCAGATGGTGATTGCACCCATGAAATTAAAAGACACTTACTCCTGGGAAGGAAAGTTATGACCAACCTAGATAGCATATTGAAAAGCAGAGATATTACTTTGCCAACAAAGATCTGTCTAGTCAAGGCTATGATTTTTCCAGTGGTCATGTATGGATGTGACTGTTGGACTGTGAAGAAAGCTGAGCCCTGAAGAATTGATGCTTTTGAACTGTGGTGTTGGAGAAGACTCTTGAGAGTCCCTTGAACTGCAAGGAGATCCAACCAGTCCATCCTAAAGGAGATCAGTCCTGGGTGTTCATTGGAAGGACTGATGCTGAAGCTGAAACTCCAACACTTTGGCAACCTCATGCGAAGAGTTGACTCATTGGAAAAGACTCTGATGCTGGGAGGGATTGGGGGCAGGAGGAGAAGGGGACAACAGAGGATGAGATGGCTGGATGGCATCACCCACTTGATGGACATGAGTTTGAGTGAACTCCAGGAGTTGGTGATGGACAGGGAGGCCTGGTGTGCTGCAATTCATGTGGTCTCAAAGAATTGGACAGGACTGAGTGACTGAACTGAACTGAACTGAAAGTGACTTAGCATGCACATGTGCTGCTGCTGCTGCTTCTAAGTCGCTTCAGTAGTGTCCAACTCTGTGCAACCCCATAGACAGCAGCCCACCAGGCTCCCCCGTCCCTGGGATTCTCCAGGCAAGAACACTGGAGTGGGTTGTCATTTCCTTCTCCAATGCATGAAAGTGAAAAGTGAAAGTGAAATCGCTCAGTCATGTCCAACTCTTAGCGACCCCATGGACTGCAGCCCACCAGGTTCCTCTACCCATGGGATTTTTCTAGGCAAGAGTACTGGAGTGGGGTGCCATTGCCTTCTCCGAGCATGCACACATACATGCATCCAATTCATTAGTGCAGTATTGAAGCAGCAGCAACAAATGATAAAACAATTCTGACCTCTTTTACTCATGAAAATTTAGATGAATAAAGATGTCCTCAAACCAGACCTTGATTTGACAATTTATAAATAAATGTTTGATTGGGTATGAGGCAAAGCAATTCACTGGATGTCACTAATGGGAGGAAACTGGGCATGGTGGGCCCATTTCTTATGATGACGCAAAGGCCACCATAACCTCAGAGTGTAGGAATTTCATGGATCCTGAAGTGCAGAACCATATTAGTCCTGAGAGAAATTTACTAG
This sequence comes from Tragelaphus eurycerus, assembly GCA_935064755.1. Taxonomy (NCBI): domain Eukaryota; kingdom Metazoa; phylum Chordata; class Mammalia; order Artiodactyla; family Bovidae; genus Tragelaphus; species Tragelaphus eurycerus. Next base: position 8,773,667 of record CAKXYN010000015.1, read on the forward strand.
TGAGGAAGTGAAGAGGGCCTTAATTTTTAAATCTTGTATGTCAGTTGAAAAATGAAAATTGAAGTAGCTAATTATATCTCATTTCTCCTTAAGAGTATAATGGAGCAGTATCTTCTAAAAATAGAACATACAGAAGTTAATGGGACTTAGAAATTTTGACTTGGACATTTATCACTTGAGAGCTCCTCAGATGGCAGATCAAGTTTCCTCTGTGTTAAATTTTGATCCTCTTTGTAATCTTGAAGAACAGTTTAATCACAGTGCATGTGATTACAAGTACTTGTGTTTTGTTCTTAACATCCATCTTGCTATTTAGTGTTTTAGACACTTGCTCCAAACAGATAGCTTTCCAGGTCATTTTAACTATTCAGAGTTCTGTGCATTAAGATTCCTTGCATTCTATCAAAAGCTTTCAGTTATGGGTCTCAACAGTCTTCAACCTAATCAAGTCTGTTAAACTCACTCACACTGAAGTGTTAATATGGACTGTGTAGCACCCTTACCTGGAGGTAAATTTTATTCCAGAAAGAACAGTCCCTTCCTAATACAAACCTGGAATCCTAATTTCTATTACCTACCAAAACAGGCCAAGAGGAATGTGGAGAGGAAAAGCCTTTTCATTATTTTCAGAGCACAACACACAAGGGACTTCTTGCTTTGGGTTGCTTATTCCAGACATAGACTTGGCAGAGAGAGAGATCTCAGTTATGGAAGTTGGTTTATGCAGTGTGGATGGCCACAGCTTCCTTTGTGGCCTGAAATTGGTAAAAGCCTGACCCCTATCACATGAGCCTTTATGTACAAGGCTTTGTTTCTACTGTCTTTTGCCTTCAATATGGATCTCCACTCTCTTTTCATTTAAATTTTTAATGGAAACTAGCATAAGAAGATTAACTCCTAAAAAGAGCAAGAGTGAATATATTTTGCCCTTTGACTGTAAGTACATCTTTTGGATCAAAGAAAAAACAAGAGAATTCCAGAAAAGCATCTATTTCTACTTTATTGACTATGCCTTTGAGTGTATGGATTGCAGCAAACCATGGAAAATTCTTAAGGATGTGGGAGTACCAGACCACCTTACCTGCTTCCTGAAAAACCTGTATGCAGGTCAAGAAGCAAGAGTTAGAACTAGACATGGAACAAATAGACTGGTTCCAAATTGGGAAAGGAGTAAGTCAAGGCTGTATATTGTCACCAGGCTTATTTAACTGCTATGTAGAATGCAAAATGCCAGGCTGAATGAAGCACAAGCAGGAATGATGGCCAGGGGAAATATCAATAACCTCCTATATGCAGAGGACATCACCCTAATGGCAGAAAGTAAAGAGGAACTAAAGGACCTTTTGATGGAGGTGAAAGAGGGGAGTGAAAAAACTGGCTTAAAGCTCAACATTCATAAATTTAAGATCACGGTATCCAATCCCATCACTTCATGGCAAATAGATGGGGAAAAAATGGAAACAGTGAGACATTTTATTTTCCTGGGCTCCAAAATCACTGCAGATGGTGACTACAGCCATAAAATTGAAAGACACTTGCTCCTTGGAAGAAAAGCTATGATAAATCTGGACAGAATGTTAACAATCAGAGATATCACTTTGCCGACAAATGTCTGTATAGTCAAAACTTTGGTTTTTCCAGTAGTTATGAACGGATGAGAGAGTAGAACCATAAAGAAGGATAAGCTAAGCACTGAAGAATCGATGCTTTTGAACTGTGGTGCTGGAGAAGACTCTGGAGAGTCCCTTGGACAGCAAGGAGATCAAATCAGTCATTTCTGAACATTCATTGGAAGGACTGATGCTAAAGCTCCAATATTTTGGTCACCTGATGCGAAGAGCAAGCTCACTGGAAAAGCCCCTGATGCTTGGAAAGATTTAGGGCAGGCTGAGAAGGTGACAACAGGATGAGATGTCTGGATGGCGTCATCAACTAAGTGAACATGTGTTTGAACAAACTCTGGGATATAGTGAAGGACAAGAAGCATGTTGTGCTGCAGCTCATGGAGGGTCACAAAGAAGCAGACATGACTGAGTGACTGAACAACATTCTTTAACTTATTTGTAAATAATACCAGGCTTCCCAGGTGGTGCTAGTGGTAGAGAACCTGCCTGCTGATGCAGGAAACGTAAGAGATGTGGGGTCCATCCCTGGGTCAGGAAGATCCCCAGGAGTAGGGCATGGCCTGGAGAAGCCCACGGTCACAGGTGGCCTGGCAGGCTACAGTCCATAGGGTCGCAAAGAGTTGGGCACAACTGAAGCGACTTAACAGACACGTGAGCATATAGATAATACTCTCTCATGGACTTTTGGTATTATCTTTTCAATAAGCATGTTTATTTACTTCCATTCTGATGCACATATCTCTCAGTGTGCTTCAGGAAAGACTGGAGTACGGACGTTAGTAACATTTTCAGGAAAAACCCTAATCTGCCAGAAATAAGGCCAAGATCTTTGGTGTTATTTTATTTGCCTTTTGTATATATATTTTAACTGTTTATTACTACAGGTTTAGAGATTAAATGTAATATATGTGAATAATTTTTATATTTTTAAGAAAAAGCAAGATGTTAATACATGAGACTAGATTACATATAGGAAAGGTGTTTTATGGCACAATTTTATGCTTCTCAAGAAACACTTTGACTAATAATATCTCTTTTTTCTTTCAATTAGTTTTAATATTGTCAGGTAAATCATGATATATATAGGAAAGTGATCAATGGAAGAAAAAGAAAGATTAAGATAACAATATGAACTCTGAACATTTAATTTATATACTTTGTAAGATACTTGAGCACTTATATATTTTTATCTGTAAATGTCGTCACTGTGTTTTATGGTTGTTTGACATCCTGGTTGGATTTTATGTAGAGTTGTATATCTTGGCCCTTTACTGATACTGTTTAATAGGAAATAAATCAGACATCTACCATCTTGTTATTTTAGTGGGTTAGAAGGTCAATCCATCTGCTAGGATTTATGAGATCACTAATTAAAGGACAGCAGTGGATGTCTTGGCCAGTAACACATTTATGTTCCAAAAGGAAAATTTTATTTGCAAAAAAAAATCATTTCCTGAATTATTATCACTGAAGGAATGTGTAAAAATCTTTCATATTTCTCACTAAAATAATGACCACTAGTGATTATTACTGAGTTTTACTTCTTCAACATAGAAAGCAAGCAGTCTGCCTTGTAGTATATAAAGAACAGCACAGAAACCCAAGATTTAGGCTTAGAATAGACATTTAGGGTCTCTTGAGAAATACAATTAAATTGTCTCTGTGACTTCAAATACAGACCCGTGTAATCTCCAGGGGTGGAAGAACAATGGAAGCCAACCCATCACCTAATACTTAAAAATTTAAGAAAGAATCCCTTATGAATACAAGATACAGCAATTTTTACTGTCATTGTAAATATTTGCCAAAAAGAGATTTAGATACGATAAATATTAACTGTTTTCAATTAGAAAGTTAAATTGTATGTTTATCATGAAAAGCCTCAGATGCTCTCCAAAAGCTAAAAGAGTGGCACTGACTAAAAAGTGACTGTCTTCATCCCTTTATGAGAGGATGACCATTATACCTTTACAGAGGAATAGTTTATCTCTTTAAATATATATATATATATATATATATATATATATATATATATATTCCTTTTTGTTTTTTTTGCCAAGAAGTCTTTTAAAAGTAACCTTTTACTCCTTCATCCACATACCCAGGAAAATAGCAATAATCACCTTGCCCAATCATATTTGATTTCTACATTTATTCTGTCAGGAAGAAACTTGCATACTAATTGAAGTGATGGGTTTTGTATTTTCAATAGCTAATCATGTAATTATGCCTTTCCTACATACTGTTGGGTCTATTTGAATAAAAGAGATCATGAGTTCAATAAGTCCTTATCAGTTTTTCTTGTTAAAGTTCTAGTGAGGTGCCTGAGAGAAAACACACATTACTATAGAACTAGACTAAGAGTTTCCAGAATTTATCATTATCTGTTCTCCTGGACAGGAGTTTCAAGGAGGTCACATTTATGATCTGCATTCTCGATTATATTCCATATGTCTGATAGAGAAGGAGGAATGAGAAGAATCAGAGTGGCAGTTTTATGTATGCCTTCCAAATCAAATTTGATTGCTGACTATTAGGAAAACTCTTAAAAGTTGTTTAGAATGGTCTAACTCTAGCTTTATGTCAAATATCTTTGGACATTTGAAATAATGAAATGGATCTTGTGTTGAATATAATTACCTAAGGTATCAGATCAGATCAGTCGCCGCGGTCCGACCGCGACCCCATGAACCGCACACGCCAGGCCTCCCTGCCACACCAGCCCCGGAGGCACCAGACTCGCAACCACGAGCAGTGATGCCATCCAGCCATCCATCCCTGTCGCCCCTCCCTCCGCCCAACCCCCCAGCATCAGAGTCCCCAAGAGTCACTCCGCATGAGGTGGCAAAAACTGGAGTCAGCAGCATCACCCAAAGAAATCAGGATGATCTCCCAGAAGGACGGACGGAGAGTCCCCCCACAGAAAAGCATCAATCCCGCCGCCCCCTCCAGCCCACACAACAGACCACAGGAAAGACATAGCCGACGGCGAACCTTTGTTGGCAAGTGATGTCTCTGCTTTTGAATAGAGTACAGCAAATTTAAAAGTATTAATCTATTCTTAAAAGGTTGATAAATATTTAGGAACATTTTTAATATACGAGAATACATATAACTCCTTATTTTTTTCTTATGAGAATTCAGCTCGTTGATTTTTTTTTTTTTTTAAAGCAAAGCAAGAGATTTTTTGTTACTGTTGCTGTGTTTTATACAGTTTTCTAAATTTGACACATAAATTTTCAGAAATAGCTTTCCTTTCACTTAAATATCAAAGCTTTATACCAAATTTTTCTTTTGTTTTTGTTAGGCAAACAATATGTATTAAAAATTTCCATCATCTTAATTATTCATTATATGAGTAACAAATGATCTTGCCATTTGGCAGCTGGATATTTGGCCTAGGTACATCAGCTATGTGCTTCCAGGCAACAGCTGTATTGGAGCTCTTTTACCAGATTCTTTTCTATACTAAAAGCTTTGCAATGCATGTTACCAATTTGTCAAGGCCTGTGGAGTGACCAGGAGAAGGCAATGGCACCCCACTCCAGTACTGTTGCCTGGAAAATCCCATGAATGGAGGAGCCTGGTGGGCTGCAGTCCATGGGGTCGCTAGAGTCGGAGACGACTGAGTGACTTTACTTTCACTTTCATGCATTGGAGAAGGAAATGGCAACCCACTCCAGTGTTCTTGCCTGGAGGATCCCAGAGACGGCGGAGCCTGGTGGGCTGCCGTCTATGGGGTCACACAGAGTCGGACACAACTGAAGTGACTTAGCAGCAGCAGCAGCAGTGGAGTGACCATCATATCTATTCTATGATGAGGGCATTTGGAAAATGTCCACATCTATCACAGTCATAAATATTTTTCAGGATGAACAATGTGATATTTTTTCTAACTAAATGAGGCCAAGTCCAACCTTAGAAAAAGCCAAGGAAAAAGTTATCTCCAAAGCACACACATTTCTTTTGAACAGCATATGCCATCGCCTTTGTTCATAGATTTTATTATCCAAGAGCCTTGTTTGGTTTCGGTATTTTGCTCCACTTTATTAATTTTGGCAGAAATGTTGCTATCTGTAGTGACTCCCAGAGGTCCTGCTGCTTTCATCCTCCATCTTTCATTAGAAAATTAAAATGGAAAAAATTAAAACCAAGCAGTGATTAAACTTTATTTTTTAGCTCTGGGACATTTTTGGCAATTAAGTAAAATAAGTTAAAAAAATAGAGCATTTAATTTGTTCAGATTGAAAAAATACTTGTTTGCCACGATTTAATTTTATTGCTTAATGAAGTGGTCATTTAAGGATACTTAGCTGTGCCTGACAGGGAAGGCAATGGCACCCCACCCCAGTACTCTTGCCTGGGAAATCCCATGGACGGAGGAGCCTGGTAGGCTCCAGTCCATGGGGTCGATAAGGGTCGGACACGACTGAGCGACTTCACTTTCACTTTTCACTTTCATGCATTGGAGAAAGAAATGGCAACCCACTCCAGTGTTCTTGCCTGGAGAATCCCAGGGACGGGGGAGCCTGGTGGGCTGCCGTCTATGGGGTCGCACAGAGTCAGACACGACTGAAGCGACTTGCAGCAGCAGCAGCAGCAGCAGCTGTGCCTGAAGAGACAGTGCCACAGATGAGGCAGCTCAAATATGTGGGCAAGACAATGGAGAAGAATGGATGGCAGTTGTTTTTATTTTCCCTAGAAAAAAGAAAGTAATTTTGCATTTTCATAATTAATGGTAGTAAAACATTAAAAAGTAAAGAAACAATTCCTTATTTAAAAAGGGCATTTTTTTGAGACTGGATATTTTTAAATGGAAATGAAGTACCTTGACAGATACTATTATCATTTCAAATATCAAAGCAACCAAAGCAACCTTCTTAGTTTAAATACTTATATCTCTATACAGGAATTTAAGCACAGTTTAACTTAACACACACTTGCTGCTGCTGCTGCTGCTAAGTCGCTTCAGTCGTGTCCGACTCTGTGCGACCCTATAGATGGCAGCCCACCAGACTTCCCCGTCCTAGGGATTCTCCAGACAAAAACACTGGAGTGGGTTGCCATTTCCTTCTCCAGTGCATGAAAGTGAAAAGTGAAAGTGGAGTCGCTCAGTCCTGTCCGACTTTGAGTGACCCCATGGACTGCAGCCCACTGGGCTCCTCCATCTATGGGATTCTCCAGGCAAGAGTACTGGAGTGGGGTGCCATCGCCTTCTCAGTAACACACATTTAGTGGCACCTAATAATTGTGCTTCTTGCTGAGACAACTAAAAGAATAAGGCATCTTAATGCTTTAAAAAAGGTTATAGTTTTATCTTTCAAGATCTAATCTGGAAAAGAGGTATTATCCTAGGAATTACCAACAAAAAGACTTTTAATATAAGAATGTGACATAAAATGAAAGAACTGAAGAAGCCAAGCAGGGGTTAATGAGGCAACCTGGGTTAGTGAAAACAGGATACTCTGTCTCTAGGGGACCAAGGTGAAGATGTTTCTAGCAAGAGGTGGGACCATGGAGGCAGCAGTGGTTTCATGAGGGATGGTCTACAGGGGAGATGCAGGAATTACTAGAGACACCTGTCACTGCAGAAATACAGAAGTTTGGGGGGTTCAGTCTATTCCTTCTTTCTAATTTTTTATCAGTGCCTCTGAGGAAGGCAGCTAGTAAAGAAATCTAGGAAATGGATATCCATACAGAGCAGAGAGAGTAAGTACAGAATAGATCTAAGACTGAACAGGAAAATCTGAGAGATAGTTGAGTAGAGCAAGACAATATGTAAAAGAGGCAATTTCAGTAAACTGGTAAATGCAAAGGAGGACGATGCTTACACTCTGAGAGTACATAGGGGGCCACCAAATTATGCTTTGTCAATGATGGTAGGTTTCACAGAAGTGGATACAACTTGTTGAGTCCTGAAAAATAGGAGACAAAAGAAGACCAACGGAGAGTGTTAAGAGCAGGAGAATCTAATGATGGATGAAAGTTTTTCCAGATAGAAGGATTTACAAGTAAAATGACCTGGAAAAATATGTAACAATGTTTTTGGAGGTCAGAAGAGATTTAAAATGTGTTGGGAGAAGAAGAATCAAGAGAGAGTTTATATAAGGTGATGAAATTTAAATATTGGCACATTTGCCAATTAGAATGTGAGGGATGGATATGGAGGAAAATTCATTCTGATTTATTGCTTTTTATGAAATATACATGAATTATATTTCATTCATTTTCCTTATGCAAAATAAATAATTTCTATTAATTAGAGACTATTTGATGGGACTGGAAAGTAGAAGAAACAATACATGGGGAAGAACCATGTTAATGCCTAGTTTTCTTCCTTGCCTACCTGTTGGTCATAAATACTAGAAGCCACTGGGCCCCTGCTTATTTTAGAAAGTTCCAAACTGCTTATATATGGAGCTCCGAACCAGAAACTTAGAAATTGTCTTCATAAACAAAACTGTTTGTAAGTTTGAAAATATGTTTGCATATATGGTATATGTGTGTGTGTGTGAGAGAGAGAAGACAAGAGCTAGAGACCACTTACACGTACCAGTACAAATTCCGAAGTGTGAGCTTGCTGGGCATCCTTATGCATTATTAAAACATCACATAAATTAAAATGCATTAGTCTTTAATCAAGTAAATGCTGATACTTTTCATATGCAATAATTTAGCATTTTAGGCTATAGATATAATAACAAAAGATCTAGATTTTAATAGCTTATTTCCCCTTCTCCAAACAAGTTTAAAATTTTCTCAGAGTAGGAGCACTCCTAGACAAGAATGACAAAAATCAAATAGACTTCGGTTTAAGGAGGCACAATTGGGATTATAGTTACCATAGCAACCTGCACAATGTGTCTACGTCTAAAATACATTTTTATAAACAGTTTTTGATCCATATACAGATCATTCAGGACGGCTATTCACCAAGATTATAAAAATTTGCTTTGCAGAATTATATCAGTCACCATTACAAGAGAAATGACCCAAATGTCTTTACTAATGATGGAAAGACACTTTTTTAAATTAAATTCACAACTCAGTAGATTTCAAAACTGGATGTAATGCATTTCTGTGAAACATAAAGGATTCATTATTTTTCTTTCTTAATCATTATCTTAGTACTTTCTCTATCTGCCGTTCCATGGATAAGGTGTGGGGCAGGGGATGGCCTGGAATCTAGTACTTTGACAATTTGTTTTGTATTGATTTCTTTTCCCAAACGTTTTTAGCTGAGTATTATTTTTTTCTTTTAAAACACCAATATGTTTGTTCTTATTATAGAGCTTTACAGTTTTATTTTATACAAATATACAATAAAAATAAAATGCAAGATATTATATATAAGGAAGTAATAAAACTCTTTTTATCTTATCATCCATGTGGTGGTTTAGTTGCTAAGTTGTGTCCGACTCTTGCAACCCCATGGACTGTATCCTGCCAGGCTCCTTTTACCATGGGATTCTACATACAAGAATACTGGAGTGGGTTGCCATTTCCTTCTCCAGGGGATCTTCCTGACCAAGGAACTGAACCTGGGTCTCCTGCATTGCAAGTACAGTCTTTACCAACTGAGCTACAAGGGAAGCTCTATCATCTATGTAGCACTCTCAAATACATAGCAAATTTAATGATGATTTTTTCATTTGTATGAGTGTGTGTTGTGTGCATATACAGAAAAAGATGAATAAACATGTGCATCTTGCTTTTCTCTTTTATAAAATTTATGTTATAATGTTTATTAGTCTACTTTTTTGTCACAACATATACAATAATTATAGATAATAATTCACTTGCTACAGCTGCTGCTAAGTCGCTTCAGTCATGTCTGACTCTGTGCAACCCCATAGACGGCAGCCCACCAGACTTCCCCGTCCCTGGGATTCTCCAGGCAAGAATACTGGAGTGGGTTGCCATTTCCTTCTCCAATGCATGAAGGTGAAAAGAGAAAGTGAAGTCGCTCAGTCATGTCTGACTCTTAATGGCCCCATGAACTGCAGCCTTCCAGGCTCCTCCGCCCATGGGATTTTCCAGGCAAGAGTACTGGAGTGGGGTGCCATTGCCTTCTCCGTTAATGTTACTCTAATTCTTTAAAAATTTTATTCTTAATGGTTTCCTAAGGATTCAATCATATGTATGGATGATAACTTGTTCAGCTATGTTTCTGTCATTGGTCACATATATTATTTAAACATTCTAGGACCATGATATATAGCACCAACACATTTCAGCATAATCTTTGAGTACATATTTTAACTTCTATAAGCAGAATTACAGGGTTACTCAGTTTACCATTGTGTTAAGACACAATCATTATTTTCCAGCTGTCATGCTTAATAATAACTCTTGATTCAACTCACTTAGGTCCTATGATTTTTCTTATTGATTATCAGGATATAACTGAGAAATGCTTCCAAACAATTGGTTCAGGTCACAGCCAGAGCCATGTAACTTTTATTGTTCCCGATAACTTCTTAATGTGTCTTCCTGATATAATATATATGGATTTCCTCAAGTTCTTTCCAAGTTAGTCTAAGCCATCTCTAATTGTGCATTTCTAAGAGCAATATAAAAAAGAGAATATGATGAGAAAGGATGTCTAAAGACAATCTTGTATATTCATCTTCAGGTCATTTATATTATCTTCTAAACATTATACAAATGGGGGGAAAAAAAAAAGAAACAACTTCCCATTTCCTCCATAACAAGAGACTATATAAAAGGCATAATCTTAGAAACATATAGTTGAAAGCACATAAAGGCAGGACTCTAAAGATTGAGGGGACCCATCTTACTGGAACTAATCTTCAAGGAATAAGATATCCTGATCTTAAGAAAGTCTCTTTTAACTATACAACAAACTCTTCTTCCCTGAAGTTTGCCATTTAAGACAAGAGCTTGAATATTTTTCAAATTAAGTACGCAGTCTTCTCTTTTCACCTTCAGTATTAATGAGAAAATTTGGGAACATGTTTCATAAAAACAATTTTTTTTTGTTTTTGTAGGTTGTTATGTGATTTTTTAAAAATCTATGTAGGTTAAATACTATAGAGTATCTGAAATCTGTTCAAGCTAATTTTAAAAGTATAGCAAGACTATTCGAGAAGGAAATGGCAACCCATTCCAGTATTCTTGTCTGGAGAATCCCAAGGACAGAAGAGCCTGGTGAGCTGCCATCTATGGGGTCGTGCAGAGGCAGACACGACTGAAATGACTTAGCAGCTGCAAGACTATGTTAATTTTAGCCCAGTTTGATTTTAGAGACATATGGAAATATTTTTCCACATGAATTTAAGCTCTCAATTTTTTACCTTTTAAATTCTTATATCTTAAATCTAGAAATTTGCACCTAAATTATAAGATTATCCTTTCTCACATTTTATTCCCTACCTGCTTACTTAGAAATGAGGAAAATATTGCAAATTTAAGAGTATGATATTTGTTAGTAGCTATCTCTTTAGTGTTGTTGATTGTGTTCTACAACTCTGTATTAGAAAGAAAAAGTAGTTTGGTCTCTTCTAAAACAGTTTTTTGGGGGGACCCTGGTGACTCAGATGATAAAGCGTCTGCCTGCAATGCGGGAGACCCGGGTTCGATTCCTGGGTTGGGGAAGATCCGCTGGAGAAGGAAATGACAATCCACTCCAGCACTCTTGCCTGAAAAATCCCATGGACGGAAGAGCCTGATAGGCTACAGTTCATGGGGTCGCAAAGAGTCGGACACAACTGAGCGACTTCACTTCACTTAAGGAAGTTTAGAAGGATCAGAGATCAGATCAGATCATTTGCTCAGTCCTGTCTGACTCTTTGCGACCCCATGAACCGCAGCACGCCAGGCCTCCCTGTCCATCACCAGCTCCCGGAGGTCACCCAGACTCATAACCATCGAGTCAGTGATGCCATCCAGCCATCTCATCCTCTGTCGTCCCCTTCTCCTCCTGCCCTCAATCCCTCCCAGCATCAGAGTCTTCTCAAATGAGTCAACTCTTCGCGTGAGGTGGCCAAAATACTGGAGTTTCAGCTTTAGCATCATTCTTTCTAAAGAAATTCCAGGATTGATCTCCTTCAGAATGGACTGGTTGGATCTTCTTGCAGTCCAAGGGACTCTCAAGAGTCTTCTCCAACATCACACTTCAAAAGGATCAATTCTTCGGCGCTCAGCCTTCTTCACAGTCCAGCTATCACATCCATACATGACCACAGGAAAGACCATAGCCTTGACTAGGCGAACTTTTGTTGGCAAAGTAATGTCTCTACTTTTGAATATGCTATCTAGGTTGGTCATAACTTTCCTTCCAAGGAGTAAGCGTCTTTTAATTTCATGACTGCAGTCACCATCTGCAGTGATTTTGGAGCCCAGAAAAACAAAGTCTGACACTGTTTCCACTGTTTCCCCATCTATTTCCCATGTAGTGATGGGACCAGATGCCATGATCTTCGTTTTCTGAATGTTGAGCTTTAAGCCAACCTTTTCACTCTCCACTTTCACTTTCATCAAGAGGCTTTTTAGCCCCTCTTCACTTTCTGCCATAAGAGTGGTGTCATCTGCATATCTGAGGTTATTGATATTTCTCCCAGCAATCTTGATTCCAACTTGTGTTTCTTCCAGTCCAGCATTTCTCATAATGTACTCTGCATATAAGTTAAATAAACATGGTGACAATATGCAGCCTTGACGTACTCCTTTTCCTATTTGGAACCAGTCTGTTGTTCCATGACCAGTTCTAACTGTGGCTTCCTGACCTGCATACAGATTTCTCAAGAGGCAGATCAGGTGGTCTGGTATTCCCATCTCTCTGAAGAATTTTCCACAGTTTATTGTGATCTACACAGTCAAAGGCTTTGGCATAGTCAATAGAAGGATAATCACAGTTAAAAACCAAATTTTCAGAAATATTTTTAACTTGATGAGCACCAAAAGGAAAAAAAAAAATTCCTCTGGGATAATATTCCTATTTATGTTATGATTTCTTATGGGAAAAATCTGAATAAAACTTTGGCACTCATCATAGAATTCAGAATGTGACCCTTGACTTAACAAGGGATATATCTCTTATTTCTTGTACCATATCTATAAACATTTTGAAAATTTTGGACATTTCAAATACTAAGAAAAGCTACAAATTTCTCTTGATACTGTCATTGATATCAAATTAATTTCAGAAATTCCAGATATTTTGAAGTGAGGCTGAGTATCTTCTGAGCACTGGATTCTAATTGCTCAGACTATATCTTAAGTAATAAAACATAGTCACTTTTGCAAGAGGAAAAATATATTATGATGCCAAAGTACACTAAGACAACTGAAAAATCCTGTGATGATATAAAATTAGCTGAGAAAGAATGGGGCTAGGGAATAAATTTACTAAAGACCAACTGTATAATCTATGAGGCTCAGCTCTTCTAGCCTTGAATGAAGCCACTTTCCTTGTCCAGGTCTTCTGAGAAGAAGCCAAGATGGAATTAAACATGCAAAGATTTAATTAGAGGAATTTCCTACATGAAAGAAATTAGAGAGGAAGTCAGAAAAGCTCAGAAAAGAAAAGTCATCAGATTGTGACACAAGTCTGACCTCTGGTGAAGAAGAAGGGCTTAAGAAACATATTGGACTGCCATCTAATCTAAGTAGTCATTGAACTTCAGTTTGTCAATAAAGGAGTCCTGAATCTTCTAGAAGTGTTTCATTTCTAGAGTCTTTGTTACACTCAATCATTGACCAGGAGCACCCTATGAGTGGTTTGTTCTCATAGCAAATTGAGCAATGCATTTCACAGCACAAGCTGTTGCTCTTGGTCAAGTGTGATGGCTGCACTAGGAATCTGCAAGGTACAGTTTTTGTCTTCCATAGTTGTAGTACGTGTATAGGGTGTATGTGTCTTTGCCTCTTTGAGTATGTATTAGAATACCAGAGTAGGACAACAACAGCTATCAAAAGGAACTTCAAAAAATAGGCGGTACTACCTAGTCTAAAAAGTGAAGTCACTCATTTGTGCCCGACTCTTTGCGACCCCACGGACTGTAGCCCACCAGGCTCCTCCGTCCACGGGATTCTCCAGGCAAGAATACTGGAGTGGGTTGCCATTTCCTTCTGAACTCTAAAATATATAGAATGGCCTAAACATATTATGGGCTTGCTTCCCTGGTGGCTCAGAGGTTAAAGCATCTGCCTGGAATGCAGGACACCCGGGTTGGATCCCTGGGTTGGGAAGATGCCCTGGAGAAGGAAATGGCAACCTACTCCGGTATTCTTGCCTGGAGAATCCCATGGACGGAGGAGCCTGGTGGGCTACAGTCCATGGGGTCGCAAAGAGTCAGACACGACTGAGCGACTTCAGGACAGGAAACATAAATGTATACTTTGTCAATAAAGGATGAAATATATGCTCTTAATTAATGGAGACCTGTCCATCAAGTGGCTTCATAGAGATTTAACTTGCTTATATAGTTTACCCCCTGTTTTTCAACGTCTTTGCACTTGTCTGTGCCAAGTTTGCTGAAGAAAAAAAAAGATGAAAGATAGCACATAAGAGAATATAGTGGGCTATGCCTGAAAGTGAAACACTGTACCTCCTCACATGTTCCATTTTCTAGAAATCTGAAACAGAACTGCACTCAATGCAGAAGTTGGGGAATGAAGTCAAGTATAGGCCCAGAGGAAAAAAAGAAACATATTTGGTTTGCAGCTAACAGTCCTTGTCACACTTTATAAATCTCTGGTTTTGTAATCTAGATTCACAGACATTCTTTCTTTTTCTTTTTTTTTAATTTTTGGTGTACCTGTGTTCCCCATCCTGAACCCCCCTTCGACCTCCTCCCCCGATCCCATCCCTCAGGGTCATCCCAGTGCACCAGCCCTGAGCACCCTGTCTCATGCATCGAACCTGGACTGGCGATCTATTTCACATATGATAATATACATGTTTCAATGCTATTCTCTCAAATCATCCCACCCTCGCCTTTTCCCACAGAGTCCTAAAGACTGTTCTTTACATCTATGTTTCTTTTGATGTCTCACATATAGGGTCATCATTACCATCTTTCTAAACAATAGCACCCCACTCCAGTACACTTGCCTGGAAAATCCCATGGATGGAGGAGCCTGGTAGGCTGCAGTCCATGGGGTCGCTAAGAGTCGGACACGACTGAGCAACTTCACTTTCACTTTTTACTTTCATGCATTGGAGAAGGAAATGGCAACCCACTCTAGTATTCTTGCCTAGAGAATCCCAGGGATAGGGGAGCCTAGTGGCTGCCATCTATGGAGTCACACAGAGTCGGACACAACTGAAGCAACTTAACAGCAGCAGCAGCAGCATACTGTATTGGTCTTTTTCTTTCTGACTTACGTCAGTCTGTATAATAAGCTCCAGTTAACTCACAGACATTCTAAAGGCTTTAGTTTATTGACCTGTAAAGTGGAGAAAATTATACCAATCTACTTACTTCAAAAACATACTGTGTAAAAAATCAGTTGTAATAAGGGATACAGTGAGATTATTTAAATTTTCTAAATTATTTTATGCAATTGCAGAGTGATATTGTTATTGAGACAAATTCTTAAGTTGACTAGTTGATTGTGCCTCATTACTTCATAGTCATGTGTTTTGTGTGCTAGATCTTTTCATTCAAGAGCCTACATATGTCCTCTATGTGCCAGTGCTTGAGAGCAAATCCAACCTGGTTCCTGTCATGATCGTGGGTGGTGCTTTTAAGGGAGCGTTTGAGTCAAGGGATAAAGGAACAATATTATTCTTTATATCAGCAGGTGAAAGGTGAGGAGACAAGTGTGAAAATGTAAACTAGGCATTGGAGGAGAATCTTTCAGCCTGAGAGAGAAAGATACTTTGGATCCTGAGAGGAATAGTCCATTATATGAAAAAGTACTGCTGAAGCACAATCAGTGGGCATTGGGAGAGGATTTTCAGAAGATTTGGAATAGAGGAAACTATGGCCTTGTTGGCCATCATAAGGTATACAGATTATCTATGAAGTGCGAGGAGAAGCCTTACTAAATTTTTACATCCAAATTTCTTATGTTCAGATTTGAGGAACATTATCTTAGGTAAAGATATTTTAACACATGCTGCTGCTGCTAAGTGGCTTCAGTCATGTTCGACTTTGGGTGACCCCATCCCTGGGATCCCGGGGATTCTCCAGGCAAGAACACTGGAGTGGGTTGCCATTTCCTTCTCCAATGCGTGAAAGTGAAAAGTGGAAGTGAAGTCATTCAGTTGTGTCTGACTCGTAGCGACCCCATGGACTGCAGCCCACCAGGCTCCTCCGTCCATGGACTTTTCTAGGCAAGAGTACTAGAGTGGCTTGCTGTTGCCTTCTCCATTTTAACACATAGTTTATTAAATAAATATAGATCATAAAATTTAAAGTAACTTGGAAAAACAGTAAAAGCTCAATGGTTTAGGAGTGTCTTAGCAGATTTTAGAAAAACTTTTTGACTATAGTCTACCTTGGATTGCAGCTCTACCACAGTCCTGCACAGGATTCTTGGGTTTGATGTTATTATAGTCTCATTGATTTCTTATCTGATAATTATCATAGAAGTGTAATTAGCCATGGTAGTTGTGACAAGAAGGTAGCATTCAACAAATGTCCACTTCTGCCTCTACATTTTTCAGTCTCCTTTGTGGTCATGTTGCAGTTATGTAGCTAATTATAATGCATGAGCTCTATGTAGAAATGGCACATGTTATTTCTAGACCAAGTTATGAGCTCTTCACACTCTCTTCTTCCCTCCTGTGACCCTGGAAGCTAGAAGCTGATAAGACAGCCTCACAAGCTGGTGCAGTTGTTCAGAGCCAAAGCCCTTGAATGTCTATGTGAGCGCAGTCTACCACTCACTCTCCTAGTTGGCGTGTATGGGATGTGTCATGTAGAAAACAAATTCTGTTGCCTTAAACCACTGAAAATTTTGAGTTAGCTTTTTACTTTGGAGTAATCTATACATCTGGAAGGAGAGCACAGCAACCCACTCTAGTTTTCTTGCCTGGATAATCGTATAGACAGAGGAGCCTGGCAGGCTACAGTCGTTGGGGTCCCAAAGCATTAGACTCAACCAAAGCAACTTAGCATGCACACACAACCTACACATTTTGTCTAAAATGTATGGTGTGCCTTAACATCTCTAATAATAATAAGAAAAGAGGACCAAGGATCTTTTTATAGGTACTGGAAGTGAAACCAGTCTATACAAAATCAAGGGCTAAAAATACTGAGAGATATAACTCAAAGTCAGAAGAAAAAGAACATTTGGATAATGATAAGTTTGGCAAGAAATATTTAAAATACGTACCACCCAAGTTCCTCCTTTGGCTTCATTCATTTGTATTTATTTAAAGGCACAAAGTTATAGTCAGTAAAATACGAAGGTCTTAGGACATAATTTAGTTAAATAAAATAAATACATACACCTGCATACCCAAATCCCCAGTCAATACATAGGATATTTCCACCATCGAGAAAGTTCCCATAAGCCCCTTCCCAGTCAGCCCCTCATCCTCATAGGCAACTCTCTTCTAGTCTCCAGAGGATTGAATAAATGGAGTCATACATTGTGTATTCTTTTCTGTGTAGAGTCTTTCCTTCAACATGGTTTGACAATGCATGGATGTTTTTATATCATCAACTGGCCCCTTTCTTAGTAAACATTACATGACTATTCCACAAGTTGTTTATCCATCCTCCTGACAGATGGACATTTAGGTTGTTTGCAGTTTGGGTTAATATGAATAAAGCTGTTATAAACATTCTTATGTAATTCTTTTAGTAACATATGTTTTTATTTTTCATGGTGAAAGATCTGTTTGTGGAATTACTGAGTCATATACTCAGTGAATGTTTAGCTGCATAAGAAAGTGCCAAATAGTTACTCAAAGGAGTGGGATCATTTCATACTTACAACAGTAACATAAGATTTCCTGTTGCTTCCTCTAGCTCACTGCTTCAGAGGCATGCTACCAAATTTTATGCGTTTTTTTTTCCCTACTATTTAATATTTCTAATTTTATTTGAGAATTCTTTGCAAATGGCTGCTCTAGAGAGTATGATATATATCCTATTTTATTAATACATAATTGGAATTAATACTGAGAAACCTTACATAAAAAATAATACTATAAAATAGGAACAATCCATTTACCATCACCCCTTATTCTGTGGTCAAATGTTTTAATTCTACAAGTATTATAACCCTCAAAAAAGTAACTTCATTATTTTCATCTCAAATAATCATTTGTCATTTAAGGAGGAAAAATAATCTTTATATACTCACATAAATATAGATATTGCAGACCCTTGCCTCTGTCTGGAATATTGCCTAAACTTCCTTTACTGTATCCTGTAGCAAAAGTTTGTTTCTTTCCCTACAGCCCAAGGACCTTCCACAAGCTCCAGTGATGCCATCTGCAGTGCACTCTCTGATTCAGTCCCTGGCTGACCAAAGCCTGCCATGTTAACATGACTCCAGTATCTGCCCTCTCAACTTGGTGGCATTGCTGTATTCTGGGGCTCTACATCTCTCCACCACTGCCAGGAAAACATTCCCTGGAAGAAATTTGAGGACATGTAAAATACCTATGTATTTTACAAAATACATGGTCCTGAAAAATCTTACTCAAAAATCATGGTCCTGAACTGTGTATTATCCAGTTCCTGAAATATTTCCTTCATATGAGTTGAGCACTTTTATTGTTGTTTATACCAGCAGGGCAAGCCTAGTATCACTTTCTCTATTATGGCTGGAAGAGGGGATTACACTTTAATTTTAGATGGTTGTATTTAATGTTTTATTTCTTTTCATAAAATAGCTCCTTTTAGTAGCTGTTTGAAAAATATCAGTAATAGGAAACAAGTGAAAAGAGGAGAAAAACAGTTTTTGACAGATTTGTTAAAGGCCAACTCAAAGAATAATTTTGTAAACTTTTTTTAAACAAAAGCTGCACACAGAAGAATTATTATTCAAGTGACAGGACAAGAATTGTTATTAATGTACAGTTCTTTCCTAAATGTTCATTGCTACAGTATCACTTCTGTTTGATACGGATCACATTTCATTGCAGTTTATTAGCAATCAGCAGTTATTATTTGGCTCTAGTGTTTGCAAACTATAATTCATTACCCTCTTATTTTTTATTTATGAGATAGTGTCAAATGAAAGAAGTAAATTATGTATTTTTTTTGTTGGAGAGTTCTGTACACTAGTGTGTATTAACAGTGTCAGTGTTATTGTTTTTGTTTAAATGTATTTTTTCAGGACTTTAGAAAGAAGGCCCTATATTCTGAAAAACACAATGCTATTTTTCTGAGTGCCTGTTATATGCATTGTTTCTCCACACTCCAGTCTGATTTATTGATACTAAAAGCAGTGTTTAAGGGTAGCATTTAAAACAAGCCAATCAGATCAGATCAGTCGCTCAGTCATGTCCAACTCTTTGCAACACCATGAATCGCAGCACGCCAGGCCTCCCTGTTCATCACCAACTCCCGGAGGTCACCTAGACTCACATCCATTGAGTCAGTGATGCCATCCAGCCATCTCATCCTCTGTCGTCCCCTTCTCCTCCTGCCCCCAATCCCTCCCAGCATCAGAGTCTTCTCCAATGAGTCAACTCTTCGCATGAGGTGGCCAAAATACTGGAGTTTCAGCTTTAGCATCATTCCTTCCAAAGAAATCCCAGGGCTGATCTCCTTCAGAATGGACTGGTTGGATCTCCTTGTAGTCCAAGGGACTCTCAAGAGTCTTCTCCAACACCACAGTTCAAAAGCATCAATTCTTCGGTGCTCAGCCTTCTTCACAGTCCAACACTCACATCCATACATGACCACAGGAAAGACCATAGCCTTGACTAGGCGAACTTTTGTTGGCAAAGTAATGTCTCTGCTTTTGAATATGCTATCTAGGTTGGTCATAACTTTCCTTCCAAGGAGTAAGTGTCTTTTAATTTCATGGCTGCAGTCACCATCTGCAGTGATTTTGGAGCCTGACACTGTTTCCACTGTTTCTCCATCTATTTCCCATGTAGTGATGGGACCAGATGCCATGATCTTCGTTTTCTGAATGTTGAGCTTTAAGCCAACCTTTTCACTCTCCACTTTCACTTTCATCAAGAGGCTTTTTAGTTCCTCTACACTTTCTGCGATAAGGGTGGTGTCATCTGCATATTTGAGGTTATTGATATTTCTCCCAGCAATCTTGATTCCAACTTGTGTTTCTTCCAGTCCAGCATTTCTCATGATGTACTCTGCATATAAGTTAAATAAACAGGGTGACAATATACAGCCTTGACATACACCTTTTCCTATTTGGAACCAGTCTGTTGTTCCATGACCAGTTCTAACTGTTGCTTCCTGACCTGCATACACATTTCTCAAGAGGCAGATCAGGTGGTCTGGTATTCCCATCTCTCTCAGAATTTTCCACAGTTTATTGTGATCTACACAGTCAAAGGCTTTGGCATAGTCAATTAAGCAGAAATAGATGTTTTTCTGGAACTCTCTTGCTTTTTCCATGATCCAGCGGATGTTGGCAATTTGATCTCTGGTTCCTCTGCCTTTTCTAAAACCAGCTGGAATATCAGGAAGTTCACAGTTCACGTATTGCTGAAGCCTGGCTTGGAGAATTTTGAGCATTACTTTACTAGCGTGTGCTAACTGCTAAGTCGCTTCAGTCGTGTCTGACTCTGTGCGACCCCACAGACAGAAGCTCACCAGGCTCCCCTGTCCCTGGGACTCTCCAGGCAAGAACACTGGAGTGGGTTGCCATTTCCTTCTCCAATGCATGAAAGTGAAAAGTGAAAGTGAAGTCGCTCAGTCGCGTCCGACTTCTAGCGACCCCATGGACTGGAGCCTACCAGGCTCCTCCATCCATGGGATTTTCCAGGCAAAAGTACTGGGGTGGGGTGCCATTGAGATGAGTGCAATTGTGCGGTAGTTTGAGCATTCTTTGGCATTGCCTTTCTGTGGGATTGGGATGAAAACTGACCTTTTCCAATCCTGTGGCCAATGCTGAGTTTTCCAAATTTGCTGGCATATTGAGTGTAGCACTTTCACAGCATCATCCTTCAGGATTTGGAATAGCTCCACTGGAATTACAGTCACCTCCACTAGCTTCTCTATACATGGACATCACCAGATGGTCAACACCGAAATCAGATCGATTATATTCTTTGCAGCCAAAGATGGAGAAGCTCTATACAATCAGCAAAAACAAGACCAGGAGCTGACTGTGGCTCAGACCATGAACTCCTTATTGCCAAATTCAGACTGAAATTGAAGAAAGTAGGGAAAACTACTAGACCATTCAGGTATGACCTAAATCAAATCCCTTATGATTATACAGTGGAAGTGAGAAATAGATTTAAGGGCCTAGATCTGATAGATAGAGTGCCTGATGAACTATGGAATGAGGTTCGTGACATTGTACAGGAGACAGGGATCAAGACCATCCCCATGGAAAAGAAATGCAAAAAAGCAAAATGGCTGTCTGGGGAGGCCTTACAAATAGCTGTGAAAAGAAGAGAAGTGAAAAGCAAAGGAGAAAAGGAAAGATATAAACATCTGAATGCAGAGTTCCAAAGAATAGCAAGAAGAGATAAAAAAGCCTTCTTCAGTGATCAATGCAAAGAAATAGAGGAAAACAACAGAATGGGAAAGACTAGGGATCTCTTCAAGAAAATCAGAGATACCAAAGGAACATTTCATGCAAAGATGGGCACGATAAAGGACAGAGATGGTGTGGACCTAACAGAAGCAGAAGATATTAAGAAGAGGTGGCAAGAATACACAGAAGAACTGTACAAAAAAGAGCTTCAAGACCCAGATAATCATGATGATGTGATCACTGACCTAGAGCCAGACATCTTGGAATGTGAAGTCAAATGGGCCTTAGAAAGCATCACTACGAACAAAGCTAGAGGAGGTGATGGAATTCCAGTGGAGCTATTCCAAGTCCTGAAAGATGATGCTGTGAAAGTGCTGCATTCAATATGCCAGCAAATTTGGAAAACTCAGCAGTGGCCACAAGATTGGAAAAGGTCAGTTTTCATCCCAATCCCAAAGAAAGGCAATGCCAAAGAATGCTCAAACTACCGAACAATTGCACTCATCTCACACGCTAGTAAAGTAATGCTCAAAATTCTCCAAGCCAGGCTTCAGCAATATGTGAAGTGTGAACTTCCAGATGTTCAAGCTGGTTTTACAAAAGGCAGAGGAACCAGAGATCAAATTGCCAACATCCGCTGGATCATGGGAAAAGCAAGAGAGTTCCAGAAAAACATCTATTTCTGCTTTATTGACTATGCCAAAGCCTTTGACTGTGTAGATCACAATAAACTATGGAAGATTGTGAAAGAGATGGGAATACCAGACCACCTGATCTGCCTCTTAAGAAATCTGTATGCAGGTCAGGAAGCAACAGTTAGAACTGGTCATGGAACAACAGACTGGTTCCAAATACGAAAAGGAGTACGTCAAGGCTGCATATTGTCACCATGTTTATTTAACTTATATGCAGAGTACATCATGAGAA
This sequence comes from Tragelaphus eurycerus, assembly GCA_935064755.1. Classification (NCBI taxonomy): domain Eukaryota; kingdom Metazoa; phylum Chordata; class Mammalia; order Artiodactyla; family Bovidae; genus Tragelaphus; species Tragelaphus eurycerus. Next base: position 8,795,836 of record CAKXYN010000015.1, read on the forward strand.
ATGCTGGACTGGAAGAAACACAAGTTGGAATCAAGATTGCTGGGAGAAATATCAATAACCTCAGATATGCAGATGACACAACTCTTATGGCAGAAAGTGAAGAGGGGCTGAAAAGCCTCTTGATGAAAGTGAAAGTGGAGAGTGAAAAGGTTGGCTTAAAGCTCAACATTCAGAAAACGAAGATCATGGCATCTGGTCCCATCACTGCATGGGAAATAGATGGGGAAACAGTGGAAACAGTGTCTGACTTTGTTTTTCTGGGCTCCAAAATCACTATAGATGGTGACTGCAGCCATGAAATTAAAAGACGCTTATTACTTGGAAGGAAAGTTATGACCAACCTAGATAGCATATTCAAAAGCAGAGACATCACTTTGCCAACAAAGGTTCGCCTAGTCAAGGCTATGGTCTTTCCTGTGGTCATGTATGGATGTGAGAGCTGGACTGCGAAGAAGGCTGAGCGCCGAAGAATTGATGCTTTTGAACTGTGTTGTTGGAGAAGACTCTTGAGAGTCCCTTGGACTGCAAGGAGATCCAACCAGTCCATTCTGAAGGAGATCAGCCCTGGAATTTCTTTGGAAGGAATGATGCTAAAGCTGAAACTCCAGTATTTTGGCCACCTCATGCGAAGAGTTGACTCATTGGGGAAGACTCTGATGCTGGGAGGGATTGAGGGCAGGAGGAGAAGGGGACGACAGAGGATGAGATGGCTGGATGGCATCACTAACTCGATGGGTATGAGTTTGGGTGATCTCCGGGAGTTGGTGATGGACAGGAAGGCCTGGCGTGCTGCAGTTCATGGGGTCGCAAAGAGTTGGACACGACTGAGCGACTGATCTGATCTGATCCACTAGCTTTGTTCATAGTGATGCTTTCTAAGGCCCACTTGACTTCACATTCCAGGATGTCTGGCTCTAGGTCAGTGATGACATCATCATGATTATCTGGGTCGTGAAGCTCTTTTTTGTACAGTTCTTCTGTGTATTCTTGCCACCTCTTCTTAATATCTTCTGCTTCTGTTAGGTCCATACCATTTCTGTCCTTTATCAAGCCCATCTTTGCATGAAATGTTCCTTTGGTATCTCTGATTTTCTTGAAGAGATCCCTAGTCTTTCCCATTCTGTTGTTTTCCTCTATTTCTTTGCATTGATCGCTGAAGAAGGCTTTCTTATCTCTTCTTGCTATTCTTTGGAACTCTGCGTTCAGATGTTTATATCTTTCCTTTTCTCCTTTGCTTTTCACTTCTCTTCTTTTCACAGCTATTTGTAAGGCCTCCACAGACAGCCATTTTGCTTTTTTTGCATTTCTTTTCCATGGGGATGGTCTTGATCCCTGTCTCCTGTACAATGTCATGAACCTCATTCCATAATTCATCAGGCACTCTATCTATCAGATCTAGGCCCTTAAAAATATTTCTCACTTCCACTGTATAATCATAAGGGATTTGATTTAGGTCATACCTGAATGGTCTAGTGGTTTTCCCTACTCTCTTCAATTTCAGTCTGAATTTGGCAATAAGGAGTTCATGGTCTGAGCCACAGTCAGCTCCTGGTCTTGTTTTTGCTGATTGTATAGAGCTTCTCCATCTTTGGCTGCAAAGAATATAATCGATCTGATTTCGGTGTTGACCATCTGGTGATGTCCATGTGTAGAGTCTTGTCTTGTGTTGTTGGAAGAGGGTATTTGCTATGACCAGTGCATTTTCTTGGCAAAACTCTGTTAGTCTTTGCCCTGCTTCATTCCGTATTCCAAGGCCAAATTTACCTGTTACTCCAGGTGTTTCTTGACTTTCTACTTTTGCATTCCAGTCCCATATAATGAGAAGGACATCTTTTTTGGGTGTTAGTTCTAAAAGGTCTTGTAGGTCTTCATAGAACCGTTCAACTTCAGCTTCTTCAGCGTTACTGGTTGGGGCATAGTCTTGGATTACTGTGACATTGAATGGTTTGCCTTGGAAATGAACAGAGATCATTCTGTCGTTTTTGAGATTGCATCCAAGTACTGCATTTCGGACTCTTTTGTTGACCATGATGGCCACTCCATTTCTTCTGAGGGATTCCTGCCCGCAGTAGTAGATATAATGGTCCTCTGAGTTAAATTCACCCATTCCAGTCCATTTGAGTTCGCTAATTCCTAGAATGTCATCATTCACTCTTGCCATCTCTTGTTTGACCACTTCCAATTTGCCTTGATTTATGGACCTGACATTCCAGGTTCCTATGCAATATTGTTCTTTACAGCATCGGACTTTGCTTCTATCACCAGACACATCCACAGCTGTGTATTCTTTCTGCTTTGGCTCCATCCCTTCATTCTTTCTGGAGTTATTTCTCCACTCATCTCCAGTAGCATATTGGGCCCCTACTAACCTGGGGAGTTTCTCTTTCAGTATCCTATTATTTTGCCTTTTCATACTGTTCATGGGGTTCTCAAGGCAAGAATACTGAAGTGGTTTGCCATTCCCTTCTCCAGCGGACCACACCCTGTCAGATCTCTCAACCATGACTCGCCCATCCTGGGTTGCCCCACAGGCATGGCTTAATTTCATTGAGTTATACAAGGCTGTGGTCCTGGTGTGATTAGATTGACTAGTTTTCTGTGAGTATGGTTTCAGTGTATTTGCCCTCTGATGCCCTCTTGCAAGACCTACCGTCTTACTTGGGTTTCTCTTACCTTGGGTGTGGGGTATCTCTTCCCGGCTGCTCCAGCAAAGCACAGCCATCGCACCTTACCTTGGACGAGGGTCTCTCCTCACCGCCGCCCTTCCTGACCTTGGAGGAGGGGTATCTCCTCACCACCGCCCTTCCTGACCTCGGTCGTGGGGTAGCACCTCTCCGCTGTGCTTAGTGCGCCAGTCCTCACCGCGGTCCTTTCTGGGTCGTGGGGTAGCTACTCTCGGCTGCGCTCTTAGTGCACCGCGCAGCCGGCGAGGCGCTCTTAGTGCGCCGGTCGCGGGTAGGCGAGGCGCTCTTAGTGCGCCGGTCGCAGTAAGCGAGTAACAAGCCAATGTCACTCCAAAAATCATGTCTTAATTTTAGATGTTTGACAATGAATGGCTTTTTAAATATATACCAGTACAACTCAAAACTGTGTGATATTGTTATGTCAAGATTTGAGTAATAGCAATAGATCTCAATTAAATGAAATATGATTTAACTGATGCATTTTAAATTTTTTGTTTAATAGCAGAAAATATAGAGTGATGTAATAAAAAGTGTATAGAACCAGAAATCAGAATTCATGCTCTCCCATTGCTGCTTACAAGGTACACAAATTTTAAGCAGATTCTTCAATTCTTAGAAGTGTTTCTTCAGCCACTAATAAGGGAATACTATCATATGCCTTGATTATATCACAATTGTTTTGTCAGCATGATGAGAAATATGTGAAGTACTGTAATAGCTGAATGCCATGGTTATCATAGAATAGAAACAATAGGATTTTTCTTCTAGTGTGTACCTATTATTGATTTATTAAGTTGCCTTGAGAAAGAATTTAGCTCTGTTTCTCAAATCTTAAATAATAACTGAAATACTTACTCTTTTGAGCTCATAGGAAAACAATTGATAGAGAAAGAGACATACAGAATATAAGCAGAAGCTGTTTTATTTAAAAAGCATTTATGAAATACCTGAAAGTATTATTTTAATTTTTTAAAGGACACTTTGAAATGAAACAGATATGTGTGAGTGTCTTATCATTCCCTAATTACCACAAAGGCAATTTCCTATCTTATAATTACTCACTACATTTTAGTGTGTCAATATTCATTATTCTATTTATGTAGCATTTTATTTTTTGAATCAGTGGCATAATGTTCCTGAATGGCAATTCTAACAGGGTAAATGTGTGCAAATAAATATTTATATGCAATTGTGCAACCTCAAAATAAGTTCCTCTTAAATATATTTGTTATTTAAAATTCTTTTTTTCTCCTGGTAAGTCTGCCTGCCACTAAAGGCCAAATGAGGAGAATTTCATACCCACTTCTTAAATATTGTTTACTGAAATGTCAATAAAGTGAGAATGAAAAGCTCTGGAAAAAGTTCCCTGAGCTGAGATATGATAATTTAACAAATCTACACAGAATCCCAGGTGGAGTCCAAGTTTATAACCTGGATTTAAATTACAGCACGGATTTATTTTTTATCTTTCTGGATCTCTGGAAGTCACATCTCTATCCACGAAATCTGTATTTGTGTAATACATCATTTCTGTCAAAATTTATACTTGACTTACAAGATTGCATAATGTAGGAGGACTCTTAAGCAATAAAATCACTTCTCTTCCTGTGGAACACTACTGCAATAGCCTACTTTTATTTTTAATTTGAAATCCTAGAACTGTACCACTTCCAAAACTGAACAAAGATAACCACTGCTTTAAGGAAGGAGCTGCTGCTGCTAAGTCACTTCAGTCGTGTCCGACTCTGTGAGACCCCAGAGATGGCAGCCCACCAGGCTCACCCGTCCCTGGGATTCTCCAGGCAAGAACACTGGAGTGGGTTGCCATTTCCTTCTCCAATGCATGAAAGTGAAAGTGAAGTCGCTCAGTGATGTCTGACCCTCAGCGACCCCATGGACTGCAGCCCACCAGGCTCCTCTGTCCATGGGATTTTCCAGGCAGAAGTACTGGAGTGGGGTGCCATTGCTTTCTCCGAAGGAAGGAGCTAGAAGACTAATTAATAGTTTAACTTTTTCTTGGCTTTTTAATGGACTCCAGTAAAAACATGGATACCTTCCAATGTGCAAAGCAAACTATTATCTCAGGTTAATAGGAGATGTTCTTTATTCTGTAGAAATCCAAAATGGTACTGAAAAGACTTGTGAAATCTTCTAAATTAACCTACTCAGTTTTTACATGAGAAAACTGAGACCCAGCTCTGCAGAGGTGCTGAGTGAGAGACAAGGGTAATATATGACAGAGCCAAGGTGGTGCCTGTTTAATTGTTCTCACTCCATCATGCTGCCACTTTTTGAATGAAGTTTATTGCTACCACAATATAAAAGCAACATTTATTGAGAGCTGACTGTGTTCTCTGTCCTATGCTAAGTTGTTCATATCTTGTCTTTTTTTAAACACACTAAAACAAGGAGAGATTGGGTGTGTTTTTTTGTTTTTTTTTATTTTATTTTATTTAACTTTACAATATTGTATTAGTTTTGCCATATATCAAAATGAATCTGCCACAGGTATACATGTATTCCCCATCCTGAACCCTCCTCCCTCCTCCCTCCCCATACCATCCCTCTGGGTCATCCCAGTGCACCAGCCCCAGGCATCCGGTATCAGGCATTGTACCTGGACTGGCGACTCATTTCATATATGATATTATACTTATTTCAATGCCATTCTCCCAAATCATCCCACCCTCTCCCTCTCCCAGAGTCCAAAAGACTGTTCTATATATCTGTGTCTCTTATGCTGTCTCTCATACAGGGTTATCATTACCATCTTTCTAAATTCCATATATATGCGTTAGTATACTGTATTGGTGTTTTTCTTTCTGGCTTACTTCACTCTGCATAATCGGCTCCAGTTTCATCCACCTCATTAGAACTCATTCAAATGTATTCTTTTTAATGGCTGAGTAATACTCCATTGTGTATATGTACCACTCCTTTCTTATCCATTCATCTGCTGATGGACATCTAGGTTGCTTCCATGTCCTGGCTATTATAAACAGTGCTGTGATGAACACTGGGGTACACGTGTCTCTTTCAATTCTGGTTTCCTCGGTATATATGCCCAGCAGTGGGATTGCTGGATCATAAGGCAGTTCTATTTCCAGTTTTTTAAGGAATCTCCACACTGTTCTCCATAGTGGCTGTACTAGTTTGCATTCCCACCAACAGTGTAAGAGGGTTCCCTTTTCTCCACACCCTCTCCAGCATTTATTGCTTGTAGACTTTTGGATCACAGCCATTCTGACTGGCGTGAAATGGTACCTCATTGTGGTTTTGATTTGCATTTCTCTGATAATGAGTGATGGTGAGCATCTTTTCATGTGCTTGTTAGCCATCTGTATGCCTTCTTTGGAGAAATGTCTATTTAGTTCTTTGGCCCATTTTTTGATTGGGTCATTTGTTTTTCTGGAATTGAGCTGTAGGAGTTGCTTGTATATTTTTGAGATTAGTTGTTTGTCAGTTACTTCATTTGCTATTATTTTCTCCCATTCTGAAGGCGGTCTTTTCACCTTGCTTATAGTTTCTTTTGTTGTGAAGAAGCTTTTAAGTTTAATTAGGTCCCATTTGTTTATTTTTGCTCTTATTTCCAATATTCTTGGAGGTGGGTCATAGAAGATCCTGCTGTGATGTATGTCGGAGAGTGTTTTGCCTATGTTCTCCTCTAGGAGTTTTATAGTTTTTGGTCTTATGTTTAGATCTTTAATCCATTTTGAGTTTATTTTTGTGTATGGTGTTAGAAAGTGCTCTAGTTTCATTCTTTTACAAGTGTTTGACCAGTTTCCCCAGCACCACTTGTTAAAGAGATTGTCTTTAATCCATTGTATATTCTTGCCTCCTTTGTCAAAGATAAGGTGTCCATATTGTTATATCCATTTGTCAGATAATAAAACTGGATCCCAGACAAATTCTGTGCCATAATGAAAAGGATCTGAAACTTAAGCAATCAGACCCCTTAAGCTTCCATTATTCCACATAGTGATCATTGAAATATGAGTAAATTAGAGTATGTGTGTGTGTATGCACATGTTTTAGGATCAGAGTAATGAAGCATAAAATGGTGATTACATGTTGATAAATTAGATTATATTTCTACCTTTCTTTGAAGATGTTTTCTATAATTTGTCTGTTGAGTTGACACATGGAAAATGTTCCCTCCTATCAGTGAAAATAGTATTATTTATTTGGGAGTACTCTCACTTTTATAACAAAATAATTAAGATAATGAATTCAATTCAGTTGTTTGGGTGAATGTATATCAGTAAGTATTGAGCAAAGTTGCTGGTTCATTATCCTCAACATTATTGAACACTTCCCTTTATATCTGTCAGTATTTTAAGCTCTTTCCATGCATTGATTAATTATTCAAGAACCTTCTTTTTTTAAGAAAGTTTTCTGAAAATCCTATATTAGATATTATTTTCAGTTCAGTCACTCAGTAATGTCCTACTCTTTGTAACCCCATGAACTGCAGCATGCCAAGCCTCCCTATCCATCACCAACTCCTGGAGTTTACTCAAACTTATGTCCATCAATGCAGTGATACCATCCAACCATCTCATCCTCTGTCATCCCCTTCTCTTAATGCCTTCAGGGTCTTTTCAAATGAGTCAATTTTTCGCATCAGGTGGCCAAAATATTGGCGTTTCAGCTTCAGCATCAGTCTTTCCAATGAATATTCAGGGCTGATTTCCTTTAGGATGGACTTGTTGGATCTTGTTTCAGTCCAAGGGACTCTCAAGAGTCTTCTTCAATACCACAGTTCAAAAAGAACAAACAAATCAGAATAAACAGAGCAAAAAAGAAAAAGCCTAACACAAAGAAAAGGCAAGTAGTTTGCTTAAAGTCTTAAAGTTTGTAAGTAGAGGAGCTTATATTTAAGTCTAGCAAGTTTAGCTCTAAGCCTGTGTTCTTAAACACTAAGCCATATCACATCTATACAATCAGTGTCTCACTGGTAAATGTAATGAAAACCCTTTTATAGTAAGTGACAAAGACCATAAAATGCTTAAGAATATTAAGGAATAAGTGTGACATATGTAAAGAAAGTCACATTATACTTACTCTGACCTAAAAGTCATAGATTAATATAAAGACACAATCTTGAAATGGAAAACTAGATACTATATCTTGAAGATTTTAATTGTTCTAAGTTGGATTATAGATACAGTGAACTTCCAGTCAAAATCTCAATGGGTTATCTGAAAGCAAATTTGGGAACATTAATTAAAAACTAAAATATATTTTTATTAGGGCAATTAAGCCCTTATTTAGCCTCCTATTTTATTAATAAACTATAATACTGAAAATGATATTGTACTGGTACCAGAAAAGACAAATTCCCTTTGGCACTTTGAGTAGCTGCCATTTGCAAGACACTGTGGTCAGTATGAGGAGAAGGCAATGGCACCCCACTCCAGTGCTCTTGCCTGGAAAATCCCATGGGCGGAGGAGACTGGTAGGCTGCAGTCCATGGGGTCACTAAGAGTAGGACGTGACTGAGCGACTTCACTTTCACGTTTCACTTTCATGCATTGGAGAAGGAAATGGCAACCCACTCCAGTGTTCTTGCCTGGAGAATCCCAGGGATGGCGGAGCCTAGTGGGCTGCTGTCTATGGGGTTGCACAGAGTCAGATACAACTGAAGTGACTTAGCAGTAACAGCAGTGGTCAGTATGGGAGATACAGCTGGAAACAAAAGTAGGCATTGTTCATACCTTTTTTGAGCTGGAGAATAAGATGCAAATACAAAAGAACATACAATTACAATACAATATATTAAAGTTATAATAAGGAAAATAGTACATTTTAAGAGAGCTTATATGCCTTTTAGAAGAAGTCAAATTTAATCTGAGGTCTGAGGATATGTGGAAGTTATCCAAATGAAGGTGGAAGATTCTTAAATATCCTGTTGGCAGAAGGGTATATGATTCTGAAGCTTACAAGAGTGATGCAAGTAATTAAAAAAAGAATATTTGAACAACTAATCTCAAAAATATGCAAGCAACTCCTGCAGCTCAATTCCAGAAAAATAAACGACCCAATCAAAAAATGGGCCAAAGAACTAAATAGACATTTCTCCAAAGAAGGCATACAGATGGCTAACAAACACATGAAAAGATGCTCAACATCACTCTTTATCAGATGAAATGTGTTGCAAATCAAAACCACAATGAGGTACCATTTCACGCCAGTCAGAATGGCTGTGATCCAAAAGTCTACAAGCAATAAATGCTGGAGAGGGTGTGGAGAAAAGGGAACCCTCTTACACTGTTGGTGGGAATGCAAACTAGTACAGCCACTATGGAGAACAGTGTGGAGATTCCTTAAAAAACTGGAAATAGAACTGCCTTATGATCCAGCAATCCCACTGCTGGGCATGCACACTGAGGAAACCAGAATTGAAAGAGACATGTGTACCCCAGTGTTCATCACAGCACTGTTTATAATAGCCAGGACATGGAAGCAACCTAGATGTCCATCAGCAGATGAATGGATAAGAAAGGAGTGGTACATATACACAATGGAGTATTACTCAGCCATTAAAAAGAGTACATTTGAATGAGTTCTAATGAGGTGGATGAAACTGGAGCCGATTATACAGAGTGAAGTAAGCCAGAAAGAAAAACACCAATACAGTATACTAACGCATATATATGGAATTTAGAAAGATGGTAATGATAACCCTGTATGCAAGACAGCAAAAGAGACACAGATGTATAGAACAGTCTTTTGGACGCTATGGGAGAGGGAGGTGGGGGATGATTTGGGAGAATGGCATTGAAACATGTATAGTATCATATATGAAATGAATCACGAGTCCAGGTTCAATCCAGATACAGGAAGCTTGGGGCTGGTGCACTGGGATGACCCAGAGGGATGGTATGGGGAGGGAGGAGGGAGGGGGGTTCAGGATTGGGAACACGTGTACACCCGTGGCGGATGCATGTTGATGTATGGCACAACCAATACAATATTGTACACTAATTAGCCTCTAATTAAAATAAATAAATTTAAATTTTTAAAAAAAAGAATATTTAAGAAGGAGGCAGAGAAAAAAGAAAAAACAATTTAAGAAGTCACCCCTCTGGAAATACTGGAGAAAATCCAGGAAAGTATATTATATCTAAAATCTGAGGGAAATTATCTAGGTGGAAGTTGTCCACAAGCACCAAATAACACTGAAAATCAGAAAGTCAAGGAAAAAAATGTCCATAAGGAGCAGTAAGGAGCACACAGGTGCCTGAGAATACTATTTCCAGTGACATCATAGAGTTGAAGACGAGATTGTAGGAGACAGAATAGATTTTTATTTGAGGCTGTGAAGATAGAAAATGTTCACAACATATTCAAGATTTTCTGTAAAAGGAAAGCAAAATGACAGGGCAGAGGCCATACAGCAAGTTTAATACAAGAAAGCTCTGTGACATAAGAGGGGTTTGGACAGGTATAGATGCTGCTGGAGAAGAACCTGTTGGGCACAGATCAGATAGGTCCAGAGTAAAGTTGAGAGAATAATCTTGTACCAGGATGATATCACTTTAGAGGAAGAAAGAGGAAAATGATAGAAGAGAAGTCATGGAATTTTGTGGAGTTATAGCATCAGATCAGATCAGTCGCTCAGTCATGTCCAGCTCTTTGCGACCCCATGAATCACAGCACCCCAGACCTCCCTGTCCATCACCAACTCCTGGAGTTCACCTAAACCCACATCCATCAAGTCAGTGATGCCATCCAGCCATCTCATCCTCTATTGTCCCCTTCTCCTCCTGCCCACAATCCCTCCCAGCATCAGAGTCTTTTCCAATGAGTCAATTCTTCTCACAAGGTGGCCAAAGTACTGGAGTTTCAGCTTTAGCATCATTCCTTCCAAAGAAATCCCAGGCTGATCTCCTTCAGAATGGACTGGTTGGATCTCCTTGCAGTCCAAGGGACTCTCAAGAGTCTTCTCCAATTGAGCAAATTCTTTATCATTTTTATTTGCTAAATAATAAACTAGGTAATCTGCCTAGTGGCCAAAGCAGTTGTAGGGTGGAGAAAAGTGGGGGTGAACCCTATATACATGTAGACTAAAAAAAAATGAGACTTCAGAGTGAGATAGAGAATGAGCCATCTCCAATCTATGTGCTCAAAATTAGGAAGATGAGCTTAAAGAGCTAGTTTCAGCTAATTTGGGTACATGAATCCCAAGGAGTGCTTACTGAAGCAAGGTTTCTCATGAATTTAACCTAAAGTTTGAACATTTAAGAATGGTAAAAATAAATCTGGTGGTAATTTATTCATAATTATTTAGCTCACTGTACTTGTGTATATCATTTTTTATTCAAAAATTATTTCCTTTGATTTTACTAAATTTTGTACCCTGAAATATAAAATATATTTTTAGGGCTCTAGCATTTATTCTACTACTTTGTAAATCATGCTGAGAGAATTTCTATGATAATGGATTGCAGTTCATTTTTTATACCCATCGTATTTGTTTTCAGGACATGTAGAAGTGTTCTGATAATGTAGTGCAGATTATTTTTAATGTGCAGAGAGAAGTCCTGAAACAACAGCTGTTTGACACATTTTAGCATCCATTGATCTTAGAAAAACTGTAGTAGGCAAACAAGCTTATCTTGTATGCACTTTGGGGAACAATGTGATATTTACAGTTAAAAGCATTATACATCCATATGTATAATTCATAAACTGAAAATTAGTTAAAGCCCCAAAACTGACTAATGGATTTTGCTTTCCATTTCCATTGCTTTGATACTTCTAATGGCTTTCTTTCTTTTTACAACCCTATTGTCTTCTTATATGAACTCCTTAGCAAATTAAAATCAGGTTTTTTGATAGGGAAAACTGTGTACTTTGAGACTATAGGCTCTGGTACTAGAGTCAGTTCTGATCTTAGTTCTGTGATGTACTAGCTAAGTAAACTTGGGAAACTTCCTATCTTCTTGTGCCTCTTTTTGTATTTAAAAATGGAACTAATGAGACTTCCTGGTGGTCCAGTTGTTCAGAATCTGCCTCCCAATGCAGGGTACACAGGTTTGATCCCTGGTCTGGGAACTAAGATCCTACATGCCACAAGGCAGCTAAGCCTGAGACTCAAGGAAGATCCCATGTGCCACAACTAAGACCTGAAGCAGCTAAAATAAAGAAATAAATAAATATTGTTTAGTCACTAAGTTACGCCCAACTCTTTTGTAGCCCTGTGGACTGTAGTCCACCAAGCTCCTGTGTCCATGGGATTTCCCAGGCAAGAGTACTTGAATGTGTTGCCATTTTCTTCTGTAGGTAATCTTCCTGATGCCGAAGTTGAACCCACATCTCCTGAATTGGTGGGCAGATTCTTTACCACTGAGCCACTGAGAAAGCCCAAATAAAATTTTTAAAAAATGGGACTAATACCATGTCTCTATCATAAAGTGGTTATGAGACTTAAAGAAAATAATGCCTACAAGTGCTGAATGAAGTTAGTCAATGTTAACCACAGCAGAAAGTTAATTATTCTGCTTTTAGTAATTGAAGTATTAATGTAACCCACATCTAGCAAAATGCACAAATACAAAGTGTACAGCTTGAAAAAAATTTTACATATGTATGCATCCATGTAATTACTACCCAGATTAATATATATTCCATATGTCAAGAGAGTTCTTTAGTCTTCCTTCCCTAAAACGCCCCACCCCTCTCCTGAGATAACTTCTATGTTGATCGTATCACCATGATTTGATTTAATCTGTTCTTAAACTTCATATGGCACCCCACCCCAGTACTTTTGCCTGGAAAATCCCATGGACGGAGGAGCCTGGTAGGCTCCAGTCCTTGGGGTCCCTAACAGTCGGACACGACTGAGCGACTTCACTTTCACTTTTCACTTTCATGCATTGGAGAAGGCAATGGCAACCCACTCCAGTGTTCTTGCCTGGAGAATCCCAGGGACGGGGGAGCCTGGTGAGCTTCCGTCTATGGGGTCACACAGAGTCGGACATGACTGAAGTGAAGTGAGTTAGCAAACTTCATATAATTGTGTGTACATACATACAGAATGTGCATACAGTGTATACACTTTTGTGACTGGCTTCTTTCATTCAAAATGAAGTTTTTGAGATTCGTCAGGTTAATATATATGTACCACTAAGTAGGCTGTTTTCCCTTCTATTATGAGTATGCCACATCTGAAATTTTTGTTTTCTTAGTAATTGATGTTATGACTGTTTAAGTTAGACTTCTCTTAATCCATTATTTCTAATGATTTAATATTCTTCTTCAGTTCAATTCAGCCACTGAGTCGTGTCTGACTCTTTGAGACCCCATGGACTGCCACACTCCAGGCCTCCGTGTCCATCACCAATTCCCAGAACTTGCTCAAGCTCATGTCTGAGTCGGTGATGCCATCCAGCCATCTCATCCTCTGTCATCCCCTTCTCCTTATGCCTTCAGTCTTTGCCAGTATCAGGTTCTTTTCAAATGAGTCAGTTTTTTGCATCAAGTGGCCAAAGTATTGGAGTTTCAGCTTCAGCATCAGTCTTTCCAATGAATATTCAGGACTGATCTCCTTTAGGATGGACTGGTTGGATCTCCCTACAGTCCAAGGAACTCTCAAGAGTCTTCTTTAACACCACAGTTCAAAAGCATCATTCTTTGGTTCTCAGCTTTCTTTATGGTCCAACTTTCACATTCATATGTGATACTGGAAAAACCATAGATTTGACTAGATGGACCTTTGTTGGCAAAATAATGTTTCTGTTTTTTAATATGTTGTCTAGGTTGGTCATAACTTTTCTTCCAAGGAGCATGCATATTTTAATTTCATAGCTGCAGTCATCTGCAGTGATTTTGGAGCCCAAGTAAATAAAGTCTGTCACTGTTTCCATTGTTTCCCCATCTATTTGCCATAAAGTGATGGGACCAGAGGCCATTATCTTTGTTTTTTGAATGCTGAGTTTTAAACCAGGTTTTTCATTCTCCTCTTTCACTTTCATCAAGAGGCTCTTCAGTTCCTCTTTGCTTTCTGCCATAAGAGTGGTGTCATCTGCATATCTGAGGTTATTGATGTTTCTCCTGTCAGTCTTGATGCCAGCTTGTGCTTCATCCAGCCTGGCATTCCTCATGATGTACTCTTCTTCATTCTAATATAAAAGTGTAGCTTTTCATTAGTTTTAAAGAGTAAAAATATTAGTCAGCCATAGAAGATATAGACCATAATTTATTTGTTTAACACGGAAGTCCTAGATCTAGGGCTTTTACAAAATATAACATTTTAAAATATTTTATTTTTATAATACAATATAAATATACTAAAATGAAATAGGGTTTTATTTTTGTTGTTTTTTTTTTTTAACTTCAGAGAAAGTGGGTAGTTTCTATACACAACAAATCTTCCTAGATAGGGTTGTAACCTGATTAAAAAATATACACTCTTCTTTTGCCATAAAGCCTTAAACTTAGGTAATGAATCATTAATTCCTTGAGTAAAAAGCATCCAGGATCTTCTCTATTTTGGGGTATTATTGTTGAAAGTACCAGTTATTGACGAGGATTCTCTAAGTACTCTAAAGCAGAAAAAGACCAAACTGTCATGATTTTCTCCCTATCTCCCACTTGATATCAACAAGTTAGTTCCTTTGTCTACATTGTCTCAGGTTTTGGCACCCCACTCCAGTACTCTTGCCTGGAAAATCCCATGGACAGAGGAGCCTGGTAGGCTGCAGTTCATTGGGTCGCTGAGGGTCGGACACGACTGAGCAACTTCACTTTCTCTTTTCACTTTCATGCATTGGAGAAGGAAATGGCAACCCACTCCAGTGTTCTTGCCTGGAGAATCCCAGGGACGGAGGAGACTGGTGGGCTACCGTCTATGGGGTCGCACAGAGTCGGACACGACTGAAGTGACTCAGCAGCAGCAGCACAGTGATTTTAGCCGTAACCGTTAGACTAATGCTAAGAATTTCCATGTTCTTGATTACCTTGCTCATGCTATCCTCACTTTTATGTTACAAAGATGATTGGCATCTAATTTTCTAAGTCCATTGACTGTCTTAGTTGTATTCTCACAAAAGGTGAGGCCACTTGTCAATCTACAAGCATCCTAAATGACTCTAAATTGTATTCTGTAATGTCAAAAGTGGCAACATGCTTGCCGTATGAAATTATTAGTGACAGTTGATGGGGAAAGCAAAGTGGCAAGATAATTAAAAACACACCTGTGATCATATTGTCAATAAAAATTAAAGTGGTCCGTCTTGGCTGACTCTCTCTGCTGTCATGTTCTATCCATGGATTCTAAGACAAAGAGGCATTGATTATGCCACAGTGCTCTTAGAGGACAGATCTTAGTCTTAGATATCGATATATTAGAAAGCATTTAGTTATACTGAGTGAATGCAGATTTTTCTTTCCTTATCAAAGAACTGTAGACTTTAAAACCATCTTTTAAATAAAAAAGAAAATTCAACTTGTAAATATGTAATTTGCCAAGTATTTTACTGACTTAAGAAACCATTTAATAAAGTAGGATCCTAATTTCAGAGACATTTGCCAGTTAAACTTCCTTGCAAAGTAGATGTTTAGCAATTTCTTATGCATAATTGTAGTATTCTAGTTAAATGATTCCAGTAAAATATGTAACAAAGCAAAATGTTATCCTAAAAAAAAAGACCTTATTTCTTTCTTTTTAGTCTTAATTATTTTACATAAATATTTATAATTTCTATTTAGAAAGAAGTATATGTTAAGAATTATAGAAGTGCTATTTAAATCCTGACTGGAACTATTGTCATATAATAAGTGTAGCCAATGTCCTCAAAAGAAGAGATTGGGCAGTAAATACTTGAATTCTGATCCTGTACTTGTAACTGGCTACTGTGCATTTACTTGCAGTAATTCTCAGGCTTTTTTCTTCCATATAGCAACCTTCCCTTTACCCAATCATTTGGAAAATGAAGGCAAAAAATGCTGCAAATTCTCCAAAGAACTGTCTGTGCAGAGCTGCTAGAGTGACATGTGCATGCTGACTGGGGCTAGTGTGGTATTGAGGACAGAGGTGAGGAGGAGACCAAGATGGTGTAGACAGGTTAGCAAAAGGGAAATCCTTTTGGGAGATTTGAGGTGATACCAGACAATGCTGCATATGGAATTTCATAAGATTCTGTGTTTGTTATGTATGTGGACACACATATATTTGAGGGAAAAGTGACTAAAGTTTGAAACAACTTTAAGCTTAGTAATTTTAATGCAGATCCTCTCTTTACCTGGGGTCCTTGGATCGTGTCTTCCTAAGCTTTATATTGATTGTACACAGTTATTTGTCCTTACTGGTTTTTATTCTTTAAATATTTAATTGTGTGAAAATATTAACTAAGCCATGTCTCTCATGAGGTTATAAGGTATAATGTGTGATGAACAGAACTGAACAACAGAACACATTGTGACTGTTGCAGACCCCAGGCATTTAGCCTTATGGATCACGTTCTCCATTAAAAAATATTGAAAGTTACATTTATGCTTGTAATGATATTTTTAAAAAAATTATAATCAAGGCTGGGTTATTATCATATAGTGATGTTTATTATGTTCATTTTCTTCTGCTGATTTTAGAAGAAAGAAAATTAAAACATTTTTGGAGACATTAAATACTTGTAGGTCTTATGCCTAATGGAGATAAATCAACCTTGCTAAACACAACAGATATTTTTGATGTTTCTTCATATGATTTTCAACGTATTTCTTTTCATATTTTTGTGTTCCTATCCCTGAATTCCATGATGAAAAAATAGAGGATCATCTAGGCTTGAAAACACCCTGATTATTAATTGTGAGAGTCAAGTTAAACCTACATGTGTTGGATTTTGTTACCCTCTGGTTTCCACTTTACCAAGTCCAATTCTCTTTCTTGGTAATAAATATTTAAAATATTTTTTCATCATCTTAGCATTCCCCTGCCCATTCTTCACCTATTATTTCTACTCTCCATCACACACTACTTAAGTCATCTCTGTTATCATCATCTTCATCATGAAGGCATGCAAAGTACACATTTCAATTTATACCAGTTCATTTACTCCTTAAAATAAAATCTATTGTATCAGCATTATTTTTATTTCTTCAAGAGAATAAGCAACTAACACCCAGAGATGCAGAATAACTTGGCCCACTTGGCTCAGATAGCAAGTAGTAGACTCTTCGTGGTAAGTGAAGAAAGCCTCTCCAGGCTTGACTAACCCTCTGATTAGTCTTAACAAGTCTTTTCTCAAGTGTTGATAACTTACAGTGAACGATGTCAGTTTGTGATCTCTGAAGAAAATTTAGCCTCAGGACCAGGGACCAGGCTTGATCACTCAAGAGCTTTTGTGTAGCAAGGTTTTATTAAAGTATAAAAAGGGACAGAGAAAGCTTCTGACATAGACATCAGAAGGGGGATGGAGAGTACCCCCCTCACTAGTGTTAGCAAGGGAGTTATATACTTTTTAATAAGTTATTACAATAAATCAAAGGAATGTCTCAAGTTTGTAAAAATTTTATCAGACTCACTCCCACAATTTACATTTTAGGATAACAGGATTAGAATTTAACAATAGAAAGAGCCTACCAGACCCAGTCCCTTAATATACATTCTAAAATATCAGGATTAGTCAGAAGGTTTTCAGAAAGGAGAAACTGTCCTCAAGCAGGATACACTGTTGTTATATATTCCTTAGTGCAGGGTTTAAACTGAGTTGTTTGTTGTGTAATCATCAGTTCCAGGCTTAAAGAAAAAAACACTTTATGTGACTAAGACTAAGGAATATAGAGAGGAAAAAAGAAAAAAAAGTTTGTCTTTTCCTCCTCCTTGAGAACCCCAGACTCAGTCTCCACTTTGAGACGCCCAGACCCCTTTCTCCTCCTTGGGGACTCCGGACTTCTTATCAACCTGCCTGGAAATTGACTCTCTCAGTATTAGGTTAAATACAGTCTGTGTACCACATGTTTTAGCTTTTTGTCATATACTTTTATTTTTTTCTCTATTGATGGAAGCTATTCTTGTCTCCTCAATAAGAATATCAACATCCTGGAGACAGATTGATCTTCCATGGCCAAAGCACTATGTACAGTAAAAAATACATGGTGTGTATCCCCATGTATTATATAAAATAATTTTGTTAAAGAAAATATGTCGCCATAGCTGGAACAATAGAAAAATTTATGAAAATTGCAAGAAAGTACTACAAAATCAATAATTATGTTTTATTTTCACCTTTTAAAATGTTTGACCATTTTCTTGGAGTTTCAGCTCAGTTTCATGTCCTTGCATATTCATAGTCTGCAGTGAATCCATTGTCTTTTCTTGTGTTCTGAGATCTGAAAGAAAATGATTTTACATTTGAAAAGGAGCTTATATTTTGAATATACTTTCAGTTTTAACTGAGTGTTTTCTTTTAAGATCAGTCCAGCTTTTTCCCCTCATAAGCAATGTCTCAAGCAGAAAAACTTAAAAGTGAAAATATACTTTTTTAATGTCAGCAGATGATTTAAGAAAGTTGTGACTATCACCAATTACCATCTCCTTCACCATCAACAGAATTATTCACATATTACTCGTGCATCCTTGGACTGATGCATTTAATCCCTGAAGTATATGAATGTCCTTACTCTCTCAAGTATATGAATGTCCTTACTCTCTCAGTGTGCTCAGGAATAAATTTTGTGGGCAATATCTTCATAGTACTTTTAACAGTAAAACTGTATGGCAGGACAATTGATCCAAGATTCTCTTACCATCAAACTTTATCAATTTTTTTCTTTGCTTATAAAAAGAAAAATAACTATATCTTTAGCTGTCTGTGGTATGACAATCTTTAAGTAGCCTTTCAGTTTTACTTTCATCATATAATTTATAAACCTAATATATATTCAATTTGTCTAATTCTGCAGTAGTTTTGTAAGAAAATGTGCACTATACTTACTCGGTGTTTAAAACTGCAGTCCTTTCCATAAAATTTGAACGTTTCTGAAAAGGACAATGGAGGAATTCAGGAGTTTTATTTTCACTGACTTAATTACTTAAGGCTTTCAATCTATGAAACAAGAGTGATTGTCATCAGTTAAATACTTTCTGTTCTTTGAAAGACCTATATGTAAAAGTATTTAATAGTGTTGGTTCAAATTTGAATTCTGTATACACTCAGCAAGTTAATTAAATTCACTGGCTTATTTTTACTGCTTATAAAATTGGCAGAGCAATGTTACCTACTTCCTGACAGTGTCAGATAATTAAACAGTGTGTTTGTGGAGAGTCAAGTCCTCAATAACTGGAAACTATTATTATTTGGAAATAATTCTGAATTAGTTTTAATAAAGTCCACTAAAAATTAGTATTTTTATTACTTACTGTATTTCCTCAAGGGATTAGAAAGTTTTGATTTACTTTTGTAAAATGGCAATGAAATATGCTAGAAACATTTCATGCTACTAAATGTGAGAGGGACATGTGTATATGTCAAACTTACTTGTTTTCACTCGTACATGAGGACTGTTTTAAGATGATAGAAAATGAATAGTATTCCCTAGAGGAAGATGATCTAAAGGCATTGAGGACAGTACACTTTCCAGCAGAAAGAAACATGGAGAAAAATGCAGACCTCTGAAGCTATTATGTATTTTCCCATACTCCAAAAAGCCACACCAGCATTGTAAAGCAATTTTTCTTCAATTAAAAGGTAAATTTTTTAAAAAATCCACAACTAGACTGTGTCTTCATGATTTATGATGTAATTATCCATCAGATTTTTAGGTCATATTCACTATGACAAACAAGGAGTTGAAAAGTAATCATTCTCTAAAAAAAAAAAAAAAAGAAGTAATCATTCTCACAGTAAGTAAACATGGCTCAAAAATGAACTACAAAAACAAATGCTGGAGAAAACATACTTGCACTTTGGGTTTATTTCCAGCATAGGCAAAACACTGAGGATTACACTCAAGCATCATCTTTATTTAACAACAAAAAAAAGAGATGTGAATATTCTGAGATTTTTTTCATCTTCTTTCAATGTTTCAGAGCATAGCACTTTTTTTTTTACTGTGCTATTCAATGTCTACAAACAACAAGTGTCAAGTGTCATCTTTAACACATAAGAAATGGGAACTATCTGGGATGGGGAGAATGGGATGAGTTAGGAATTAACACAGACTTGAATTCAAGGCAAGATCCATTGTGTATATTACCTTGAAAAATTTATGTAACTGCTCTCAGTCTCAATTTTCTCATTTGCAAAATGGAAGTTTTTTGTAAGAATGAGAGATAATATACACAAAGTACTTAGTGCTAGTCCAGCATGAACTCCATAAATGATGAATAACATTGTTTTAATTTTCACTATTATTATTATGTTGGATGGCATCACCGACTCAATGGACATGAGTTTGAGTAAACTCCGGGAGTTGGTGATAGACATGGAGGCCTGGCATGCTGCAGTCCATGGGGTCTCAAAGAGTTGGACATGACTGAGCAACAGAACTGAACTGAACTGATTATTGTTATCAGCTTTCAGAATATCAGAATCCAAGACCTTACAGACTTTTTGACAACTAAGAAGATGCTTTCCTTTCACTTCCTCTTTTATAGTCTAAAGTCATTTAGTCCTTGATTAAACATCACTGCCTTCTTTGATACCCACAAAGTTAATCTAGAGTATTTCCTATGGAGAACCCTCATGCAAATGTCTTGACTATTCAGATTATCAAAACCATTTATTTGTTGAGAATGTTTTTATTGAAGAATGAAATCCAAATTCTTTGAGACAATTGAAAGAAGCAAACACAAACCTAATTTTTTTTTAGGATGGTATATTTTTCAGGGTGGTGCATACATGGTACAAATGTAAATGCTGTATTTCTATGACTGTGTTGCTACATGTTTTTAGGCCAATGGTTATCAATTCTGGGGAATCTTTTAGAAGAGACACAGATCAATCCTACCTTAAAGGTGTGAAAACTATTATTATAAAAGAGGTTGTAAATTCCAACTTGGGAATCACCAAATATTGAGGAATGTCATTCCACTGCCTCTAACATTTGTTGTGTTGTATTTTGAAACATTAATAATGAAAATATGTGCTTTCAGTAATATTCTTTCTATACTCTTCTTTAACTTTTCATAGTCTTTGTGTCATATAGTAAGTAACCAAATTAATTTTATCATTACTTTTTTGGTATTGAGAAATGACTATGTGGTGCAGAGTCCAATAGATCATTGCACAAATGTTGGTTCTTTCACTTACTGTCACCTAAGTGCTTTGGGCCTCACTATCCTCAGCTTCAAAATGAAGGTTAAAAATACCTGCCTCATATCACTGGAATGAATAGTAAAGAAAATGAGTATGTTAAAATGAATATTTGGACTTTTAAAAAGCATAACTTCTATTGCTTTTCCTCAGAAGAATATGACTATACCTCCTCTTTTGCATGACTCTTAATTTACTCTTACTGTCACAACATAATTACCCATAACTCCTTCTTTTACTCTTAACACATCCCAGTTTGTAAGATATATACTACAGTGATCCTACCAATGAGGGTCATGAGCATCCCCAGGCAACTTCCACTAATTTCAGCCTGGGTATATCCACATAGGCAAACACTTGTCTTTATGGTTAGAGGAAAGAGTATATCAGAACCCAAAGAGGTGGTGTTGACTTTCAATAATTGACTAGCACTTTACTGAGAAATGGGCTTCCCTGGTGGCTCAGCTGGCAAAGAATCCACCTGCAATGAGGGTTACCTGGGTTTGATCCCTAGGTTGAATTGATCTTATGGAGAAGGGAATGGCTACCTACTCCAGTATTCTGGCCTGGAGAATTCCATGGACTGTATAGACCATGGAGTCATAAAGAGTTGGACATGACTAAGCAACTTTCACTTTAACTTTACTGATAAATGATTTGCTTTAGTGAATAGAATGAAAACTGTGAAGTCAGAAGGGTCTGACCTTAAATACTCTCTCTTCCAGTGAACAGTGTTCTTGAAACACTTACTGAATTGCTTACTTAGAGGCTGCAGGAAAATCATACCTTGTACAATGGCACCCCACTCCAGTACTCTTGCCTGGAAAATCCCATGGACAGAGGAGCCTGGTAGGCTGCAGTCCATGAGGTCGCTAAGAGTCAGACACGACTGAGAGACTTCACTTTCGCTTTTCACTTTCATGCATTGGAGAAGGCAATGGCAACCCACTCCAGTATTCTTGCCTGGAGAATCCCCGGGATGGGGGAGCCTGGTGGGCTACCATCTATGGGGTTGCACAGAGTCGGACACGACTGAAGCGACTTAGCAGCAGCAGCAGCAGCAGCATGCTTTGCCAGTGTATGGTTTAGTGATAATGTTTTAAAGCATGATAAAAAAATCAATGGTTATGTATTGCACATTTATAAAAATGTCAAATTCTTATCAGTTTGCTAATTACAATGATCAAAACAGTTATATATAGGAAAAAATTCAACAGACATTTATACATATCTGTTATAGCCTAGAGGCTATATAATTGAAGTGAAGGAAAGAGTTAAATGTGTTCTGGTCTTTGTTATCCATAAGCTTCCTATCAACCTGAGAAGACAGGCATGTAAACTAAAGTTCAATGTATTTAAATACCCCCTTTCTTCAGTTAACTTCTTAATATCTCATATTGATCATTTTCTCCATAGAATGAAGTATAGTCTTCAGTTATCCTCTTTATTTCTTTTTGTATTGTCTCTTTTCCTTCTATTGAAAACAGGGCCATGCCTTGACTTGTTCATACCATGTAATCCATAATTTGGAAAGAAACATGAGTAGATTGAATGAAAATAATTTCTTGCTTGTATTCTATTTTCTTCAGTTCAGTTCAGTCACTCAGTCATGTCCAACTCTTTGGGACCCCATGAATTGCAGCACGCCAGGCCTCCCTGTCCATCACCAACTTCTGGAGTTCACCCAGACTCATGTCCTAATAGTCAGTGATGCCATCCAGCCATCTCATCCTCTGTCATCCCCTTCTCCTCTTGCCTTAAATCCCTCCCAGCATCAGAGTCTTTTCCAATGAGTCAACTCTTCACATGAGGTGGCCAAAGTACTGGAGTTTCAGCTTTAGCATCATTCCTTCCAAAGAAATCCCAGGGCTGATCTCCTTCAGAAGGGACCGGTTGGATCTCCTTGCAGTCCAAGGGACTCTCAAGAGTCTTCTCCAACAACACAGTTCAAAAGCATCAATTCTTCAGTGCTCAGCCTTCTTCAGAGTCCAGCTCTCACATCCATACATGACCACAGGAAAAACCATAGCCTTGACTAGACGAACCTTTGTTGGCAAAGTAATGTCTCTGCTTTTGAATATGCTATCTAGGTTGGTCATAACTTTCCTTCCAAGGATTAAGCGTCTTTTAATTTCATGGCTGCAGTCACCATCTGCAGTGATTTTGGAGCCCCAAAAATAAAGTCTAATACTGTTTCCACTGTTTCCCCATCTATTTCCCATGAAGTGATGGGACCAGATGCCATGATCTTCGTTTTCTGAATGTTGAGCTTTAAGCCAACTTTTTCACTCTCCACTTTCACTTTCATCAAGAGCCTTTTTAGTTCCTCTTCACTTTCTGCCATAAGGGGGGTGTCATCTGCATATCTGAGGTTATTTTCTTAAGATCCAGTAAAATATATATGGAATTTATGTATCATGAGAAGATGAGCAAATCAGAAGTTTACAGAATCAGCTTGAGATCCTCTTCTAACAGCTAGCTCACTGTGCAACTTTGAGGCAACTTGTGACATTATTTCACTTGTTTTTACATTTTAGATATTTCTAAAGTGTCTAGTGACTCCAAACCTCAGTTTTAATATTCATAAATGTCCCTTTTAATGTACTTGTAGGTTATCATACAATGAGATTTTGGATTTATCTTTTAAATATGTTGGTGTTCCACAAGGTTTCACTTAAAGGATTGATACTGCTTTTAAAAAAGTGAGAGTAGTACTAAAATGGAACATAAGCCAAAGCCTATTTCCAGGGCAGTAAGAACCTGGTTTATTTGCATCAAAGAAACAAATGTGTGTTGAAATTTCAGATTCCGAAGTCTCCCCCAAGATCTATTGACCCCAGATCTCTAGGAGAGTTTAGAAGAGATATTTGAATAAGCATCCATAATACTATTCTAAGGAAAACCAACATTTGGGCACTATTTTCCTAGAACATATCAAGTCAGATGTGTCTACAGTGAAAAGGATAGGAGATGATATCCTCCATTTGGTAAGCATGTTGTCTGAGCATGAATCCAACACAAAATTGGGCAAGACTGGGAAAAAGAGTGAGAAAGATTGAGTCCCGAGGACATTGAGTGATCCCTAAATCTATAATAGTTGTGTATGAAACTAGCACTATTCCAGGATTTACAAGTCAATAAAAATCTATCTTTGCTTGTTTCAAGTATAATTTCTACCACTTTCTAATGTTTCTATTAATGTAGAGTTTTTGTCAAAATCTTCCATCAGATCAGCTTTAGCATCATTCCTCAAAGAAATCCCAGGATTGATCTCCTTCAGAATGGAGATCTTCCATAGAAGCGGCTATTCTTATAGTTGTTTAGTTGCTTAAGTCATGTCTGATTCTTTTGCAACCCCATGGAACGTAGGCCCACCAGGCTTCTCGGTCCATCATATTTCCCAGGAGAGAACACCTGGAGTGGGTTCCCATTTCTTTCTCCAGGGGATCTTCCCAACCCAGGGAATGTAACTGTGTCTCCTGCATTGGCAGGTGGACCCCTTACCACTGAGCCACCCATAGAGATATGTGCAAAAAGAGCAAGGCTATACAGGTTGTTTACAGACCTTCCTTTTTATTGATCTTCAAGTATTTGTTTTGTCTGTTCACTGTCCATGCCACAGTTTGCTAAATATTTTGAGTGTCAGCCAAACTGAAATGCAAGTTTTCTATTACTATACTTACTGCTACCTCCTCTGGATTTGGAAAAGTAAAAAAAAAAAAAAATACAAGTTGCATTATGTAATAGAAATATTTGGGAACTATATTGAGAATGATTATCTGATTTGAATTGGTAGAGTCACCTCTGAGTATAGTAAGATCAATTGTGGACTCTTTTAGCTACAGCTTTTAAAAGAAAACAAACAACTAAGAAAAAAAAAAAAAAAAAAAAAAAACACCAAAAACTCATGTTTAATCTACGTTGGCTAGTCTAAGTGTTTCCTGCCTTAAAGTGAGAGGATGGGTAAGATGAGAGGCCTCCTCTCAGTTTAAAACTTTCAAGATTCTAAGCTAATGAGGAGCCTTCAAATTTAAAAAGCAACACTTTGATAGATTGTTTTGCCAGGAGTATGTAAAATTAGGTTTAGCACCTGCTTTACAGTGATAATTGGTCATGTCAACAATTATGCAACTTTATGAACCATTATTTTAATTAACATGAAATATACCACTTTTTCCTTAAAGGCTGTGGCACCTTATGAAGAGCTGCTCTTGGTTACCTCAAGAGTATGAGATTAAAAGTGGCTAGAGGTTGAGGTAGGGTTATGTTGCCAACATCTTTATGTCGCCAAATGTTAAGTTGAAAAAAAGGCATGTACTTATGTAATTAGAATAATGAGGCAGGATAGAAATTTTTAAATTAAAATCTAGGCATAGACCACCATCGTATATCTATCAGTATGTCAGATAGGTACATTAAATATTTGATATATAAATATGTCAGTGGTGTACATTTTATGAATGAACTTTTCTGGTAAATTCAATATACTTTTCATTTATAGGAAGCATGATTGTAGAAGCAACACTATGGGCAAAAATTGTTAAATATATATCTCAAGATACTTGTCCCTTTTAAACATAAAATATAAAAATTTAAATGCTTAACACTGTAAATGTGACTGCCATATGCTATGTGACGGAATCACATTTTGCATGAAATACAACTTATGAGTATCTAAAATGCATTTCAATTAGTCTAAAAGTTTGGCAAAGAAAACATAAAGTGGCTCAAATATATTGAATTTTTAAAAATAAGTACATGGAAGCAATTCATTTCCTGCAATGAAATTTGAAAATCAGAATCTAATGAAATTAGGAAACTGGGTCAGAAATATAAAGACATAATATATGAGGGTAATTATAAAATATAGAAATTTCGACATTTCTTTTTTATTGTTGCTCTTCTATTTAAGCAATATTGTTTAATTTCATTTAAGGGCATATCTATTTTTTCTTTGAAATGAGAAGATTATTGATTTAGGTAAAATGTCAACAATTTGATTTATTATTTAAAATTGGAGTTTTATGATTCCAGTTGTCAAAATGAAATATGATTGGTGTGTAGGTTCCTTCATGAGAAATTCTCCTATTTACATTGTCACTATTAGCTCTATGAGAAGTTCAGCTAAAACAGCCAGTTGTTTCTTTTGACATTTAGTAATATAAATATCAATAACCTCAGATATGCAGATGACACCACCCTTATGGCAAAAAGTGAAGAGGAACTAAAAAGGCTCTTGATGAAAGTGAAAGTGGAGAGTGAAAAAGCTGGCTTAAAGCTCAATATTCAGAAAACGAAGATCATGGCATCTGATCCCATCACTTCATGGGAAATAGATGGGGAAACAGTGGAAACAGTATTAGACTTTATTTTTGGGGGCTCCAAAATCACTGAAGATGGTGACTGCAGCCATGAAATTGAAAGACGCTTAATCCTTGGAAGGAAAGTTATGACCAACCTAGATAGCATATTCAAAAGCAGAGACATTACTTTGCCAACAAAAGTTCGTCTAGTTAAGGCTATGGTCTTTCCAGTGGTCATATATGGATGTGAGAGCTGGACTGTGAAGAAGGCTGAGCACCAAAGAATTGATGCTTTTGAACTGTGGTGTTGAAGAAGACTCTTGAGAGTCCCTTGGACTGCAAGGAGATCCAACTAGTCCCTTCTGAAGGAGATCAGCCCTGGGATTTCTTTGGAAGGAATGATGCTAAAGCTGAAACTCCAGTACTTAGGCCACCTCATGCAAAGAGTTGACTCATTGGAGAAGACTCTGATGCTGGGAGGGATTGGGGGCAAGAGGAGAAGGGGACGACAGAGGATGAGACGGCTGGATGGCATCACTCACTCGATGGACGTGGGTCTGGGTGAACTCCGGGAGTTGGTGATGGACAGGGAGGCCTGGTGAGCTGCGATTCATGGGGTCGCAAAGAGTTGGACATGACTGAGCGACTGATCTGATCTGAATATAAATATCATATATATGTATATGTTGGCTTATGTGTGTGTTTGTGTGTGTATACATATATATATATATATAATCAATCTGTAAATTAAGATATCCCTATAGCAGTTATACAAAACAATTGGACATGATTTAGCAACTAAATGACCACAATAGCAGTGTCATATTGCCTTTGGACTGTGGAAGAAAAGAAAGATTAAATGTATAGAGTCACTGAATCAGAGTACTTAATACTTTATTATTTTTTAAAACTGAGGTGTAGTTGATTAACAATATTATGTTAATTTCTGGCGTGCAGCATAGTAATTCACAATTTAGAGGTTATACTCCATTTATAGTTGCTATAAAATATGGCTGTAGTCTCTGTGTTGTGCAATCTATTCTTGTTCCTCATTTATTTTATACATAGTAGTTTATACCGCTTAATCCCTTGCCCCATTTTTCCTCTCCACCCCTTTCTTCACCACTCTAGTTTTTTCTTTATATTTTTGAGTCTTTCTCTTTTGTTATATTCATTAGTTTGTTGTATTATTTATATTCCACATATAAGTGATATCATGATATCATATAGTATTTGTCTTTCTCAGTCTGATTTATTTCACTTAGCCTGATACCCTCTAGAATCTGCTTGCAATGTGGGAGACCGGGTTCAGTCCCTGGGCTGGGAAGATACCCTGGAGATGGGGATAGCTACCCACTCCAGTATTCTATCCTGGAGAACCCCATGGACTATATAGTCCATCGTGGCTCAAAGAGTTGGACACAACTGAATAATTTTCACTAGATACTTTCTAAATCTATCCATGTTGTTGCAAGTAGCAAAATCATTTCTTTTATGACTAAGTAATATTCCATTGTGTGTGTATGTGTGTGTGTGTGACACACATACATATATGTCAGATTTTCTCCATTCATTTATCTGTTGATGGGCACTTAGGTTATTTCCATATCTTGATAATTATAAATTATGCTGCTATGCATATTGGGGTACATGTATCTTTTTGAATTCGTGTTTTCAGTTTTTTTGGACATGTACCCAGGAGGGAAATTGCTGGGCTTTTCTCTATATCCTAGTCAACATTTGTTATTTGTGTTCTTTTTGATGATAGTCATTCTGACAGGTGTGAGGTGATGTCTCATTGTGGTTTTAATTGGTATTTTTCTAATGATTAATGGTTTTTAACATCATTTCATGTGCTTATTTTCCACCTTATACCTTCTTTGGAAAAATGTTTATTCAGATCTTCTTCCCAAATTTTAATCAGGTTGTTGGTTTTGTTCATGTTGAGTTATAACAGCTATATATATATTTTGGATACTAACCAAAATATATATTAATATCAGTCATATTATTTGTAAATATTTTCTCCCATTCAAGTACTTGATACTTTAAATATCATAGATGTATCAGTATACTTTCTAGATCCTAAGACCTACATAGTTATAATTTGATAGTTCCCATGGAAATAGATAACTCCACCCATCAGAATTCTGGTCTATAAGCGTTTTGTGAGAAAAAAAAAATTAAATACTACAATCCAAGTTCCAATCCTACTAATCATTTATGACAGAAGGATAAACCTCTCCACACTTGCTCTGTGGAAGAAAAGCTATGACTAACCTAGACAGCATATTAAAAAGCAGAGACATTACTTTACCAACAAAGGTCTATCTAGTTAAAGCTATGGTTTTTCCAGTAGTCATGTATGGATGTGAGAGTTGGACCATAAAGAAAGCTGAGCACCAAAGAACTGATGTTTTTGAACTGTGGTGTTGGAGAAGACTCTTGAGAGTCCCTTGGACTGCAAGGGGTTGCAACCAGTCAATCCTAACGGAAATCAGTCCTAATATTCATTGGAAAGACTGATGCTGAAGCTGAAACTCCAATACTTTGGCCATCTGATGGGAAGAACTGACTCCTTGGAAAATACCCTGATGCTGGGAAAGATTAAAGGCAGGAGAAGAAGGGGACGACAGAAGATGAGATGGTTGGATGGCATCACTGACGCAATAGACATGAGTTTGAGTAAGCTCTGGGAGTTGGCGATGGACAGGGAAGCCACAAAGGGTCGGACATGACTGAGCAATTGAACTGACTGACTGACGCTAAATCTATACAATTTGATTTTACCTAATTATAAGTCTCCCATCAAATCGCTATTTGGTTATGTGAGACAGCATAGCACTTTCTGTTGATTCTAGTCCTCTACACTAATGATGAATGAGACTTTCAAATCCTATCTCCTGAGTTCCAACCCAACCCATGTAGCAATGTATTAAGGTAGGGAAGAATGTAACCATATTCCAGTTGTCCTTTATTTGAATTGAAAATTTGGGCCTGTATAGTTTCATTCCTGTCAAAATGAAGCCAAATCTTTGGAGAAGACATCAGTTGTCCTCATTTTAAAAACTGTATTCCCTTTTCCACTAAGTGAATACTGTTTGAAAACACTTTCCTTTCCACTGTATCAGGTCAATTTTTGCTGTACCTGTAAGATCTAGTAGTAAAGGATGCATAAAACACTGAAATAATAATCATGGTGAAAGATACTGGTTGCTGAAAACTCTTATTTGCTGCAGATTGGATTTTATATTTGGCTGGTTAATGTGACTCTCAGAGTGGAAATAAACTAACATATGAAATTTGATAGACTTTCCAAAGTTAAGGTGATCAACTTAAGAGCAAGAAAAGCATGACCAACATGGAAACCTATATGAATGCAAGTAAGAAAACATATTAATGCATATGTCTCTTGCTATGTTAGACTTCAGGCATATCATGCAAAAAAGTTCATTTTTAACACGGAAATATATATTCACAAGGAACTGAATATTAGACAAAATTTGATACCTTTGTTTCTGTACTTCAACAACTTAAAATTGAAAGGATAGAAAAATGTAAAACTATATATAAAAATAAATAGTAAGAGGATTAATCACAATCTTTCACTGTTTTTCCTTTTACTATACTTTGATTGTAAATTGGCGCTCTTCTCTTAGAGATGAGAGGGAGTAGATGATAGGAAACAGACCTTAAGCGCCATAGTACTACACATGCTGGGATTTTTCTTTCCTTGGTCTCCTTTGCCTACCTGCCCCACCGCAACACATACACTCACTCACTCACTCACTCTTCCATCCACCCTGTCATCTGAGGGAAACTGGAAAATACATCACAGAGTAAAGCAAAGTCTGGATTTGTAAATACAACCTTTGCTGTTTTATTGTGTGAACATGGCTGTTGCTTGTCTAATTTTATACTTCAGCAATTTGGTGATGCCTCCCTACCTGCTTCTTAAAGCAAATATCCAAAGGAATGTTGTTCTAATCCTTCAGTGTAATCCCCCGCAATTGGGACAGCAAGGCAGACAGCTGAATTAATAGCAGTACATGTGTGTCAATCTGAAGGGGCCACGAGGACTACTGTTCACATTTAATCTCTTAGAAACTAGATGCCAGAAATGATCTATTGTTTATCTTTCCATAGTCTGTCCTTTAAAGCATAGTGTCTGAAAATCATATTTGAATCTCTTAAACTGCACAAAGAATAACAAAGAAAATGGATACAACCACTCTTTCCTCTTTGCTGGACAACTGGCAGGAGCTATTAGTAAAGGGCGTGGAGACAGGAGAAGGTGTCTCTTAGTATTTAGAATTCACAGATTCCAGGAAAGTGGCAACATTTCCATCTGTGTTTGCCATCTGCTGTGTTACTTGCTAGACACCCAATGTGTAGGTATTGTTGCTGTTCCGATTTGATTTTTAGGGTCACCAGCCTATTTGTTTTGCAGAAGCTAAAAGAATAAATCATGTAGAGAGATCAGAAGGGAAGAGGATAAGAAAGGGCTTTGAACATAAGGGAAAAGGATTTCTACAATAAACAACTAGCAGAAAGGACACTGAAAGAGTTGCTGCCTAGTTTTATTGTTGGGTTGTTTTTGTTTTGCTTCTACATTGATTAAATTAACAATTTTGGGAGAGGATTCTGACTTTATCTGCATTCTTCAATCAAAAATAACTTCAAAGTCATGCTAGAAGCTTTAAATACATAATTTTATGATGAGTTCTGGTGAACCATTTATTGCCTTCTACAAAATCTTTTAGTTACAAATACATGAATATGAATATCCAAGACTATGACAAATGAGGACTATTATTTCACATTTCAAATGGATATAAGTTCCTTTCTTGGCTGCATAATTCACTGGCAGAAATGACTAAAATTCTTGAGCTCTACTTCTAAATGCTTTTTTTTCTCATAAATTCCAAAAGACGCCTGAAGGTAGAATTATAATATAGAAGCTATTTTGAAGTTCTTCATAGTTCTAAGATGGAGCATCTACTCACTCATTCTTTTTAATTCAGATATTTATTGAGAGCCTACTATTTACAGATCATGATCCCAAATATTGAAGACATGATAGTAAAGAAAATATGGACATTATATTTCAAAGGGACAGATTTTTATCTGTCCCTTTGAAAGTAAGCAAGTTAATAAATTGTAATAAGTACTATGACGAATCAAAACAAGGTAATTTTATTAAAAAGTATTCCGTGAAGGAGGAATAGGGTGAAGGTCTTTATTTGAATATGATGGCCAAAGAGGCTGAGGAAATAATATGTAAATTGAGACTTAAAGAATAAGAGGAACCCCATGAAAAGAACCAAGAGAGGGTCATGAATCAATAGAAAAGTCCTAGGCTCCTGGCTAGGTCTTTGTTGGAGAGACATTAGTTAACTAGAGTCTTGGATTATTTGGGAACTATGGGCTTCCCTGGTGGCTCAGAGGTTAAAGCATCTCCCTCCAATGTGGGAGACCTGGGTTCAATCCCTGGGTCAGGAAGAGTCCCTGGAGAAGGAAATGGCAACCCACTCCAGTATTCTTGCCTGGAGAATCTCATAGATGGAGGAGCCTGGTGGGCTACAGTCCACAGGGTTGCAGAGTCAGACACGACTGAGTGACTTCACCTCACCTATGGTGAACTATGTTCCCACAAAAGATCATAAGGGAAAGTGACGTCGAGCTCTTTACCCATAGGTTCTGGAAGGAGGCATACAACATGTCTGGAAGGGCCACACAGAGCAACAGGACCTGGGACACACATTTATTAAAATCCTTGGGTGGAGTACCTAGGCGTTACCCAGATAAGGTCTGATTGGTCCATTCAAACTAAAAGGAAAGGTGTTTAGTAAGCTTAAATGAGGTTCCCGGTACTTTGGAGGGAATGATCTTGAGGGGCTGATCTTTAGGAAGAGCTGTAGGTCTAGCCCTGCATGATGACAGATCCAACATAATTTTTGTTTGTTTGTTTGTTTGTTTTTAATAAGGCCTGGTTTCTATCTTGGAATTTTGTATGAATATATATTTATGTAGAAATTTGACCTATTTGTGCCAGGGTTGTTATGTACAGTGGGGAGGGACTTATGGCTAAGATGTAAAGAGAAAATTTGGGGGTATAAAAGAGGTGCCTGTGGTGGTGAGAACAATGAGGGAAATAAGGTCTGTCATGGATACATCATGTGGAAAGCAAAAACTGTCATCTAGGGCACAGCCATGGACATAGCATCAAGAGGCCCCTAACCTGAGGATCTAAGCTGGTCTCATTAGGGGTGTTGCAGAAAATGCCTTATTGTGGCTAGTGTGGTTGGGAATACATAATATGGCTTGCCAGAACATGAAATAGCTAATGTAGCTCAGCAATTGGCAGGGGATTTAAGATTTTGCAAACATTTTGGTTGAGGCAAGCTTTATGAGGCCAGCAGTAGCTACATCAGACAAATAGAATTTGTAGGGTTCATCAGCTGAAGGTAGTTTTGCCACTTGGTCTCTGGGTTGCCAGTCACCACAGTCATTCATTTGCCTCCTGGAGGACAGGTGATAAGGTGTGGGCAGAATCCCAGAGTCCAGTGAAGTTGGGGCACACGAACTACCTTGTAATTGTTGACTGAAAAAATGTGCAACCCAAAGGTTAAAGTTATATTTGGCAGACATTCTTAGGAATTTAAGCCCAGAGATAGCATCTTAGATAATAAAACACTATCCCAAAGAGGAAGAATAAAGCCAAAATATATAGGAGTTGATTACACCAAAACCAGGTAGTTGGAACATCAAAAAATTGGTATTAATAAAAGGAAACCAGATATCTCAAGTTAAGAAATTGAGTGTTTTTCTCTCTGTGGGAAGATCTAAGAGTGTGGGCTCACTGAAAATATTCCTTTGATATGCACTTCAGCTATCTGGGGCCAGCATCCTGCATTTCCTTATCTTGAGTTTCCTCCAGGTGCACCTTTGAGGGTGATCACAGCAGTTGGCATCCTGTTTCTACCCTGAGTTTCCTCAGAGCTACACATCCTGGTGGCTATAATGTCATGGATTGATGGCTGCAGCATCCTTTGTTTACAGGCGATACTTTAGTTCTCATCACTCTCTAGTTGTAGCCTCATGTCTGAGTTGCAGTTATCCCCAACAGTGTTCTTTTGGGCTACAGAGACATTGTCTGATGCATGGTTGTACTTAAAAGTGACTAAGGCCTGTCAAAGAGGAGGGTGGTCTTTCCCAGTGGAGATGCATGAAGGGCATTAGTGGTTGGCTGCTGTTAAATTTTAAGTATATATGCTAGAGGCCTGGCTGAGGATGGACTGATAGTAGTCTGGTCTCTCCTACTGGTTAAGCAGATCTCTGTGAGCTCCGTCAGATCATCACAGGTACATCAATGCCTGTGATCTAGCTTTGTGGGGACTTCATTAACAATGCATACACCTTTGGGCACAGTGATGTCCTAAATGTAGGATGTTTCATGGAGGGCAGCTTTATAATCCAGACTTCACTTTGTTAATATTATAGTAAGATCATTAGAATTCAAACCTGCCAGCTAGATGGGTCTGATTTGGTTACATGGGGAGAGCCATTCTGACTAAAATAAAATCTGAAGCATGGTATAAGGAGAGTGTGGCTGGTTTAGACATGGCTTCTATTGTCACTGTCAAATACAGAGGGATGTGAGCTCTGGGGCAGAATCCATACCTCACAGCACACTGGCTGAAGCCCTTTTAACAGAGCCAGCCACCACCTGGCACTCAGCCATCCTGTGATACACTGGAACACCTGGCTGATTTTCCTTCAGCTTCTCTCCTGCGACAGGGCTGGGCTTGAGTGTTCAACTGGCAACCCTATTATCCAGGCTGTACACAATAAGAGCAATAGCCACAACAAGAAATTTATTTGCATTTAACTAGCTTAACCTGCTGGAGTTAGAGCCAGAGGATTGCTAATACTTTGGGGCAATAAGTCATTTACCTTTTGCCTAAGTTGGGGATAGGCTTTCTTGGTTCGCATTGCCTGATAGTGACCTCTGGGATTCCAGGATGCCTTTGCGATTTCATTTCCTAATGTGACTGACATTCAATAGGTAGTGGACCTCTTTTCCTCTTTTTGAGATCTATACAGCTCTGCTTGTAGGTCCTGGAGCTAAAATGTGGATCTCTTGCAACATCTTTTATATACTTGGTTTAATCAACTTTTATAACCTGAACCAGTGACCTTAGCCTCATGGCTGTAATTGGGCCGTTTTGGGGGACAGCTAAATCTGTATGTTGAAGATCTTCAAGCAATTTGGTGGCAGCTTATCCCCTTGGGCTCTCTATTTTAAGAGGGTCATATTGTATACTCCTATTTACTATACTATTTAGCATCCTTAGTGTTTAATATCTAACCCTCACCATAGGCTTGGAACCTTGATCTGAGCCAAGAATTCTAACCTAGAGGATAGAACTACTTTCATGAAGCCAGGCAGCTGTCTAGAAATAATGCTGATGTTTGTAGTTTTTCAGAATTTTGAAGGTAGGGGTAAATGGGTATTTTTGTGGATCGAATCCTACCTTTCACCATGCTTTCAGAAGATTCAAATATACCCGAATAGTTAAGAACATTTTCAGACCAATTCTTCCCACCAATTGTAACCTTATTTTTTCATATTCCTTCATTTCTTATCTGTTCTGACTTTATTCTCATCCTTAGTTACTTGCTTTGAGAGGGGTTGATTTTTCTACATTAATTTCAGTCATATTTTGACAATAGAGAATACAATCAACTTCTCTAACCTTAAAGTATCTTACAAATTTGCTTGAAGGTTTTATAATTATCTTTCCCATTACACAATATTTTCCAGTTTTCTTATGCATTATGAAATAAAGGTATGTATTCTTCATCATATAAAGTTAGTCTAGAAAAATAAAACCTTAAGGCAACATATCAAAATTATTAACAAAGAACCCATTTTGAGCATACATTTATGTGGCATTATAATAACAGTTTAAATCTTAAAGTACAGAAACATTTTTGTTTTATTTATTATAATGAATATGTCTAAGAAAATAATTTCCCCAAATCTTAAAGTACAGAAACATTTTTGTTTTATTTATTATAATGAATATGTCTAAGAAAATAATTTCCCCATTTTTTTTTTTTTTATTATAATGAATATTCTAAGAAAATAATTTCCCCATATATATGTGTGTGTATATATATTATAGTTCAAATTTTTACTGAAGCCTCATATTACTGAATGATTTTTTACCATGAATCACAGGTAGATGATTAACTTGAAGAAATTTTATATCCTGAAAATATTTTAAAGTTTAAATGTTTACTAATCTACATTTTTTTAAAATTTAGAATTAAGTCTGGCTGAATTCAACAAATACTTTGAAAGCACAAATTGTCTCCCCCAAATATTTAAACATAATGTATAATCATAATATGATCCAATGCTTATTTATTAGTGACATATTCTTTTTACTTCAAAATTAATTCATACTTATGATGATCTAAAAATACATACTCTCTGGAAACACTACAAATGCTAGTAGTAGGAATATAATTTAGTAATAGTAGCCTGCTCTATTCTCCCTTGAAAAAAATTCTCTGGGGTAGGACAGAGAGGAACATATCCAATTTGTTCCAGTCACAGCTTTTTTTCCCCTGTACTTGTTTAAAAGTAGTTAAAGCTATGTACTTGGAAAACATCTAGATATGTGGGAAAAGTTTGAATGGTTACTTACTAGAATTAAATATACATGTTTTACAAATGACAGTTTATATGAAAACGTCTCTAAAATACACATCACAGTGAAATTTTTATAAGGAAAGTGGGAAAACAACTGAACTACCCAAAACATTCTCTAGAGCAGGAAGCACATTGTGCCTGAAATGTATGTGTAACTTCATTGATTGTTCTGATGTTCAGAATGTTTAAATTTCTATTCTTTAAATGTGAAGGCTGAGATATATATATAGCATAGATTTATATTTTCAGTCAATATTACACTGTCACTCCAATTAATTCCAATACTGAATCAAATAGAAGTTACAGGCTGTGCTCAAGAGAACACTTTGATAAAACTTCTTTGAATCCCAGAACTAAGATTAGAAAAATGGATTAACGTGAAGGAATATATTGAATTTATATGGTTTCTTCTGGAGTACAAGTTTACATGTGACATATAATTTCAAATCTAAATTTTTAGCACTAATCTTAGACACTGATTCACATTTGCAAATCTTACCTTCATAATGAACCCAATATTATTAATCTAGGAAGGGTAATAGAGTAAATAAACATCAATTGCTTTACTTTCAATCTTCTTTTCCTTTCCTTTGTCCTGCTTCACCTATTATTTCACTCATTCAAGACTTTACTGCTGTCCTCTTTTGGATAGGTTGTTTACAGGTCCCAGGAGACCATTCATTGACTTTGCACAGACTGTTTTACTATGAGACTGGAAATGCCATTTGAACACTGTTTTTCAAATCTGTCATATATTATCGTTCTCATATATTATAGACTGTGATATACCACAGTCTTTTGCTAATCACTACTTACTAAGTTGCTTTTTCTCCCTTTTCCTTTCTTTTGGAAATATAATACATTAGTAAAGAGCTTGAGGTCTGGAATAAAACTTCAGGAGTTCAAATTCCAACCCCCAAATTCATCAATTGCATGACTTTAGAAAAGTTACCTAACACTTTTGTTCCTCAAACTCTTCGTTTATAAAATGGAAACAGGAATTTGAAAAGAGTAGATGAGATAATACAGAACTTTTCACAGACATAGACCATAATAAGCACTTAATTAATGTTAGCTGCTAACTACATATTAAGATTTAGATGTGATAGGGGCCCAATGTGACCAGAGAGGGCATATAAATTAATGCATTTTTTAACCTTACATTCTTTTCTTCACTTAGTTGAGTTTTTAAATGAATGCATGTGAGAGAAGGGAAGCCACAGGTATGGGGGTTTGAAAGAATAAGACTCACAGTTTTTTGGAGGCATCAAACTCTAAATCAATTTGTGTGATTTTTATGATCTATATCTTTTGTCCTTAATTATTACCCTGAAGCATTCAGACATTAAAAAGAGTCAACAAAATATATATCTTTCCACAATAGCATAAAGTTTTATACAATTTAAAAAGCAACAAACTTCTTTAGGATCCATGTTCATAATTTTCAGTTGGGTCACTTCACTCCAAGTCCTTTAGTTTGCTATTTCATTGAACTAAAGAGATGATTAATACTGAGTTATGTTTCAAAATGTAGTTACATATGCATTAATGTTGTCATTAAATTATGTTATATACTATGTGCTTGATTTGGAAATAAATTTATTCTTTTTTAACAGTTTAATGGAAATATAATATTTTAGACTTGGATTATTATTTTCTTTAATATTGTATTATTGGTTGTTGAACTTTGGGAAAATCTACCTAATAAAAATAAGAAATAATAATAAAGCGTTAAATATCAAGGTAGGTCTTCATCAGAGAGCACTCTTAGGAAGACCTTCCGTTTACACCACACCTGGGTCACCTGCTTCATGTGGTTCCTCTCCCTGATCTCAAGTAGCCTTCATTTCTGCTTCTTTATTCAATTTGAACTTTATAGAAAATTATTTCACAGTAGTATATTATTTTATAATATTTTTAATATTTAGTACAGCAAAATCAATAAGAAATTTTATATTTTGTTCTGCAACCATACCCCTTTATCCTTTTGTACGGAAAATCTAGAGACTCCAAGATGCTCTTCTTTGAGAAAGCTCCAATCGTGAAACGGCTCCTGGGGAGCATGGTGAGAGTAAACTCTAGATTTTTGAAGTAATCCTAGTGAGATAAGGTCATACATCTGTTATTTAACACATTGTTTTGAAAGTATTGTCAGTGTTCTGCAGTGTTGATATTATTAAATATGTACCATATTGTATACAAAATACACATGAAATAGTAGGAACTAATAATTCTCTCTTATTATGTCTATGTGTGCAACTTTCATTCACTACATGCCAGTAATATGTTCCGTGCATTGTTTCACAAATTAATGAGACATTTCTTACATGAATTGCAACAAAGGATCTAATTGCTTCATCTTTCCATTATACGGTTCAAAGTCATCCAGTATAACTGGTAAAAAGATAGAGTTGCTTAGAATGTCTGCTAGTACCAGATGTCATTGCATTTATGAAAGTAAATCTTTTGAGGAAAGCAAACATAGATGCCTTATACTTTTATTTTCAAAACTCTAACAAATGAAGAAAAGAGATGAAAAATTCAGTATTTGTTTCTTCTGTGGGAAATTGAATAGCTCTGTTTCTAGGGATCACCTTGAAAATTTTTACTTAGGCAATGATTGTTCAGATTCTAATTAAGCAATGAAAACTTTGTACTATATGCATTTAATAGCCAAAAGTGGGCATGCATAATGTGTGTATACATATACATATATATATATCAGATCAGATCAGATCAGATCAGTCGCTCAGTCGTGTCCGACTCTCTGCGACCCCATGAACCACAGCATGCCAGGCCTCCCTATCCATCACCAGCTCCCGGAGGTCACTCAGACTCACATCCATCAAGTCAGTGATGCCATCCAGCCATCTCATCCTCTGTCGTCCCCTTCTCCTCCTGCCCTCAATCCCTCCCAGCATCAGAGTCTTCTCAAATGAGTCAACTCTTCGCATGAGGTGACCAAAATACTGGAGTTTCAGCTTTAGCATCATTCCTTCCAAAGAAAGTCCAGGATTGATCTCCTTCAGAATGGACTGGTTGGATCTTCTTGCAGTCCAAGGGACTCTCAAGAGTCTTCTCCAACACCACAGTTCAAAAGCATCAATTCTTCGGCGCTCAGCCTTCTTCACAGTCTAGCTCTCACATCCATACATGACCACAGGAAAGACCATAGCCTTGACTAGGCGAACCTTTGTTGGTAAAGTAATGTACATACATATATAATTATTTATATCTGATTCACCTATTTTTTGCCAAACATCTCTCACAGGAAGTACTGCTAAGTAAATGTTTGTGGAATGTTGAATTTCCAGCACATTTATGTTACAAAATAGTTACACAGATACACACAGTTAATGATAAACTGTATGTAAGCTTACATAGTAGAACTATGTAAACACTGTAATGTATTTGGTTTTGGTGTATAGAAAATTTCAATGGCCGTTTAAAATGTCTTGTAGTATAATAACTTACCATGAGCATTCTTACTGAACTAATGGGAACACTTCAACTTCTGATTAGCAGTGGGGAACTCAATGTAATTGTACTAGAGTTTAATTATGAATTTTTATTCAAGATGTATTAACTCAGTCTTTACATATCACTGAAGTGCCCTGGGAATCATGAGAGCCACAACTACATTATAACAGAATACTACTGTGGCACATGGGAGCTAACTCATACTGGACTATATCATGAGTTGCTAAGGTCTCTTTCCACTCCTATGTTCAGTGACCTCACATTGGTAGTTTGAAAATGGCCACATTGACAGTATTTCCTTATGGAAATGGGAAATGCTATAAATTAGGTCATTTTTCCTGGCAATCAAGCTGTCAAACATTTGCCAGCTCACAACCAGAAATGTTAAACAATCTCAGGATGCCCAATTTTGATTATGATCTTAATAGATACTTTTGTCTTTCATATTTTGCATAATACATATGGTTGTATATATGTGTTATTTCTGTAAGAA
The DNA here is from genome assembly GCA_935064755.1 of Tragelaphus eurycerus. Classification (NCBI taxonomy): domain Eukaryota; kingdom Metazoa; phylum Chordata; class Mammalia; order Artiodactyla; family Bovidae; genus Tragelaphus; species Tragelaphus eurycerus. Next base: position 8,835,777 of record CAKXYN010000015.1, read on the forward strand.
TTTTTTTTATTTATTTTTATTTTTTTTATTTTGCTTAACTTTACAATATTGTATTGCTTTTACCATACATCGAGATGGTTCCGCCACCAGTATACACGTGCTCCCCATCCTGAACCCTCCTCCTTCCCCCCTCCCCATACCATCCCTCCGGATTGTCCCAGTGCGCCAGCCCCAGGCATCTGTTATCGGGCATCGTACCTGGACTGGCGACTCGTTTCAGATATGATATTATACATATTTCAATGCTATTGCCCCAAATCATCCCGCCCTCTCCCAGTCCCAGAGTCCAAAAGTCTGTTCTATACATCAGTGTTTATTTTGCTGTCTCGTAAACAGGGTTATTTTTACCATCTTTCTAAATTCCATATATATGCGTTACTATACTGTATTTGTGTTTTTGTTTCTGGCTTACTTCACTCTGTATAATCAGCTCCAGTTCCATCCACCTCCTTAGAACTGATTAAAATGTATTCTTTTTAATGGCTGAGTAATACTCCATTGTGTATATGTACCACAGCTTGCTTATCAATTCATCTGTGGATGGACATCTAGGTTGCTTCCACGTCCTGGCTATTGTAAACAGTGCTGCTATGCACATTGGGGTACACGTGTCTCTTTCAATTCTGGTTTTCTCAGTGTATATGCCCAGCAGTGGGATTGCTGGATCATAAGGCAGTTCTATTCCCAGTTTTTTGAGGAATCTCCATACTGTTATCCATAGTGGCTGTACTAGTTTGCATTCCCACCAACAGTGTAAGAGGGTTCCCTTTTCTCCGCACCCTCTCCAGCATTTATTGCTTGTGGACTTTTGGATCGCAGCCATTCTGACTGGCGTGAAATGGTACCTCATCAGATTCGACATCAGTCGCTCAGTCGTGTCCAACTGTTTGCGACCCCATGAAATGCAGCACGCCAGGCCTCCCTGTCCATCACCATCTCTCGGAGGTCACCCAGACTCACACCCATCGAGTCAGTGATGCCATCCAGCCATCTCATCCTCTGTCGTCTCCTTCTCCTCCTGCCCCAATCCCTCCCAGCATCAGAGTCCTCTCAAATGAGTCAACTCTTCGCATGAGGTGGCCAAAATACTGGAGTCTCAGCTTTAGCATCATTCCTTCCAAAGAAATCCCAGGGCTGATCTCCTTCAGAATGGACTGGTTGGATCTCCTTGCAGTCCAAGGGACTCTCAAGAGTCTTCTCCAACACCACAGTTCAAAAGCATCAATTCTTCGTGCGCTCAGCCTTCTTCACAGTCTAGCTCTCACATCCATACATGACCACAGGAAAGACCATAGCCTTGACTAGGCAAACCTTTGTTGGCAAAGTGATGTCTCTGCTTTTGAATATGCTATCTAGGTTGGTCATAACTTTCCTTCCAAGGAGCTAGTGTCATTTAATTTCATGGCTGCAGTCACCATCTGCAGTGATTTTGGAGCCCAGAAAAATAAAGTCTGTTTCCACTGTTTCTCCATCTATTTCCCATGTAGTGATGGGACCAGATGCCATGATCTTCGTTTTCTGAATGTTGAGCTTTAAGCCAACCTTTTCACTCTCCACTTTCACTTTCATCAAGAGGCTTTTTAGTTCCTCTTCACTTTCTGCCATAAGGGTGGTATCATCTGCATATCTGAGGTTTAGTGATATTTCTCCAGGCAATCTTGATTCCAGCTTGTGTTTCTTCCAGTCCAGCATTTCTCATGATGTACTCTGCATATAAGTTAAATAAACATGGTGAGAATATACAGCCTTGACGTACTCCTTTTCCTCTTTGGAACCAGTCTGTTGTTCCATGACCAGTTCTAACTGTTGCTTCCTGACCTGCATACAGATTTCTCAAAGGCAGATCAGGTGGTCTGGTATTCCCATCTCTTTCAGAATTTTCCATAGTTTATTGTGATCTACACAGTCAAAGGCTTTGGCATAGTCAATAAAGCAGAAATAGATGTTTTTCTGGAACTCTCTTGCTTTTTCAATGATCCAGTGGATGTTGGCAATTTGATCTCTGATTCCTCTGCCTTTTCTAAAACCAGCTTGAACATCAGGAAGTTCATGGTTCACATATTGCTGAAGCCTGGCTTGGAGAATTTTGAGCATTACTTTACTAGCGTGTGAGATGAGTGCAATTGTGCAGTAGTTTGAGCACTCTTTGGCATTGCCCTTCTTTGGGATTGGGATGAAAACTGACCTTTTCCAATCTTGTGGCCACTGCTGAGTTTTCCAAATTTGCTGGCATATTGAGTGCAGCACTTTCACAGCATCATCTTTCAGGATTTGCAATAGCTCCACTGGAATTCCATCACCTCCACTAGCTTTGTTCCTAGTGATGCTTTCTAAGGCCCACTTGACTTCACATTCCAGGATGTCTGGCTCTATGTCAGTGATCACACCATCATGATTATCTGGGTCATGAAGCTCTTTTTTGTACAGTTCTTCTGTGTATTCTTGCCACCTCTTCTTAATATCTTCTGCTTCCGTTAGGTCCATACCATTTATGTCCTTTATCGAGCCCATCTTTGCATGAAATGTTCTTTTGGTATCTCTGATTTTCTTGAATAGATCCTTAGTCTTTCCCATTCTGTTGTTTTCCTCTATTTCTTTGCATTGATCACTGAAGAAGGCTTTCTTATCTCTTCTTGCTATTCTTTGGAACTCTGCATTCAGATGTTTATATCTTTCCTTTTCTCCTTTGCTTTTCGCTTCTCTTCTTTTCACAGCTATTTGTAAGGCCTCCCCAGACAGCCATTTTGCTTTTTTGCATTTCTATTCCATGGGGATGGTCTTAATCCCTGTTTCCTGTACAATGTCACGAACCTCATTCCATAGTTCATCAGGCACTCTATCTATCAGATCTAGGCCCTTAAATCTATTTCTCACTTCCACTGTATAATCATAAGGGATTTGATTTAGGTCATACCTGAATGGTCTAGTGGTTTTCCCTACTTTCTTCAATATAAGTCTGAATTTGGCAATAAGGAGTTCATGGTCTGAGCCACAGTCAGCTCATGGTCTTGTTTTTGCTGATTGTATAGAGCTTCTCCATCTTTGGCTGCAAAGAATATAATTGATCTGACTTCAGTGTTGACCATCTGGTGATGTCCATGTATAGAGTCTTTTCTTGTGTTGTTGGAAGAGGGTATTTGCTATGACTAGTGCATTTTCTTGGCAAAACTCTGTTAGTCTTTGCCCTGTTTCATTCCGTATTCCAAGGCCAAATTTGCCTGTTACTCCAGGTGTTTCTTGACTTTCTACTTTTGCATTCCAGTCCCCTATAATGAAAAGGACATCTTTTTTGGGTGTTAGTTCTAAAAGGTCTTGTAGGTCTTCATAGAACCATTCAACTTCAACTTCTTCAGCATTACTGGTTGGGGCATAGACTTGGATTACTGTGACATTGAATGGTTTGCCTTGGAAACGAACAGAGATCATTCTGTCGTTTTTGAGATTGCATCCAAGTACTGCATTTCAGACTCTTTTGTTGACCATGATGGCCACTCCATTTCTTCTGAGGGATTCCTGCCCGCAGTAGTAGATATAATGGTCCTCTGAGTTAAATTCACCCATTCCAGTCCATTGGAGTTTGCTGATTCCTAGAATGTCAACATTCACTCTTGCCATCTCTTGTTTGACCACTTCCAATTTGCCTTGATTCATGGACCTGACATTCCAGGTTCCTATGCAATATTGCTCTTTACAGCATCGGACTTTGCTTCTATCACCAGACACATCTACAGCTGTGTATTCTTTCTGCTTTGGTTCCATCCCTTCATTCTTTCTGGAGTTATTTCTCCACTGATCTCCAGTAGCATTATTGATCTCCAGGGCACCTATTGACCTGGGGAGTTTCTCTTTCAGTATCCTATCATTTTGCCTTTTCATACTGTTCATGGGGTTCTCAAGGCAAGAATACTGAAGTGGTTTGCCATTCCCTTCTCCAGCGGACCACACCCTGTCTGATCTCTCCACCATGACCTGCCCATCCTGGGTTGCCCCACGGGCATGGCTTAGTTTCATTGAGTTAGACAAGGCTGTGGTCCTGGTGTGATTAGATTGACTAGTTTTCTGTGAGTATGGTTTCAGTGTATTTTCCGTCTGATGCCCTCTTGCAAGACCTACCGTCTTACTTGGGTTTCTCTTACCTTGGGCGTGGGCTATCTCTTCCCGGCTGCTCCAGCAAAGCACAGCCATCGCACCTTACCTTGGACGAGGGGTCTCTCCTCACCACCGCCCTTCCTGACCTTGGGGGAGGGGTATCTCCTCACCACCGCCCTTGCTGACCTCGGTCGTGGGGTAGCTCCTCTCGGCCGTCCTTAGTGCGCCAGTCCTCACCGCTGTCCTTCCTCGGTCGTTGGGTAGCTCCTCTCAGTGCGCCGCGCAACCAGCGAGGCGCGCCGCTCATGGACAGGCCGGGCGCTCTCAGTGCGCTGCTCGCGGGCATGCTGGGCGTTCTCAGTGCGCCACTCGTGGGCAGTACCTCATAGTGGTTTTGATTTGCATTTCCCTGATAATGAGTGATGTTGAGCATCTTTTCATGTGTTTGTTAGCCATCTGTATGTCTTCTTTGGAGAAATGTCTATTTAGTTCTGTGGCCCATTTTTTGATTGGGTCGTTTATTTTTCTGGAATTGAGCTGTAGAAGTTGCTTGTATATTTTTGAGATTAGTTGTTTGTCTGTTGCTTCATTTGCTATTATTTTCTCCCATTCTGAAGGCTGTCTTTTCACCTTGCTTATAGTTTCCTTTGTTGTGCAGAAGCTTTTAAGTTTGATTAGGTCCCATTTGTTCATTTTTGATTTTATTTCCGATATTCTGGGAGGTGGGTCATAGAGGATCCTGCTGTGATGTAAGTCAGAGAGTGTTTTGCCTATGTTTTCCTCTAGGAGTTTTATGGTTTCTGGTCTTACATTTAGCTCTTTAATCCATTTTGAGTTTATTTTTGTGTATGGTATTAGAAAGTGTTCTAGTTTCATTCTTTTACAAGTGTTTGACCAGTTTTCCCAGCACCACTTGTTAAAAATATTGTCTTTAATCCATTGTATATTCTTGCCTCCTTTGTCAAAGATAAGGTGAACATATGTGCGTGGATTTATCTCTGGGCTTTCTATTTTGTTCCATTGATCTATATTTCTGTCCTTGTGCCAGTACCATACTGTCTTGATGACTGTGGCTTTTTAGTAGAGCCTGAAGTCAGGCAGGTTGATTCCTCCAGTTCCATTCTTCTTTCTCAAGATAGCTTTGTCTATTCGAGGTTTTTTGTATTTCCATACAAATTGAGAAATTATTTGTTCTAGCTCTGTGAAGAATACCGTTGGTAGCTTGATGGGGATTGCATTGAATCTATAAATTGCTTTGGGTAGTATACTCATTTTCACTATATTGATTCTACCAATCCATGAACATGGTATATTTCTCCATCTATTTCTGTAAGAATTTTTATGATGTATTTTTTTTTTTCAGAAAACATGGGTAATAAAACATATAAAGTGAATGAAACTTTAAGAAAACAAGGATGACATAGAATTAAGACAGACATACAGAAATAGAGTATGAGAAAGACACATTTTTAGCAGAGAATCTCATGGGGAATAAAACACTGACAATGGAGCAATGACAAAGACTAGTATGGTGCTCACAATATTTTCTTATAAAAGCTCTTTTTAAGAGGGTTCCCTTCTCTCCACACCCTCTCCAGCATTTATTGCTTGTGGATTTTTGGATCGCAGCCATTCTGACTGGCGTGTAATGGTATCTCATAGTGGTTTTGATTTGCATTTCTCTGATAATGAGTGATGTTGAGCATCTTTTCATGTGTTTGTTAGCCATCTGTATGTCTTCTTTGGAGAAATGTCTATTAAGTTCTTTGGCCCATTTTTTGATTGGGTCGTTTATTTTTCTGGAATTGAGCTGTAGAAGTTGCTTGTATATTTTTGAGATTAGTTGTTTGTCTGTTGCTTCATTTGCTATTATTTTCTCCCATTCTGAAGGCTGTCTTTTCAGCTTGCCTATAGTTTCCTTTGTTTACAATAGCCAGGACGTGGAAGCAACCTAGATGTCCATCCACAGATGAATGGATAAGCAAGCTGTGGTACATATACACGATGGAGTATTACTCAGCCATTAAAAAGAATACATTTGAATCAGTTCTAATGAGGTGGATGGAACTGGAACCTATTATACAGAGTGAAGTAAGCCAGAAAGAAAAACACAAATACAGTATACTAACGCATATATATGGAATTTAGAAAGATGGTAATAATCACCCTGCTTATGAGACAGCAAAAGAGACACTGATGTATAGAACAGACATTTGGACTCTGGGACTGGGAGAGGGTGGGACGATTGGGGAGAATAGCATTGAAATATGTATAATATCATATCTGAAATGAGTCAGTCCAGGTACGATGCCCTATAACAGATGCCTGGGACTGGAGCACTGGGATGACCTGGAGGGATGGTGTGGGAAGGGGGGAGGGAGGAGGGTTCAGGATGGGGAACACGTGTATTCTGGTGGCGGATCCATCTCGATGTATAGTAAAAGTAATACAATATTGTAAAGTTAAGAAAAATTAAAAAAATAATAATAATAAAAAAAAGAAAAAAAAAAAGCTCTTTTTAGACTTTTATAGCTTCTGATAAGATTTACTTTAAAATACCTATTTTGAAACTTCTTTCTCCTTTAAGTTTAGGTATCAGATTTCAAAAAAAACCTCACATTTTTGTTCACATTAGTTTTGCCACTTAAGATATATCCATATTTATTTTGGCTTTTTGAAGAAAAAAATAATATATACCTCTCACACCCCTACTCTTGATTTAGCTATTAAATGTAGTTTTCTTTCTTTTTTTTTTTTTCATATTTGTAGTTAGCAGTAGTTGTCTTTGGTGTTAAGAAGTCTGACATCTCCAGAATCTTTCTTTGAAATGTTTACTCTGCATGAAGAGCTCTCCAGGCATAGATTTGCTTTCATCCAAAAAAGGAGGAGAATTAAGGAGTAGAATTGAAAGAATACATTTTTATTTTATAATTAATATTTCCAAATCACATTTCATCTTGCTTTGCATGTTATACTTTACAAATGCACCGTATGGAATATATATGATTTCAGTCACTTTTATAAAATGTAATTATGACTTTATATTGCCCTTTGGATTTCATAAATGATTTGAAAATCTAAAGTATCCTGTTTTAGTTTTGATGTTTACTTATTAACACAAAAGTGGTGATCTTTAAATATGCAATTTAGTATAATGATTTTATTGGGTTGACCAAGAAAGTTCGTTTGAGTTATCATCTGAACAAACTTCTTAGCCAACCCAATAAAATGATGTTGCATATGTAATGACATGAAATAAATGGCTTGTAAAGAGGTTTTAGTAGTTGTTCACACCAACAAGCATGCCACACAAAATATTGTTTAATTTTATAGGCAGTGCTAAGGAGAATTTAAAAAGCCTTGTTTTAATAGCAGTATTGATTTCTATTCCATGAGGCAATTAAGATGTATCAATACCCTACATTTTATGGATATCAAATTCCTATTGGGTATATAGAGTAACAAAGATCAAAGATGCTTCAGCTGATATTTATCACACAAATTTAATTTTGCATCAAAAACATATGACATGCATATTGAAAACAGCATTTTACACATACATTTTAAAGGATGAGCCTGTTTTGGAATTTTTCTCAAGCATTTGAGCCAATATATATTAAATATTCCTGGAAAAGAAACAGCTCGATAGTCTTCAAAATTTTAATTTCTAAAAATACTAAGTAAGTTATTTTTCATTTATTTTTAGACATATGTAAACTTCATATTATAATTATGCCATATAGCTGATTATTGACTTTGTTTTATGCTAAGATAGGTAATAAAGCTATCTACAACATATGTATGGGAAGTTCAGAATTAAAGCATTGCTATGGGATATTAATGTCTGAAGATGGACTTTATAGTCTCAGTTTCAACTGAGGCAGCTGGCATGACAGGACATCAAAATGAGTGTAAGTTAGATTTGGCTCCCCTAGTCCTGTGCAAAATCTACCCAAAACAAACAAAAAATAATTTTAAAACTCTAAATCCTTAACAAATCAAGGATAAAAAAATGAATCAGAGGAAGGCTTTATAAGGAGAAATGTGATTTAAAATTAGTAACTTTATAAAGAAGAATGCTATTTAATATTTTTTCCCTTCTCTCCTCAAAGATTAAACCAAATTCTATGATACTCAGAATGTTTCTATCTTGTTTTATTTTACCCACAAATTTACCATAATCTTTACTGATACGTATTTTCATGTTTATTTGAGTATACCCACATATTCATAAATGTTTTTGTTCATCATTCATTCTTACAGTTTAGATTTTTAATTTGAAAAGATTTATTTTGACTTAAATTTACGTCAGTGAGAAATGCTTGGTAGTAAACTCTCATGATTTCATTGTGATTTTTTAAAAGATACTTTTACTGGATATAGAATCTTGGATTGAGAATGACCTATTATCACATTGAAAATGCTATTCTTCTGTCTTCCAGTTTCCATTTTTTGCTGATAAAATAATAGTGATCTGTTTAAATGCCATATTTTGAGCTGATGTATCTTTGGCCACTTTTAAAAAGAATTTTTTTTTCTATTTTTGGCTTTCATCTTTATTATTATAATGTATAAGGTATAGTGTTACATTGTTTTCCCTGCTAGAGACCTTTTGTGTTTTCTCTGTCTGAAGTATTCTGTTATTCAATAATATAATTATGAAAAACTTTATTGCATATTTAAATGTTATTTCTATTTATTCCATTATCTACTTCCAGAAATTTAAATTGTTGTAAGTTGTTATGTTATCCTGCACATACCTTGTCCTTTCGTAAACTCTTTATGTCTTCTGTCTGGACTAAATTTCTTCTCATACAACTTAATTTAGTTGCATCTACATTAAAATTTAACCCATTCTATTCAATTTCTAAAATTAATTATTACATATTTTACATATCAGTTTTGTTATTTTAAGTATGCTTCATTGATCCAGTGCTCTCTAGTTCCTTGCCCATTATTTCACTTTTTGGGGAACATAATATTTACTTTTTAATTTAGTTAAATTGTGATATCAAAAGTCTTTGTGAGTTTGATTCTTCTTTTATTTCTGTTTGTTCTCATTCATAGGGCCTTCCTTCCTTATTGTGTGATTTTTCGCTTCAGCCTTATTTTCCTAGGAAATTTATTTATGAGGAAATTATTTGAGGACTTACTGAAATTGCATTTCTTCAGTGAAAATTTGAAATTGACCATGGTTACCAGCGGTCCCCAACAAACTGGTATCTATGTTAAATTATTTTTACAATGCTTTATGCTCAAACAAGTAGCATAAAAACTGAAACACAAACTGAGACATTACTTGCAGTCCACTTTGTGATTATGCAAATTCCAGGAAGTTTCTTTTGTTTTACCTTTAGATTTTTTATCTTTATATTCATTGCCAATGGCAGTGCAGACATATTTCCTTGTTCTGAATTTCTGTGTTTAGTTATCATTAAACTTTATGCTGAGTTGCCATCCTTTAGGGTTTAAGTTTTGTTTAGTGCTTTCTCATATATTCTCTATAAGGAGTGAGACTTAGGCTTCATCTCCTGTGTAATGAACTTTAATAAAACAGAGACTCAAGGCTATCAAGATTTGGAGACACCAAGAGGGTGAAAACTTCTACTGGCATTTAGTAACCTCCCAAGATTTATGCTTTCACTTTGATTTTTAATCCATCCATAAATTCTTTCTTTCGTGCCAGCTCAGAGATATATTTTAAGATATGTCAGCTTTTTAAATTGTTTCTATTAGTAGAATCATTCAAGTAACAAAATCTACCATATTGTCAGAAACTAAATTTTGTGGACACTTCTTTATTGGAAATGTTTAAGCCTCATGCCATATGTATATATTCTTATATATACAAACAATATATGTATATATATATATATTATATACCAAATCTCAAAAGTGATTCTGATGTGTACTTTTGGTTAAGAACAGTTACCATAAGACTGAAGTTATATCTAACACAACTAAAATAAAATTACAGATATGCTGCTGCTTCTGCTAAGTTGCTTCAGTCGTGTCCGACTCTATGCGACCCCATAGACGGCAGCCCACCAGGCTCCCCAGTCCCTGGGATTTTCCAGGCAAGAATACTGGAGTGGGTTGCCGTTTCCTTCTCCAATGCATGAAAGTGAAAAGTGAAAGTGAAGTCACTCAGTCGTGTCCGACTCTTAGCGACCCCATGGACTGCAGCCTACCAGGCTCCTCCGTCCACGGGATTTTCCAGGCAAGAGTACTGGAGTGGGGTGCCATTGCCTTCTCCAAATTATAGATATAGCTATAGATTTAAAATGTATATAGATTGAATATGTATGCATCTATTTATGTATAAACATGCATATATAATATAAATGCATTTAAATCTATATAAAAATTTGTACTCTATATATGTGTATATAGAATGCTACACTAGAAGCATTTTAGCCTGAAGTTTCCAAACTATTTAAAATGAAAAAATGTAGAATCCCTCTTCTTTTACCCTACATGATTGCAATAAAACCTTAGTGACTTTTCCCTTCACAAAGACTATAGACCATCAAGTCACATCCCTTATATCCTCTCAGTTTCTGAGACTATTATGATGTACTGTTATGGAATTGACATCCATATCGCAATTAGAATACACTACTGGTATCTTGGAAAATTGTAGCTTTTCACATTTCTGACATATTGAGTTTGGAATCATAAGCGTTATGGGGAATGGTCTTAATCATCAGATAGTCTGTTGATAATCTTCAAAATAACTTGGGTTATTAAAAACAAACTGAATTGCCTAAGAGTTGCTCACATCAGCCCTACTCAAAATACAACAGCAAAATTATAATTTCATAATGATAAGATATTTTTCCTCCGGTGGTTGTGGTTCTGTTTTTATTGTTTTTTTGCTTTTAATCTGGTGAAGAAAGAATTCACTGTTCCGGAATTCTGGAGAGGAGACAGTCATCGCCAGTGGCAGTACAGAAGTAAAGATAATTTCAGACAACAGCAGGCTTTCCTGCGCATTCTTTTCCATTTCATTAATAACATGGTCCATAAAGAGACATGCTTTGCGAAGCTGAAAGTGGAGATAGGAATTATTCAGAAAGAGCAGACATCTGTGCAGATGATCAACATTTTTTTAGGTACACCAGCCTCCTTTTGCACTGGCTTTTCATTGAAATGCTGATGGAAGATGAGGCAATTATTAGCAGCAGCCTATACCAGCCATTCTGTTTTTTAATCACAACCTGTGCCACTATATGTTTGTTTATTTTATCCCTTCACTGAAAAGAGTAAATGTTCTGGATATTTCTGAACTATACTGAGAATGTTAGAGCTGGCCTGCATCTTAAAGGACTCCATTAGATATCAGATCAATGTAGGTATGATCTGTTTTGTTTTCTTCCCCGCTGCATATATAACTCTTAGAACAGTGTCTGGCATCTGGTGAATGTTTATTAAATGATTTTTCACTAAATGAATGAGTAGTTCAACCCTTTCATTTTCTAGATTTTACTGCTCCTTACAACCTATCACCACATTGATTTAAACACAGGCTCGTACCTGGTCTTGCTTCTCCCTTTCCTCTCCATGAAGTGAACATATTAGTCACCCAGTCATGTCCAACTCTTTGTTACTCCATGGACTGTAGCCCGCCAGGCTCCTCTGTCCATAAAATTCTCCAGGCAAGAATACTGGAGTGGTAGCCATTCCCTTCTCCAGGGGATCTTCCCAACTCAGGGATCGAACCTAGGTCTTCTGCACAGCAGGCAGATTCTTTACTGTCTAAGCCACCAGCAAAGCTTGTTCCTATCAGAGAAGCTGAGTGATCTTTTCAAAACACAAGTCAGCTTGTGTCATTTCTTCACTAGAAACCCCTCAATGGCATCCATCTTAGGGAAATAAAAATTAAAACAGCCTACCAACCCCTTTCTGGCCTGGCCCCTGATATGTCCCTGACCTAACCACTCACCAATCAGTTCTTTCTTTACTCTGCCCCAGCAGCCCTGTTCTCCTAGCTGTTGCTTGAACAAGTCAGGTACATTCTTACCTTAATGATTTTAGACCTGTCTTGTCCTTTTCCTGGAACACCCCTGCCCCAGATTACTAGTGTGCTCATGCTTTTTTTTTAAGTCTTTGCTTAAATGTTTTCAGTGAGGCCTTCCATGAGGAGGATATTAGAAAGTGAATTTCTGCCCCATCCCAGAACGCCATAGCATTTGTCACCAAATGATGTATGTCTTATTTCTTCCACTGTTTTTACTGTTCTGTTGTACTAGAAGTCCCATGGGAACAGGAATTTGTATCCATTTTGCTCCTTTTGGGTCACCATCGACAATAATTGTCTGAATATTCAATTATATGCTTTCAGTAAAGAAACTGGAGGAACAAATGTAGGAAAACATAGAGGTCCAGCTGGGTCAAATGCTTTGCTAAAGACCACATGAATGTTAAGGTTAAAGCCCCATGAAAGTCTCAGGTCGTGTGTTATAGGTTGGACACAAGTCTCAGCTTAGCATCATGAAAGGGAATGGTACTTCCCTTAGAGATATTTTAAGTAAATATGTCATGGTGATGAGATGAGGGAAGACAGAGTACTCTGCTCTCTTCTTTTCTATTTTAGGAGGGAATGAATAGTCTCTTTAGGGCACTAGTAAAACTTCAGCTCTAGGGAAGACAGATGCTTATAAGTACTTTAGGAATTTAAGTCAACCTTAAATTGATTGTAATTCTAAGAAAAATTAAATAAAATCTTTCCAGATTTGAACTTTCTGGGCATAGAGTTCTATATTTTTTGTTGGTTGTGTTTGGGAAAACAGCTTGGGTACCATGTGCAAATATCAAAAATGTATTTATATATATGTATGTAAAATGTCTATATGACAAGATTATATATGTGTGTGCATATGTATATCAAAATATCCTCTACCATACCTTACATATCCTCTACTATACCTTACAATCTTACATTGATGAAAGAATATTTTAAAGCCCCTAAATAAATAAGTAAGCAAGGGTAGTTCCCCTTTTTATTTATGTAGTATATTATTTTCCTGTTTGTGGGATATAATTGACATATAACATTGTGTACACTGAAGCTGTACAGTGTGTTTGTCAAATAGATATATATTGTGAAATGATTACCACCATAGCATTAGCTGACATAGCCAGCATATCACATAATTACCATTTCTATTTTGGAGTGAGAACATCTAATATCTACTCTCAGCAACCTTAAAGTAAATGATCCAGTATTATTAACTATGATCATCATGTTTTATATTAGATCCTCAGAACTTATTCATCTTATAGCTAAAGTTAGTACCCTTTGATCAGCATCTTCCCATTTCCATTCACTAACTCTACTGTTTGTTTGTCATTTTACAAATTTGGCTTTTTTAGGTTCCATAGAAGTACTGTCATACAGTATTTATATTTCTCTCTCTGACTTATTCCATTAAGCATAATGGTCTTGAGTTTTATTCATGCTGTCCCAAATGGCAGGATTTCCTTCTTCATGGCTAAATAATATTCTAGTCTATGTGTGCTTATGACATCTTTATTCATCCATTCCTTGATGGGCACTTAGACTATTTCCATATGTCAGCTATCATGAATAGAACTATAATGAATATAAGAGTGCAGATACTCTTTTAGATCCTATTTTTATTTCCTTTAATTGTATATCCAGAACTGGGGTTGTCAGATCCTGTGACTTTTCTATTTTTAGCTTTATTGGATGTTTTTAGTTTGCTTGCCTTTTATTCTTGACAAGTGTTCATACTCTTTTCCATACTGGCTATACCAATGTTACTCCCACCAAGAGTGGACAAGGGTTCCCTTTTCTGTATATTCTCACCAGTATTTGCTAGCTCTTGTCTTGATGATAGACATTCCAACAGATGTGAGGTGATATCTCAGTGTGGTTCTGATTTTCATTTTCTTGATGATAAGTGATGTTGAGTAAATTTACATGTACTTGTTGGCTCTTTTTATGTAGTCTTAGAAAAAAAATGTCTACTCAGTATTTTTGCCCATTCTTTGATTGGACTGTTTTGGTTTTTGTTCTTGAGTTGTATAAGTCCCTTAGATATTTCAATATTAACCTCCTAACAAATAGAGAAGAAAATGGCAACCCACTCCAGTGTTCTTGCCTGGAGAATCCCAGGGACAGGGAAGCCTGGTGGGCTGCCGTCTATGGGGTCACACAGAGTCGGACACGACTGAAGTGACTTAGCAACAACAACAAATAGATGTGAGAGTTGGACTGTAAAGAAAGCTGAGCACCAAAGAATTGATGCTTTTGAACTGTGGTATTGGATAAGACTCTTAAGAGTCCCTTGGACTGCAGGAGATCCAACCAGTCCATCCTAAAAGAGATAAGACCTGGGTGTTCATTGGAAGAACTGATGTTGAAACTCTAATACTTTGGCCACCTGATGTGAAGAACTGACTCATTGGAAAAGACCCTGATTCTTGGAAAGATTGAGGACAGGAGGAGAAGCGGATGACAGAGGATGAGCTGGTTGGATGGCATCACCGACTCAGTGGACATGAGTTTGGTTGAACTCCGGGAGTTGGTGATGGACAAGGAGGTCTGGTGTGCTATGGGGCATGAGGTCTCAAAGAGTTGGACACAACTGAGTGGCTGAACTAAACTGAACAAGTAGATGATTTGCAAATATTTTCTCCCATTTGTAGGTTGTATTTTCATTTTGTTGATTGTTTCTTTTGGTGTATAAAAGCTTTTTAGTTTACTCTAGTTCACTTGTTAATATTTGCTTTTGTTGCCTGTGTATTTGGTATGTGCTGTCCCTTGGACTGCAAGGAGATCCAACCAGTCCATTCTGAAGGAGATCAGCCCTGGGATTTCTTTGGAAGGAATGATACTAAAGCTGAAACTCCAGTATTTTGGCCACCTCATGCGAAGAGTTGACTCATTGGAGAAGACTCTGATGCTGGGAGGGATTGGGGGCAGGAGGAGAAGGGGACGACAGAGGATGAGATGGCTGTATGGCATCACTGACTCGATGAATATGAGTCTGAGTGACCTCCGAGGGCTGGTGATGGATAGGGAGGCCTGGCGTGCTGCAGTTCATGGGGTCGCAAAGAGTCGGACACGACTGAGCGACTGATCTAATCTGATCTGATGCTTAGTCACTCAGTTGTGTCTGACTCTTTGCAACCCCATGGAGTGTAGCCTACCAGTCTCCTCTGTCCATGGGGATTCTCCAGACAAGAACACTGGAGTGGGTTTCCATGCCCTCCTCCAGGGAATTGGCCCAACCCAGGGATCAAACCCAAGTCTCCTGCATTGCAAGAGGATTGTTTACTGACTGAGTCATCCGGTAAGCCAAAGAATATTGGAGTGGGTAGCCTGTCCCTTCTCCAGGGAATCTTCTCAACCAGGAATATAACCAGGGTCTCCTGCATTTCAGTTCAGTTCATTCCAGTTCAGTTCAGTCACTTAGTCGTGTCCGACTCTTCACGACCCCATGAATCGCAGCACTCCAGGCCTCCCTGTCCAACACCAACTCCCGGAGTCACTGAGACTCATGTCCATCGAGTCAGTGATGCCATCCAGACATCTCATCCTCTGTCCTCCCCTTCTCCTCCTGCCCCCAATCCCTCCCAACATCAGAGTTTTTTCCAATGAGTCAACTCTTCGCATGAGGTGGCCAAAGTACTGGAGTTTCAGCTTCAGCATCATTACCTACAAAGAAATCCCAGGGCTGATCTCCTTCAGAATGGAACGGTTGGATCTCCTTGCAGTCCAAGGGACTCTCAAGAGTCTTTTCCAACACCACAGTTCAAAAGCATCAGTTCTTCAGTGCTCAGCCTTCTTCACAGTCCAACTCTCACATCCATACATGACCACAGGAAAGACCATAGCCTTGACTAGACGGACCTTTGTTGGCAAAGTAATGTCTCTGCTTTTGAATATGCTATCTAGGTTGGTCATAACTTTCCTTCCAAGGAGTAAGCATCTTTTAATTTCATGGCTGCAGTGATTTTGGAGCCCAGAAAAATAAAGTCTGACACTGTTTCCACTGTTTCCTCATCTATTTCCCATGAAGTGATGGGACCTGATGCCATGATCTTCGTTTTCTGAATGTTGAGCTTTAAGCCAACTTTTTCACTCTCCTCTTTCACTTTCATCAAGAGGATCTTTACTTCTTCACTTTTTGCCATAAGGGTGGTGTCATCTGAATATCTGAGGTTATTGATATTTCTCCTGGCAATCTTGATTCCCGCTTGTGTTTTTTCCAGTCCAGCATTTCTCATGATGTACTCTGCATATCAGGTGCATTCTTTACCAGCTGAGCTAGCAGGGAAGCCTCCTGAAAGTCACTGCCCAGATCAATGTAAAGGGACTTTCTTCCTATATTGTCATTATTTATTTTATGATTTCAGATGTTATATTTAAGTATTTAATCCATTTTGAGTTCATTTTTGTGAGTGATAGTAATTAAAGAAGTGATTCAATTTCATTTTTCTGTATATGATTCTCAATTTTCCCAACACAATTTTGAAAAGAGATAATAAACAGCTATAAACAGCTTTAGGTAGTATGGACATTTTAACAATATTAATTACTCTGATTTACGAACACAGAATATTTTATTTGTTTATGTCTTCCTCAGTTTCTTTCATCAAAGTCATCTGATTTTCAATATACAGATCTCTTATCTCCTTGATTAAATGTATTTATTGGGACTTTCCAGGTGGCATTAGTGGTAAAGAACTTGCCTTCCAATGCAGGAGACTAAGAGACCCAGGTTTGATCCCTGGGTCATGAAGATCCCCTGGAGAAGGGCATGGTAACCCACTCCAGTATTCTTGCCTGGAGAAGCCCATGGACAGAGGAGCCTTGCAGGCTATGGTCTGTAGGGTCACAAAGGGTTGGACATGACTGAAATGACTTATCACAACAGCACAAATTGTTTTATTAAGTTTGGTGCTTTTATAAGTGGAATTATTCTATTTCTTTTTTCATGTTGTTTGTTATTACTATACAGAAAAGCAAATGATGTTTGAATGATAATTTTGTATCCTGTACTAAATTTGTTGACTATTTGTAACAGTTTTTGGTAGATTTTATATATATATATATATATATATATATATATATATATATATATACACACACACAATCATCAGGAAAGTGAGACTGCTTTACTGTTTTATTCAATTCAATTAAAAAATACAGTTTTGGGTAGATTTTATATATATATATATATATACATATATATATATATATACACACACATAATCATCAGAAAAGTAAGACTGTTTTACTGTTTTATTCAATACTTCTTCATTTCTGATTTGAATGTTTTCTTTTTCTTTTTCTTGCCTAATTACTCTGGCTATGCTATGCTAAGTCACTTCAATCGTGTCCGACTTTGTGCAACCCCATAGATGGCAGCCCACCAGGCTCTCCCATCCCTGGGATTGTCCAGGCAAGAACACTGGAGTGGGTTGCCATTTCCTTCTCCAATGCGTGAAAGTGAAGTCACTCAGTCGTGTCCGACTCTTAGCGACCCCATGGATTGCAGCCTAACAGGCTCCTCCGTCCATGGGATTTTCCAAGCAAGAGTACTGGGGTGGGGTGCCATTGCTTTCTCTGAATTACTCTGGCTAGGATTTTCAAAAGGAGTGATGAGAGTGAACACCTTTGTCTTGTTTTTGATCTCAGAGGAAAAGCTTTTGACTTTTTACCATTGAATACTATGTTGACTGTGGGTTTACTGTCTGTGGCCTTTACTGTGTTGAGACATGTTCCTTCCATACTCAATATTGAGTGCCTTTATCAAGAAAGAATGTTCTATTTTGTTAAATTTTTTTTCTGCATCTATTGAGATGATATTATTTTATCTATCATTCTACTAATGTGATATATAATATTTACTGATTTGTATATGTCAAATCTTTGCACCCAGGGTTAAATCCCATTCAGTCATTGTGTGTGATTATTTTAATGTGTTGTTGAATTAGGTTTGCTTATATTTTGTTGAGAATTTTTGCATCTATATTCATCAGTTATATTGGTCTGTAGTTTTCTTCTATTTTCTAAAGGGTAATCCCTTCAGTTTGGTAGAACTGACTTTATGGAAAAGGTTGCTGTATTGGGCTTGTTTTTATTATTTTCTTATATCTAACCAGTGGTCAATACACCTGCATTAAGGGACTATTTCTTACAGATCTGAGATCTCACAAGTACCAGAGATTATGACCAGAATTTATGATAGCAAAAGTAAAGTCATCCACTATACCACTCTGCTACCTAAAGACCTCAAGAAAATGAGAGTCTTGTTTCTAAAAGTTAACTGTCTATAAGGAAAAAGTGTGAAAAGGGAGGACCATTTTTCTTAAATCTCAAGGAAACAAATTCTTCAATAAAATGCATAACAAGCTAGCTTTAAGTATTATTGTCTATATGCAGAGATAAACATGGGACAGTTGAGCTAAGTGTGGTAAGAGGCATTAGTACATGGTTTTAGGGTTGTCATAGAGACAGATGATTGGCTACAGTTTGACTTGCTCGTTTATCATCCAGAATAGTCTCTAACTGAAAAGCTGATACCAATTAGGATTTAGCAGCTAAACATAAAATATTAACATGCACAGAAGCATCCCAAATTGTCATGGAAAAGGCCAGTTTATCTATTTGTTTGTTTTTATCATTCATTTTTATTTATATTTTATCTATAAATACTTTTTAATAGTATTTAGATGCACATACAATAAAGCAAGAAATTGAGTTAAAATTAGTTTCTTAAAATGATAAGAAGCTAAGATAAAAGTGCATTTAATCTCCAACAGAGCAAATGATTACTTAAATGATCAATATCTGTAGATCAAACATGTTTCTTCTAGAGGGCATGGTTTGAAATTATCATAACGTTAAATAAATAAATAAATAAAATGCATATATTCTTATACAGTGATTCATATAAATAGTATATACAGTTCTTTATAATGTTCAGTCACATGCAAATTTAGTGAAACCCTGGTGGCTCAGCTGGTATAGAATCTGCCTGCAGTACAGGAGATCTGGGTTTGATCCCTGGGTTGGGAAAAAACCCTGGAGAATTCCATGGACAGAGGAGCCTAGTGGGCTACAGTCCATGGGGCTCTAAAGAGTTGGACACGACTAAGCAACTAACACACAACACACAGCTTAGTAATTGATGAAAGGCTGCTACTGCTAAGTCACTTCAGTCGTGTCCAACTCTGTGTGATCCCACAGACGGCAGCCACCAGGCTCCCCCGTCCCTGGGATTCTCCAGGCAAGAACACTGGAGTGGGTTGCCATTTCCTTCTCCAATGCATGAAAGTGAAACGTGAAAGGGCAGTCGCTCAGTTGTGTCCGACTCATAGCGACCCCATGGACTGCAGCCTACCAAGCTCCTCCATCCATGGGATTTTCCAAGCAAAGTACTGGAATGGGGTGCCATTGCCTTCTTTGTGATGAAAGGCAGTGATTCCCAATCCCTGGAAGATGATTTTGCCCTTTCTCCCCTAGGGATATTCAGCAATGTCCAGGGACATTTTTGATGATCAGAGTGCTCCTGGCATCATGTGCTTACAGCCAGGGATGCTGCTACAATATTGGAATGCACAAAACACCTCCTGTAAATACAGATTATCTGGTCTGAAATATCAATACTGAAAATGTTAAAAAAAAAAAAAAAAACAACATTGTTTACAGAATACAGTATATTATTTAGTTGAATTCTTCCACAGATCCCACATGGAGAATTTCCTTTACTTTGAATAATTTTGTCTATAATTAAGAGCAATGTGGTACAACATATAGAAATTATGAAGCAATGCCATACTGTCCCTAAAAACAAAATGTTAAAAATTTTCTTAGAAGAGTGAGAAAAGACAAAGGACTGTTTGTATCTCTTGTAACCTCTATTCTGATATTACATAAAATCAGAAATTCTCCTTAGAATCACCAGAAAAAGGCCACTGATAGTGATTATCTTATATATCTTAATGCTAGAAGTACTGTCATATCATTTTTTTAAAAAATATATATACTTGCTACAGTGTAGACTACCACTTGAATCAGGTTAATTTATTCTATTAATTTATTGAACATCTGATAACTCTGAAGTGAAATGTGAGGTACAGTATCTCAAAACATAGATTGAGAGCTTTAGGTTTGAGAGTTAAATATGGGAAAGCATAGAAGGGAATGCATTTAGGGATTTTAATTTAAAAACATAGATGAAAGTTTTAGGGAAAAGTAAGCATAGGTGCCTTCCATGCTCATCTGAGGAATATTATTACTTTACTACATCTTTTTCAACAACATATCTGATTCCTTTAAAAAATAAAACTGTAATTTCATTAACAAAAACAAAAGCAACATTGTATCATACTCTTCTATCAGATTAGTTGTTCCCAGAAAAAAACAGCATACATACAAAACCAAAGAATATGCTCAGTGGCACTAATATATATCAGCAGCAAAACCAAATAAAAATTGAATAGTATCACGTTTATTATCAGTGTTTAACAGGCTTGCTTAGTCAAAAAGTAGCCAAACAATTTTTTCTTGATTCAAGCAATAGTGAAGATAAAAATCCATATGGTGTTCTTTTATTAGTGTAATTAGAGAAATTGCATAATGTATACTAGACTATAAAAGGTACCAAAAGTGTAAAAACACTAATCAATATAGGTACATGTCATATCTTACTTTAAAGATTACCTAGTCATTTATTTCTGTGTAACAAAATATTTTAATTCTTAGTAGCTTAAAGCAACATTTTCTACTGACATTGTGGACCAGAACCTTAGGAAAGGCTCAGATTCACACTTCTACTCCATGGATGTCATCAGGATCAGGCTGGTCTAGAAGGCCCAAGATATTTTCACTGAAGTGTGGCAGCTTGGTGAACACAGCTAGAAGGCGGGGCACAGATGGGCCCATCTCTCTGTGTTTACTCATGGCTTCCAAATGTGGTCTTCCCAACATAGAATTCAGACTTCTTAAATGGCAGCCAAGGCTCCAAGAGATGAAAGCTAAAGCTGCCAGTCCTCTTAAAGGCTGCACTTTGATCTAGCAAAACATCACTTCTTCTGTATAAAACTAGTCAAAGCTGTCACAGGTCAGCTCCAATTAAAGGGCAAAGAAAATAGACCCACCCTATTTTTCACTTGAGTACTATCAAGTAAATGTAATCACATTTAATCTATAGAATTGTAGTTCATATTTAGTCTCTAACTTGATTTAATAACAGTGTACATGTAATGATCCTAATTAGAAGTAGGCAACAGAGTGAAAAAAGTGTAGTGGATCCTTTGGGATCTTATTCATGCCAATTATTTGTTCATTTAAGCCATATGATTTGTCCAGATATAGTTGACCCATGTGGCATTTCCACCATGTTTTAAAAACAGGACAAGTTTTCTTAAAGAATTAAGATTAGAGTATATAAAATCATCCTATTGTGGAAATCCATGTATATTGAGTTTAGTTTTTTCCTATAGTACAGATTTTGTACTTTAATTCTACTGGTGGCAAATTTGTAGGAAAAGTTATTTTTAAAATCACTTTGGGCTTCCCTGGTGGCTCTGTGGTAAAGAATCTGCCTGCCAATACAGGAGACATGGGTTTGATCCCTGGTCTGGGAAGTTTCATCAGAGGGCAGACACACTGAAACCATAATCACAGAAAACTAGCCAATCTGATCACATGGACCATAGCCTTGTCTAACTTAATGAAACTAAGCCATGCCATGTGGGGCCACCCAGGATGGGCGGGACATGGTGGAGAGGTCTGACAGAATGTGGTCCACTGGAGAAGGGAATGGCAAACCACTTCAGTATTCTTGCCTTGAGAACCCCATGAACAGTATGAAAAGGCAAAATGATAGGATACTGAAAGGGGAACTCCCCAGGTTGGTAGGTGCCCAATATGCTACTGGAGATCAGTGGAGAAATAGCTCCAGACAGAATGAAGGAATGAAGCCAAAGTAAAAACAGTACCCAGGTGTGGATGTGGCTGATGACAGAAGCAAGGTCTATAAGTGCTGTAAAGAGCAATATTGCATAGGAACCTGGAATGTCAGGTCCATGAATCAAGGAAAATTGGAAGTGGTCAAACAGGAGATGGCAAGAGTAAAGGTTGACATTCTAGGAATCAGTGAACTAAAATAAACTGGAATGGGTGAATTTAACTCAGATGACCATTATATCTACTACTATGTGCAGGAATCCCTTAGAAGAAATGGAGTAGCCATCATGGTCAACAAAAGAGTCCAAAATGCAGTACTTGCAATCTCAAAAATGACAGATTGATCTCTCTTCGTTTTCAAGGCAAACCATTCAATATCACGGTAATCCAAGCCTATACCCCAACCAGTAATGCTGAAGAAGCTGAAATTGAACAGTTCTATGAAGACCTACAAGACCTTTTAGAACTAACACCCAAAAAAGATGTCCTTTTCATTATAGGGGACTGGAATGCAAAAGTAGGAAGTCAAGAAACACTTGGAATTACAAGCAAGTTGGCCTTGAAGTACGGAATGAAGCAGGCCAAAGACCAATAGAGTTTTGCCAAGAGAATACACTGGTCATAGCAAACACCCTCTTCCAACAACACAAGAGAAGATTCTACACATGGACATCACCAGATGGTCAACACTGAAATCAGATTGATTATATTCTTTGCAGCCAAAGATGGAGAAGCTCTATACAGTCAGTAAAAACAAGACCAGGAGCTGACTGTGGCCAGATCATGAAGTCCTTATTGCCAAATTCAGACGTAAATTGAAGAAAGTAGGGAAAACCACTAGACCATTCATGTATGACCTAAATCAAATCCCTTATAATCATACAGTGGAAGTGAGAAATAGATTTAAGGGATTAGAACTGATAGACAGAGTGCCTGATGAACTATGGATGGAGGTTCATGACACTGAACAAGAGACAGGGATCAACACCATCCCCATGGAAAATAAATGCAGAAAAGCAAAATGGCTGTCTGGGGGGGGGGGGGCCTTACAAATAGCTATGAAAAGAAGAGAAGTGAAAAGCAAAGGAGAAAAGGAAAGATATAAGCATCTGAATGCAGAGTTCCAAAGAATAGCAAGAAGAGATAAGAAAGCCTTCTTCAGCGATCAATACAAAGAAATAGAGGAAAACAACAGAATGGGAAAGACTAGAGACCTCTTCAGGAAAATTAGAGATACCAAGGGAACATTTCATGCAAAGATGGGCTTGATAAAGGACAGAAATGGTATGGACCTAACAGAAACAGAAGATATTAAGAAGAGGTGGCAAGAATACACAGAAGAACTGTACAAAAAAGATCTTCATGACCCAGATAATCACGATGATGTGATCACTGACCTAGAGCCAGACATCCTGGAATGTGAAGTCAAGTGGGCCTTAGAAAGCATCACTACGAACAAAGCTAGTGGAGGTGATGGAATTCCAGTTGAGCTATTTCAAATCCTGAAAGATGAGGCTGTGAAAGTGTTGCATTAAATATGTCAGCAATTTGGAAAACTCAGCAGTGGCCACAGGACTGGAAAAGGTCAGTTTTCATTCCAATCCCAAAGAAAGGCAAATCCAAAGAATGCTCACACTACCGCACAGTTGTCCTCATCTCACAAGCTTCTAGTAAAGTAATGCTCAAAATTCTCCAAGCCAGGCTTCAATAATAAGTGAACCCTGAACTTCCAGATGTTCAAACTGGCTTTAGGAAAGGCAGAGGAACCAGTGATCAAATAGTCAACATCCGCTGGATCATGGAAAAAGCAAGAGAGTTCCAGAAAAATATCTGTTTCTGCTTTGTCGATTATGCCAAAGCCTTTGACTGTGTGGATCACAATAAACTGTGGGAAATTCTGAGAGAGATGGGAATACCAGACCACCTGACCTGCCTCTTGAGAAACCTACATGCAGATCAGGAAGCAACAGTTAGATCTGGACATGGAACAATAGACTGGTTCCAAATAGGAAAAGGAGTTTGTCAAAGCTGTATATTGTCACCCTGCTTATTTAACTTATATGCAGAGTACATCATGAGAAACGCTGGGATGGAAAAAGCACAAGCTGGAATCAAGATTGCCAGTAGAAATATTAATAACCTCAGATATGCAGATGATACCACCCTTATGGCAGAAAGTGAAGAAGAACTAAAAGACTCTTGATGGAAGTGAAAGTGGAGAGTGAAAACAGTTGGCTTAAAGTTCAACATTCAGAAAACGAAGATCAGGACATCTGGTCCCATCACTTCATGGCAAATAGATGGGGAAACAGTGGAAACAGTGGCTGACTTTATTTTTCTGGGCTCCAAAATCACTGCAGATGGTGACTGCAGCCATGAAATTAAAAGACGCTTACTCCTTGGAAAGAAAGCTATGACCAACCTAGATAGCATATTCAAAAGCAGAGACATTACTTTGCCAACAAAGATCCATCTAGTCAAGGCTATGGTTTTTCCAGTGCTCATGTATGGATGTGAGAGATGGACTGTTAAGAAAGCTGTGCGCTGAAGAATTGATGCTTTTGAACTATGGTGTTGGAGAAGATTCTTGAGAGTCCTTTGGACTGCAAGGAGATCCAACCGGTCCATTCTGAAGGAGATCAGCCCTGGGATTTCTTTGGAGGGAATGATGCTAAAGCTTAAAGTCCAATACTATGGCCACCTCATGAGAAGTGTTGCCTCATTGGAGAAGACTCTGATGCTGGGAGGGATTGGGGGCAAGAAGAGAAGGGGACAACAGAGGACGAGATGGCTGGATGGCATTACCAACTCAATGGACTTGAGTTTACGTGAATTCCAGGAGTTGATGATGGATAGGGAGGCCTGGCGTGCTGCCATTCATGGGGTCGCAAAGAGTCAGACATGACTGAGCGCCTGAACTGGACTGAACTGAACTAGGAAGATTTGATATGCCAGGAAACAACTAATCCTGTGTGTTACAGCTAATTGAGGCTGTGCTCTGGAGCCTGGGGGAGCCCGCAACTGCTGAGTCATGTGCTGCAATTACCAAAGCCTGTGCATCCTAGAGTCTGTGATCTGCAACAAGAGAATTCACTGCAATAAGAAGCCCATACACCAAAGCTACACAGTAGCCCCCACTTGCCACGGCTACAGAAGAACCTGTGCAGCAACAAAGACCCAGCAAAGACAAATATAAAATAAGTAAAATCACTGAGTAATTGTCAGCAAGCATAAAAAAAGCACATATGTATATGTGTATACAGACACACACATATGTATGAATATACATACATATGCATGCTGCTAAGTCACTTCAGTCATGTCCGACTATGTGCGACCCCACTGAGAGCAGCCCACCAGGCTCCACCATCCCTGGGATTCTCAAGGCAAGAACACCAGAGTGGGTTGCCATTTCCTCCTCCAATGCATGAAAGTGAAAAGTGAAAGTGAAGTCACTCAGTCCTATCCAACTCTTAGCGATGCCATGGACAGCAGCCTACCAGGCTCCTCCATCCATGGTATTTTCCAGGCAAGAGTACTGGAGTGGGGTGTCATCGCCTTCTCCATACATATGCATATATATATGTAAATATATATACATGCATATAGGAATATAAATAAACATACCATACACACACACACTATATATATATGAATATAAATTGACCATCCAATGGCTCATAAGTCTTTAAGAAACAGTTATACCATAGTATTTTACTTTTCAATATTTACATATAGGGTAAAACAGTAAAGGAACTTCAAAAGAGGGCTTCCCCAATATGGCTAGAGATCCAGTTTTTTGATCAGAGGTAACATTCTCTATTACTGCAGCTTTTGACTTACAGCTTCAAATAAGCTTTGAAAAATATAATAGAACATCCTTAATTAAATCCCCCAAACTCACATTCATGGATAAATAATAATCCATCAGCAATTTTATTCTCCAACTGTACACCATAGAACTTGACAGTCTTAATCACTTCAGCCATTTATACCTTCCTTTTGGCTTTATTTCAGTCAAGCCATTTAGTGGAGTTTATCTAAATTACTGTATCTTTCTTCTTATCACACATTCAGAGCTGTAACATAGAAACTAATTTCAGGTGCAAAATAGAATATCGCAGAGGCCCAGACATCAGTAGTACAGGCGCATTAGAATGAAAAGTTACCTGTCACTGGTGGATATTTGTCTCTGTAATGAGCTGAGAGGTAAAAGGAACTGTGGCTATAAAAAAAATTAGGAGATACCAGTAGAATTGCAGAATCCTCACTCAGAAAGACAATAGACTCCTGAATCCAAGCTCTGGAGATGAGCACATCACCAATAAAAAAATATTTTGAAATATGTTCTACTACTTGTTTTAGATAAAGATAATCTTTTGGTAAAGATAATCTAAAACAGAGGAAAATTCCCCTATCTTTGCTAAAATACCATATCATGTAGACACAGTGTTTCAGTAGAAGCAATTTTATCACTTATAACAATATTGCTCAACATGACATAATTCTCAAAAGGCTGAATGACATCCTAATAGCACTGTGTGACTGATATATATATATATATACATATATACATTTTTAACACACAGTCAAAAAAGATACTAATGCCAAATTCACCTATTTTGGAAACATGGACTTTTTTATGCTTTTAACTCTAAACTGTTCCAAAGTGGCCACATTGGCTCAGATTTTAATGTAAATGTTATATAGATACCATTCCACATATATCATCATCAAAAGACCAGCTTATTTCTGAAACTAATATCTCATTTATAGGTGGCAGGGAATGGATCACTCACTTGGTTGCCTAGCTTCTCTCCAGCATCACGTCTTGCCTTTTGAAAGCTTCTTTCTTTCTGCTCCAGCAAAACTTGACTACTTTCTATTCCCTTAATATGTAGTATCATCTTTTCTTCAGAGAATTTCAAGCATATTTTCCTAAGAGTTTGGAGGTGTGGATTTCTGTTGGTAGTGACTTTCCTATGTCTTGAACATTGTGATTAACAGGCTGGGCTCTGACATCAAATGCGTAGTTTTGAATCCTTTTCTGCCACTTGGTGGTGCTTCCCAGGTAGTTCAGTGGTAAAGAATCCACCTGCCAATGTAGGAGATGAGGATCTCTCCTGGATCAGAAATATCCCCTGGAGTAGGAAATGGCAACCCACTCGAATATTCTTGCCAGGGTATTTCCACAGACAGAAGAGCCTGGTGGGTTACAGTCCATGGGGTCACAAAGATTGACACGACTGAGTGACTGAACATGCATATGTCACTACTTGATACTTGCATAATTTGGGGAAAATTACTTAAGTTAGTCATTACTGGGACTTAGTTTCCTTATCTGAAAATGGACTAAATATTATACCAATCTCTAGAATTACTGAGATAATAAACTGAAATTATACAGACAAAGTAGTGGTATTTGTGGTTACCATTAAAGCTCTTTTTCTTCATAGTTATAGCTTCTGGGTAGTGAAACTACCTCTGCTGTTTTGCCAGTGTCCCTATATAGAGGCTGATATTATCCGAAACTGAAGCAAAAGATCTGAGAGCATTTAGCTTTGTTTGCTTTCTAACAGAATGCACACATTCCTAATTTGAGGAGCTGAAAAGCATGATGAGTCTCCTGTTGTGTTTCAGAACAGATCAGATCAGATCAGTCACTCAGTCGTGTCCGACTCTTTGCAACCCCATGAATAGCAGCACGCCAGGCCTCCCTGTCCAACACCGACTCCCAGAGTTCACTCAGACTCACGTCCATCGAGTCAGTGATGCCATCCAGACATCTCATCCTCGGTCGTCCCCTTCTCCTCTTGTCCCCAATCCCTCCCAGCATCAGAGTCTTCTCCAATGAGTCAACTCTTCACATGAGGTGGCCAAAGTACTGGAGTTTCAGCTTTAGCATCATTCCTTCCAAAGAAATCCCAGGGCTGATCTCCTTCAGAATGGACTGGTTGGATCTCCTTGCAGTCCAAGGGACTCTCAAGAGTCTTCTCCAACACCACAGTTCAAAAGCATCAATTCTTCGGTGCTCAGCCTTCTTCATAGTCCAACTCTCACATCCATACATGATCACAGGAAAAACCATAGCCTTGACTAGACGGAACTTTGTTGGCAAAGTAATGTCTCTGCTTTTGAATATGCTATCTAGGTTGGTCATAACTTTCCTTCTAAGGAGTAAGCGTCTTTTAATTTCATGGCTGCAGTCACCATCTGCAGTGATTTTGGAGCCCAAAAAACTAAAGTCTGACACTGTTTCCGCATCTATTTGCCATGAAGTGATGGGACCGGATGGCATGATCTTCGTTTTCTGAATGTTGAGCTTTAAGCCAACTTTTTCACTCTCCACTTTCACTTTCATCAAGAGACTTTTTAGTTCCTCTTCACTTTCTGCCATAAGGGTGGTATCATCTGCATATCTGACGTTATTGATATTTCTCCCAGCAATCTTGATTCCAGCTTGTGTTTCTTCCAGCCCAGCGTTTCTCATGATGTACGCTGCATATAAGTTAAATAAGCAGGGTGACAATATATAGCCTTGACAAACTCCTTTTCCGATTTGGAACCAGTCTATTGTTCCATGTCCAGTTCTAACTGTTGCTTCCTGACCTGCATACAGGTTTCTCAAGAAGCAGATCAGGTGGTCTGATATTCCCATCTCTTTCAGAATTTCCCAGTTTATTGTGATCCACACAGTCAAAGGCTTTGGCATAGTCAATAAAGCAGAAATAGATGTATTTCTGGAACTCTCTTGCTTTTTCCATGATCCAGTGGATGTTGGCAATTTGATCTCTGGGTTCTCTGCCTTTTCTAAAACCAGCTTGAACATCAGGAAGTTCACGGTTCACATATTGCTGAAGTCTGGCTTCGAGAATTTTGAGCATTACTTTACTAGCATGTGAGATGAGTGCAACTGTGCAGTAGTCTGAGCATTCTTTGGCATTGCCTTTCTTTGGGATTGGAATGAAAACTGACCTGTTGTGTTTACTTATATACTATTGCTGAGATTGTTAAAAAAGGTTTCTTTCCAGCATCTATGTTCAGTAGGTTGTCCCAGGTTGGAAGGAAAGCAGAAACTGATACAAAGAAGCTCATCATGTTGTTCCACCTTATAAGTTGTCCCCCTGATAAACTCTGAGTGAAAGCAGGCAAAACTCTCAGTTCTCATTCTCCTTTGCCTGTGTGTGTTAGCATCTAAAATAATAGTTACTTCAACAGAGTATACTATTTTTTGCTTGAACTTAACAATAAATGGAATGTCCTGAAAAGTGGTTGTATTTGTGGGGTGGTGCTCACTAGTTTCTTTCTTATGTTTCCTATTTGCATTGAATTGAAAATTCTAATGTCTTTATAGGACTTATGTATTTTTGGACTAATCATATTATATCCTATTCTAGTGCTAATTTATATTCTTCCATGATTTCTTTTTTCAGAAAAGAAGAAAATGAGATGTGGTTTATGAAATGATCATGGAATGTTTCAAAGAAGTATATTTTGTATTTTATTTGTGTATAATTTCATAAAGGATATTAGTTCCATACTTACTTAAAACTGAAGACTAATAATTGTGGAGTTGAATTTGAAATATTGTCCTACAGTACTCCCATCTCATATTTGACACATGGTAAAGTTCATATAAATTTATATTTATATGTATATGATGCATTTTATTCACAATATAGAATATTACCCTTACAATTTTAGAGGAATCGTTACTCACATACACCAAATACTTAAGAGCACAAGAGTTTTGATGCCAATATTAGTTTATAACTTTATGCTCAGATTTCAATTTAAGAAGACCCAAAAAGATAAAGCCTTAAGGTTTAAAGATATTTTAAAAACACCGTAGTGACCATAGTGGACAATGGAAGATCATTTTGATAAAGCCATGTATCACATTTCCCAGGCCCAGAGGTAGAGGTGCTTTTCCTGACCAAATATATCACAAACTAACTGATTAGTACAATGTGTTGACACCTTTATTTGAATTTGTTTGTGAATTGACTGCACCCAAGAGAGTGCCAGAAAAACATCTATTTCTGCTTTATTGACTATGCCAAAGCCTTTGACTGTGTAGATCACAATAAACTGTGGGAAATTCTGAAAGAGATGGGAATACCAGACCACCTGATCTGCCTCTTCAGAAATCTGTACGCAGGTCAAGAAGCAACAGTTAGAACTGGACATGGAACAACAGACTGGTTCCAAATAGGAAAAGGAGTTCGTCAAGGCTGTATATTGTCACCCTGCTTATTTAACTTATATGCAGAGTACATCATGAGAAACGCTGGGCTGGAAGAAACACAAGCTGGAATCAAGATTGCTGGGAGAAATATCAATAACCTCAGATATGCAGATGACACCACCCTTATGGCATCAAGTGAAGAGGAACTAAAAAGCCTCTTGGTGAAAGTGGAGAGTGAAAAAGTTGGCTTAAAGCTCAACATTCAGAAAACGAGGATCATGGCATCCGGTCCCATCACTTCATGGCAAATAGATGGGGAAACAGTGGAAACAGTGTCAGACTTTAGTTTTTTGGGCTCCAAAATCACTGCAGATGGTGATTGCAGCCATGAAATTAAAAGACGCTTACTCCTTGGAAGGAAAGTTATGACCAACCTAGATAGCATATTCAAAAGCAGAGACATTACTTTGCCAACAAAGGTCCATCTAGTCAAGGCTATGGTTTTTCCTGTGGTCACGTATGGATGTGAGAGTTGGACTATGAAGAAGGCTGAGCGCACAAGAATTGATGCTTTTGAACTGTGGTGTTGGAGAAGACTCTTGAGAGTCCCTTGGACTGCAAGGAGATCCAACCAGTCCATTCTGAAGGAGATCAGCCCTGGGATTTCTTTGGAAGGAATGATGCTAAAGCTGAAACTCCAGTACTTTGGCCACCTCATGAGAAGACTTGACTCATTGGAGAAGACTCTGATGCTGGGAGGGATTGGGGGCAAGAGGAGAAGGGGATTACAGAGGATGAGATGTCTGGATAACATCACTGACTCGATGGATGTGAGTCTCAGTGAACTCCGGGAGTTGGTAATGGACAGGGAGGCCTGGCGTGCTGCAATTCATGGGGTTGCAAAAGTCGGACACGACTGAGCGACTGATCTGATCTGATCTGATATTAATTGTTATCATAATAGTAAAGCTCCATAGAGAATATCATGATCATTAGGTAGTGCAAATTTAGAAAGAAGGCCTAGGAATTTTATTCCAATAAATATTCTATATGAATGCAATTGTTTGTTCCTCAATAACACAGAACATCTCATATTCAATGTTGGTTCTAGCGTGATAACTGGATAAAGTATCTTTTAGAAATGTGTGTTAAATGAATACTAGTCTTTGATTGTATGCACTTGTTATGAGTTGAACTGTGCTCCCCCGAAACTGATATGTTAAAGTCCTAACTCCTAGCACCTCAGATATAAGTACCTCAGTTATTTGGGCTACTTATTTGGAGATAAGGTCTTTACAGAGATAATCAAGTTAAAGGAGTTCATTAGGGTGGACCCTACTCTAATATCACTGATGTCCTTATAAATCGAAGAAATTCTGATATAGAGACACATGCACAGGGTGAATGCCACCTAAAAGTGAAGATAGCCATCAGTAAGTCAACACAGAGAGACCTGGGATATATCCTTCTCTCACTATCCTCACATGGAATGAACTGCTAGAGGCTTGACTTTGAACTTCAAGCTTCCAAACCTGTGAGGCAATTATTTCTGTGAGGTGAGCCTCCAGTTTGTAGTGCTTTGTTACAACTTCTCTAGCAAATTAATAAAGCACTCTAAAATGCAAACACTTGAAATGGGTAAACTAAATCTCACAAGCCAAAAAAAAAAAAAAAATAGGTAAATTAATAATCAAGTCTTGTTGACTGATAAGTGTTGGCCAATTTAAGAGAAGCATCATCCTACCTCAAGTTAACCATGAAGTTTGCAACTAGAGTAGCAGATGTTAATCTTGTATCCCATCATACTGCCATGTTGCCATGGGTTGCAAGTGATATTAAAGCATACTTTTATTAAAAATATGAGTCATAAATTGGCGAATGATATATATTTCAAAAGAGGTTCAGCAGATTCTCACAGGTCTAATACTATAATCACCAAGATGGTAGAAAATTCTGGTTGGACTCTGTCCAATGATAAAGAATGAATTTATGAAAACTTGAAATTTATCTATTAAAAAACCTGACAATCTCAGACTCAACATAGGGATAAAAAAAAATGACATACTTCATTAGTGTCTGAGGTTGTTATTGTGTTTACAACCATCTAGTCAACAATTCCTAGTGACATAACCATGAAAAATTTTAAATTGTATTCAGCTTGTTTTGTGAAAGACATCAGTAAAATAAGTAACAGTATATTTTAGAAAGATTTCTGGTAAGAGGAGACTGAAATAAAAATCTAGATTTTCAAAAAGTAGCACTTGGTTTTGTTACAAAATCTGTTCTGTAGAAGAGTTTATTCCCTGAAATTTCAAGGTTTGTTTCCCACTTTTAGCACTGCCCTTTCAGCCATGTGCGAAAAAAAGGCAGAATATGGAGAAGGATGCAGAAACTCCAGTGACTCCAGCTACTCTAAGAAATATTAGAATTGATTATATAGCTTTAAGAAAGTGAGATACTATTTTCAAATTAAAGAAAAAAATCTATGTGATGCTATATATAGTACAAAGAATAGAAAAAGAAGAAAGAGTCAGAGAGAGGATAGCAGATTCCTGTTTTGTTTTAATACAATTGCAATGATTGAGGTATCATACACTTTTCTTGTGTTAGTTCACTTATTGGGTATATGGACAGCAAGGGGTAGATTCACCAATCCAAAGTCTATGGAAATCTGCATAGAAAATTCTGCTGCACAAATTTGCTTAACTGAAATGTATGCACATGTGCTGTGTAAAATTAATGACTCTGCTAAATATTTAAATGTTCATAAAGTATTTCAACAGCTGCTTCCTTCGTAGAGAATTTTTTTTTTAATTCGTGAATTCCAGTATTTTGAAGGGGGACAACATACACATATGCTTTCTTATGAGATTTCTTATTATTGAATAAGTATAACATTTATTAAAGTATTTCCATTCTACAAAAAGAATTAAGTGAAATTATTTTAGAAAGCTTCTATGAACTCCATCCAAAGATAGGAATAAAATTTAAGAGGATTTCATTCTCAGCTTTCTTATTGGTAAGTCTGTGTTTAAAACACTAACTAAATGTTCAATGTATCCAGTATTTTAGTTTCTTTACCGTGAAAAACAGAGCCTAAGAACAAGCTTCATTGCAGGTTCTTTATTTTTGGAAATGGTATACGTGGTGTGGAATTGAAAGCAGTGAAACCAGGAAGGAATGAAAGGCTATTGAAGTGTGAGTTCACTAATGGGTCAACACTTTGGACAACAGGAGCTTATCACACTGAGACCTTTAAAAAATGAAACACCACAAAGTTGTTCACCTAGGGAATAGGAAAAGAACATTTATTTACCAGCTACTATCTTCATTAACCAACAGTCATCCCGTGAACTTTTCATTCCTTTGCACTTCTAGATTATGCATGATTATGTACTAAAAGGCTGAAAAAATCTAAGGCAGAAATACAGCTGAGCAAATCTGTTAGGATATACACCAACAGGAAGCTAGCTGTGCAGAAATAGAGTAAAAGGTATGCTAACTGAATGGGAAACAAGGCTAAAGAGGTTTCTAACATACACAAAGTGTAACATTTGTATAAATATTGATTATTTTGTCATCTGATGGCTATTGCTTTGTTTTCAACAGTAATAAAACTTTTTGTGATAAAAAACAAGTTTAAGTAAATATCAATTAAGATGTTAATTTATTATATTAGAGGTAAAATATGAATAGATTTTGAAAGCATGATTCTTGCCTTGTGTTTTTTACACTCAAATACTTTCTAAGGTCAGGTAGGTAATATGAGGAGTACAGGAAACTTAGACCACAGGATTGATGAAAACTGCGACAAACCAAAAAGCATATACCCTGTTTAAGGGTGTTATCTGCTTCTCAGCACCTTCCCTTCTTTGCTAATTAAAAATACTGACTTTGGATTGTTGCATCATCTGATTTTTAGGAAAATCAAAATCTGAATTTTATGAGAAATTTCGGTTTTTAAAATCTCAGAAGAAAAAATAATTTTCAAGCTGATAACCACCCATAGGTTGCTAAGTATTGATACAAAGTTTAATTACTCATTATAAATTCTGTATACTGCTGCTGCTGCGTCACTTCAGTCGTGTCCAACTCTGTGTGACCCCATAGATGGCAGCCCACCAGGCTCCCCCGTCCCTGGGATTCTCCAGGCATTCTGTATACTAGAAACTGAATATTATAATTAAAATTTTAATTATATTCTTTCTTCACTCCCAATATTTCAAACAAAATCTTGACTTCTTATATGCATTTTTTTTACTTACATGTGCTTGCAGGACAATAAAGAGCTTGAAAATTTAATGAAAGTAGTCTATACATTGACCAAAGATGATGAAGTGTCATGAACCAAGCCTGAATCAATCAGTTGATTCCCTGAAGCCTGATCGATCAATCATCAAGCAACTGAGCAAATAAGCACTAAAGCAATCATATAAAATAATGTCCAGCTTTGGCTAAATAAGATTGAGAAAGTCAGAAGCTGGCTTTCATTTGACCCAATGTTGAGACTACAATTTCCAGAAAGAAATTTTCAACTTGGTGACTTGATGATTTGTCCACTAGTGGCTATTGTAGTGCTAAAATTCAAAAAGCATACTTTTATTTTACCTCTTGTAAGTTTTCAGTAATAATCAAGAATTTTAAGGTATTTTTTGTTCTATATCATTGTGACTTTCAAAGTATAAGGTACATGGTATTTTCAATTATTACTAAGTCTCAGTGTGTTAATAGGTAGTATAGGGGAGATAAGACAGGAACAAATGTTTGATAATTAAAAAAAAAAAAAAAAAAACTTGCCTTGACATTGCTAGTTTCTCATGAATTAGGACAGATCTTTGGAATTCCTTTGCATGAGTAGCCTATGTACATAAGCCTTCTTAATAAAACGAGATTAAACTTAACAGTTTCCTGGAAAGTAGTTCTGCTTTACCCTTGTAAATCTTCAACATAATTCTGATCCAACTTCATATGTGTCAGTTCAGTGTTGAAAAGAAAACTGATTTCGTACTGATCCAAGATCAACAATTCAATAAGCTTGTGTCTGTTGAGATTCAGTCTTGTTTTAAGTATATAGGCATCTTAAGTCCTTCATAAAGCATGTCAGTAGGATGCCTGGCAATGCAAAGTATGCTAGGATAAAGTGGGCATTTGCTTTGGAAGTTCTCCTTCTCTTTCTTTGTTTTTCCCTGTTCCCCAAGTCTACTTCATCCTACCTTTCATAATCTCTAGTGAGCACACTCACATACGTGATTTTGTGTGACACTTTCACACATATGCACACACACATTTTACTCCTCTGATTCTACTCTGGGGACTATTCCAATTGCCTCTGAATCAGTGATGCTGTTCATGAATATTTGAAAGCAAAGCACTGTCTACATCTGTGGATTTATAGTGATTTCCTGATCCCACTAAAACTCCACTTTCTCTCTTCAATGTTAGCTGTAATCCTTCCTTTGTTCTACCACAGGAAATACAAGAAATCAAATTAAATTGATTCTTTGAAATGTTTGAAGGCTTATTCTTCTCTTAGGTATTAGAGTGGCTTCATCATTCATTAAAGGATACTTTTGAAATTCCATTCGTATTACCTAGCATTGTGTAATCCTAAAAATGATAGCTGATTTCTATTTGAACAAAGCACTTCTCCCTTAGGCAGCGGCATAGGTCTGCACTGCTGAGTTTATTTTTCTACATAATTCAAAAGAACAGAAGATACTCATGGAGAGCTGCAAAGTAAATAAAAAGAGCTCTTCAGTAAATCACAAAATTATGCTCTTTCTTGTAGGATCAATATTGCCTTTTTTCAAATTGAGGTGTATGGACTACAAATAATAATATATTTACCCAAGTGTTTAGAGAATTATTTTTTAAAACATCATAAGCTTGTTTTTTAGCTCCTTTGGTTTGCCATGTTAACTAAGCAAGTGAACTACATTTAACCTGAAAGGAAAAGTGGCCCAAACTTCATCAGTTAAGAGGGTAATAAATTAGAAACTGACCTACCTCAGAAATGGTGAGTTAGTGTCTGTGTGAAACTCTCCTTTCTAATGCTGGATTGCTAGATGTCCATTCCCATTCACCCTCTACTTTGATTCACAATTAATTCAACACAACAACTGCTTCATGATTAAAGTAGTTCAGGAATACATGATACATATCACTTGCCCCTTCTTTGCTTTAATCATTGTGTTTTAGTTTTCTTTTATTGGTGTGTTCATTTTTTTCTTTCAGTTAGTATTACATAGAACTCAACTCTGGAGAAGGAAATGGCAACCCACTCCAGTATTCTTGCCTGGAGAATCCCGTATACAGAGGAGCCTGGTGGGCTTCTGTCCATGGGGTTGCACAGAGTCAGACATGGCTGAAGTGACTTAGCATGCATGCATGCATTGGAGAAGGAAATGGCAACCCACTCCAGTATTCTTGCTTGGAGAATCCCAGGGACAGAGGAGCCTGGTGGGCTGTCATCTATGGGGTCGCACAGAGTTGGACAAGACTGAAGCGACTTAGCAGCAGCAGCAGAAATCAACTCAATAATATTGTTTTTACATCTGCATTAAAAATTAGTAGCAATGAAATTACACACAGAAACTCAGTGGTTATTTTATAAAATATCCATTTTATTGTTTAGGATTTTGTATGTCAGGGATTATGGGCTCAGATTATCAGATGCTCTGTTTCTTTTGGGATCCAGGATGATTTCATAGGGGGACCAAATACCACCTGTCTTCTGTGGTACATTGATTCTGTTCGTGACCTCCCACTCTCTCCATGAAAATTATCACCATTAAGGAGTTGAGAATAATATTTTATACTTGGTAGATTAGATTTAAGAATTAACATAGAAACGTAAGGCCTTGTAAATGTTAAGCTCAAAGTCATATTAATGATACTTCTGCAGCATTTTAGTAGTTAAAACAAGTCACTGACCCAGCCCAGATTCAAGTGGAGGGGAAAACAATCTACTTCTTAATGTGCAGAGTGGAATATGTGTACAGAAATGAAGATATTGTTTATAGCCATCTTTGCAGCCAATTTACCACAATATATTATATGTGTGTGTGTGTGTAGATAGATATAGTATTTTATGTCTTAAAAGTTTTTTTTTTTGCTAGTATATGGAAATGCAAATTTTTTATGTTTACTTTTGTATCTAGTGATTTTGCTAAATCTAGTTATAAGAGATTGTTAGCTGATTCTTTAGATAGATATCCATCAATCTTTATATGATGTTCAATGGGGTTCTGACTTTTACTTTTGATTAATTGGTGGTTATTCATGCTTAGCCTTTATCATTCTCCATTGCATCATGAGCACTTGGGAAGAGCCTTCCAATTCTATCATTTTTATAACTAGCAGTTCCTCTAAAGTCTCAAAAGCCTGAGATACTATAATATAACAGCAATGGTTCATACCAGTAAACGGCTCCACTGTTACAACTTGCCACAGGCTCTTCTGCACTTTTCCGTCTACAAGCAATGCCTTTTTCATTGCCATCCAGCTGGAAGGTGATACAGTTCCAAAATAACATTTTGATATCTGTTTTCCTGGAACAAGTGTCTTAGAACAAGTTCCCTAGAAAATAGACTCTGAGATGAGGATTTGGGAGGTGCCCTCAGGATCCGCATCTGTGTGAGGAATAGAGGAAGTAAGATGCACAAAGGAAGGAGTAGAGTCATGATGAATGGTAACAAAGGTCTCAGCTAACTCCGTGGGGAACCTCTGAGCCGGGGATGTCCCTTCATATGGGCCAGATACTGACGGCCCTGCATCAGCCGGTCATTGGAGGCAGGCAGCCTTCGGAATGGAGGAGTGACCTTGGGTGGGACGTGTCTTTGATGCAGAGAAATTCCTGAAGCAGGACTGAGCTAAGAGGCTTGGGTTGCCAGCATCTCCAGAACCTAAGAAAGTGAGTGACAGTACTGAAGGGGAGATTTGAGATGTCCACACAGTAGTCACTACCCTTGGATTCCAATCACAATTATGTTAGACTTTTTCATTGTATCTCATATGTCTCTTATACCCTTCTTTTTTTTTCATCCTTTCCCTTTGTAAATAAATCAGGATTATTTTACTCACATTTTCAAGTCACCAATCTCTTCTATTCTGTCCAATCCATTACTCAGCTTATATAGTGGGCTCTTAGTTATTGCATACTTTATATTTTAGACTTTTGATTATTTTTCTTCATTTTCATCTCTCTGATGCAATTCTTTTATTGTCATTTTGAACGTTTTCATCACATTTAGTTTAAGTACCTGTCTAAAAATTCCATTATCTAGATGACCTATGAGTTTATTTTCGTTGTCTGTGTTATTCTTATGCTATTTTTCCTTCATATGCCCCGTGATGTTTTATTTTATACAGCATATTAGCGTGGGATTCCATCCCTAATAAAAGATCATACACTGGATGGCTTAACCAAGAGTACTTTATTTCTCACAGTTCTGGAGGCTAGAAGTCCAAGAAGGAGATGCCAGCTGACTTATTTCCCCACTTTTTTTCCCAGAAGAATGTTTCCTTGCTGTGTCCTCAGATGGCATACAGAAAGGGGACTCCGGTCTCTCTTTCTTTCCTCAACAGGACCCTAATTTCACCATGGAACTCCACCCTCATGATCTAATTTAAGCCTAACTACTTCTCAAAATCCTATTTCTACCTATCATATTTGACTTTAGGGCTTCAACATTTGAATTTGTGTGGGAAACAAACATTCTGTCCATAACACTGGATGTTGTGGGGAGGGGCGGGGGGGACACTAAAGTAGCTGCAGAGAAGATTCTATCTTCTAGCATTCAACTAGATTAGAAAAAACACTTTAATCCAAACAGTGACTACACAGGCTAGCAGGTGGGAATCAGATATTATTGTTTACTTCTGTTTTTCCCTCACTCTGGAATAAAACCTAAGAGTCTACCAACTAGAGTTTAGGGTGTTTAGCTTACCTGTTTTCCATCTATTTGGTTGTTGTTGTTCATTCATTCAGGCATAACAGACTCTTTGCAACTACCTGAACTGCAGCATGACAGACTTTCTTATCCTTCACCATCACCTGGAGTTTTTTCAAACTCATGTCCATTGAATCATTGATGCCATCCAATCATCTCATCCTCTGTCATCCCCTTCTCCTCATGCCTTCAATCTTTCCCAACATTAGGGTCTTTTCCAATGATTCCACCCTTTGCACCAGGTGGCCAAAGTATTAAAGCTTCAGCATCAGTCCTTCTAGTGGATATTCAGGGTTAATTTCCTTTAGGACTGATTGGTTTGATCTCCTTGCTGTCCAAGGGATTCTTAAGAGTCTTCTCCAGCAACACAGTTTGAAGGCATCAGATATTTAGTGGTCAGCCTTTTTTACTGTCCAGCTCTCATATCCATACATGACTATTGGAAAACCATAGCGTTGACTAGACAGATCGTTGTCGACAAAATACTGTCTGGTTTTTAATACGCTGTCTAGGTGTGTCACTGCTTTTCTTCCGCAAAAATCTTTAAATTTCATGGCTGTAGTCACCATCTTCAGCGATTTTGGATCCAAAGAAAATAAATTCTCTCTGTTTCCATTGTTTCCCCATCTATTTTCCATGAAGTGATGGGACCAGATGCCATGATCTTAGTTATTTGAATGTTGATTTTTAAGCCAACTTTTTCACTCTCCTCTTTTACTTTCATCAAGCAGCTCTTCAGTTCTTCTTTGCTTTCTATCATAAGGGTGGTGTCATATGACTATCTCAGGTTATTGATATTTCTCCCAGAAATCTTGATTCCAGCTTGTGCTTCACCAAGCATGGCATTTTGCGTAATATAAACTGCATAGAAGTTAAATAAGCAGGGTGATAATATACAGCTTTGACATACTCCTTTCCCAATTTTGAACCAGTCCATTGTTCCATATCTGGTTCTAACTATTGCTTCTTGACCTGAATACAGAAGGCAGGTAAGGTGGTCTGGTATTCACATCTCTTTAAGAATTTTCCACAGTTTATTTTGATCCATACAGTCAAAATCTTTAGTGTAGTAAATGAAGCATAAATAGATGTTTTTCTAGAATTCTCTTGTTTTTTCTATGATCCAAAGAATGTTGGCAATTTGATCTCTGATTCTTCTGCCTTTCCTAAATCCAGCTTGTGCATCTGGGAGTTCTTGGTTCACATACTGTTGAAGCCTAGCTTGAAGGATTTTGAGCATTACTTTGCTAGCATGTGAAATGAGTAGAATTGTGTGCTAGTTTGAATATTCTTTGTCACTGCCTTTCTTTGGCATTGGAATGAAAACTGACCTTTTCCAGTCCTGTGGCCACTGCTGAGTTTTGCAAATTTGCTGGTATATTGAATACAACACTTAAGCAAACTCTTCTTTTAGGATTTGAAATAACTTAGCTGGGATTCCATCACCTCCATTAGCTTTGTTCATAGTGATGCTTCCTAAGGCCCTCTTGACCTCGGACCCCAGGATGTCTGGCTCTAGGTGTATGATCACACCATCATGGTTATCTGGGTCATTAAGATGTTTTTGGATCATTCTTCAGTATATTCTTGCCACCTCTTCTTAATATCTTCTGCTTCTGTTAGGTCCATACCATTTCTGTCCTTTATTGGGCTGTCTTTGAATAAAATTTTCCTTTGGAGTCTCTAATTTTCTTGAAGAGATCTCTAGTCTTTCCCATTTTATTGTTTTCCTCTATTTCTTTGGATTGTTCAGTTAGAAAGCCTTTCTTATCTCTCATTGCTATTCTCTGGAACTCTGTATTGAGATGGACATATCTTTCCTTTTCTCCTTTACCTTTAGCTTCTCTTCTTTTCTCAGCTATTTGTAAGGCCCCCTCAGTCAACCACTTTGCCTCTCTGCATTTCTTTCTCTTGGCTATGGTTTTGATCACCACCTCCTGTAAAACATTATGAATTTCTGTCTGTAATTCTTTAGGCAGTCTATCAGATATAATCCCTTGAATCTATTTATCACTTCCACTGTATAGTGATAAGGGATTTGATTTAATTCATACCTGAATAGTCTAGTGGTTTTCCCTACATTCTTCAATTTAAGTCTGAATTTTGCAGTGAGGAGTTCATGATCTGAGTCACAGTCAGCTTCCAGTATTGTTTTTCCTGACTGTATAGAGCTTTTCCATCTTTGGCTACAAGGAATATAATCAATCTGATTTTGATATTGACTGTCTGGTGATGTCCATGTGCACAGGCATCTCTTGTGTTGTTGAAAGAGGGAATAAACTTGAAAAAAAAAAAAACAACTAGAGTTTGGGATATTTACCAGTTCTGCTGCTGCTAAATCACTTCAGTCATGTCCAACTCTGTGCGGCCTCATAGACAGCAGCCCACCAGGCTCCCCTGTCCCTGGGATTCTCCAGGCAAGAACACTGGAGTTGGTTGCCATTTCCTTCTCCAATTCATGAAAGTGAAAAGTGAGAGTGAAGTCGCTCAGTCGTTTCCAACTCTTAGCAACCCCATGGACTGCAGCCCACCAGGCTCCTCCATCCATGGGATTTTCCAGGCAAGAGTACTGGAGTGGGGTGCCATTGCCTTCTCTAATTTACCAGTTCTAGTCCTTCCTAATATTTTCTCAAAATCAATATTTATCTCCTTAGCAGGGTAAAACAGCCAAGAGTTCCATTCCAATTTTCAGCTATTTATTAATTTGGCTACTTTGTTTTCTGTCTTATAAAGATTGAAGATTGCAAAGGCCTGTTAAGGAAGGCTGTCTCAAGAGAGCTGGGTTCACTTCTCTATTCCTCTATCTCTTCAAGATCTTGGCTCCTGCAAAAATAGCTACCACAGCTATTTTTAGCTGATATAAACCCTAATTTGTGTTGCCCTCACTGTTTAACACTGTAGAATACTCTGGTAGCTTCTGTTATTTGTAGTTTCTGCCTGATGCTGGTGACTACTTAACAATGAGCACATGTCCTAAAGTATATGAGTCTTACTTCCAGTGAGATTTTCTCCTTTCCAAGATCTTCACCCTAAAATCTGAGCAGACTCAGAGCTCTGCAGTACCTGTAAGAAGACAACTTCTTGTCTATGTGTGTTTTCATGTGGTTTTTCTAATAGTTTTAAGCAGGCTGTATTAAAAGGTACTCTATAATGCCTAAACATAGAAACAAGTTAACTTTTAGTCTGATTGCTACCTTTCAGAATGGAATGCCTTTCTTCACAATAATGTAATGACTATCAACCAGGAATCTGCAATCATTCAGAGCTGAGAGCTCAGCAATGTGGTCTATGACAAGCCACAGTTATCCTCCTGGTGCTAGAGTTTCCTTTTCTATAAAATAAAGATTGTAAGTGTACTTATGTTACATACTTGCAAATATTGATTAAAATAGTGAATACAAAGCACTTAATATTGTGTTAAAACCTAGTAAGTGCTTAGTAAATACTTACATATATTATTTGCAAATAGGCAATTTAAATGTTTGTTCTTAATTGTCAAAAGCTTCCATTATTCTTTCACATTCTCCACTCTTTTCTTTTGCTTTAACACTGGTGTCCTTTCTTATACACCCTATCAGATACGTGCCAAGAATGTCCCAGGATGGCTGGTTGGCCAGAGTCAAATCCTATTTACACCAACACCGAGTGAAATATTTAACAAGAGTATAACTATTAACAATTGTGTTTTATGGATGTCTTCTTTTGGTTAAGATCATTTTCATCTTTAGGCTGGTTCAATGTTCACTATAAAATGATGTGACAAAATCTGTATTAAAAAAGACGTTAAATCCCAAGTGGTATGTTGTTAAACCAGAGACATGGGTTGTATTCCTGAGCTCAGATTATCTTTTGTCCAGAACAAAGAATATGAAAACATTTTTGTGGCATTTGAAATTGATAGTACCACAGGTGGAGCACACAATGACATTTCAAGCAATTCAAGTTTTAGCTACTCATGTTCAGAAATATTTTATGGCTTGTCCAGTCTTGGACTCATTCTCCTGATTCCTAAAAAGAAGGGGAGAGGAAATTATTGCATTATTATGGTTATGCTATGCTATGCTAAGTCGCTTCAGTCGTGTCCGACTCTGTGCAACCCCATAGACAGAAGCTCACCAGGCTCCCCCGTCCCTGGGATTCTCCAGGCAAGAACACTGCAGTGGGTTGCCATTTCCTTCTCCAATGCATGAAAGTGAAAAGTGAAAGTGAAGTCGCTCAGTCGTGTCTGACTCTTAGCGACCCCATGAACTGGAGCCTACCAGGCTCCTCCATCCATGGGATTTTCCAGGCAAAAGTACTGGGGTGGGGTGCCATTGCCACATTATTCCCATTTTATTATCTGTTTGTAACCTCTATAAAACTGATATAAACACATTGACAAGGAAAATATAATTACCATTTAAGGATTTTTTTAAAAAAATGGAAGTGTTATTATTAAATAAAAGTACTTTTTAAAGGTAGTATGTAAATGCTGGGTCATTGTGTATGGCTTTGGAGGTTATGCATGAGACAACATTAGGCAAAATTTATAAATAGATGATTGCTCATTAAATATGGCAGTTTTCTGATATATGACAATAAGGTGAGGAAGTTATTCCTTTTTCAAACGTGGACAGTCACTTGTATTATCAAATGTCAGTCTTAGAAAGGCATAAAATAGTAAAGAAATAGCACAATAAAATCACTGAGAAAAAAATCACTGCCAAATATTAGTTACATGTGTCACAAAGCTACATGCATATTTGGAAGGGTATTTTGATGTACAAATACATAGATAAAATCAATGCAATATGGTATACTAATTTTTTCATTAATATGTCATAAGAATTTTTTCATGTCATAGTGAGCTGCATTATAATCTTAGTGGTTATGTTGCATGTCATCATATGCATGCAGAGGTGTATAATTCATTTGGTCAACCTACTATTGATAGATAGTTGGTTGTTTCCAACTTCTAGTAATATAAATATCCTTACACTGAACATCACTGCATGCATACATTTGCATAATTATATGATTCAGTTCAGTTCAGTCACTCAGTCATGTCTGACACTTTGCGAACCCATGGACTGCAGCACACCAGGCTTCCCTGTCCATCACCAACTTCTGGAGCTT
Organism: Tragelaphus eurycerus; assembly: GCA_935064755.1. Classification (NCBI taxonomy): domain Eukaryota; kingdom Metazoa; phylum Chordata; class Mammalia; order Artiodactyla; family Bovidae; genus Tragelaphus; species Tragelaphus eurycerus. Next base: position 8,880,070 of record CAKXYN010000015.1, read on the forward strand.
GCTCAAACTCATGTCCATTGAGTTGGTGATGCCATCCAACCATATCATCTTTTGTCATCCCCTTCTCTCCTGCCTTCAATCTTTCCCAGCATCGGGGTCTTTTCCAATGAGTCAGTTCTTTGCATCAGGTGGCCAAAGGATTGGAGTTTCAGCTTCAGCATCAGTCCTTCCAATGAATATTTAGGACTGCTTTCCTTGAGGATTGACTGGTTGGATCTCCTTGCAGTCCAAAGGGCTCTCAAGAGTCTTATCCAACACCACAGTTCAAAAGCATCAATTCTTCACAACTCAGCTTTCTTTATAGTCCAACTCTCACATCCTACATGACAACTGGAAAAGCCATAGCTTTGACTAGACAGACCTTTGTCAGCAAAGTGATGTCTCTTCTTTTTAATATGCTGCCTAGGTTTGTCATAGCTTTTCTTCCAAGGAGCAAATTCTTTTAATTTCCAAATAAAATTTTTAGGTCTAAAGTTATTTACATATATTTCCAAGATTCCCTTTCAGTAATTTAAAATATAATGATAATGGTTTAGAAGTACTGTTTTAAGAGTCATCACCAAACTGTGATAGAGTTTATCCTTATATCAACTAGGGGATTTAGTCCTGGCTAGTTCCCCACAAAACTGAAATCTTATTCCTTATTTTTAACAATGAAGAAATGCACTTTATATTAAAACACTTTACCAAATACTTTTTGGTTCACCAAATAAAATTAATTGTCCTGTAAAATAAAAAAGTTCATAGATCTAAAAAGTATCAATTAATATTTTATGATATTTATAACAACAGTTGCAATTATTTTGTATAATATTATTAAATAGTGATTAAACACTTGGTCTCTTCTAGGTAAACATGGATGAGGAGCATTTTACTACCTTTGAATCTTATATATATAAATTCAGAATCTTTATTATAAGGTTTTGTAGTCATTAAACTCCATGACTTTGAAACACCAATTTAACCTGGTTGTAGTCATTTTTTTTTTTTTTTCAGTAACAACCCTCTCTTACCATCAACATTTAAACCTTACATATGAATGCTTTTTATCTTTACTGGATTACACATAATCAGGAGTATTTTAATGATATTCAGTGGTATTTAGAAAGTTTTGTGTTGACAAAGCAAAATGCTTTTTGTATCACAAAACATTTTTCTTAAGATTAATTTTTATTGTTTCCTAGGTTTCAAATATGAGCATCTCTGAACATTGTTTCATTTTCCTTACAGTCACCTTAATAAACTGTTCTTTGTTGTGAATGAATTCATCTGTGACAACAAGCTGCCATTTTCCTTTCTGTGTTGATATGTATCTATCCATGAAAATGCCTTGGCAAATTCCAGTAATTAATGGGCTGGATTTTAGGGAGCTCCCTGAGCTTCCAGGTGGCTCAGTGGTAAAGAATCTACCTGCCAATGCAGGAGACATAGGAGTCATGAGTTCAGTCCCTGGATTGGGAAGATCCTCTGGAGGAGGAAATGGCAAGCCACTCCAGTATTCTTGCCTGGAGAATCTCATGGACAGAAGGGCCTGGTGGGCTACAGTCCATGGAATATCAAAAATAATCAGACACGACTGAACAGTTGATCTTCCAAGAGAGTTTCCTGGTGATCTAGAGGTTAAGATTTAGTGCTTTCCCTGCTGTAGCCTGAGGTGAAATCCATGGGTGGGGAACTGAGTTCCCACACACTGCATGACCTGAAGTAAATAAATAAATACAATAAATTGAGTTTTATACTTGTTATACCACCAAAAGCACAAAGCAAGAAAGGATGATACATTTCTGTTTTTAGTTTCTAAATAATATACACATTCATTTTTCCCCTGAAAAATCTACTCATTTCTAAGCAGCATTGTAGGATTCTTGAACTTTTCAAATTTTATAGTCTTGATTTTAAATTTATTTTTATTTCTGAAATAGATAATATTAATTTCACTTATCAAGAAACTCAAAGCTAATTGTTGATGTATTATTAAAATAACTACAGAATTGGAGATCATAAACTTTTTAAAAAACATCTACTTCTATTTTATTTTTTAGGAATTGACAGATTAAATTTTAGAGAGTTTTTAATTATCTGAATATATCACTCATTTCTAAGGGGCTAAGTCTTCATTTTCAAGATATATACCATGTTACAGAAGGATGATAATGAAAATATTTGAATAAATATACACATTATATATATGTTAGATATATGCATATTATATATGTGTATATATGTAATATATATATAATGTGTGTGAGATAAAGGGCCTTTCTTTAGAATTCATAAAGCTGCATCATCCAGTTTTACAACAGAACCCTTTTGCAATATCTTCATAAGTGTGTTCTCATTAGATTTTTGCAGGAAACATTCCATAAATTCAAGCCCTAGTGCTCATTAATTGCTTACCTGAAAAATGTTTTTATTCTCTACCACATTTTCCCACTAACCAGAACAATCTTGCTCACAAGTAAAAGCCAAAATTAAATGGCTCTTCTGTCATATCTCCCTTTTAAAAAAAATTGCACACAGAATTAATAATTTCTTTCCCTGTACTCCTTCATCACGCTGGTTCAAACATACATTCATTATTGCTAATCAAATTATAGACCTGATTTCACTTTGAATCCTTAAAACCAAGGATTATATTTAATCCATATATGTACACCTAGCAAATGGGTGAATGGATGAGTCACTCAAATATTCTTTGATGTAGGCCTTAATAACACAAAGCCAAGAGGATAAGCACTATCCCATCTGTAGTAGCATCCCTATTTTACATATAAGGAAATTGAGACACAAAATAGCCAACTGAAAAGTTGCATGGCTTAAAACTAGAAAATGTCTGATATTAACCTTGGTCAGACTCCACATTTATTAATGTCTTTCAGTACAGATTGATCTTCAGATAAATGCTCTTATTGTTAAAAATAGAAACTGCAAAAGAAACTTGAACAGTTATACAGACAGAGAGCTATGTCTTATTTTCTCTAATATAGCTTAGTCCACACATATCTAACTCTGGCATAGATTCTCTTTCAGATCAGATCAGTCGCTCAGTCCTGTCTGACTCTTTGCGACCCCATGAACCGCAGCACGCCAGGCCTCCCTGTCCATCACCAGCTCCCGGAGGTCACCCAGACTCACACCCATCAAGTCAGTGATGCCATCCAGCCATCTCATCCTCTGTCTTCCCCTTCTCCTCCTGCCCTCAATACCTCCCAGCATCAGAGTCTTCTCCAATGAGTCAACTCTTCCCATGAGGTGGCCAAAATACTGGAGTTTCAGCTTTAGCATCATTCCTTCCAAAGAAATCCCAGGGCTGATCTCCTTCAGAAGGGACTGGTTGGATCTTCTTGGCAGTCCAAGGGACTCTCAAGAGTCTTCTCCAACACCACAGTTCAAAAGCATCAATTCTTCAGGTCTCAGCCTTCTTCACAGTCCAGCTCTCACATCCATACATGACCACAGGAAAGACCATAGCCTTGACTAGGCGAACCTTTGTTGGTAAAGTAATGTCTCTGCTTTTGAATACGCTATCTAGGTTGGTCATAACTTTCCTTCCAAGGAGTAAGCGTCTTTTAATTTCATGGCTGCAGTCACCATCTGCAGTGATTTTGGAGCCCAGAAAAACAAAGTCTGACACTGTTTCCACTGTTTCCCCATCTATTTCCCATGTAGTGATGGGACCAGATGCCATGATCTTCGTTTTCTGAATGTTGAGCTTTAAGCCAACCTTTTCACTCTCCACTTTCACTCTCATCAAGAGGCTTTTTAGCCCCTCTTCACTTTCTGCCATAAGAGTGGTGTCATCTGCATATCTGAGGTTATTGATATTTCTCCCAGCAATCTTGATTCCAACTTGTGTTTCTTCCAGTCCAGCATTTCTCATGATGTACTCTGCATATAAGTTAAATAAACATGGTGACAATATGCAGCCTTGACGTACTCCTTTTCCTATTTGGAACCAGTCTGTTATTCCATGACCAGTTCTAACTGTTGCTTCCTGACCTGCATACAGATTTCTCAAGAGGCAGATCAGGTGGTCTGGTATTCCCATCTCTCTCAGAATTTTCCACAGTTTATTGTGATCCACACAGTCAAAGGCTTTGGCATAGTCAATAAAGCAGAAATAGATGTTTTTCTGGAACTCTCTTGCTTTTTCCATGATCCAGCGGATGTTGGCAATTTGATCTCTGGTTCCTCTGCCTTTTGTAAAACCAGCTTGAACATCTGGAAGTTCACGGTTCACATATTGCTGAAGCCTGGCTTGGAGAATTTTGAGCATTACTTTACTAGCGTGTGAGATGAGTGCAATTGTTCGGTAGTTTGAGCACTCCTTGGCATTGCCTTTCTTTGGGATTGGGATGAAAACTGACCTTTTCCAATCTTGTGGCCACTGCTGAGTTTTCCAAATTTGCTGGCATATTGAGTGCAGCACTTTCACTGCATCATCATTCAGGACTTGGAATAGCTCCACTGGAATTCCATCACCTCCACTAGCTTTGTTCGTAGTGATGCTTTCTAAGGCCCATTTGACTTCACATTCCAAGATGTCTGGCTCTAGGTCAGTGATCACATCATCATGATTATCTAGGTCTTGAAGTTCTTTTTTGTACAGTTCTTCTGTGTATTCTTGCCACCTCTTCTTAATATCTTCTGCTTCTGTTAGGTCCACACCATCTCTGTCCTTTATCGTGCCCATCTTTGCATGAAATGTTCCTTTGGTATCTCTGATTTTCTTGAAGAGATCCCTAGTCTTTCCCATTCTGTTGTTTTCCTCTATTTCTTTGCATTGATCACTGAAGAAGGCTTTCTTATCTCTTCTTGCTATTCTTTGGAACTCTGCATTTAGATGCTTATATCTTTCCTTTTCTCCTTTGCTTTTCACTTCTCTTCTTTTCACAGCTATTTGCAAGGCCTCCCCAGACAGCCATTTTGCTTTTTTGCATTTCTTTTCCATGGGGATGGTCTTGATGCCTGTCTCCTGTACAATGTCACGAACCTCATTCCATAGTTCATCAGGCACTCTATCTATCAGATCTAGGCCCTTAAATCTATTTCTCACTTCCACTGTATAATCATAAGGGATTTGATTTAGGTCATACCTGAATGGTCTAGTAGTTTTCCCTACTTTCTTCAATTTCAGTCTGAATTTGGCAATAAGGAGTTCATGGTCCGAGCCACAGTCAGCTCCTGGTCTTGTTTTTGCTGATTGTATAGAGCTTCTCCATCTTTGGCTGCAAAGAATATAATCGATCTGATTTCGGTGTTGACCATCTGGTGATGTCCATGTATAGAGTCTTCTCTTGTGTTGTTGGAAGAGGGTATTTGCTATGACCAGTGCATTTTCTTGGCAAAACTCTATTTGTCTTTGCCCTGCTTCATTCCGTATTCCAAGGCCAAATTTGCCTGTTACTCCAGGTGTTTCTTGACTTCCTACTTTTGCATTCCAGTCCCCTATAATGAAAAGGACATCTTTTTTGGGTGTTAGTTCTAAAAGGTCTTGTAGGTCTTCATAGAACCTTTCAACTTCAGCTTCTTCGGCGTTACTGGTTGGGGCATAGATTTGGATTACTGTGACATTGAATGGTTTGCCTTGGAAATGAACAGAGATCATTCTGTCGTTTTTGAGATTGCATCCAAGTACTGCATTTCGGACTCTTCTGTTGACCATGATGGCCACTCCATTTCTTCTGAGGGATTCCTGCCCACAGTAGTAGATATAATGGTCATCCGAGTTAAATTCACCCATTCCAGTCCATTTGAGTTCGCTAATTCCTAGAATGTCGACCTTCACTCTTGCCATCTCTTGTTTGACCACTTCCAATTTGCCTTGATTCATGGACCTGACATTCCGAAGGAAAGTTATGACCAACCTAGATAGCATATTCAAAAGCAGAGACATTACTTTACCAACAAAGGTTCGCCTAGTCAAGGCTATGGTCTTTCCTGTGGTCATGTATGGATGTGAGAGCTGGACTGTGAAGAAGGCTGAGCGCCGAAGAATTGATGCTTTTGAACTGTGGTGTTGGAGAAGACTCTTGAGAGTCCCTTGGACTGCAAGGAGATCCAACCAGTCCATTCTGAAGGAGATCAATCCTGGAATTTCTTTAGAAGGAATGATGCTGAAGCTGAAACTCCAGTATTTTGGCCACCTCATGCGAAGAGTTGACTCATTGGAGAAGACTCTGATGCTGGGAGGAATTGAGGGCAGGAGGAGAAGGGGACGACAGAGGATGAGATGGCTGGATGGCATCACTGACTCGATGGATGCGAGTCTGAGTGACCTCCGGGAGCTGGTGATGGACAGGGAGGCCTGGCGTGCTGCGGTTCATGGGGTCGCAAAGAGTCGGACACGACTGAGCGACTGATCTGATCTGATCTGATCTGATCTGATGCAATATTGCTCTTTACAGCATCGGACTTTGCTTCTATCACCAGACACATCCACAGCTGGGTATTGTTTTTGTTTTGGCTCCATCCCTTCATTCTTTGTGGAGTTATTTCTCCACTGATCTCCAGTAGCATATTGGGCCCCTACTGACCTGGGGAGTTTCTCTTTCAGTATCCTATCATTTTGTCTTTTCATACTGTTCATGGGGTTCTCAAGGCAAGAATACTGAAGTGGTTTGCCATTCCCTTCTCCAGCGGACCACACCCTGTCATATCTCTCCACCATGACCCGCCCATCCCAGGTTGCCCCTCGGGCATGGCTTAATTTCATTGAGTTAGACAAGGGTGTGGTCCTTGTGTGATTAGATTGACTAGTTTTCTGTGAGAATGGTTTTAGTGTATTTGCCCTCTGATGCCCTCTTTCAAGACCTACTGTCTTACTTGGGTTTCTCTTACCTTGGGCGTGGGGTATCTCATCCCGGCTGCTCCTGGCCACTCCCGGCCAGTGAAGCACAGCCATCGCACCTTACCTTGGACAAGGGGTCTCTCCTCACCTCCGCCCTTCCTGACCTCGGTCGTGGGGTAGCTCTTCTCCGCCGTGCTTAGTGCGCTGGCCCTCACCGCTGTCCTTCCTCGGTCGTGGGGTAGCTCCTCTCCACCGCGCTCTTAGTGCGCGAGGCAGCCGGCGGGGCGCTCTTAGTGTGCGACGCAGATTCTCTTTCAGATCAGATCAGATCAGTCGCTCAGTCGTGTCCGACTCTTTGCGACCCCATGAACCGCAGCACGCCAGGCCTCCCTGTCCATCACCAGCTCCCGGAGGTCACTCAGACTCGCATCCATCGAGTCAGTGATGCCATCCAGCCATCTCATCCTCTGTCTAGACAAAGCAAATTATTTTCTATGAATAATTATTAGAGTAGCTAAATAGGAAATCCAGTCATCGTTCCCAAGGGGTGAATGAATACATTCAGCAATTCACTCTTGAGCTTTTTCCTTGTATATAGAGCTGAGCCCTGCAACAGGAAGCAACACAAGCACCATTCTGTTCTGAAGGGCTTTCAGACTGGATGTAAGTGGCAAGACTAACAAGCATGAAAAGAACTTGAAAAGATTCACTTGTACTAATTTAACATAGGAATTTTATTTGAGAAGGAGATAAGCAAAGGCTGTAGGTCTCAGAGAACTTTCATGGAGGAAATTATTTTTTTTGTTTTTAATTTGATGGACAGGAGGGGGAAAAAGTGTTCCTGGTAAGGCAGATGATTCAAGTGACAATCAGAGAGAAGACCTAAGTGATTTTTTTTTTTTTTCTTTTACCAGTTGGAAAAAGAGTTGAAGGATTTATGTCTCTTTCCCAGTATGAAGTAATATCACATTATATTTGATTAGTATGTATATGTTTAAAGTGTGGTTGTTTTTTTTTTTTTTTTTTTTTTTTGACTATTTCATTTTGTTGGGGAGGGTGTAATTTCCTTGGTTCTGTCTCACTGCAGGAAAAATCTGGAGCAGCAGACCAGTGTCACAGCTTGCTTACAGTTCAGTTTAATTTGGCTATCAAAGGAAAATACATTCTCAAGGCAGGAGGGTGGGCCTACCCAAAAGACAAGAAGAGAAAAGAAGAGAGCGGCTCAACTTTGGCTCCTCTTTTTATGTTCTTTTTCTCCTCCCTCTGAGCCTGCCCTATATAAATTGGGCTAGCCAAGAAGGTTGTTTGCTTCACCTGAGGTTTTTACTCTGGTCCTTGGACCTTCCTTTGTTTTATTTTTGTGTGCTTTTTCTTTTCTTTGTCTTTTAGCCACCACTATTTTGGACTCCTTTATCCTATTCTAACTACCTAATATTCCCCCTCAAGTGATGGGAGGTCCAATTCTTTGGGAGTAGGGGCATCAAGGGCTCTCTGGCTACTTTCTGCTGAGCTGGGACAATGAGGGCACTGGGCCTCCCCCTCTTGCTAATCTCAAGCCTCAGAGTCCTTATAGTGGTGAGCATCTAAGGGTGAGTGATATTTTCCTTGAATGGGTGTAGTTTTACACATCCTTGTTGAACTGGCACTGCATTTTGTTGCTTGTTGACCTGGGCAGAGACAAATAGGTTTGACAATTGATGATACATGGAGCAATCATAAGCAGCATCAATATGGTGATAACAGGGATTAGTAGAGGCATTAGCCAACTCCAAATTCCCCCTCACCAGGAGAAGCATCCCCCAAAGAGAGATTGTAGCCACCCCAAGAACTCTCCTGCTCGTATTGAGATCTCATAGGATCTGAATGTTTTTTTCTTGAGGACTGTGAGACTTTCTTTAACTTAGCTGGAGATATTTACCCAGAGCAACATGTGTCATTCAAGATGGCTCAAGACTCTCCTTGTTCAAAGATCAGGAGATCTATCTCCTGTCTGTTTTGGAGTACAACCCCTGACAAGCTGTGTTGGCTCTTTAGAACTATCCTGAGTCAAGCTGTGTTGGCTCTTTAGAGCTATCCTGAGAAGTCTTATCCCCGGAAACTTAATTTGGGGCATGTTCACTAGAATGGCACTCAGGTGTAGTCCTAAATAGGTATCTGAGATCTCCCAGGGGCTCACAGGTGTATTGGGTACCCTCTTCTGTGTTCTTCCATGGTTTGACTCCTGAGTAGTGAATCCAAGAGTTGTGTTTGGTACATTGACTGCTGTGAGGGTAGAAAGTATTCCAGGGTAAAGGCCCTTCCATGTGGGCTGGAGTTGAGCCTTTGGGGGTCCATCTTTCCAGACTTCAATTAGGACTTGAGTCTCTGGAGCATATAGTGGTGGCTCTTTAGAATCTTTTGGGTCTTGGTTGACACTCCACAAGTGTACATCCTGTTGGAATTGCCCAATGGCCATTGTATAAGACTGGAGGATCTGAGCCTCTGGATCTAGGAAGAGATCATTGGCATAAACAAAAGATCACCCAGATAGCATCTCATAAGGACAAAGACCAACCTGTTCCTTAGGGACAATATGGGTGCAGAGAAGAGCTATTGGTAAAGCCTCCTTCCATCCCAGGGAGGTCTCCTGGGTTATCTTTTTTATTGCTGATTTTAAGAACTGGCTGGCTCTTTCTATTTTTCCTGAAGACTGAGGCCTCCTGGGGCAAAGGAAATAATAAGTAATGCCTAATGCGTTAGAGACCACTTGGGTGAACTTAGAAGTAAATGAGGTCCCATTGTCACTTTGTAATGACCTGGGCAGACCAAATCTCAGAATGATTTCATGGAAAAATTATTTTACCACCACCTCAGTCTTCTCAGTCCATGTGGGAAAGCCTTCAATCCATCCTGTGAATGTATCTATCATGACTAGTAGGTATTTATACTTTTGAGAAACTGACATCTGTCAGTCCATCTGCCAGTCCTTTGCTGGGTAGGTCCCCTGCCATTGGACGGGCTCGGGCATCTGGGGTCTTTGAGCTCCTTGGGGGTTGTTTAATTGGCAAGTGGGATAAGGGAGACCACTTGCTATATAGTCATGTGGAGGCCTGTCCCTCTGAAGGAACTTTCTAGTGATCTTCGGAGGGTTTTCTCCCCTAAATGAGTAGTGACATATAAGGAGTTAGCCAACTTCCATTGGAGGGTCCCAGGAAGAAAAAGGAGTCCCTTCTTTTGGAACCACCCCTTATGATCATCTTGAAAGTCCTCACTCTTAGCTTTAAGAGTCTCACCTTCAGTATGTGAGGAATTTCTGGCAAATTAATCGGTGGAACTAAGGTGGTAACCCCTATTAGGTCATTGTTCTGTAATGCTGCTCTCCTAGCTGCCTGATCAGTTGCTTGGTTCCCTCATGCCCCTTCCATTCTCCCTTTGTGGTGTCCTTTACAATGGGAGACTGAAATTTCAGCAGGCAGATGGACTACCTCCAAGAGTCTAAGGATTTGATCACCATACCTGATTGGGGACCTTCAGGTGGTCAAGTGGCCTCTTTCTTTCCAAATAGCAGCATGTGCATGTAGCACCAGTAAGGCATACTTGGAGTAAGTGTAAATGGTTACTCTCTTTGCTTTTCCCAGCTCTAAATCTTGAATCAGGCCTATGAGCTCAGCCAACTAGGCTGAAGTACCTGGGGCAAAAGTTTAGCCTCTATGGTCTCAAAATTGGACACTACTGCATATCCAGCTATTCTTTTCCCATTCAAGACAAAGCTATTTCCATCAGTGTACCAAATTACCTCAGTATTTGTCAGAGGTTCTCCTGACAATCCCTCTTGGGGTTTTGTCCAGTAGTCCAAAGTTTCTAGGCAAGAGTGAAAGGGGAGAGAGACCTCAGAGTTAGGCAAGTGGGTAGCTGGGGTAAGAACCTCAAAAAGGGATATAGTCAGGCCTGGGTTTTCCATCAGCACTACTTGATATCTGAGGATCCTTTGATCAAATATCAATAAATGACCTCTTCCATTCAGGAGTTGTTTCACTTGGTGGCTGGTAAAAGTAGTTTGCCCCCAAAAGAGTATCAGGACTGAAATAGCTGAAAGATTTTGAAGGCAGGGAGGCCAGCCTCAGGCAGTTAGGTTGAGCCTCTTGGATAAGTAAGCTACAGGCTGGGACTCAGGTCCAAACCTTTGAGTTAACACTCCCAAGGCTATTCTTTCTTTTTCACAGACATAAAGTTGGAGTGTTTTTTCTGGATCTGGCAACCTCAAGGCAGGTACTTGAGTTAAGGCCTCTTTTGGTGTAGTCTCTGCCTTCTTTTGTGGAGCTCCTCACATTAGTGAGAGTGAATCATCCCATCCCTTCAAGCTTTCATATAAGGGCTGGGCAATTAGACCATAGTTGGGTATCCAGATTCTACAATACCCAGTTAGGCCCAGGAAAGCTCACAATTGTTTTCAAGTCGTGGGGGAGGGCAACTGGAGGATTCCTTGTACTCCATCAGAGCACAGCCTCCTGGATCCATGTGTAATCTGAACTGTCATGTCAGGGACCTTTGTCTCGAACATCTGTGCCTTACTTAGCATGGGAGACTTTATATTCTCTTTCTGCCAAAAGCTTAGAACCTGAATTGCATGTTGTTGGGGACTTTTCTCATCTGGAGAGCAGATTAGTAGGTCATCCACATATTTTAATATTTTCCCATTAGGTCCCAGGTCCAGATCTAGGAGATCCCAGCTAAGAGCCTGTCCAAACAGGGTGGGATAGGGGGGAGTGCTATCTCTGAACCCCTGAGGTAATACCTTCCGAGTCATCTGTTGGTGTTTTTCTTCTGCAGCCTCCTGTTCGAAGGCAAAAAGATATTGGGATTTTTAGCCAGTCGTATGCAAAAGAATGCATCCTTAGATCCAGGACTGTAAACCACTTGGTCCTGGGCAGAATTTTTCCCAAGATTACATAGATTGGGTACAGTGGGATGGAGGGGGACTACAGCTTCATTTATAATCCAAAGATCTTGAACCATTCACCAGGCCCCGTCCTTTTTCTTTACAAGGAGGATCAGGATATTATACTGTAGAACTGGTCGAATTGGTGGGGTCCAATAGCCCACAGGCAAGGAATTTATTCATTAAAGGCTGTAGTCCTTCCTGAGATTCTCTTCTGTGGGGGTATTATTTCCGGTTTGGAAACTGAGTGGGATCTCAGAGAATAATGATGATCGGTTCAACTTGTCATGGTGGGCTCATCCAGGGGTCCCCTGGTCCCACACCTGGGGGTTAATTTTGTCCTCCAATAGTTCTTGGTTCCTCCCTATTGGAGAGGGTGTAATGGGTTCCTCAGTAGTAACTGGAAGCTGTAGGGCTCTAGGGGCTGAAAACTTTCCCATCACAAGGGTCTCCAGTTTAGTGAGTATATCTCTTCCCAATAAGGGAGTAGGATACTCAGGGACCACCAGAAACTGGTGGGAAAGTATTTGTCCCTCCTAACAACAAATAAGTGCTCAGGTGAATCTTTTCGTAATTATTTTTCCTATAGCACCCAAAATGGTACAGGTTTGAGAGAAGTCTCCAGAGTAGGATGTCAGGACAGAGTTGGTGGACAAGAAATTCTTGGACCTACCTGCCACATCCAGTTGCACCCGTGGCTCCAGTCCCATGTTGGTTATCTGTGACATGCGGGCTGACTGGAGCGGGCCACTTCAGTCCTACTGGACCATCGTGAGGGAAGGCTTGGCACTTGACCGTGAGGCTCTTGGGTCCTGGGGGCACAGTGCCACCCAGTGTCCCAACTGATGCTGTTTTTAGCAATCCATTTTAGGAGACTTGTCATGATTTGGACCCTTCATGGCCCAATACCCCACCCATCTACAGATTAGGCATTTGCCTGTGCCTTGTCCTTTAAGGACTCGGGGTTTGCCATAGGGCTTCCCTGGAGGGCAGCCAGCATCTGGGCATGCCTTGTCTCTTTCCTTCTCTCCCTTTCCTGGGCCTTGGTCTCTTTCTTCTGTTCTCTGTTATGAAAGGTATTGGTAGCTGTCTGGACCATCTCATCTAAAGAAGCAACAGGGTCCTGCTGCTATAGCTATTGTAACTTTATCCTGTTGTCTAATACACATTGGGACAGGAATTTGTCCTTTAAAATCACCTGTCCCTCATAAGAGTCTAAGCCCAGATGGGTAAACTTTTGGAGGGCCTCTTTTAGCCTTTCCAGAAAGGCAATGGGGTTCTCATTGGGCTCCTGAGTTATTACTGAGATGTGGGCATAGCTGATTACTTTTTGTGAGGCTGCTTTTAGTCTTGCCTTTACACAGATCAGAAAATGATCCCCTTCCCAGATGTTCTCAGCATCACTATAATTCCAAGTAGGATCTGAGGAGGGGAGTGCAGTTTCCCCCACAAGGGATTTATTGCTTGACATGTGAAGCCCCATGGCATACCTTTGGTCTTCCTTTAAGGTCTTTACATTCGGGCTCAAGGTCGGATAAAGTTTGACTAAATATGACCATGATGTCCTTCCATATCAAGTCAAAGGCTAAGATTATATGTTGAAATGTATCTATATATTTGCCTGTGTCATCTGTATAGCTTCACAGGTCTTGTTTGATCTGTCTTAGTTCTAAGAGGGAGAAGGTCTTATGGACCCGGATTGGTCCAAATTCTTCTCCAGTTTCAACTAAAGGACATACTCAGGTTCGCTTTTGTGGAGGGGGTGCTCCTGGATGTGGGAGCACGTTTGGATACAAGGAAGGAACACCGGGAAACTCAGGAACCATGAGTGTTGAGCCTTCACCGGGGGCTTCCTTCTCTTGGTTGTCTGTGCCTAACATCATTTTCCTACTAGGCTCACTTTTAGGGCATACAACAATCCCCATACTTAAGACAGAGTCCCTTCACATCTTTAAGTCAGAAGAAAAGTTGGATATAGGAGATCTCTGTCCATTTCCCTTGCCTTTTGCAGAATAAGTCTAGCTGCAATATGGTATTGTAATTTAAACTCCCATCCTCAGGCCAGTGTTCCTTAACCCCCAGAGGATACCATGGCCAAGCCATGGCACAAAAGAATTTTAAGTGACTTCTCCTTAGAATTAGGGGATCGAATAGCTTCCAGTTATCTAGGATGCATTTTAGGGGATCTGTCGGAAAGTGAATTTGTTACTTTCCATCTAAAAGACAGTGATAACAGGGAGGAAAAGAAAAAAGAAAAAAACTAATAGGCCTCCTTCTATTTTATTGGTGGACTTCCTTATGGGTGAGTCTTTCTAAAGCTGATCCCACACAGTACTGTTGCAACTTGAGAGCCAGGCGTCCCCAGGTCAGGTTGCAGATCTCCAGTCAGGCTGAGGCGTGACAGCCTCCTGGAGATCGAATCCCCAGGCAGGTTGAGGCAGGTCGGTCTCCTGAGATATGGGTCCCTAGGCAGGTCGAGGTATGTCGACTTCTTGAGACCCCTGGCCTGGCAGATCCCCAAGCAGGTTTAGGCGTGTCAACCTTCTGTGGACAAAATCTCTAGGTAGGCTGAGGCAGGTCGACCTCCTGAGACACCTGGATTGGAGTTGGGCATCCCTAAAGTCTCCAGCGTGACTAGTGCTGGGTAGGATTAAGGGGTTATATTCTTAACTCATTGCCAGTTTGTCCAATGTGGATGGGAATACATACCATGATGTAAAGCAGTCCAAGCTTGTGCCCTGAGACTGGGAACCTGGTGAAACAGACATAAGCCTTATCTTCTTGTTGCTCTAAGGGAATGTAAGTCACTGATTTCCTCCTCTAGTCCTCCATAAGAGCAGTTTAGAGTGTTTCCAATGGTAAATGTTTCATTGTCATATAGCCTCTCTGAGTAATAACAGAAGTAATGACAAAGGAATGTGTTATCTGGTCCTTTTAGGGATATTAGAGTATTTTAATAACAAGTGGGGTGGAGTGATGTTGCCTACAAGGGGGCAGGGTCCTGGCTGTAGGAGTTAGTAAGTGGCTTAAGAACAAATTGATAAGAGGCAACAGACCAGATGGTCCATAAAAGTGGAGTGGAAATATGATCCAGGGGTATGTTTGTAACTTTAGGAGAAGGATGGTAAAGGTTTGGTCCCAAACACCTGCAGGGCTAACTCCAAAAGTGGCAAACATTATCCCTGGAAGCCCAATTGCTCTTGAAGGCATGCCACCAACAGATGGACTTCTAGCAGGCATTGTGTGCCTATCACCCACCATAGCAGGTTCACTAAGTGATGCTGTTGTTGCACATGTTGTAGGAAACATGGAGATGAAGGCCTGAATCTCTAGAGAGATTGGATATTATACAATATTTCCCATCCAAGGGCCAGCTATTTTCTGGTTGTCCCTCCAGAAGATTGTAGAGGCAACACTATGGGCCTGGATGGGGCTCAGGAAAAAAGCATGAAACAGGAGCAAAGAGGGCAGGACACAACTTTTGAAAGAGTAACATAGCCCAAGGGCATAGCCCAAACCAATTAAAATCAGATGGGTCCAAGATGACAAATCAAATTCAACCAAACCTTAATCCTCAAGCTGCAAGCTAAATGACACACCCAGATGTGCCAGGACAGTTCCAAGGCACTGTCAAAAGACCAAGGAGTGGGTACTTCCCCTATTGTTGAAATGATCCTCCCACTCATTAGCATATGAAATCACCCAGCTCTTGAAAACTAACCACATCACATTCCATGGCCACTACACTCACCCTCTGTGATGGCCCATACTCTTGGGGTGTGCTTCTCTTTGAATCTGAACAAATCTGCCTCTTACTTATCACTGTGTCTCTCACGGAATTTTTTCCATGAGACATCAAGGACCTGAGCTTCATTAGGTCCTAAAACCAGGAACCATGGGTTTTGGCAGGGCTCAAGTCCCAGTTGTATAGAGCTGAGTGACAAAGCATAGCAACAGAGTCCCTGCCACATGGGTTTGAATCCAAATCTTAGGTAAACAGTTTCAAACACAACTTCCAGAAATGGAAAGATGATTACCTGCCCATTACTTTGTAAGAAGTGGCCTAGATGGAGAGACAGCTGAAGCATGGGAGGAAAAAGCAGTGGGAAAAATGAGGAATCCCCTTCATAACCTGCTGGAAAATCTGCTGAATACCTGACCTGTGCCCACAATTTTCATTGGTCTGATCCTTGGCACAAAGGAAATTAAGGACAGAGGAAGCCTCACCTGCTTGGGCAACGGCTACTGGGGCACAGCAGACAGTGGAGCTTTGGGACACACTGGGGAGCAGCCCCCGCAAGGGTCCCTCAATTGTACCCACTGCCACTTGCCTGTTTGCAGGGGGTTCAAGGAAACAAGAAACGAGAGATTGTAAAGCAATTAAGATTTTGTTAGCCATATGTCCTTCCAGCCATAGGGCCAAGGACCTCCTGCTTTAACTGGAGGTCTTCTGGAATCCAAGACTGAGCCATATGAGCTTTTTGTTGTGTCTGTTCTTGCTGTCCCGGTTTCCAGCATGCTGGGCTTCTTGTCACTTCCACTGTGCTGGGTTTTCTTCATGTTCCGCTTCCACTGCAGGAGCTTTCACTGAGCTGGGCTTCTGTTGTGCTTGGCCCCAAGCTGAGGTTGTGTCAGCCAGGTTAAATCTGAGAAATGACACCAAAGATGTTGGGGTAGTGTTTAATTTCCTCAGTTTTGTCTCACTGCAGCAAAAAATTTGAAGCAGTGGACCAGTGTTACAGCTCTGTTTTATTTGGCAAGAAAGAGAAAATACATCCTTGAGGCAGGAGGGTGGGCAGACCCAAAAGACAAAAGAAGAGATCGTTCAATTTTGGCTCTTCTTTTTGGTTCTTCTCCACTCCCTGAGCCTGCCCTATGTAAATTAGGATAGCCAGGAAGGCTGCTTGCTTCACCTGAGGTTCTCACTCTGGTCCTCAGACCTTCCTTTGTTCTATTTTCTCAGGCTCTTTCCATTCTTTGTCTTTTAGCCACCGTTATTTTGGACTCCTTTTTCCTATTGTAACTACCTAACATTTTAATCCCCACAAAATTTCTGAAGAATGGACAAGGCTGACATTGTTGTTCCATTTTGCAGATGAGGAAATGAGTTTTACCCAGGTTAAACGACTTTTTAAATTCAGCTGTTTTCTAAGATAGAGAAGCATATTATATGGGAGAAGGCAATGGCAACCTGAGAAACATATTATATAGCACTATACATATATGCCACTTTCAGATAGTTTCATGTGCTTTTAATCAAGTTTTGTAGTTAGTATAATTGTTTTATCCAATTTTCCCTCAGCATTCTTTTGATTTTTTTTTCCCTCTGTTAGTCTCTAATAGCAAACCACTTGTGATGTCTAATTAGAAAGTATGAGATGGATTTTTCCAGGAATGGAGGTATCAAAGCTTAATGGTGTCCTTCTTATTAAAAACACACAGATGTTTTTCCAGAGATCCAAAATAAGTATGTTTTTGGTTGGATACAAACCTTTGAGGTTTTTACTTGAATGTGCTGTTTGCATGTAAAATTGGGATTGATTTTAACATAATGGAAAATTATTGATGTCTGTGGAGTGAATCTATATCAATCTGAATTTACTTTAGCTCAGACTTTACGATTCAAACTTTAATTTTACCAAGCAGATTAGCATCCCATTAAAATTTTTGTATGTGACAGCTTTCCCTAAATGCCTTCAAAATGACAGTGCTTTTTATGGTTGAAACAAGTGCTACTTGAAAATGGCTGTCTCAGTTTCCCCCACAAAAGAGGGTAATAGACCCATGTATCCCCAAATCGAAGATTATTCTTGGTAGCTGTAGAGCATGTCAGATTTTTGCTCATTTACTTGTGTTCTGATTTTACTTCACATAAATAAGCTGTTGTGGAAACCCATATTAATTCTCAATGAAGGGGAAAAGACAGGGAATTGAAAAGGCAGCAAACAAAGTACTGTATTGTATTTTTGGAACAATCTTTTTTTTTTTAAAGTAAATATTTTCCCAGAGAATATCTAAAACGTATGAGACAAAAAAATTCAGAGAGTAATGAGCACAGGATTTATATGAATTCAAACTGGTTCAGGGCTTTGTTCTGCTACTTACTGTGTGACTTTGAAAAGTCATTGGACTCATCAGGATATGAGTCTTCATAGTTATCAAGTGGGAAGGACTACAGTAGGTTGAAGGAATGAGACAAATAGGTAATGGAGAAGAAGCATTCCTGGGAGAAGGCCCAGCATCGGAAAAAGGGCGAGCATGTCATGTAGCTGAGTACTGTGGATGTGGACATGTAGAACAAGGCAAGAAATGACTCTAGAGAGAAACAAAGTCAGTTGATTTAGGGCATTTAACACCACACGGAGGAATCTGACTGCATCTTGACAACAGTGACAGCTACTGGGTGTTCTCTGTGTTAACCCTGCCGTGTTGTCAGTTTGCATACAATGCTTTATTTAATTATCATAACTTCCCTTTGTGGATGCTGGAGTCCACAATGCTAAAAAAACAAAAACAAACACTCTTTACTATAGCACAGCTGGTAAGTTGAAGAGGCAAGATTCAAATCCCGTTCTGCCTGACTTCAGAATCAGGGCTTATCCATTCATAACTCTGCTTGGAAAAATATCAAACCCAACGGTAGCATGATCAGATTTTCTTTTAAGAAAGTGTGCTCTGACTTGGGGGAAGAGAACTAATCTGGGGAAGAGGCCTAACTGGAGACAGACCAGTGGGAAAGCTGATGCAGTCATGTAGAAATGAGATGGTAGCCAGAAGTAAGGTAGAGAGACATTGTATTCAAGATATACTTTAAAAATAGAATCAGTAGAACTTAGCAATTTATTAATAAAAAGAAAACAAATAAATTAGAGTTCACCCAGGGTTTTTGTTTGTTTGTTTTAATGTTTTCGTCCATCCATTCTATAATGTAGTTTTACTTTTAAACATTATTTAATGTTAACGTTCATGGGTATTCTGCTTGCCTTCTGAGCCTTTAATTATGCTTTTTCTTCTGCCTGGTAAAGAAGCCTTGTTATAGGGAAAAGTGAATTTTGACTCAATGTTGGTTGTGTTTCTTTTTCTTTAACCTTTGCTTCCTATTGCTTTTGTTCACTAAAACAATACTGCCCATACATAATGGCCTGCCTCAGGGAACCCTGCCTCTTTGCCTGAATGTTAAATGCAAATGCCTTTGTTCAGGAACCTGTCCACCTGTGGATGGCTACAGGAAGGAAGAAATTAACACATCCTTAAAAACATCCCTCTACCAAGGCTGGCCATTCCAGGAGATACTTGCAAAATTAATGGCCTTTTTACCGCAACTCCTCACTTCCCCTCCATCTCTTTTCTATAACAGAATCTGGCATCTAGACCCCATAAGACGGTTATTTTGAGACACTGGTCTGCGATCTTCTCAGTTTTACAGCTTTCAAAAATAAAGTTGTATTCCTAACCTCAACATCTTGTCTCTTGGATTATTGGCCTGTTATGTGGTGAGCGCAGAGAACTTCTTCTCTATAACAGTGTCTCTACCTCACCTACTTTACTAACCATAGCAAAGAAATCCTATCCCCTGTTTTAAAAGTGAAAGTGAAGTCGCTCAGTCGTATCCGACTCTGTGCGACCCCACAGACAGAAGCCCACCAGGCTCCCCTGTCCCTGGGATTCTCCAGGCAAGAATACTGGAGTGGGTTGCCATTTCCTTCTCCAACGTAGGAAAGTGGAAAGCGAAAGTGAAGTCGCTCAGTCGTGTCCGACTCTTAGCGACCCCATGGACTGGAGCCCACCAGGCTCCTCCGTCCATGGGATTCTCCAGGCAAAAGTACTGGGGTGGGGTGCCATTGCCTTCCCCGACCCCCTGTTTTAAAAGGTTTCACTTATTCTCCCAAACTTTGGTGATATTTTCCACTGCTGGAATCCTCATATTTCTCATCATTTCTTGAAAAGCATATTGAGAACTCCCTGTGTACTTTGTTTTTTTCACTTCAAATTTACTGTGGACAAAAACTGCATCCTACTATTCCTTAAAGAGTAATGTCTTCTTGCACAGAATAGGTGTTAAATTAGTATCTGTTGAGGTTGATCCAATACAGTTTCTTCTCATTTGTGAGATCCACTAATTTGGTAAATATTATAATTCATGGCTCATAAGTTATTTCCTGGGAAAGGCTTTTTTGGACTCCCATCTAAAGGAGTTTTGTAAATCATGACCCCTGTCTTTCTCTACCTCATTATTGTATTTCCTTTATAAAACTTATTACTGTCTGAATAAGACTGGATACATAATTGGAAGAGTCTAGTACAAAATGAAAGTACAGGCGTCTTGTTAAAAATTACTAAGAATTTCCAGAAAGCAATTGGCATTAATTAAACCAAGTTTTCAGAAAAGGCAATGGCACCTCACTCCAGTACTCTTGCCTGGAAAATCCCATGGATGGAGGAGACTGGTAGGCTGCAGTCCATGCGGTCACTAAGAGTCAGACATGACTGAGCGACTTCACTTTCACTTTTCACTTTCATGCATTGGAGAAGGAAATGGCAACCCACTCCAGTGTTCTTGCCTGGAGAATCCCAGGGACGGGGGAGTCTGGTAGGCTGTCGTCTATGGGGTCGCACAGAGTCGGACACGACTGAAGGGACTTAGCAGCAGCAAACCAAGTTTGAAGCCCTTTTAAAGTAGGGCCTTGTGTGACTGCACAGGTTACATGCCCATGAGGCCAGCCCTGGATCTGAAATTATCTTTTAAATTTTTGTATATTTTTGTTTCAAGTCTTTCTCCTTTTTCATTAAACTCCAAGAAAGCAGGGCTCGTACCATTCTTTTACCCAGTGCCTACAAGAAAAAAGAAATTGGCAGATGGTACTACCTTATAAGTATTTGTTTAATAAAAGAATGACTTTAGATCGGCGTTTTACATTTTGAAACTTTTGAGGGCATTTATCCAGACAAAACCGATTCCTCCATGTAAATTCACACAGTGGTTCTAATCTCTGCTACATAATGTGTCAAAGAGATGATGGCAGTTATTTTTTTTCTTTTAATTAAAATCCAGCACTCGCCATGTTGAATAGCTCTAATTATCATCCCTAGGAGGTGTCCATGGACTGAATGGCCCAGGAAGACTCAATTACCATCACTCCCTTAAGGCAGTCCCTCTCTAAATGTATTTGAGTTTCTGTAATAGCCAACAATTTTAAGTATATTGCTACTCAATCTAGTCAGTGCCTATTTTGTGACGTAAAGACCTTAATTCTCAAGTCCTGCCAATCTTGCTTCTTTCAAAAGCATTAAATTAACTTTTATGGAGAAAAGAAAGCACCTGACTGAAGGCAGTAAGAGGTTAATTTAAACTATTGTTTCTGTGACATGGTGCTACTTCACAAAGTGTGATATCTTCATCAGATGGAATTCAAAACTTTAGGAATAAAGAATTATGGCCTTTCAGGCACTCAAAATACTTTCTGAGATGTATGTGAAAAAGGTAATTGAAGAGTTTGGATTGTCCTTTGAGAAAATGTTGGAAGGTGGTTTGAATCCAATCAAGCATTGTTTTAAATAATAGGAGGTGAATTCTCAATAGAGTTATACAGCATCCATTTCTAAAACAGGTGCAGAAAATTGTTTTAACGGAAAATTTTATTATTTCTCCTAAAACTGTGTCTTTCAGTTTTATAGATGTATGTTAGTCTCCTGGGGTCCAAAATCACATTGGTATTAGTGATTATATAACTACTTGTAAAAGGCAAACTTGCAACTAAAATATAATAAGAAAATCTATCATTTGTTAAGGTCCATCATGTGCCACACGGTGTGCTTAACTACTTTAAAAATGTTCTCTAATTTAATCCTCATAACAATCTTAAAGGTGGATATCTTTCCTCTCTCCCCTACTTGAGATATAAAGAAATTAAAGCTTAAAGGTATTAAATACTTTGACCAAGGTCACAAAGTAAAAAAGAACAAAGCTAAGATTACAACCAAATTTGAGTTCAAAAACAAATGTGCTATGTGATATCACAGTGTTTATTGAACAGATAATTTATATTCATGATAATTTCTAATTTTTCTTATTTTTTTCAAAGTTCCAAATAGTCTTGCCATAAGTAAAATTCTGACAACTTAGTCAACTCTAAGTTTCTCTCTCTTTGTTTTTTTTAATTTGTGCAAATCATTTTCTTTTTTTTAATTAGTAACCAGCTAAATGGGGAAACAGGAGTTAAAGCCAAGTGCTTCAAGATATTTTATAATTTGGTTACTCTTCCCTTTCACAAATGGCTTCATTCGTAGCAATGATGTATCACTGCTGTGTCAGGATGGAATATCTGATGCAGGTTGGCATCATGTGAGATACATGTTAAGCCCCACTGCTACTGCTCAAATTGCATTCCTCAGCTGGTATTCCTCTCCTGAAATACCCTTAGTAGGACTCATTCCTCTGTTTGAATGTATTATGTTCAGAAGGTTTAGAGAGAGTTCAAAAATGGTCTCAGAGATTGCTAACACTTTTGTGTATCAGAACACCTCAATTTATTAGATTATCTTATCAAAAACTTGAAAGTATGTTGCAAAATACAGGTTTTCTTGGTGGGGGGAGAGGGTGAGAACAGAGATGTCCATGAGGTTCTCTGAGAGGAATATTTATTTATTCTATTGGAATATAGTTGCTTTACAATGTTGTGTTAGTTTTTGCTGTACAACAAAGTGATTCAGCCACACGTATACATATATCCCCTCTTCTTTGGATTTACTTCCCATTTAGGTCACCACAGAGAATGGAGTAGAGTATTCCACTCTGAATACTCAAAACAGTGTATTCCCTGTGCTATATAGTCAGTTCTCACTAGTTACCTTACACACTGTTGTTATTTAGTCACTAAGTCATGTCTGACTCTTTGTGATCCCATGGACCATGCCAGGCTTATTTTTCCTCTACTATCTCCCAGACTGTGCTCAAATTCATGTCTGTTAACTCAGTGAGGGCTATCCATCTTCTTCCACCACCTTCTCCTTTTGCCTTCAATCTTTCCCAACATCAGATTTTTGCCAGTGAGTTGACTCTACACTTCAGGTGGCCAAAGTATTGGAGCCTCAGCTTTAGCAATAGTCCTTTCAATGAAAATTCAGGGCTGATTTCTTTTAGGATTGATTGGTTTGACTTCCTTGCAGTCCAAGTGACTCTAAAGAGTCTTCTCCAGCACTACAATTTGAAAGCATCAATTCTTTCGTGCTCAGTTGTATTTATTGTCCAACTCTCACATCCACTCATGACTGATGGAAAAACCATAGCTTTGATTACATGGATGTTTGTTGGCAAAATGATATCTCTGTTTTTTAATATGCTGTCTAGGTTTGTCATAGCCTTCCTGCCAAGGAGCAAGTGTCTTTTAATTTCATGACTGCAGTCACTGTCCACAGTGATTTGGAGCCCAAGAAAAGAAAACTTGCCACTGCTTCTACTTTCCCTCCTTCTATTTGCCATGAAGTGATGGGACTGAATGCCATGATCTTAGTTTTTTGTAATGTTGAAATTCAGGACAACTTTTTCACTCTCCTTATTTACTCTCATCAAGTGGCTGTTTAGTTCCTCTTCACTTTCTGCCATTAGACTGGTATCATATCTATATCTGAGGTTATTGATATTTCTCCTGACAGTCTTGATTCCAGCTTGTCATTCATCCAGCCTGGCATTTCATATGATGTACTCGCATATAAGTTAAATAAGCAGGGTGACAATACATAGCCTTGCCATACTTCTTGCCCAATTTTGAACCAGTCCATTGTTTCATATTCCATTTTAATTGTTGATTCTTGATCCACACACAGGTTTCTCATGATATAGATAATGTGGTCAGTACTTTCATCTCTTTGTAAGAATTTTCCATAGTTTGTTGTGATCCATATCAAAGTAAAAGGCTTTAGTGTAATCACTGTAGCAGAAGTAAATGTTTTTCTGGAACTCTTTTGCTTTCTCCATGATCTAAAGAATGTTGGCAATTTGATCTCTGGTTCCTCTGCCTCTTGGAAACCCAGCTTGTACATCTGGAAGTTCTTGGTTCATGTACTGCTTGAAGGATTTTGAACGTAATCTTTCTAGGATATGAAATAAGTTCAATTGTATGATAGTTTAAACATACCTTGGGATTGCCTTTATTTGAGATTAGAATAAAAGATGACATTTTGTCTTTTATGCCCACTGTAGAGGTTTCCAAAATTCCAAATTTGCTGACATATTGATTGCATCACTTTTAGTTCAGTTCAGTGCAGTCGCTCAGTCATGTCCGACTCTTTGTGACCCCATGAACCACAGTACGCCAGGCCTCCCTGTCCATCACCAACTCCCAGAGTCTACCCAAACTCATGTCCATTGAGTCGGTGATGCCATCCAACCATCTCATTCTCTATCATCCCCTTCACCTCCTGCCCTCAATCTTTATCAGCACCTCAATCTTTATCAGGGTCTTTTCAAATGAGTCAGCTCTTCGCATCAGGTGATCAAAGTATTGGAGTTTCAGCTTCAACATCAGTCCTTCCAGTGAATACCCAGGACTGATCTCCTTTAGGATGGACTTGTTGGATCTCCTTTCAGTCCAGGGGACTCTCAAGAGTCTTCTCCAACACCACAGTTTAAAAGCATCAATTCTTCAGCACTCAGCTTTCTTTGTAGTCCAACTTTCACATCCATACATGACTACTGGAAAAACCATAGCCTTGACTAGACGGACCTTTGTTGACAAAGTAATGTCTCTGCTTTTGAATATGCTATCTAGGTTGGTCATAACTTTCCTTCCAAGAAGTAAGCACCTTTTAATTTCATGGCTGCGGTCACCATCTGCAGTGATTTTGGAGCCCAAAAATATGAAGTCTGACACTGTTTCCACTGTTTCCCCATCTATTTCCCATGAAGTGATGGGACCAGATGCCATGATCTTCGTTTTCTAAATGTTGAGCTTTAAGCCAACTTTTTCACTCTCCACTTTCACTTTCATCAAGAGGCTCTTTAGTTCTTCTTCATTTTCTATCATAAAGTTGGTGTCATCTGAATATCTGAGGTTATTGATATTTCTTCCAGCAATCTTGATTCCAGCTTGTGTTTCTTCCAATCCAACATTTCTCATGATGTACTCTGCATATAAGTTAAACAAACAGGATGACAATATACAGCCTTGGCATACTCCTTTTCCTGTTTGGAACCAGTCTGTTGTTCCATATCCAGTTCTAACTATTGCTTCCTGACCTGCATACAGGTTTCTCAAGAGACAGGTCAGGTCATCTGGTGTTCCCATCTCTTTCAGAATTTTCCACAGTTTATTGTGATCCACACAGTGATCCACAAAGGCTTTGGCATAGTCAATACAGCAGAAATAGATGTTTTTTATGGAACTCTCTTGCTTTTTCGATGCTCCAACAGTTGTTGGCAATTTGATCTCTGGTTCTTCTGCCTTTTCTAAAACCAGCTTGAACATATATCACTTTAACAACATCATTTTTTAAGATTTGAAATAGTTCAGCTGGATTCCATCATCTCTGCTAGCTTTGTTCATAGTAATGCTTCATGGGGTCCACTTGACTTCACACTCCAGGATATCTGGCTCTAGGTGAGTGACCATACCATTGTGTTTACCTGGGTCATTAAAACCTTTCTTGTATAGTTCTGTGTATACTTGCCACCTCTTCTTAATCGAGTGTATATATGTGAATTCCAATCTCCCAATCCATCCCAACTTCTTCCTCCCTTGGTATCCATAGGTTTGTTCTCTATGTCTCTCAATTTCTTCTTTACAAAGAAGTTCATTTGCACTGTTTTTCTAGATTCCATGTATATACCTTAGTATATTTGTTTTCCCCTTTCTGACTTACTTCACTGTGTACAACAGACTGTAAGTCCATCCACCTGCATGCCTGCATGCTTGATTAGTCACTCAATCACGTCCAACTTTTTGTGACCCAATAGACCATAGTTTGTCAGGGTCTTCTGTCCATGAGTTTTCCAAGCTAGAATACTAAAGTGGATTGTCATTTCCTACTGCAGAGATCTTCCCAAATCAGGGATCAAACAGCATCTCCTATATCTTCTGCATTTGCAGGTAGAAATTTTACCACTGAACCACCTGGGAAACTCCTTTCACATGTCTGCAACTGGCACAATTTTTCTCCTGTTTATGACTGAGGAATATTCTATTGTATATATGTACAACATCTTCTTTATCTATTCCTCTATTGATGGACATTTAGGTTGCTTCCATGTCCTGGCTATTGTAAATAGTGCTGCCATGAGCATAAGAGGAATGAATGTCATAAAACCATATTTAAGAGATTGAAGATGAGTGTTGATGAAGATAAATTTGAAGGTAGAATGAGAGAAGCTAAACAGTCTTCATGAAGTGACAAACATGTAACAGGAACTTCAACAAGAGTGACTTAAAACTGAGGGGAACATGAAAAGGAGTTGACTAAAGAAGGGAATAAATGGAAATAGTAATATTTTCATTAGAGAGATGAAAGTCTTTGTATGTGCCCACATCTGTGAGGACTTAAAGCTGGGAAAGAGGTTGAAATGACTGCAGTTTTGGCAAAGGAAAATAAAGTAATAGAAAGCTACATAGGTAGAAAATTAAGCAACAATTCCAATGAGTCAGGGTGTTTGAGATGTCCAGTGATATCATATGATCCTTGTCTCTTGCTTCAAAGCCACAAATACCAAATTTAGAAAAAAAAAAAAAAATGAATGTCATAATATGATAAAATAAGACTTACTTATTAAGATACAAAGGGCTTCCCAGGTGGTGCTAGTGGTAAAGAACCTGCCTGCCAATGCAGGAGACATAAGAGTCACAGGTTCAATCCCTGGATTGGGAAGATTCCCTGGAGGAAGGCATGGCAAGCCACTCCAGTATTCTTGCCTGGAGAATCCCAGGGACAGAGGAGCCCGGTGGGCTATGGTCCGTGGGATCACAATGAGTTGAACATTTCTAAAGCAACTTAGCATGCATGCTGCTGCTGCTAAGTCGCTTCAGTCATGTCCGACTCTGCACAACCCCATAGACGGCAGCCCACCAGGCTTCCCCGTCCCTGGGATTCTCCAGGCAAGAACACTGGAGTGGGTTGCCATTTCCTCCTCCAGTGCATGAAAGTGAAAAGTGAAAGTGAAGTTGCTCAGTCGTGTCCGACTCCTAGCGACTGCATGGACTGCAGCCTACCAGGCTCCTCCATCCATGGGATTTTCCAGGCAAGAGTACTGGAGTGGGGTGCCATTGCCTTCTCCGTTAGCATGCATGCATTGATACAAAAGTGGGCAAAAATCTCTTTTTGTAAAGCAGAAATAGATTCTAGGTAATTCTAGCCAAATAAATAAATAAATATGTGATACCTGCATTATTTGGGGATAAAACTGAGTTATATCTGGAATTTGACTGTATAATCTTCCTCTGGCTGTACTCTTTGCTTGATGGGACACTGAGGTGCGGCAGAAAGAACCACTGAATTGTGTTCAGAAAACATGGATTCACTGTTGTAGTTCACTTTCTTTCTTCTGGCCTCAGTTTCTTCATCTGTCAAATGACTGGATTGCTTTAAGAGATTTCTTATGTCTATTTTCTGTGCAGTGACATGGGCTCATTAAAAATTTAGTATTTTATTTCCTTGACTACAGAAGCTCTTCAAACACATTTAATTCTGTTGGGATCTTTTTCTTCAGAGTGTTGACATTCTTTTGTGTAGCTGTGAATTCTTTGGTTAATTTAAAAGACTAAACATTGTCAGTCTAACACACAAGACTCTCATCCCTCTCCATTCAGATGGTAATGGAAGTTGCCCTATACTCCTTTCCTGAGGCATCAGAAGGCAAATACTCCCTTTCAAGTTGGCAGCATTTGAGAATTTTGCTCTTGTTTTAAAATCTTGGCAAAAAGCATTTCCACTTCAGGTTTAATGATCTCAGTGATGCTTATGTAGTCAGTAGCCTTGCATGATATTCTACCATACTTTAGAGAAATAGTATACTTTGGCTGCTTAGTTTGTGCATCTCTAGATATTGATAGTGACATTTATGGGGATTATTTCTATACAAACTCACATAAAATGGTCAAAATTCTGAACAAAGTGGCATATATTTGCTAGCTTTGATATTATTTGGTATTTGAGTGTTAATCTTGGAAGGCATAAATCCATGAGATAAAGTCTTTGTTCCAAACCATGCCCTGATTATCAAGAAAAGGACAGTCAGTGCCACATATCCTCAGGGATTTTATTATGTATCCTAATGCATTATTGGGAATTGAAAAGAAACACGAAATTTGTCCCAGTCTGGAGTTTAATTTTTAATCCATTTCATGTCTATTTTGATAGAAATCCACCTATGGTTCATTTCTTTTTCAGGGTAATGGTTTATTTATTTTTACAGTCACATACGCATGCCCACACACGCACACACAGAAAAAGAGGTTTCTCAGCTGTGGTTTAAAAAAAAGTAAACACATAGATTTGGCCTACTTTTCATTTGATTAAGGCATGCACATACCTACAAATATTCTAAGCTCCAATTTAGGTCACTGAACATCATCCAGTCAGTTCATCACAGCACTTTCCACTCATAGCATGCTTGTGGTATGAAGGCGCATGTGTATGCATGCATGCATTTGGTGTTGGGGTGGGGGTTGTCCCTGATATGTGGAAATTGTAGCTTTAACAGACAACAACAAAATATTGGTAATGATTCAAGTCTAGAGAGATTATGTGTGTGTAGAGATAGATAGTGTAGACAGATATAAAAGTGCAATTAATAAGGATCACAGTTATTTTATGATGTCTTTTCCTCAATCAGTGATTCCTAGAGCTCCCTGTTTTCCTCTTACCTTATCACTTCTGGCCTCTTATCTTTACCATTTGGGTTCTCTCCAACCCAGTTTCATCCTAACAGTCCTACTTTTCCCGCTATATACCTACAACTATGGTTACCCCATTCCAAAATACTCCTCTAGTCAAGTGTTTTCTTCTCCAGGTTCTGGTGAGTTTGGATTTTGTAATTCCTTTGTTTTTAATAAAGATCACTTATGTGGGTTTCTTCCTAATTTGGGATTCTTATATACTTTAAGCGTTGCCTGTATAAGGAAAAAGAAGCATGGAAAAAATCCAACTTCAACTGGACACAGGAAGCAAAAATATGAATTATGAATGGCAATGACACAAATCATTTTTCTTTTGACATACATGTCTAAAAGCCTCTTATTTTTGGTACACATTTCCATTGATTTCTGAGTACAAATCACAGAACTAACTTTCCTTTAATATAATTTCTGCTTGTGATTTATAGCAATTCTGTGTGCTGAATTTCAAGCACCCATTACTGAAATACCATATGGACTGAATGCATATTTCAGTGTATTGATTTGTGCCAGTAACCTCTCTTCTGGAAGGTACTTCATTTATCTGAACAACTGATGCTGTCTCTAAAGAAATCTACCACTTACTGAATTTGTATAAGGCTGCTTAGTGAACCTTACTGTAGTTTTTTCATTGTGCTATATTTATACATGTGTCACAAATGTGTTTGACAACAGATTTTTCATAATGAGTTTTTATATTTTCATATTTTCTTCTTACAGGTAGCAAAAGATGGGAATCAGGGAGGGAATCAAGACATTACATTTCAATCATTCATATACTTCTATATAAAATCTTTGATTTGGAACCAATATTAGGTAGAAGTTTTTCCTCTTTTTTTGACTCTATCATATATGCCAAAAATAAAATAAACCTCAATATTTTTTAATCTGAAATATATGTTTGTATATGGAATAAAATTATGAGAGCCAGTCATCTGTTAAATTTGAAATTCAACTACATCCCTTGGAATCTATTAATGTTATGATTTGAGATAACCTATCCTGGGCTTTTCTGTTATTTTCTTGGAATGTAATTTTTTTTTTCACTTTCTACATCTACTGATTCTCCTTTATAGCTGGTTCCTGTACTCCTTTGGCTTGTAATTTTTATATTGCGAGCTCATTTCTACTTGGAAGAGTGGTCTTCATAGAAGTGTTAATGTGCTCTATTTTCTTCTGTTAATTCAAGAGATGTGTGAATGGTCTTGAATTTTTTTGGTATGACTTTTTCTGACTTCTAATAAGATTATATCAATAGTGCCTCTATTTCTATAGGTAAAGGGTTTCAATCTTAGCTTCATGAATCATTGCTAGTAGTGTCCAAAGAACACAGACATGGAGAAGCTCAAGTATGATTCAGATAAATAAAAAATGAACTCAAGTCAAGCAATGATAGGTTCATTGAAAAAAATAAAAATTGCTATTGGATATTATATATGTGACAAGAGCAGACAGATACCTAAAATACCATCATAGGTAGAGAAATACTGACTTTGAAAAAATACTGTGAGAGTTTATACTGAGACAAGTTTAATATATAATATATAACCTTTGTAATAAAATCAGAATGCCTAATATGATAATAACATGCACTTATCCTGTTACATAGATATATTCTAGAGTGAGGTAGAGATATATTTCAGAAAATTTATATTTAAAACAACTATGTCTAAGTTTTTGTCTAAGGAATTTTAGCCTCTGGCTCCCTTGATAAATACTGACTTTAAGGCCCTAATGTATTTGGGATATAATGAGTAGTATCCAAAAAAATCCAGTCAATCCTAAAGGAAATCAACCCTGAATATTCAGTAGAAGGTCTGTTGTTGTAGTTGAAGCTCCAATACTTGGGCCACCTGAGGAGAAGAGGTGACTCATTGGAAAAGGACCCTGAGGCTGGGAAAGACTGAAGGCAAAAGGAAAAGGGGACAGCAGAGGATGAGATGGTTAGATGGCACCACTGACTCCATGGACGTGAATTTGACCACACTCTGGGAGATAGTGGAGAACAGAGGAACCTGGCGTGCTGTAGTCCATGGGGCCACAAAGAATCAGACATGACTTAGTGACTTAAGAACAACAGCATTTAAAAAAAGTCTCTAATGAATAAGATAAAAATACCAAAAACTGGGAAATTTATTTTACTTAGAAAGAAATACTTTCAAAATAGAGTAATAAGGAATAGGAAACATAATATTCCATAAGACTGATTTTGTGTCAAGCTTGTCAGAATATTTTATGTTCTGTTTTTTTCTTTAATCATCACAATCGTTTCTTTCTACATATGAGAGAACTAATCCAAAGTCAAATATCAGTAAGCAATGGTGCCGATTTTTAAACTGGGCTCTTTCTAAAACCCCAAATCTCTGTTTCTCCTTGGAAGAAGTCAAAGTGTTAGTCACTCAGTCGTATCTGACTCTTTGCAACCCCATGGAGTGTAGCTGGACAGTCTCCTCTGTCTGTGGGATACCCCAGGCAACAATACTAAAGTGGGTTGCCATGCCCTTCTCCAGGATAATCTTCCTGACCCAGGGATCAAATCCACATCTCCTGCATTGTGCTCAGATTCTTTACTATTTTTAATAGTAAAGAATAAAAATTCTTCATTTTGTATACTAAAAAATTCTTTACTATTTTTACTGTTTAATATAGATGGTCCCCGAGTTATGATGTCTGACTTATGATTTTTCCACTTTATAGTGGTGTGAAAGTGATATGTAATCAGATGAAACAGCTTCAATTTTTATCTTCTATTGGGTTAGCAATATGTGGTATGGTATTCTCTCATGATTCTGGTCAGGGCAACCAGCCTGAGCTCCCAGTCAACCACACAATCATGAGAGGAAACAACCAATACACTTTACTACCATTCTGTACCCATACAACCATTCTGTTTTTCTCTTTCACTATAGCATTCAGTAAGTTACCTGAAATACTCAGCTGCTGCTGCTAAGTTACTTCAGTCGTGTCTGACTCTGTGAGACCCCATAGACAGAAGCCCACCAGGCTCCCCCATCCCTGGGATTCTCCAGGCAAGAACACTGGAGTGGGTTGCCATTTCCTTCTCCAATGCATGAAAGTGAAAAGTAAAAGGGAAGTCATTTAGTCGTGTCCGACTCTTCACGACCCCATGGACTGCAGCCCACCAGGCTCCTCCGTCCATGGGATTTTCCAGGCAAGAGTACTGGAGTGGGGTGCCATTGCCTTCTCTGGAGATACTCAGCATTTTATTATAAAACAGGCTTTATATTAGATTGATTATGTCCACCTGTAGGCTGATATTTCTGAGTATGTTTAAGGGAGACTATGCTTAGCTTTGATGTTTGGAAGGTTAGGTGTAGTATATGTCTTTTTAATTTATGGTATTTTCAATTTATTGTGATCTACACAGTCAAAGGCTTTGGCATAGTCAATAAAGCAGAAATCACTGCAGATGGTGACTGCAGCCATGAAATTAAAAGACGCTTACTCCTTGGAAGGAAAGTTATGACCAACCTAGATAGCATATTCAAAAGCAGAGACATCACTTTACCAACAAAGGTTCACCTAGTCAAGACTATGGTCTTTCCTGTGGTCATGTATGGATGTGAGAGCTGGACTGTGAAGAAGGCTGAGCGCCGAAGAATTGATGCTTTTGAACTGTGGTGTTGGAGAAGACTCTTGAGAGTCCCTTGGACTGCAAGGAGATCCAACCCGTCCATTCTGAAGATCAGCCCTGGGATTTCTTTGGAAGGAATGATGCTAAAGCTGAAACTCTAGTATTTTGGCCACCTCATGCGAAGAGTTGACTCATTGGAGAAGACTCTGATGCTGGGAGGGATTGGGAGCAGGAGAGAGAAGGGGACGACAGAGGATGATATGGCTGGATGGCATCACTGACTCGATGAATATGAGTCTGAGTGACCTCCGGGAGTTGGTAATGGACAGGGAGGCCTGGCGTGCTGCAGTTCATGGGGTCGCAAAGAGTCGGACACGACTGAGCGACTGATCTGATCTGATCTGATTTTCAATTTAAGGATAAGTTTATTGGTATGTAACCTCATACGTCTAGGAAGCCCTCTTATAGTTTTTGGGGGGATTTGTGTGTGTGTGTTTAATAATTTATCACAGTATTACAGAAAAATAAGCAGAAACTGATGAAAATTATTTTTAATTGGACTGAATCTCCAATTGACAGTGATGTAAAATTCTGTTTTATTATAAACAGACAAGCAATTCAAGTATGAATCTCAATAGGAATACATTTGTAAACACAACACATATATCTTAGAATCATAGATGAGCAAAATGAGTTGAAAAAAATTGCTTGTCATACATAGATTTTCTTAAATGCTTTCTTGTAAATGGTTTTTTGTTTTAGATTTTGCTGGTTCAGTTGAGTATAGTTCTAGCTGATCTAAAATTTTAAGAAAGGGATACCCAATTTGCACATGTAATTATTTCCTTTGATGTCATAATATTTATATACATACAAAGAAACATAAGAAGCATCAGTAATGTTTCAGTCAGTACATTGATATAGTAAATTCCCTCGATTCTACTGCCAGTAGAATCTTACTGATTTGGTTCTGAGATCTACAGCCCCACTTCTGGGTAGATTACAGATAGTTTGCTACACTATACTTGGTTCAATAATAATAAATATTCTTCTGATTCCTCCACAGCAACAAATCCTTCTAAGTATCTAACCCAAATTTCACAAGTCAA
The DNA here is from genome assembly GCA_935064755.1 of Tragelaphus eurycerus. Classification (NCBI taxonomy): domain Eukaryota; kingdom Metazoa; phylum Chordata; class Mammalia; order Artiodactyla; family Bovidae; genus Tragelaphus; species Tragelaphus eurycerus. The sequence continues at coordinate 8,913,362 of CAKXYN010000015.1, forward strand.
AAATCATGACAGACAAAACAGCATCCTCTTATTATAAATATAATGATACAATCCCAATGAATACTTATTGTTTGGTTAGTTTTTCCAGGAACTGAACTGGAGTTTATATGGGATAGGCATTTTATTCCTTGCAACAATGTTCAGATTTCCCAACTTTACAGATGAGCAAATGAAGAATCTGAACTTCGATAAGATTAAGTAACTTGAAATAGCGGTGGTGATGGTGGTGAAGTTGGTAAATTGTGACTGACTCTTGTGTCCCCATAGACTGTACCTGGCCAGGCCCCTCTGTCCATGGGGTTTTTCCCGGCAAGAATATTAAAGTGGGTTGCCATTTCCTTCTCCAGCAGATTTTACCAAGCCAAGAATCAAACCCGGGTCTCCTGCACTGCAAGCAGATTCTTTACTGACTGAACTACCAGGGAGTTGCTGCTGCTGCTAAGTCACGTCAGTTGTGTCCGAGTGTCCGACTCTATGCGACCCCATAGACGGCAGCCCAACAGGCTCCTCTGTTCCTGGGATTCTCCAGGCAAGAACACTGGAGTGGGTTGCCATTTCCTTCTCCAATGCACAAAAGTGAAAAGTGAAAGTGCTATTAATATGTAAATAAGAAGAGTTGACTCATTGGAAAAGACTCTGATGCTGGGAGGGATTGGGGGAAGGAGGAAAAGGGGACGACAGAGGATGAGATGGATGGATGGCATCACAGAATCGATAGATGTGAGTTAGAGTGAACTCTGGGAGTTGATGATGGACAAGGAGGCCTGGCGTGCTGTGATTCATGGGGTCGCAAAGAGTCGGACACAACTGAGTGACTGAACTGAACTGAAGAAGAGGTAGATAGTAGCACTGGTATTTGAATTAGGTGTTTTGTTTTTTTCTTTTGGTAATGCTTTAGTTATTGAATGGAAAGAATTTTTTACCTGAATATACACTTCAGACTTTCTAGTTTATTTATTTATTTTAGGTTTATTTCGGCTGCACTGGGTCCTCATTTCCTGTACTGGTTCTCTAACTGCCACATGAGGACTTAGCTGTCTGACAGTACACAGGATCCTAATTCTGGACCAGGGGATCAAAACCATGTGCCCTGTAATGGAAGGCAAATTCCTAACCATTGAACCACCAGGGAAGTCCCTGAATCAGGCTTTTTAATGCCAGAACTCATATTCTAAATAAATTTGTTTACCAATTTCCAATTTCTTTACTGTGAAAAAAATAAATAAAGCTTAGAATAAGACACAAAATTCTTCATATTCCACCACCATTTGGAGGTAGCCACTCTTATTTCAACACAATAAGAATGTCTTTACTGTGCATTGATGTTTATGCCTTCTGTGTATATCTATCGAATAGAATTGTGTGTATTTCACCACAAAACATGTTGAAGTGTGTTTATAGAACCATTATTTATAATCTTAAAGTGGAAATGACCTAAATACCATCAATAGTTGAACGAATAAGTCATTGTATATTCACATATTGGAATCCTTCATGATAATGAAAATAAACTGCTACTATATATATCATCATGGTTGATTCTCAAACATAATATTGAGTAGAAAAAGCCAGACACAAAATCAGACATCCTCTATGATACATTTATTTAAATTCCAGAAATAAACAAGTCAATCTGTAGTGTTTGAAGTCAGGTTAAAGGCATGGGGTTTCCTTGGTGGCTCAGCACTAAACAATCTGCCTGCCAATGCAGGAGACGCAGGTTTGATCCCTGGGTCATGAAGATCCTCTAGAGAAGGAAATGGCAACCCAACTTTAGTATTCTTGTGTGGGAAATCCCATGGACAGAGGAGCTGGCAGGCTACAGTCCCTGGGGTCGCAAAGAGTAGAACATGACCTAGCGCCTAAACAGTAATGAAGAAGGGCATGAACTGAAATGGTGGTGGTGAGAATGAGAGAGAGAATAAAATTAAACAAGAACATGAAAATATGTGTGTATGTGATGAAAAAAGAGAAAGAGAAGCTAAGATTAACTCTGTAGTTTTAAATCAGCAAGAAGCAAAAGTGATAAAAGTTGGGAAAACCAGAAGGGCGGCATATAGGGTATAAATATTGACTTGAATATTGTGACTAATTGGTGGCAATGGGATGTCTAGATGGGAAGCCCTCGTGAAGGCTGAAGCCATGGTAACAGATAAAATTGCCAAAGAAAAGGCAGTCATAATAATAAGACAAATACAAGATCTTGGACAATTCTTTTTTTCTGAGTTGGGAAGAATAAAGAAGTAAAAAATAGGGAATATAAGAGTTATTAGAGAAATATTGGATATAATAACTGGAAGAAAGAGAAAAAACAGGAGGAGTGTTTGAGGAATGGCATTGTACAGGTTCATTACCATGTTCACAAGCTGACTCTGTGCCAAACCTCTCAAATCTGCACACAAATAATATTTTGTAGAATAAATACCATTATTATTCCCATTTATAGATGAGAGAACTGAGGTCCAGGGAGAGTAAGTAATTTGCTACTTTTCTGGAGTACACAGAGTTAGCTAGTGGCAAAGTCTTGATTTGAATCTAATCTCTTTAGCTCTAGAACTCAAGTTTTTATTTCACATTGCAATAAAAAAGAAGCAGAAAATTACATTGTTTTGGAAGGCAGTAATAAGTAATAGTAATCTTTCTCTAATAAGAGAAAGATTTTCAATCATTAAATAATTTCAAAATCAAGTCACATTAATTGAGACTTTAAAACCTTATGTTTGATAATCATCAGATTGACCTCAGGCTTCCTCTGCAATAGATGTAAGAAAGGGAATAAGTGAATGATAATCGGAATATTTTGAAATGTAGAGGAAAGTGTTCATATCAGATATTTTATAAGGTTCCTCAACCCTTTCCCCTCTTATCTCCACTAGAAGCTTACACATTAATCATTCCCCTCCCTGTACACTCCTTTCTTAAGTATTCAACTTTGGCAAAGTCTCTTTGATACTGAAACATTCTCTTGCAGTTCTAGTATCCACTTCATGATCTCCCAGACTTGCTTTAATCCCCTTACTTCTGGGAGTAGTATTTAAAGCTCAAGCGTATATCAAATTCTTGCCCTTCTCCTATCATTTTGAATTGGGGCAAAGGAGGTGGGACCCATTGGAAAAATGAGTGAGTATTATGAATACAAGTCTTGATTTTAGTGAAAGAGTAGAACTTTTTGGACAAGTTGAGTTCATTCACAGTAGAAAAGAGGATGTGCCAAGAAAATTAAGAAAATTTTATGGGGAACATTGTACTACATACTGGGATACTTGCCCTTGAGTAGAAACTAGGGAGAGAAGAGGTAAAGAGGACAGAATTTGCTGTAGAGGAAATTTCATGTTAACTGGGGGACTCAAGAGGGGAAATATACACACACACACATTATATATATATATATATATATATATATATATATATATATATATATATAAAGAATAGACAGAGATTGCAGTTGAAATATTTACATGTTAGTAACACTTTCTCAAATTCTTACCAAGCAGCCAGATCCTACAGCTCTAATAAGGGGAGACTGAAGAAAGAGACACTTGAGCAAAGCCAGGGATGCAGGACACCAGGAATATGTGAACTTGAAAAACATACATTATGGATTTTCTTGTTATATAGAATCACAATTGTCTTAATAATACTTAAAGGCTCATTTTTCAACCACAAAACTTTCTCCTTCCTCGTCTTCCTACTGTTCATTCAGTTTATTTATTTCATTGAATGGTACCAAAGCTCAGAGTTTATTTAAGCCTGATGTTCTAAGACATCTACTTCAGAGTTAGAGACAATAAAATGTCTGGTTTCTGCTGTCCCAACCCCAAATCAAGGAAATAGTGTGAACAATGATTGGTCCTTCCTTTGCAGTGGCAATTTTCAGAGAATAATATGTTTTAAAAATCTTAAGTGTGTGAACATTCTCCTTGAAATCCTGCTTTAGTTATTCAATCTTCTCAATATATTCCACTCCTCTAAATAAAATGCACAGGTAAATTTTACATTAGCACTTCATATTTCAAACCAAAGTTAACCTAAGAATGCATTTTTGAATGCATTTTGAAAAGAATAGCAAAATTAGATGGAAAATTTGCTAGATTGTTTTTTTTAGAACAAATAGATTAAACAAGCAAAAAATATGCAAAGCTGTAGTGCTAGCAATATATTAGCAAATTAAGAATTATCTCAAGAAAGAGAAAAGCCAAAGAACAAACATCAATACAATTTTCAAAAAGTACATTAAAAACTATTTCAGTATTAGAAGAAAAAAACTTAGATCATGACAATGATGAAAATGAGTGAAAATGCCTTTTCATAGCAACTATCTCCCTAGAGTAATGGGATAAAAATTCAATTTTGAACCAATCATATTAAAGTATTTCAGAGGGTATGGTAATTTATGGCTTTATTTTGCTTTAGTTTAACATTACATAAACCCAAACTGTAACTTTGCTAAAACATAGATCCTAAATTTACAATTTTATTAATTGAAACTGAAGCATATTTACCCAGGCTAATGCTATAAAACATGCCCTGGAGCAAGACACTGCCTGTAAATTTGTTTCAAGCCTTGTCTGTCTACATAGTTTTTCAAGATTAAAGAAATTCTAAGATTTTCTTTTTTTCTTCTACTGGTGTGTTAGATGCACATTGTTGCTTTGCCTGTAACTTCTCTAGTGATTGGTAACACTCAAAAAATCTTAGAATCTAACACCTTAATCATTCCTCTTGAAGAAATCTTTGCAATTCCCCATGTTGCACAGTTATAATTTAGGGGAAAAAAATCAAATAAAGTTAGTAGAATAATATTAAGTTGCAAATACATTGCAAATCTGTTGTAGTATCTCCTTTTCCTGAAATATATAGTTCAAGGAAAAACAGTATCATAGAGCCATTTTTTTTTAAGCTGTAATCTGTGGGATTTAGATTTTGAAAGGAATTGAGAAGAAATGAAAGGGAGTGGTTGTTGTAAGAAATGCTTGACACTGGAATAATAAAGTGCTGGTTGAAGTTGAAAAATCTTAGAATGCCACTGGGATGTTTTTGTGAATACAGAAATACTGGAGAAACATAGTTTTATGGACTCTAAACCAGGGGTCCCCAACCCCTGGGACTGATGAATGTGCTGTTAAGAACTGGGATTAAGCAGGAGGTGAGTAGTGATCAGCGAGTGAAGCTTCTTCATTTACAGCTGCTCCCCATCCTTCATATTAACACCTGAGCTCTTCCTCCCGTCAGGTCAGTGGCAGCATTAGATTCTGATAAGTGCCTGAACCCAACTGTGAACTGCACGTGCAAGGGATTTAGGTTGCATGCTCCGTATGAGAATCTAATGCCTGATGATCTGAGGTGAACCTGAGGTGATGATGCTAGCACTGGGGAGCAGATGCAAATACAGTTTATCATTAGCAGAGAGGCTTGACTGCACAGAGACCATGATAAATCAACTGCTTGCAGACTTGTATCAAAACCCTATTAGTGACTGGCAAGTGACAATTGTTTAATTATTTAATTATATATTACAATATAATAATAATAAAAATAAAGTACACAATAAATGTAATGTGAGCTCAAATCATCCTAAAACCACCCCCACCCCGATCTGTGGAAAAACTGTCTTCCACAAAACCAGTCCCTGGTTCCAAAAATTGTTGGGGACCACTGCTCTAAAGCATAAGGAAGATCGAATGGGAGTCAATTTTGTTCATTAGGGCACCTAGCACAGAATGTGGCATTAAGCAGAGACTTGATAAAGACCCAGTTAAATCTTCTTCTCTAGCTAAAGGTTACAGAGTTCATTTCAGTTCAGTTGCTCAATCGTGTTCAACTTTTTGTGACCTCGTGAACTGCAGCACGCCAGGCCTCCCTGTCCATCACCAACTCCCGGAGTTTACTCCTGGAGTTCACAGAATTTGATTGTGATTTGTCTTCAGTTCTCACTCTTCATGTTGGGCTTCCTTAGGCTCTAGCCCAAACCTTCTACTCTTTGCTACTGACATGGTGTCTAATTTCCATATCTTAGATACCATCTCTATGATTCCATTCCCAATGTGTGTTTCTAGCCCTAACCTTCCCACTGAACCATGGACTTCTGCATTCAACTTCCTAGTTGACATTTATACTCACAAAACTAAGGAAAACCTCAGCCTAATATGATTAAAATAGAGGTACCAGTTATTTATGGTTGAAATAAAATTTGTTTGTATTTCAGAACAAAAAAATTCTAATAAAACCTAATATTTATCCTTTATTTTTTTTTTTTTGACAAAATCTGTTCTAGGCTTTGGCCCCAGGGCTCTTTCTGAGATGTATGTAGTGAGGGTCAGTCACACCAGTTCCATTTCACTCTTGGTTCCTTCCCCTATTACCATCATCTTCTGTCACTGAAGCTCAAGTCCTTCACTTGCTCATTACTGACATAAGAAATATGAACTGGAGTTTTGGTAGGAAGAAAAGGAGATGCTAAGAGAAAATCTAATGAAACTAGAAAGGAGAATTACTCTGACCACCTATGTGTATATCTATCTGTATATGTATATGCATGTGTATGTATGTGTATATAAGATAAAAATATATATATATATGTAGTATATAAGCATGCATGTGTTTCAGTGATATTATTGGAACTCAGGAATTTAACTGCTAAAATAATTTTCTATGCCCAGAGTGGGTACCTATTTGCATTTGTTTTCATAATTATTTCTATAATTGGTTCTACAAGTAAATATAGAAATAGCTGGCTTATTCCTACCTTCTGTTTAGTATGGATATACGGAGAAGGCAATAATACATATTTAATTTATTCTTCACTTCATTTTTTAACAAATCATATGGTCATAATATTGGAATGATATCTAGTTTAGTATTCTGTTCCTGTACTCAAACACTGGGGTTCTTTTATAGAAAATAGATACCCTTTATGAGAATTAAATGGTCAAATATAGAGAGGTAGATGCTAATTGTAAATGCTATTTGAATAAATTTGCATATGAAAAATCTTCAGAAAATTTCTTTTAAGCCATAAAAAGCACATAGGTGCATGTTCTATCCATAAACCACTTTATTTGGAATGACTCCATTTTCATACTTATGCCAGCAACTCTAAAGTCAAAACAAAAGTTCTAAAGTTTTTGATAGGATCTTTTGTCTTCTTCATCAGTTGGTCATACACTTAGTAAGTTATCTATTTTATCTGGAAGGATTCCTATATTTTGTGGATGCCATTCTCAGGACCTAATCAAAATGCAGAAGAAAGAAAGAGGGAAATGGAAAATATATTTGGAAAAAAAAGAAATATAGAAAAAATGGATCAAGAAAGGTAGTGAATTAATTACATGAACATGTTAGAAAATATAGGTCATTGAAAATGTAATTTGCTACTAGAATTAGAGGTTTTGATTTGTCCTGTTCTTTGGCAATTCCAGTCATGTGAAAGAAAATATTTATTTAAATATCACCGGGACAGATATCAATCAAGCATTCCCTAATAAACATTTATTTTAAAGGGATTTTCTTTGCTAAATTTTGGTTGCCTTTTGAATGAAATAGGAGACTACCATCAGATCATTGTTCTCAGGAAGCTGTTTGTCCCTATAGTCCCTGGTCCAGCTATGTTTGCATTATATCTGGCACAGAAGAACAATGCAACAATAAATTCCAGGCTGCTTACCAAAGACATTTATTTAAAAATGTGTGCATATATATATATATAATTTATGTATTTATTTTTGGCTGAACTGAATCTTGTTGTTGCATGGACTTTTTTCTAGTTGCAGAGAATGGGGTGTACTCTCTAGTTGTGAACACTGCTCATTGGGTGTCTTCTCTTGTTGTGAAGCATGGGCCCTGGGGCACATGAGCTTCAGTAGTTGCATTGTGAGGGCTCAGTTGTGGGTTTTGGGCTCTAGAGCATAGGTTCAGTAGTTGTAGTACATGGGCTTAGTTGTTCCTCAGCATATGGGTTATTCCTGGATCAGGGATTGAAACTGTGTCTCCGGCACTGGTAGATGGATTTCTCATTGCTGAGCCACCAGGGAAGCCCACCACTGACATTCCTCTGTTTCTTTATCTGCTGGTGATAGCCCTAACCAGTAAAGTCCACATTCTTACTTTTTTAAGAAAATCAAAGTCATAGGTTGACAGATATTAATAATTATATCTAAACTCAAATAAATGAAATTTGTATGAATAATATTAACATTATTAATATTTCCAAAGTTGCTTCCATAATGGTATCTGATTTACTCATGTTAAAACAGTAACTTTGACTCTTATAGGGGACCGTGTCTACTATGGACCTGGTGATAGACTCAGACTATCATTACATGTTCAATTACTGAGTATTATTCTACTTTAGGAGCTTTGCTGAATCACAAACTTAAATATATATATATATATATACACACATATATATTTCTTAATTATGTGTTATACCATTGTTCTTCCTGTGAGAAGAACTGTAGAGGGTTGAAATAACACATAATTCTGAAGATGAACTATCAGTATAGATTTAGGTACAAATAATCTAATATAGTTCTTCCTCTCACCAAATTAAGAAGCATTGCTCTTATTTTGGGAGAAGGAAATGACAACCTACTCCATTATTCTTGCTTGTAGAATCTCATGGACAGGGGAGGCTGGTGGCTGCTGTCCATAGGGTTGTACGGAGTCAAACATGACTGAAGCAGCTTAGCATGGCACGCATACATTGGAGAAGGCAATGGCACCCCACTCCAGTCTCTTGCCTGGAAAATTCCATGGGCAGAGAAGCCTGGTAGGCTGCAGTCCATGAGGTCGCTAAGAGTCGGACACGACTGAACGACCTCACTCTCACTTTTCACTTTTCACTTGCATGCTTGCATGATTGGAGAAGGAAATGGCAACCCACTCCAGTGTTCTTGCCTGGAGAATCCCAGGGATGCGGGAGCCTGGTGGGCTGCTGTCTATGGGGTCGCACAGAGTCGGACATGACTGAAGTGACTTAGCAGCAGCACCTGTTATTTTAAATATCCACATTAAAATATTTACATTGATAATTTAAAGTTTAATTATTCAACTCAATATTTTTTTCTGGATATTTAATATATGAAAGCAATAAGAAAACTGTTAATAAGACAGATGTGTAGCCAAGTTATAATCATCTAGGAAGGAAAAAAAAAACCTGATAGGAGCAGTTGCATGGAATTGTTTGTCAACATTTTGAAGCTGAAAGTGATTATGAATCCTGAAGGAGAATAAAGAATAAGACATTGTGAATGTGTAAAAGTGAAGTTGCTCAGTACTGTGTGACTCTTTGCAGTTCCATGGACTGTAGCTTACCAGGCTCCCCCGTCTATGAAATTTTCCAGGCAAGAATAATGGAGTGGGTTGCCATTTCCTTCTCTAAGGAATCTTCCTGACCCACAAATCAAACCTGGGTCTCCCAGGTTGCAGGCAGACGCTTTACCCTCTGAGCCACGAGGGAAGCCCCTGCAATTACACAGTCTGATCTGACATAATTAACTTGGCCAGGAGTAAAAAGTTACCAACAAAGTAATATTGTCATTTCATCTACATAAAGAGATTTTTTTCCCCCCTAAGAATCTGCTACTAATGTCATTCTTGTTGCAGGGGTCACCAAGTTAATTGTTCAAGGCAAATGTGTCACTGTTCTTTAAAATACTAATTTCAAACATATACTGTACTAATAGAGGTCCAGTAGTATTATCACCTTTCTGTACAAAATTCAAACCTTCAAATAAGGTGTTTTTAAATTTTAAAAAAAGACAAAATATTCCCATATGGTACAAAAGGAATTTAACAACTTGCCTAAAATATCATTTATCAATAGAGGAAATTTCCTTCAACTTCAATTCCTTAATTTTTTTTTTCATGAAACTAAAGTGTTTAATTCATAATGGTATCACTATTCCTTCAAAATTTAAACTTTATTAGCAGAAATAGGTGCAATACAACTAGTCTTTTAAATGATGAGAGATAGCCATAAATTACAAAATATGGTGGGAACACTTCGATTAATTCCTTCTCTGGGCATTAAGACAAGCTTCATGGAGGAGATGCTAATTGAAGTGGAACTGAAGAATGAGTAGACAGAATATTGAGGCAGAGGAGAAGGGAAAAATTAAAATATTGTTAAAGGAAACATATGTGTTTAAGATAGGGTGTGAAGATATGACACAAGTGTCTGTGATAGATAAACTTGAAAAAGAGAATGAGGGTATATTGAAGAGTTTTTGGGGAAAATTTTAGGTGGAATAGGAGCAACCCCTGCTAGACACTGGGACAAATACTTAAGCTTTTTATTCTGTATAGACAATAGAGAGGATTTTTGAGCTCAGCAAAGGGATTTATATGGCAGTCTCAGAGCTGTATATTAGGATGTGTGTCATGACTGTATTCATGCCAGAACTAAGAGTGTATTATTCAATAGACTCTGTGTTTCTGCCTACTTTTAAATGTGAACACCAGAAGAAAACATTGTGAAATATACATATGCCAGTATGCATATGCAAAAGATATTGAAAGCAAACAATTATCTAATTTGGATGTAGAATAGTAGGGATGCAATGCTTTCATCTGAAATAACTAAATGATTTAGATCAGACAAGGTATTTTCATTGCTTATTTAATTTTGATTCTGTAGATAAATTCACAATATGTGTTTTAAGACAATTTGAATGTTTTTGGCAGTTTTTATGATTGCAATATCAAAATATGTTTTTGTTGTTTCAGATGATGGTGCCTATGAATTAACTAAACTGCTGTGGTAAGTTGGTTTTTCTCTTTTCAAATCTACAGTGAATGTTTTTCATTCTAAAATTCAAAATGATTTATGTCCATATAAAACCTATAAAATGTGAGAACTTAAATGGACTGACAGGCATGTTCTGGAGTAGGCTACATTGTTTTTTCCAGGGATATATCCCTTCCCTTTTTTCTTCTGATTAGAGCCATAATTGGAACTCAGAGAACCTCTTCTACACTTATACCAGGAGCCTGGGAAAGGGTACTATTTTCCAAATGTTTTCCATTTCACTTTTGGCATCTGTTTGCCCAGGATGATCCTGAGAAAACATGCTAATATTCATGCTATCAAAGGCAGTATAATGTATTTTAAAGACATAATTTTTAAGAGAAACTTAAAATTATATAGACATTTGATAAGAAGAACCAGATGTTTCCTTTTTTCCCCTTGTAATTCATGGAGGTGTTAATGAACTTAGTCATGATATGCAGGCTGATTCTCATTTTTCCAGTTTCATAGCTGATTAAATCCAACTTTGTTTTAGTTGAATCATTATATTGGAAAGCAGAATTTTTCTTTGTTACAAATGCACTGTGGCTCCTTTTGAGGATTTCTCCTGAGTAATATATATGTGGCAGAAGGAAACATGGTATTAAATGTTGTGCAAAATAATAGTAATAATAAAATGTAGGCTACAGTGGTGTGCTCTCAAGAAAGAAAAGTTAGAGTTCTCTGCAATATATTAGATTTTTTAAGATGTTTTGTTTCTTCTATTCTTTTCCAATGAAAATAAAGAATTTAGTTTTCAATTGCATTATGTCAATGGAGAGGTTTGTTTTCATAGATACTTCACTTATTCATACTCTCATTCAAAATATCTCAAATTAGAAAAGTAGTTAAGTACCCTGTTAGTGTCTAAATATTTAGAAGGAATACTATAGTGTTTCTATTGAAAATGGAGCACTCAATCATTACTGCACAGATAATTATTTTTGTTTTTGCTACTATTCTTAAAAGATGTAAATACTGAAAAAGAATCAATATCTTAACTTCCATAATTGCCTTGGATTATTATGATTGTTCATTGAACACTAAGATGAGTGGGTGTGGTTTGCATCAATCTAATTCATCTCTGAGAAATTGGTACCCTTTTATTTCTATATTGGAAGAACAAACAACAGGTTTGTGTGTTTTTGCAATACTGAGGAGCTGGTATTTTCATGGACTGTCTGCATTGTCAGACTTATAAGAAGATTTTGCATCAGGTCATTACGTATTTAATTCTTTGAGAGTTTATTAAAGTTGATCGAGAGGTTTCACTCTTTTTTTTTTCTCTTCTTGCAATAAAGAAAAAAAAAAAATAAAACAGAACCTTTGTATCACATCCTGTCCCTACCCATAGATTCGACTTCTTGGTAAATTAAGACAGTCAAAGAGCCAAGTGATTGGGCGGGGGATAATAAGAAGTTTGGAGTTGCAAGAAAAGTTTACAAAGATTTTGGATAAAAAAGAGGAATGGGCAACTGTATGGGATGCTGTATAGGGTGGGATTTAGGGAAGAACAAATATTGGAGGAAAAAATTTGTGAGTACTACTGTATGATATATCAATGTCTCTCAAACTTAGATGTGCCTAGAGATGGGCTATCTTGTTAACAAGATGGGCTATCTTGTTAAAATGTAGATTCTAATCCAGTAGATCTACAATAAAGCTCAAAAATTTGCATTTCTATGTTCCCAGATGCTAAAGCGGCCAGTTCAAGAACTAGTAACTATTGTACAAAGAATTTTCTTTGTTTACTCCCTATTCAAGAATTTCAGTCAAAACATTACTTTTCAGGTATTTGATTTGGATTGATTAGTGCTCTTACTTCACTGTTTAAAGATCAATTTTAAGAATACAGGGGTGAAATGCCAGTTTTTAGTTCAGTCACACACAAAGAGGACTGGATCTTGCTTGCTCCCAAGGTCTATTTTCCCTCTCACTCACTGGTTAATCCACAGTAAACTGTGAAGGATTAAAGAAAGTCAATTTGTTTGAGTTGAATAGTTTTCAAGTGCATGAGATGTAAGATTTTATCCAAAAAAGGCATTTTTAAAAATATTGAAGTATATTCAGGGACAATCATATCATCATCCTGCAACAGTAAAATTATAAAAAACAGCAATGGCTGTGAGGGGTTGGAGTCCTAACCATAATGTAAGTAAGCATTAACGTCATTGCAGTGCTTAAAAGCACTCAACTTTTGTATTGAAAGCATAGTACTGTGTCCTATTGATACTGTGAAAGTTATGCATCTAGTTAAGTTTATTCAGATTCCAAGGAGATTATCAAGAAGGCAGGATAGAAATCAGACTAGGCAGGGTGGGTCAAGAAATACTGAATAATAAGCCAAGAGTTCCTTGTCCAGTGGTGTAAAAAAAACTAAAGGAATTTCCAGAACCAAGATTTCCCTAAGAGCCTAGAGAAGGCCATGGAAGGAGAAGTAGTCAAATCAATCTGAAATTTCATGCTCTCTTTCCTTGAGATGAGTGTGTCTCCACTCATCTTTGAGTGGAGTCTCCACTCCACTTTGGTGGGTATAACTACATGTTATACCCACCAAAGAATTTAAGGAAAAAAAAAAAAAGTTACCTACTGGGCCCACTCAGAGTCTCTTGGATGGTGCCTGGCATCCAAAGGTTAATGCTCTGGCTTCCTAGTGATTCTATGGGGAACTGGAATGAGGAACCACTACCCTGTTATCAGGGCTTGAAATTTGCATTTTTGACACACTGTAGATGCTACTGCTCCATGAACCACACTTTGAGTAGGAAGGGCCTGTTGTTTTTGTTGTTGTTTAGTAGCTGAATTGACTAACAACCCCTTTGCAACCCTGTGGACTGTAGCCCACAAGGCCTCTCTGTCTGTGGAATTTCCCAGGCAAAAATACTGGAATAGGTTGCCATTTCCTTCTCCATGGAATCTTCCTTACCCAGGGATCAAACCCACATCTCCTGCATTGAATCCTCCAAGGAGGATTCCTTACCACTGAGCCACCAGGGAATACCAGCAAAGGCCTACCAATCCCATAAGTTTTTCCTCATATTTCAGGAGAATCAGTATCACTTAGGAGTACTTACCTTCTGTCTAAGTATGAGGGGAGAGAAGGAAGAAGTAGAAAGAAGAGAAGAGACGTTGAAATTGTATGTGGTGGGCCCTGGGTAGAATATTCAACTCCCCACCTGATTGGATTTGAAGAGCAATAGAAAAATCCCTGTACTCCAAAGAATGTAATCAATAGGGTATCTGAATTTTCACTTTTAAAATTAATCTGATTTTAATGCTCTCCTCACCTGACTATGCAAATATTGTCCTTTGGTAAAATTGTTATAAACAGAGGATTGAGAGAGAAGACTGAAGTGTGCAGGAATCTGAATTTTATTAATCATCCCAGATGTTTCTAATCAGGAATAGAGCTTGAAAGCCACTGTTTTAGACCACACACTACATTCTTTCCTGGCCTTCATTCAATAGGTATAAATATTCCTCTCTCAGGTTAATATTTTATTTTATGTCCTTATATACAAAGTACACAACAAAATCTATTCCTTTGTGAAAATTTCTTTTTCATGGGAGACACTGACTCTTTTTTCTTTTTTTTTTAGAATAGCCAGAATTTTTTTAAAGACAATATTCATGACAATAATACAAAAATTCAAATAGGACTATTAAATTTACTTTTAGTGATTTTGCCAAATCTCTTTAGTAAACTAATGAAATAATGTGAAGGGCTACCTAAATGAGTTATTTTCATTACTTTACATTATCATTGACCTTAAGGAAAGAAGTTTTGCCTGTATATGAGGCATTAAAAATGTCTCAGTTAAAAAGGATTGATTTTCATTATAGACCAGAGACACAAAGGGCATTACGAAAGGATTAGATATCAGGAAAGTGTTTCTGGCAGTGTTCATATGGGCATTGGTGTTAGTGGTGATGATTGTTGTAATGGTGATGATGGTTGAGGTGATGAAACTGATGATAAAAATTATTGTTCATTGGGCTTCCCTTGTGACTCAACTGGTGAAGAATCCGCCTGCCATGTAGGAGACTTGGGTTTGATCCCTGAGTTAGGAAAATCCCCTGGAGAAGGGAAAGGCTACCCATTCCAGTATTCTGGCCTAGAGAATTCCATGGACTGTATAGTCCGTGGGGTCGCAAAGAATCGGACGTGACTGAGCAACTTTCACTAAGCACTTATAATGGCTCAGGTATTGCACTAAATTATTTATATTTATTACTTTGTTCTATTTCACAATCCTGTGAAGTACTGCAATTATTACCTGTAACATAGAGCTGAAAGATGTAAGAATTAGAAAGCTTAAACAACTAGCCAAATTTGCATGGCTAGACAAGTAATGGAACCTGAATTTGATCCAAGATATATCAACTATCTCTTTTTGTGTAACAAACGACCCTAAATCTCAATGGCTTAAAATAACCACTTGATAGTCATCATGATGCTGTAGGTTTACCAGGTAGTTATTCTGCTCCACCTGAAGTTGAGTGGGGCCACTTATGTGTCTACATTCAAGTAGAAGCTTAACTGGTGGTCCCAATTCTTCATGTGTCCCCTCTTCCTACATGATGAGTCATTCTTCACAGCTCTCCACAGTAGAACACCTTAAACTTTCACATATCACACAGTTCAGTTCCAGGGATTACTCCAGGGCACAGGCCCATGGCAAGTACCTCACTGTGCAGCATGCTTGCTAATGCCTCACTGATCAAAATAGAGTCCAAACTCAAAGTCAGTGTGGGAAGGAATAAAATCAGCACACAAATATCTAGAAGCATGGTTCAGTCTCCCATACCAGACATGGCTGATTCTAAGACCCCCTGTGTTTTTATTACTACAGCAGGTTCCCTTCCAGGAGATACTGAAAGTGAACATTGGAAGGAAACAGATCATATAGTATTATTGAGGAGTCACTATAGATGGACTTGATCTGAGTTTAAACCAATAGTAATGAATATGTTTAAGCGTTTGAGAGGAAATTTATTATATATACACCATTCAATATTGAATTGGATGACAGGGTTCAAAGTTTAAGAATTTAGAACACTTGAAAGGATCTCTCTGTAGTCTGACTACCAAGATGAATCAATATGTAGTTGGCAAAATTGTGAATATTCCCACACTGGATTTCTACTCTTGCTCTAATATAGAATCTACTTGTTATAAGTACATATCTGCATTTGGGTAAATAGTAGGAGAAATAGTGATGATGTTTAATGTCTATTTAGGTTACTCAATTGGATCTTAGTTGGATTCTCAAGGCTGATCCCAAAAGCATGTGGAAAAGACTTGCATCTGAAAGATTCAAATGGCAGAAGACACCTGCTGTTAACAATGACCCATCTGTAATATAGAGCAACCTCTTAATATGAGTTTGTGAATAATTTTGGATTTTGAACAGGCTTGTGTCCTAATGGGCTTCAGAATAAATTAGTTGTAAAATAGGCTTCCTGCTTATCTAGGACTTTATTATTGTGGTCATCAGTTTTCTCAGCCTGTGATGTATCACATCACCTTCACTTAGAGCCTTACTAGAATCTTGATTGTCCAGCAAATCCATAATAATACAGAGAGTTTTGCCTCACTGCTTTCAAGCTATTTTGTTCTTGTTGTTTAGAAGCTCCATAGAGAGCTTCTATCTACAGGACTATAAATTTGGTACTTTTTACCAGCTCTAAATTTTCTCTAATGCCTAAGAGTAGTTGGATCAACAGCCCACTCCTGTCATTTAGAGACTAACAATGTGGAAAATTGAGTGAACTCATTATGATCACCACTCGAGGCTTCTCCCTGTGAACTAAAGTCTTCTTTAAATTTTGAAATAACTTCTAAATAAGAGGCAAAAAGTGAAAGTGTGTGTGGAAAAACATGTTTTTTTAAATTTTTTTCTTGACCCCAAATGCAAGTATAGTAGCATTCCTGTCTGTCAGGAGTGGAACCAGGATCCATTCCCATATTCTTCAAGGAGTTCTGTCATACTAGTCAATAAAAACTGAATCCATCTTGCTATAAATGGAAGATAACTAACACCCTAATATATTAAACAGGGATTTCTAAGTTGCACCAACAAAATAATTAGGTGCATGTACAAACGAGGATTCACATGTACAGAATTCAAATTTTGTGTATGCAAAACAGATAATTGTGCAATCAACTATGTGCCTTTGATTAAAATTATTGTATATGCAAATTCACTACTTGCTGAAGCAGTTGTATTTTGGCACAGGCATACATAATTTGTGATTTGTAATTTAAGGTAGTTTGATGGCAGAAATAGTCTTACATATTGGATCTTATGTTTTAAGTATTAACCAAATACTACCTTTTTCTTTTTTTATTCCATTTTCGGTAATCATGTTACTATCATTTTAAAGATGACATTTCTCCTTGTATCCACAACATTTTAACAAATATGAAATATTTGTTATTAGATAGATTTAAAAATTAATTAGAACATTTAGTGCAATCTCTTATTTAGGCTTATTGTACACCTTAATGGTGCATTTTAACTTATAAAAAAGATATTTTCATAAGTACCATCTTGCAACCAATACTACCTTATTACAAATCTCATGTTGTTGTAAAAAACAATAGCAAAATATACTGACCCTTGCATATTATATGTCAGACACTTACATTTCACAGCCAGCCTGGGATGAAGATTTACCACATTTTAAGGATGAGGAAACTGAGACAAAAATCATGTTATTCTGCTAGGGTCATGAAGCAACTACATGGAAAAACTAGGAAGTTCAGAATGTGGTCCGAGTGTGGCTGCTGTCCTCCTTAGAAGCAGAACAACCTCTGCTTCAGTTGCTCCTTTCACAGACATACGACATAGACAGTTGTAACTGTCTGATAAGTTGTAATGAGACCTATTTGTATAGGAAGTATCTCTTCTTGCTCTTCTCCCTCTCTTCTTGTCTTTTCTCCCACATTCTTATTCATCTTTCATCTTCCCTTAAAGGCAGGATCTAGGACCCTAGAAAACAGGTTCGAGAGCCTGGAGAGCTGGACGATGAAATCGCCTATTGATGGTTGTAGGCCAGTGTTTCAAGGAGCTCAGAATTCATTTCCCTGTGTCTCTTGATCACCATATTAAAAGCAAAATCTAAGCACACTGTATTCCAGTTTCACACGGTCTTTGCTTAAAATTCTCCAACTGCTCTTTCATCTTACTCAGGTTGAAAGCTAAAGTTCTTACTATGGACTTCAAGGTAACTCTTGATCTGGCCTGCTCTCAGACTTGGTCTTCTATCTCCATTCCCCACCATCATTTGTTCAGTCTAATGCAGCATCCCTGTTTTTCCTATCTTGTTAGAACCCTCAGGCCTGAGGTGCTATGTACATGCTCCTCTTCTTAGAATGCTTTCCCAGTGTAACAGCAATAGGTTTCCCCTTGTGACTGTCAAGTTTCTTCTTGAATGTTACCTTATCACCGTGCCCTTTTCTCCCACCTCTGCCTCTTCTTGTACCACTTAGTCTATTTTCTCTTGCCTCCAGAGCACTTACATACCACATCTATTATAAAGGTGTTTATTTGTCTAACTTTTCCTTCTGCAGTCTATAGAAAGTATAAGAAGACAGTGGCTTTGAATAGAACAGTTCCTGTATTTTCTGACCCTGGTACAGAGGACATACTCAGTAACTAACTGTTGCACAAATTGTTACATAGGTTTCTTTTGTTTTGTTTTAGTTAACTTATTTTTAATTAGAGGACCCTTGCTTTACAATGTTGTATGGGTTTCTGCCATATACCAACATGGAATAGCCATAGGTATGCATGTGTTCTTATGCAAATTGTTCCCTACTTAGCTGTTGTCAGAATGATTGAATGTGTGGTACAACGCAAAATGATTTTCTTTACAGCAGTAATACACATAAAGATGTGTTTGTCAATGGTTACTATGTCATGTTACATGAGACAAGCAAAAGGAGGTAGAACAGAAAGTTACTGCATATCATGATAAACAATTATAAAATATGATCAGAGTTTTATTATTTTAGGGAACCCAATTAAAGTCAATGGGCTTCCCAGGTGGCTCAGTGGCCAAGAACCCACCTGTCAATGCAGGAGTCATGGGTTCATTCCCTGGGTTGGTCATATCCCTGAAGAAGGAAATGGCAACCCATTCCAGTATTCTTGCCTGGGAAATCCCATGGACACGGGAGCCTGGTGTGCTATAAAGAGGGGTCACAATAGAGTGGGACATGACTGAGAGACTAAACGACAACAGCAAATAAAATCAATAGCTAGACATTACACTGTCTACTGTGTATCATCGCTTTTTATATGTTACTACTACTACTAAGTTGCTTCAGCCGTGTCCAACTCTGTGCGACCCCATAGACAGCAGCTCACCAGGCTCCCCCGTCCCTGGGATTCTCCAGGCAAGAACACTGGAGTGGGTTGCCATTTCCTTCTCCAATGCGTGAAAGTGAAAAGTGAAAGTGAAGTTGCTCAGTCGTGTCTGACTCTGTGAGACCCCATAGACAGAAGCCCACCGGGCTCCCCCATCCCTGGGATTCTCCAGGCAAGAACACTGAAGTGGGTTACATGTTAGACATGTATAATTTAATCCTCACAACAAGCTTA
The DNA here is from genome assembly GCA_935064755.1 of Tragelaphus eurycerus. NCBI lineage: Eukaryota > Metazoa > Chordata > Mammalia > Artiodactyla > Bovidae > Tragelaphus > Tragelaphus eurycerus. The sequence goes on from CAKXYN010000015.1 coordinate 8,932,757, forward strand.
TAATGGAAATACTATTATTATATCCATTTCATAGACAAGAAAACTGATGTACTGAGATTTTAAGTAAATTTCCGAAAGTCATACAGTTCTATAGCCTCTCATAACAGTATTTTCACACTGATTTATTGCTCAGTACTAACTCTCACTAATGATCTTGATTAAATTTCCCATTTTCAGTTATTTTCATCCACCAAGAGTAGCAATATAATTGCATCCCTTTGCACCCTTTATCTAAGAAAGCTGTCTTTAATTTATTCTTTCTAATGTCTCAGAAATTATCTTAGAGAAATTAGCAAATGAGTTAATATACACATGCTGCACACTTTTCCGGATTAATGCCTATAATTACAGGAATAAAAATTTCCTTCTATTTTTCTCTTATGGCCGTTTTAGCCTGGATATTTAAGCCTTTCATGTTAAGATGCATTTTTGGAATCGTGTTTCTTCATAAACCTATAAATGAGAAAAAGTCTATGATTGAAAACTAGCTTTATAGTGAAATCATAGAATTTTTTATAGTCACCTTTCTAAAACTAAGGTAACTTTATATCCTAGATTGCTTGAACTATTCCATTTGGTATCTGTTTTTCAAGTGTAATATATATATATATATAAATAATTATTAATAATTATATGTATTTTCATTTTTGAAAGTGTCTAGCATGTCTGGCAAAATGTCTAGCATGTGCAACAGATTTTATATTCACCTATTTAAAGCAAATATGAGATGCTACCAAAAGTTTTAACCTTAGAGGTTAAAAAAAAAGTGGAAGATTAAGTATCATCAATAAATTTATTTAATTTCAAAAGTAATCACTAAATTAAAATACAAAGCTGGGGGAAATAGCATATGCTCACCAAAATAAGACACACTAGGCAGGTCTGAATTATTCTTCTACTTGCTTAGTAAAAATTCCCTCAATGAATTTGATAAGCCAACTTGAATTATTAAAAGAATGAATCTTTGCTAGAAAGGATTAAGCATTAGCTGTATTGCTCTAGGTCTTTGCTAGACGTCACATAAATACATAGTGAAAGCATTAAAGAAGAAATAGATAAAATACTGTGCTCCGTTTACTATTCCATAAAATTCAATCAAATGTGAGCCTCTTCTTTGGCCATGCTGGCTCCAGCAAAAGAAAAATCAAACTTCCAATCATCCTTGGCCCCTGGACTCACAGCCAAACTCTTTTTAGCACCTCTTGGCATTGAATAAGTACACATCCAGCAATAGTCTTCTGCTTGAGCTCTGTTGAGACACAGGTTCCTGGAAGGCCCAACCTGTAGATTTCACATGAAGAGGTTCCCCTGCCCCCCCCCCCCCAACCTTTTAGAAGGAAATCTTTACTGTACTGAAGCTCAGGATCCTGATACCGCTACTAATTTCTCTTATATTCCACAATACTCATATATTCCATAGTATTCTGAAGAATAAAGCCAACTGTCCACAATGTCTCAGACCTATAACCTACTTCCTGCCTTTGTTTTTTTTTTCCCTTTAATTCAAGCATCTAATTAAGAAATTAACACAAAAACATTAATCACAATATTTGTGAATTTTTTACATGCAACTATTTTAATTGTATGGAAAAGAAAAGGTTTTATTTTTTTCTTAATATTTTGCTGTTTAAAGTACATTTTGCTGTTATTCTTTTCTCTATTACTCCCCAGATTCTTGCTCTATCCACTGCTATAAAATGTTTATTTGACTTCATATTAGTTAATTGCCTTCTCAGATGACTGAATCATCTTTAAGAATCTCACCACAACCTCTGTGAAGCCCGCAGTAAGGCTACTGAAATCCTAATTCATTTCCCTCACACACCGTCAGTTCTCAGTCAATTTTATTTATGGGGTCTTTTCTCAGGTGGCTCAGACAGTAAAGAATCTACCTGCAATGCAGGAGACCAGACCTGGGTTCCATCCCTTGGTCAGGAAGATCCCTGGAGGAAGGAATGTCTACACATTCCAGTATTCTTGTCTGGAGAGTTCCATGGACAGAAAAGCCTGGCTGGCTACAGTCCACAGGGTCACAAAAAGTTAGACATGACCGAGTGACTAACACTTTTGCTTCACTTCTTTTCTACTAAAATATATTATTAGATCTGCCAGAGAGACTTGGAGACCTTGACTAAGTGTTATACCTCTTTGTTTCACTGTGAGGCAGACTAGCAGTTCAGATACATGATAAGTTCCTGCATGGTGCCTGAGCCTCTAAGGTGCCTGCAAGAGGTTCCCAGACTTCATATTGGTCACTTAGGGAAATCTAGAAGGTGTCTGACATTACAGATGTACAGTGGAAGCTATCTTTGTAATTACATCTACACACTAGGGTCTATGTAAGTTAATTCCAACAAAGCTCAAAGTAGAAAAATATTTTCCACTTTTTTTAGCTGAAAGTCTAAATTTTCCTGAGGCAAATATTTTTTATAAGTCAAAGAAGGCCACATTGGGCTTCTGAAATTTCTTTAGACAGATGTCACAGAAGGAAATGGATGTGTATGCAAATGTGGCCCTAGTGGACGATCATAATTGTTTTATGAAACAGTATATTTTAAAAGAAGATATGACTGGAATTATAGGTTCACACTGTCCCTCTGCCATTTGCTTTCTGTGTATCTCTGGACTATTCACTTTAATTATGCGGCTGTGTCTTTAAGTGAAATATGCAAATCACAAGTGTCATTCATGCCAGATTTGTGTGGGTTAAAGTGGTTAATGTAAACAGTATGAATAGGGAGGTGCTTGGTTTATTGACTGCTCCCTCATTCAACATATTGGGAATAATCCTTCTTTCCTTTATTCACTTTCACTAAGTTTTGTGAAGTCTGAGCATACACACACACACACAGAGTCATGCTATAGAGTAACTTGAAGCCTTCTGGGGTGAAATATGTGCTCACTGAAAGACCAGTAATCTTATTTCACTTCTTTCTTGAAAATATATATGAAAGGATTGGTTTACTGTAATTACTGACCTAGGTTAGGCTTAGAGCAAAGGCAGAATCTGTAAGCATTTTGAGCTACTTGTATAAGATTGTCTAGAACTTCACTTTTCTCTCATTTATCTTACTCTCTCAGCCTATGTCTGAAGGCTGTTTATCAAAGAGAGGGAGAAAATCTATATCCTGGGGAAAAAATTGTGGAGAATAGGTATTTGACTGAGCCTCTGACTGACTTCCCAGTGCATGTGAGCCCAAATGAAAATGGGTAAAAACACCAAACAATTTTATAGGCTTTCAAGCATGGGGGTGCTTGTTAAATTAAGACAGAACATGTAGACTCATTATTCTTTTTTATGTCAATATTTTGTCTACATTATGGTATCATGTTTGGAGACTTGTATTTGTTCAATCTACGAAACAGCTTGAGTCAGGAAATAAAATTCCTATCACTCAGATAGCACCTTGGAGGAAAAAAAAAAAACAAACTGTAAATGCCTCAAACTTGAAATACTTTGCTCAGAAAAAATTATATATGAAATTCACACATGTTCAATAAATTGTAAAGGGTACTGCTTTTAAATTATTTGAGAATTTCAGGATGCACAGTTGTTTCAGAGGAACTATATTTTTGAATGTCATATCCAATGTGGAAATTTAGAAACAACATTGAGAATCTGGGTAACAATAGTGAAGCATGAACCAATCAGTGATGAGAAAACATACCACACTGGAAAGTCCCAATAGTAACTCTTAGTGATCAAGGAGTTTATTGTATTGTATAGTATTGGCAAACAACCTACCCCTACAAGTTAAAAGAAACAGTAACAACCACGGTGAAAAAGCAATCAGTTTTAAAATGTCAAGAAGTCTACTATTTATTTTCTGGGAGTTAGTTTACTTAGAAAAGTTGTTACAAGTGCCAAAACCCTGGAAGGGACATAATTTACAAGTTAAATGGAAATATGCTGTATTCCTATTGCGAGAACTCAGACTAACTTCAACATACCAGGTGATCTATATTGGAGTTATACAAGATGATGTTTCTACACTGAATAAGCTCTTTGAGTGGAGCTGTGTGACCCACAGAAATTCCCTGTCTTTTATTCAAATACTATCTTTTCATACACAAAGTAAATGGGACATGGTTTCTTATAATATGCAGCATGGGAATTTGAAAATCTTGATAAATCTAGATTTAGTTTTCATCTTCTATGCCAATAAAATAAGTGACCATGGACAAGTAAACTACTTAGATATGTATTCTTTATCTTTAAAATATATATGTCTTTGATCAAAGGAATGTATATAAAAAGTTGATAAAATGTCTCATACTTTGAATTCAGTGTGCTCTGACTATAATGCGGTTGTTTGCCAAATATGCCCAGTATGTAGGTTTGTATTTATTAAGCCTTTTGTAAGTGGATAAGGCTTTGAGATTAGTTCTGGCCAATACATTATGACCAGATGGTACTAGTAGCAAAGAATTCACCTATCAATGCAGAAGACACAAGCAATGTGAGTTCAATCCCTGGGTGGGGAAGGTTCCCTGGAGTAGGAAATGGCAACTCACTCCAGTATTCTTGCCGGAGAGTCCCATGGGGAGAGGAGCCTCGGGGTCTACAGTCCATGGGGTCACAAAGAGTCAAACACTTTTGAGCAACTGAGTGCAGCATAGTACAATACAATGTGAATAGAGTGAAATATCCCCTTTGGGACAAATATTTAAATGCTCTTGCTTTCTTCTCTTTGGAGCAGGACTGTCAAGTCACTGACAGCAGCTAATCTCTATCACTCTTGGTCCTTGGTGGCCATGGTGAGCCAAATACCTTTAACTCTGAAATTGTAGCACTAAGGAGAAATAAATGTTTGAGATTTGGACCTGATTGTTACTGTAGCATAACTTAGCCTATCCTTAGAAATACAATAAGATCCCTCTTAAAATTTTCTTACTTAGTCACAGAAGAAGGCCCCATATACTCACAAAAAGGTTGATAAATATGTAGGAATAAGTTAAAGGCATAAGTATAAAATGTGTTAATAACTGCATTTGCAATTTCTCCTTGGCCAAGTCATTTGATTTAAATAATGCATTAAGAAACTCTCAAGCTTGGCAATGCCTCCTTCAAATACTCAAGACAATTAAGAACAAGTTATTTAACAAGTTTATTCTTTCCTCTCTTTATCCTAAATTTGATTAGTTGTATCGTGTGCATGTGTGTGTGTCTGACTCTTTGTGACCCACTAGACTGTAGCTCACTGGGCTCCTCTGCCTATGAAATTTTCCAGATAACAATCCAGAAGCAGGTTGTCATTTCCTACTCCAAGGGACCTTCTAGACAGAGGAAATGACCCCACATCTCCTGTACTGGCAGGTAGTTTCTTTACCACTGTGCCACCTGGGAAGCTCATTAGTTGTGTTGTTGTTGTTCAGTCACTAAGTTGTGTCCTACTCATTGTGACCACATGAACAGCAGCATGCCAGACTTCCATGTCCTTCCCTATCTCTTGGAGTTCGCTCAAACTCATTCCCATTGAATCAGTGATGCCATCCAACCATCTCATCCTCAGTCGACCCTTTCTCCTCTTGCCCTCAATCTTCCCCAGCATCAGGGTCTTTTCCAATAAGTCAGCTCTTCAAGTCAGGTGGTGAAAGTACTAGAACATTAGCTTCAGCACAAGTCCTTCTGATGAATATTCAGTGTTGATTTCTATTAGGACTGGTTTGTCTGATCTCCTTGCTGGCCCAAGGACTCTCAAAAGTCTTCTCCTGCACCACAGTTCAAAAGCATCAATTCTTCGGCACTCAACCTTTTTTATGGTCTAACTCTCACATCCATACATGGCGCCTGGAAAAGCCATAGCTTTGACTATCTGGACTTTGTTGGCAAAGTGATGTCTCTGTTTTTATTTATTTATTTATTTATTTTTAATTTTGTATTTGATATCTCTCTCTCTCTTTCTTAATTTGCTATCTAATTTTGTCATAGCTATTCTTCCAAGGAGCAAGCGTCTTTTAATTTCATGGCTGCAGTCACCATCTGCATTGATTTTGGAGCTCAAAATTAATTAGTTATATTCAGTTCAGTTCAGTTCAGTCACTCAGTCGTGTCCAACTCCTTGCGACCCCAAGAATCACAGCAAGCCAGGCCTCCCTGTCCATCACCAACTCTCGGAGTTCACTCAAACTCACATCCATTGAGTCGGTGATGCCATCCCACCATCTCATCCTCTGTCGTCCCCTTCTCCTCCTGCCCCCAATCCCTCCCAGCATCAGGGTCTTTTCCAATGAGTCAACTCTTTGCATCAGGTGGCCAAAGTATTGAAGTTTCAGCTTTAGCATCAGTCCTTCCAATGAATACCCAGGACTGATCTCCTTTATGATGGACTGGTTGGAATTCCTTGTAGTCCAAGGGACTCTCTTTCAAGAGTCTTCTCCAACACCACAATTCAAAAGCATCAATTCTTCGGTGCTCAGCCTTCTTCACAGTCCAACACTCACATCCATACATGACCAGTGGGAAAAAAATAGCCTTGACTAGATGGACCTTTGTTGGCAAAGTAAACAAAAGTAAAAGGTCTCTGCTTTTCAATATGCTATCTAGGTTGGTCATAACTTTCCCTCCAAGGAGTAAGCCTCTTTTAATTTCATGGCTGCAATCACCATCTGCAGGGATTTTGGAGCCTCCAAAAATAAAATCTGCCCCTGTTTCCACTGTTTCCCCATCTATTTCCCATGAAGTGATGGGACCAAATAAGTTGTATTAATATATTTTAAATCATTTCATCCAAGTTGCTTTGAGTGTATACAATGGTAAACTTGTGTCTTCAATGTGCATACTCATATTTGAAAAGAATTCTTGGGCTCTTGTAACTTTATTTCCATCTATTCAATTATTTTGTAACCAGAATCTCAAATATTTATGTGGTGCTTAATGTGTGTAAAGTATTTGGTTCACTGGGAAATAAGTCAGCCTTCAAATAACATGGAGATTAGGAGTGCTCACCCTCTACACAGTTGAGTATAACATCATCTGCCCTCCATATAAGGATTTCCTCCAAATCTGTGGTACTGGACCCATGAATTCAATCAACTGCAAATCATGTGGTACTGTAACACATATTACTGAATAAATTCAAAGATAAATGGACCCATGCAGCTCAAACCCATGTTGTTCAAGGGTCAACTCTACCTTGAACATAAGACATTTGCCTTGTCTTCAGGGAGTGTCCAATCTAGTTAGGAAATCATTCCAGAAATATATGAAATTTACAATAGCACAAGAATCTGAATTGTGCCAAACCACAAAAGAAAATATTATCATTGGAAAAAAGTTCTTTGATCTGAAAATACAGTTCTCAGACTATGAAAATATAAAAACAGTCTGGTGATGATATGGCAGGGAAATTTAAGAATATATTCCACAATTAGAAGGGATACTTTGCATGTGACTTCTGAGCACATTTCTATTTCAAAAGAAGGCACACTGTTTGTGAAATAGTGTTAAAATAGTGTTTTTAAAACTGTGCTTGCTAGACACTCATCTATAACCATTTTTCTCACTTGTAACTAGTTTCATCCCTTTCTCTTCTACTTTACCTTCGCCTAATATCTGTTCCTATAAGTATATCCTGTTAATCAGTGGTGAGGCAGTATTGGAAGATATTTTGCATAATGATCCATCCACAGGGTCTGGAGTTGTAGAAGGCTGGAATTTGAAAATGATTCTGTTGACCGCGTGACTGTGAGCAAGCATTGTGATATCTTTGAACTTCTGTTTCCCTATAAATGTAATAGGGTCAAAAAAGTGCCGTGTTTATGATGTTGTGTTTTGAAACAACAAAATACTGTTATTAGCACATAATAAGTACTCAGTAAATTAGCTTACATTATTATAACTTTTTTCTCTTATCTTCACTAGCTGACAAATGTATACATTTTAATTTACCATTCTTGCTTGATGAAAATAATTTGAAAATTACAGGAAAACATCTGTGGCATTTTGGATACCAGGAAAAATTAACAAGAAGAGTATTTTTCTGTCATGGAAGATTGTTCTTTATTAATCATGTAGCACTTGCATCATCTATAATGAATGCACAGAGACACTGAGTGTATATATTAGTGCGTATAGAAGTGTATTTTATGTGTGCATAATTATTCAGTAAAAAATGTATCACTGGGTCAGATTTCTATATGCTCTATCTCCTTTGGAAGTTAAAGAGCCATGTTCACATAATACAGCCTAAACTCTCTGGCCAAACTCTTTCTTTGCTTGAGATTTAAGGGGAAAAAAATATATTTAGTTCTTTCTAGTTTGTAGACCTGAAACTTGGTATCTTTGCCCACTTCTTGAAGTGTTCCTGGTGTCTGTTGAGATAAGATTGCTCTGATCATTGCTGAATACTAAAAAATGTATATTCTGCACATTATATTCTGTGTAAAATATGATGTTTTACTGGTTCCAGGCTTTCTTTTTCAATCCTTGAGTCTATGTGCAAAATGTTATACTACTTCATAATGAGAGATCCAAGGGGTCCTATTTCAGTCTTATAGACCTGTTAAAGGCTTTTGAACATGACTCTATTAATTTTTCTTCCTTTTAAGATTAGGTTTATTTTTAAGACACAGACTATTTCATTTCATATCTCAAAGCTCTTTAGTATTTAGAAAATGTTTCTCTTTATTAAATACCAATTTCAGTAGGATATCAGCAATTAAATACCTACTGTTGAATTTCTTTTAAGCTGAGTTAATGGATTTGGGCTCATAGGTGAAATTTAATTCATAGTCCTAAACACTATTTAAGTCAAAACATTTCATGAAATAATTGGTTACATTTTATAATGTAAAAGATAATTTGATTAATGGAGGAAGTTTTGCTTTTTAGTAGTCACAGATTAAGTTGTCTGTACCTGAAATAAAATTTTACAACAGGGCAAAACTGAGGAAGTTCAAACCTCAGCAAATTTTCCTGCAAAATGGTTATCTAGCCCTTTGAGTACTGGTAAGAAAATTACATACCTTATATATATAAATTGTGATAGAAAAAGAATTTTGAGTGTAGATTTTTTCCAAGTACATGGAAAGCACTCAGTAAAGATTATCTTAAATAATCTTTAACAGTAAAATATGAATTATAGGATTTTAACAGTGAAATATGAGTTATAATCAAGAGGAATCATAATATCATCAACCATTAAGGTGTAATAATAAAATCTTCTTTGAACATTTTTTCTTCCTCATGTATTACATTATGAAAATTATTTAATAAAACTTCCTTTATGAAGAATCTCTTCTCAATTCTGACAGACTTTTTGTTATTATGGTAAATATATATATACCATCCAAGTTCCTATTTTTTCAATTCTCAAATGTATAATAAATAGCATTACATATATTCACATTGTTCTGCAGTTATCATCACTATGCATTTCCACAGCTTTTTCTTCATCCAAAACTGAATTCCATGAACACCCAGGACTGATATCCTTTAGGATGGACTGGTTGGACTTCCTTGCAGTCCAAGGGACTCTCCAGAGTCTTCTCCAACACCACAGTTCAAAAGCATCAATTCTTTGGTGCTCAGCTTTCTTTATAGTCCAACTTTCACATCCATACATGACCACTGGAAAAACTATAGCTTTGACTAGACAGACCTTTGATGACAAAGTAATGTCTCTGCATTTTAATATGCTATCTAGGTTGGTCATAAGTTTCCTTCCAAGGAGTAAGTGTCTTTTAATTTCATGGCTGTAGTCACAATCGGCAGTGATTTTAGAGCTCCCCGCCCCACGCCCCCAAATAAAGTCAGCCACTGTTTCCACTGTTTCCCTACCTATTTGCCATGAAGTGATGAGACTGGATACCATGATCTTAGTTTTCTGAATGTTGAGCTTTAAGCCAACTTTTTCACTCTCCACTTTCACTTTCATCAAGAGGCTCCTCTTCTTTACTTTCTGCCATAAGGGTGGTGTCATCTGCATATCTGAGGTTATTGATATTTCTCTTGGCAAATCTTGATTCCAGCTTGTACTTCATCCAGCTCAACGTTTCTCTTGATGTACTCTGCATATAAGTTAAATAAGCAGGGTGACAATATACAGCCTTGACGTACTCCTTTTCCTATTTGGAACCAGTCTGGTGTTCCATGTCCAGTTCTAACTGTTGCTTGCTGACCTGCATACAGGTTTCTCAAGAGACAGGTCAGGTGGTCTGGTATTCCCATCTCTTTCAGAGTTTTCCACAGTTTATTGTGATCCACACAGTCAAAGGCTTTGGCATAGTCAATAAAGCAGAAATAGATGTTTTTCTCAAACTCTCTTGCTTTTTCAATGATCCAGCAGATGTTGGCAATTTGATCTCTGGTTCCTCTGCCTTTTCTAAAAGCAGCTTGAACATCAGGAAGTTCACGGTTCACATATCGCTGAAGCCTTGTTTGGAGTATTTTGAGCATTACTTTACTAGCGTGTGAGATGAGTGCAAGTGTGCGGTAGTTTGAGCATTCTTTGGCATTGCCTTTCTTTGGAATTGGAAAGAAAACGGACCTTTTCCAGTCCTGTGGCCACTGCCGAGTTTTCCTAATTTGCTGACATATTGAGTGTAGCACTTTCAACAGCATCATCTTTTAGGATTTGAAATAGCTCAACTGGAATTCCATCACCTCCATTAGCTTTGTTTGTCATTATACTTCCTAAGGCCCACTTGACTTCACATTCCAGATGTCAGGCTCTAGCTGAGGGATCACACCATCATGATTATCTGGGTCATAAAGTTTTTTTTTATAGTTCTTCTGTGTATTCTTGCCACCTCTTCTTAATATCTTCTGCTTCTGTTAGGTCCATACCATTTCTGTCCTTTATCGAGCCCATTTTGCATGAAATATTCCCTTGGTATCTCTAATTTTCTTGAAGAGATCTCTAATCGTTCACATTCTATTGTTTTCCACTATTTCTTTGCAGTGATTGCAGAGAAAGTCTCTCTTATCTCTCCTTGCTATTCTTTGGAATTCTGCATTCAAATGGGTATATCTCTCCTTTTCTCCTTTGCTTTTCACTTCTCTTCTTTTTACAGCTATTTGTAAGGTGTCCTCAGACAGCCATTTTGCTTTTTTGCATTTCTTTTGCATGGGGATGGTCTTGATCCTGTCTCCCGTACAATGTTATGAACCTCCATCTAGCGTTCATCAGGCAATCTGTCTATCAGATCTAGTCCCTTAAATCTATTTCTCACTCCCACTGTATAATCATAAGGGATTTGATTTAGGTCATTTGTGAATTGTCTAATGGTTTTCCCCACTTTCTTCAATTTAAGTCTGAATTTGGCAATAAGGAGTTCATGATCTGACCCACAGTCAGCTCCTGGTCTTGTTTCTGCTGACTGTATAGAGCTTCTCCATCTTTGGTGGCAAAGGATATAATCAATCTGATTTTGATGTTGACTATCTGATGATGTCCATGTGAGAGTCTTCTCTTGTGTTGTTGGAAGTGGGTGTTTGCTGTGACCAATACGTTCTCTTGGCAAAACTCTATTAGCCTTTGCCCTGCTTCATTCTGTACTCCAAGGCCATATTTGCCTGTTACTCCAGGTATTTCTTCACTTCCTACTTTTGCATTCTTGTTCCCCATAATGAAACAGACATCTTTTTCCAGTGTTAGTTCTAAAAGGTCTTGTAGGTCTTCATAGAACCGTTCAACTTCAGCTTCTTCAGCATTACTGGTCAGGGCATAGACTTGGATTACTGTGATATTGAATGGTTTGCCTTGGAAACGAACAGAAATCATTCTGTCGTTTTGAGATTGCATCCAAGTACTGCATTTCAGACTCTTTTGTTGACTATTATGGCTACTCCATTTCTTCTAAGGGATTCCTGCCCACAGTAGTAGATATAATGGTCATCTGAGTCAAATTCACCCATTCCTGTCCATCTTAGTTCGCTGATTCCTAATGTCAATGTTCACTCTTGCCATCTCATGTTTGACCACTTCCAATTCTTTTTGTTGTCTTTTAATTTTATTTTATTTTTTAACTTTAAAATATTGTATTGGTTTTGCCATACATCAAAATGAATCCGCCACAGGTATACATGTGTTCCCCATCCTGTACCCTCCTCCCTCCTCCCTTCCCATACCATCCCTCTGGGTCATCCCAGTGCACCAGCCCCAAGCATCCAGTATCATGCATCGAACCTGGACTGGTGACTCATTTCATATATGATATTATACATGTTTCAATGTCATTCTCTCAAATCATCCCACCCTCGCCCTCTCCCACAGAGTCCAAAAGACTGTTCTATACATCAATGTCTCTTTTGCTATCTCGTATACAGGGTTATTGTTACCATCTTTCTAAATTCCATATATATGTGTTAGTATACTGTATTGGTGTTTTTCTTTCTGGCTTACTTCACTCCATATAATAGGCTCCAGTTTCATCCACCTCATTAGAACTGATTCAAGTATATTCTTTTTAGTGGCTGAGTAATACTCCGTTGTGTATATGTACCACTACTTTCTTATCCATTCATCTGCTGATGGACATCTAGGTTGCTTCCATGTCCTGGCTATTATAGACAGTTCAGCGATGAACATTGAGGTACACATGTCTCTTTCAATTCTGCTTTCCTCAGTGTGTATGCCCAGCAGTGGGATTGCTGGATCATAAGGCAGTTCTATTTCCAGTTTTTTAAGGAATCTCCACACTGTTCTCCATAGTGGCTGTACTAGTTTGCATTCCCACCAACAGTGTAAGAGGGTTCCCTTTTCTCCACACCCTCTCCAACATTTATTGCTTGTAGACTTTTGGATCATAGCCATTCTGACTGGCATGAAATGGTACCTCATAGTGGTTTTGATTTGCATTTCTCTGATAATGAATGATGTTGAGCATCTTTTCATGTGTTTGTTAGCCATCTGTATGTCCTCTTTGGAGAAATGTCTATTTAGATCTTTGGCCCATTTTTTTTTTATTGTGACCACTTCCAATTTCTTTATTCATGGACCTAACATGAATATCCATATTCCTATACAATATTATTCGTTACAGCATCACACCTTGCTTCTATCACCAGTCACTTCCACAACGGGTTGTTTTTGCTTTGGCTTCATCCCTTCATTCTTTCTGGAGTTATTTCTCCACTGATCTCCAGAAGCATATTGGGCATCTACTGACCTGGGGAGTTCATCTTTTAGTGTCCTATCTTTTTGCCTTTTCATACTGTTCATGAGGTTCTCAAGGCAAGAATACTGAAGTGGTTTGCCATTCCCTTCTCCAGTGGACCACATTCTATCAGACCTCTACACCATGACCTCTCCATCTTGGGTGGCCCCACAATGCATGGCTTAGTTTCATTTAGACTAAATTTAACTTTCATTCTCAAAGTTAATTGTACACAATGTATGAGAGACCATAAGCCTTTATCCAAAGTTCAGCACAGGAAAATGTTATAGAAATCATATTCATGAGAATTAAGACATGAAATAAAATCAACTGTTGATGAAAACTTATTACAGAAGACTCTGTGCTAGACAGTCTAGGGATTTAATGAACTGCAAAGGATGAATTCTCTTCATGATTTAATTAATAATACAGGAAAAAGTTTGAAAACTGTAGTCAATAATAAATAATTAAATATTGACACCAGACAATTCATTTATTTTCACTGAACCTTGAATCCCTCACTGTCAAGTGTATTTGAGAGAAAAAAAAATCAGTTAATTTTTAAGATTTTGCTTGTTTTATGGGCCCTTAGTGGTCATGTATGGATGAGAGATTTGGACTGTGAAGAAGGCTGAGCGCCAAAGAATTGATGCTTTTGAACTGTGGTGTTGGAGAAGACTCTTGAGAGTCCCTTGGACTGCATGAAGATCCAACCAGTCCATTCTGAAGGAGATCAGCCCTGGGATTTCTTTGGAAGCAATTATGCTAAAGCTGAAACTCCAGTACTTTGGCCACCTTATGCGAAGAGCTGACTCATTGGAAAAGACTCTGATGCTGGGAGGGATTCGGGGAAGGAGGAGAAGCGGATGACAGTGGATGAGATGGCTGGATGGCATCACCGACTCGATGGACATGAGTCTGAGTGACCTCCGGGAGTTTGTGATGGACAGGGAGGTCTGGCATGCTGCGATTCATGGGGTCACAAAGAGTCAGACACGACTGAGCGACTGAACTGAACTGAACTGAAAGGATCACTTTAAAATTCCCTTAAACTTCTTAGAGTAGTCACCTTTATGAAAAGCTTCTGAGTACCTGAGCCTAAGGTCTCAGAAGTTGTATATCTGCTAATAACACCCCCTTCATCTAGAAAATTTCTGTATCTGTGAGTTTTACCTATTTTATTGATGCTTAAGGTTTTGTTTGAGCAAAGAGAGTCTAGTTTCACTTGCCAAAAAGTTATTTGAAACTATACCAATGCTCTAGCAGTCTATAATTGGCATGGTCCTTCTTCCACAAGGCTTAAAAATGAACATCTGTAACTATAAGAAAAATAAAATTTCCTCCTAAGTATAATCGGAACTTTTGAGAGTTCATTTGTTCCAGGTGTCCTAATTTGTGATTCTGTTCAAGTATAAGACATATAAGATCAGCTGTTGCATGAGGATTTCTAAGTCCAAGCCCATTATCTTTGTCTACAATGTCAAAACTTGTTATGGTTTTCAAAGGTATCTATGATGCCTTTTTGAAGTATTGACTTCTAGTTGCTATTGTGGCCTTGTCAGTTCCCATTTTGGATGACAAAAAACAAGAAAGAAACAAAAAATACATGTTTTATATCTAGTTTGAATGTGGCTTCAGCATAGTAACAAAGAAAATGTTACAGATGATTATTTTCCCTGCAGTCCAAAAGTGACAAGGAAAGGGGAGTTAATTTAGGAGCTTGAATAACATTTAGTAAATGAGAGCTGTTTCTTACTTTGATAACTTCTTGAAGCTTTGATTAAAAAGACATACCAAGAATATACTTTACAACACAGACCTCTTTTCCCTCATAGAAATTTGAGGTAGTTTTTACTGTCTCTTTTAAAATACAGTGTGTCAAGCCTGATACTTTGTTATTGTTATCCTATCAAGAAAGTCCTAATTTATAGATTTCAAAAGTATAGATTTTCAAAATAATGAATGGAGATGATATTGACAAGCAGGAGCAGCTAAAAACTGCTCCTGAGGGTAAGTGAATTTCAAGATATAAAAGGAAAACAATTTTCCAAGAGATTCTAAAATAAATATTTAATTTCACTCAGTCTTTAAAAAATATAGCCA
Source organism: Tragelaphus eurycerus (assembly GCA_935064755.1). Taxonomy (NCBI): domain Eukaryota; kingdom Metazoa; phylum Chordata; class Mammalia; order Artiodactyla; family Bovidae; genus Tragelaphus; species Tragelaphus eurycerus. Next base: position 8,947,961 of record CAKXYN010000015.1, read on the forward strand.
ACCTTTAAACATATTCTATGTACTCAGCTAAACTCTCGGTGATTGGACCTCTTTCAAAAGGAGTTCATGAATTGTTATGGTAAACATATAGGTATTCAACATACATGAATAAAAAAATGCAGAAGAGAACGCAGTTTGACAGTCATTCCTGTCTACCAGTTTCTAGAAGAAAGTCTCATACATGGTAGGCATTCAATAAATCAGTGTATTAACGTACATAGTTGACAAACCCATTATTATGTAAATAAAATATTAATTCCAAGAGAGAAATTGAATCTTCCATGCAGATGTGGGAAAATGTCATAAGCTCAACCTTAATAGATTGACACTGGGATTTAATATAACATTGAAGAAATTAGGATCATTTTAGAAAATACTACGAAAAAAAAGCAATTGGTTACCAAATTGAGAAATGACAGGAAAGGGCACAGTATAGGCCGTGTAAAAGAGTATTAAGTGAAAGTGAAAGTCACTCAGCTATGTCTGACTCTTTGCAACTCCATGGACTTTAGCCCACCAGACTCCTCTGTCCATGGAATTCTCCAGACCTGAATATTGGAGTGAGTAGCCGTTCCCTTCTCAGGCGGATCTTCCCAACCCAGGGATCGAACCAAGGTCTCCCACATTGTAGGTGAATTCTTTACCATCTAAGCCACTCAAGAAGCCCAAAAGAGTATTAGTTCAGGATCAAATTATAAGTGGCTATAAATATTATGATAAAAAATCACTGAATGTAAATAAGCAGCAGCAGTATGACTTGATCAAATGGATAGTTTTGACAGATATTATTGCTAAGTGCAAGCTTGCTCTGCTCACCACATGACAGGCCAATAAATCCAGTAGACTAGGTGTTGAGGCAAGGAATGTGACTTTACTTGGAAAACTGGCTGAATGAGAAGATGACAGATTAATATCTCAAAATAATCATCTTCTCTGGGTCTGGATGCCAGGTTCTTTTATAGACCAGAGATGAGGGGAGGTAAAGAAAGAAAGTGAAATACTGTTGATCTTATAAATATCTTCTAGAATGTCAAGCCTTGGGCAGGGGATGTGTTAATTTCTTCCTCCATCCACAGGTGGACAAAGGTGCCTTGAACAAAAGCACTAGTCAGGCAAAGGGGAAGATTCTCTGAGTTAGGACTTATGTGTGATTATAATCATAAAGCAAGTCAATGAGACAGCTCCAACAAGTAGTCAGAATTGGTACTTCCCTGCAATAGTATATCTGGTGATAATATGGAGGATAAATTGAAAGGAAGGAAAACTGGACATTTTCAAGTATAAATATTATATGAACAAAGGATGCTATAAGCATTTAAGTTTCCACCAAAATTTATCTATAAGCCTTTGACACACATTGTGACTCTCAAATAATCTGGCCTTCCAGTGAAAGAGAATGAAATGTTTGGAAGCATATCATAATCTGCTATTTTTCTCCTTGGAAATGATGACTTTATATAAAATAGATTAAGCACCTCAGAACTAGAAATAATATTTGGTCATGTATTATAATAGCAAGCAGCTCATCCTTATCTTATACCGTCATTCTTTATGGTTACTTCATTTTAGTAGAGTTTAAGGTAATTTCTAGCAATGATTTATGCATCTAACTTCAGCACTACTTTGTAGTAATTTGTATTTCTCTGCAACCACATACAAGATATTAATGAGTAATAGCTTAACAAGTCTAATTTCTCACATAACATGACTAAGGATCTTTCCCTACTATTTTATCTATTATTAAAAATTATAAATCTATCCATGATCAAGCAGAAATTTATCATTATTTATAAAGAATGTACAGGCTAATAAAAAGGACTTGTGATTGCTAAATAATATTTACCTTTTTATGTTAGCCAGATTTTTTTGTACTGTCCTAAAAGTTTATTCCATTTTACTTATTTCACATCTTTGTATTCAAGTTGAGAATTTTAAAACATTTTTCCCATTATTCACTTTACTTTCAAGGTCATTTTCAAATTGACCTGTTTCGGGTCAAATTTGCATCCACCCCCCTCCAATCCCCAACTATCCCAAACACAATCTTTACCTTGTCAAATCAATGACTAGTCCCTCAAATAGTCCTTTCTTAAGAAAAATAAAGTTTAATATAAGAAAGCACAAGCTGGAATCAAGATTGCCAGGAGAAATATCAATAACCTCAGATATGCAGATGACACCACCCTTATGGCAGAAAGTGAAAAGGAACTCAAAAGCCTCTTGATGAAAGTGAAAGTGGAGAGTGAAAAGGTTGGCTTAAAGCTCAACATTCAGAAAACGAAGATCATGGCATCTGGTCCCATCACTACATGGGAAATAGATGGAGAAACAGTGGAAACAGTGTCAGACTTTATTTTTCTGGGCTCCAAAATCACTGCAGATGGTGACTGCAGCCATGAAATTAAAAGACGCTTACTCCTTGGAAGGAAGGTTATGACCAACCTAGATAGCATATTCAAAAGCAGAGACATCACTTTGCCAACAAAGGTTCGCCTAGTCAAGGCTATGGTCTTTCCTGTGGTCATGTATGGATGTGAGAGCTGGAATGTGAAGAAGGCTGAGCGCCGAAGAATTGATGCTTTTGAACTGTGGTGTTGGAGAAGACTCTTGAGAGTCCCTTGGAGTGCAAGGAGAGCCAACCGGTCCATTCTGAAGGAGATCAGCCCTGGGATTTCTTTGGAGGGAATGATGCTGAAGCTGAAACTCCAGTATTTTGGCCACCTCATGCGAAGAGTTGACTCATTGGAGAAGACTCTGATGCTGGGAGGGATTGAGGGCAGGAGGAAAAGGGGACGACAGAGGATGAGATGGCTGGATGGCATCACTGACTTGATGGGTGTGAGTCTGAGTGACCTCCGAGAGCTGGTGATGGATAGGGAGGCCTGGCGTGCATGGGGTCGCAAAGAGTCGGACACGACTGAGTGACTGATCTGATCTGATCTGATTCCACAGTTAATTGTGATCCACACAGTCAAAGGCTTTCACATAGTCAATAAAACAGAAATAGATGTTTTTCTGGAACTCTCTGGCATTTTCCATGATCCAGCAGATGTTGGCAAGTTGATCTCTGGTTCCTCTGCCTTTTCTAAACCAAGATTGAACATCTGGAATTTCACGGTTCATATAATGCTGAAGCCTGGCTTGGAGAATTTTGATCATTTCTTTACTAGCATGTGAGATGAGGGAAACTGTGCGGTAGTTTGAGCATTCTTTGGCATTGCCTTTCTTTGGGATTGGAATGAAAACTACCTTTACCAGTCCTGTGGCCACTGCTGAGTTTTCGAAATTTGCTGGCATATTGAGTGCAGCACTTTCACAGCATCATCTTTCAGGATTTGAAATAGCTCAACTGGAATTCCATCACCTCCACTAGCTTTGTTTGTAGTGATGCTTCCTAAGGCCCACTTGACTTCACATTCCAGGATGTCTGGCTCTAGGTGAGTGATCACACCATCATGATTATCTGGGTTGTGAAGTTTTGAGTTTTGTTTTTTTTTTTTTTTTTTGTACAATTCTCCTGTGTATTCTTGCCACCTCTTCTTAACATCCTCTCCTTCTGTTAAGTCCGTACTATTTCTGTCCTTTTCAAGCCCATCTTTGCATGAAATGTTGCCTTGGTATCTCCAATTTTATTGAAGAGATCTCTAGTCTTTCCCATTCTGTTGTTTTCCTCTATTTCTTTGCATTGATAGCTGAGGAAGGCTTTCTTATCTCTCCTTGCTATTCTTTGGAACTCTGCATTCAGATGCTTATATCTTTCCTTTTCTCCTTTGCTTTTCACTTCTCTGCTTTTCACAGCTATTTGTAAGGCCTCCTCAGGCAGCCATTTTGCAATTTTTGCATTTCTTTTTGCATTTCTTTGCATGTACAATGTCTGTCTCCTGTACAATGTCATGAACCTCCATCCATAGTTCATCAGGCACTCTGTCTATCAGATGTAGTCCCTTAAATCTATTTCTCAATTCCATTGTATAATCATAAGAGATTTGATTTAAGTCCTACCTGAATAGTCTAGTTTTTTCCCCTACTTTCTTCAATTTAAGTCTGAACTTGGCAATAAGGAGTTCATGACCTGAGCTTTATTGGCTTTATTGACTATGCCAAAGCCTTTGACTGTGTGGATCACAATAATCTATGAAAAATTCTGAAAGAGATGGGAATACTAGACCACCTGATCTGCCTCTTGAGAAATCTATATGCAGGTCAGGAAGCAACAGTGAGAACTGAACATGGAACAAGAGACTAGTTCCAAATAGGAAAAGGAGTACATCAAGGCTGCATATTGTCACCCAGCTTATTTAACTTATACGCAGAGTATATCATGAGAAACAATGGGCTGGAAGAAGCACAAGCTGGAATCAAGATTGCTGGGAGAAATATCAATAACCTCAGATATGCAAATGACACCACCCTTATGGCAGAAAGTGAAGAGGAACTAAAAAGCCTCTTGAAAGTGCAAGAGGAGAGTGAAAAAGTTGGCTTAAAGCTCAACATTCAGAAAACTAAGATCATGGCATCTGGTCCCATCTCTTCGTGGCAAATAGATGGGGAAACAGTGGAAACAGTGTCAGGCTTTATCTTTTTGGGCTCCAAAATCACTGCAGATGGTGACTGCAGCCATGAAATTAAAAGATGCTTACTCCTTGGAAGAAAAGTTATGACCAACCTAGATAGCATATTGAAAAGCAGAGATATTATTTTGCCAACAAAGGTCCGTCTAGTCAACGCTATGGTTTTTCCAGTGGTCATGTATAGATGTGAGAGTTGGACTGTGAAGAAAGCTGAGCACCAAAGAATTGATGCTTTTGAACTGTGGTGTTGGAGAAGACTCTTGAGAGTCCCTTGGACTGCAAGGAGATCCAACCAGTGCATCCTAAAGGAAATCAGTCCTGGGTGTTCTTTGGAAGGACTGATGCTGAAACTGAAACTCGAGTACTTTGGCCACCTCATGTGAAGAGTTGACTCCTTGGAAAAGACTCTGATGCTGGGAGGGATTGGGGGCTGGAGGAAAAGTGGACGACAGAGGATGAGATGGCTGGATGGCATCACTGATTCAATGGATGTGAGTCTGAGTGAACTTTGGAGATGGTGATGGATAGGGAGGCCTGGCGTGCTGCAATTCATGGGGTCGCAAAGAGTGGGACATGACTGAACGACTGATCAGAACTGAATGTACTTTAACCATATCACTAAAGTGTCTTTGGTATAAATTATCTACAAAGATAGGAAAATTTTTTTTGAAAGTTATGCTTACATTTTGTTGAAATGAATTTCTTGTCTGTATTTCCTCTAGTCTGTGAGAACTGTGAAACTTGGGTCAGTGATTCTTTTCACCATTTGACCAGAACCCAGTTTCCTGCCTCTGCATTGTAGGCACTCAGTACACTTACCGAATAAATAAATGAACGGTTATGTGAAAATTAAACTTAGTCAAATACCATTTAGGCCATTATCAGCATCAAATGGAGTCTGATTAGGAAAGTCACACAAAGAAAATGAGCTTAGAAGCAGGTATGAAGATACGATATAATTCCCCAAAAAAGCTGAGTGGGCTCAGGAATTCATAGCACATTTCCACCTCAATAGTGACTAGGTTTAGTGAATTTCTAGTTCAATTTAATTTGCAGAAGTAATAATTGCTACATCCTTCTCTACTGCAGAACTGTTCTTTAGCTATATCTTTGCCAATTTAACTACATATTTACAAACAGTGTTTTTATGAAGATCAGAACGAAAATGAAAAGGGGAGATATTGTTAAAAATATTCACAATCTCTTATGAAGGCCATTTTTATAGAAATTGAATGTGAAGTCATGCATATCATTAAATCAATTTCTTTGTATTCCCCAAAGTGTCCTTTCCTCTCCTTTAGAGAAATCATAAATAGCTTCTGCTAATACAAATAGCCCAAAGCCACATTTAGCCTAATGCAGCTTAAATGAGATTTTAACCCTAGACCTTTCTTTTTAAAAAGCTTACTTTCTAATTGGATAGTGCATTTTATAGAAAACTGAAGGATGTAATGTTGATTGAGTTCATGGAATGAAGGAAAAGTTGCCACCCTAAGGTCAACATCTGTTGACTCTGAAAATGACAACCAGTATTCACAGTTTGAGATAATGACTGTCTCTGACAGGGGTCATTAGCAATTCTATCTCATAATTTCCAGAAAATTCATAATAAATGCAAGTGTAGCAAAATCTGAAGGAGACAGTTTTTCTCCCAAAGTGCTTTTTGTAAGTCCTGCCCACACTGCTTATAGGTTAATAGAGGTGCAACAGTAAGGTTGGACGCAATCAACTTTGATTGTGGGCTTCTCAGAGCTGGTTCATTTTTGCCTTGAGTCTTACACTAGAATGCAATTAAGAAACAAGCAGCTTAATGACATTAACGATTAGTACTCAGAACATATAGGTGTTGGATTAATCAGAAGTCTGAATTTGATTCAGGCACAGGCCCTTCTCAATATGCACTTTTTATTTCTTCGAGGCTTACTAGGTCTTTGCAGTGACTCCTGAGATGGAGAATGACTGAGCTTGTGGGCAAATTGTTTTCTGGAGCATAGGAGCCAATCAGTTCTTTTGTGACCATTGGCATGCTTAAAAGTGTATACTCAGAATACAACTGGATAGGTTTTCTGTGCAGGCAAAAACGTTGGCATTTATTTTAGTTCTGAACTCCTTAGAAGCTGTCTTTCCAAATTCTTTCTGGATGAACTGAAGCTAAACTCTTTTTAGCAATATTTATTAAAATATTATGGATATACATGCACTTCCCCGGTGGCTCAGAGGTAAACAATCAGCCTGCAATACAGGAGTTGCAGGAGATGCAGATTTGTTCCCTGGGTCAGGAAGATTCCCTGGAGAAGGGCATGGCAACCCACTCCAGTATTCTTGCCTGGAGAATTCCAAGGACAGAGGAGCCTGGCGGGCTACAATCCATAGGGTCGCAAAGAGTCAGACATGACTGAAGAGACTTAGGACACACACACACACATACACATATACATGCACATGTGAACAAGTCTGTATACACTGCTATGATTTCATTATATGAAACAAATATATTTTAACCATCAAAAATAACACATATTATTTGAAATAAAATTATTTTAATACCTGGAAAAGTAATAAGCACATGGTAAAATATAGGTGATTTCAATCTGTCTTTATTTCTCAATAGACAAACTGAATATAACCAGTTCAAAACTAAATGGAAAAAAAGTAAACATGCCTGCTTAATGTATTTTTCAAAATGTTACAAATGCGTTAGAATGACAGTGCAAAGAATAGCAGCACATACTCTTTCAGAAAATTCTTTGAAAACAGGTATTCTAGTGGATATAATTTAATTAAATATGTTTAGTGCCTTATTTATAAGATGGCAAATATATATCCATATATAAAATTTTATTCTTCTCTGTCTAGTCTGTTCACAAGATGAAGGAAGAAGTCAGTTCAGCTGAATACTGAAGCAGTATTTTATTTATTAAGAATAAAATGAGAATTTCAGAGAATCACAGAATAGAAATTTATCAGTAAAGAGAAGAGACAAATAGTTGTGGTAGGTAAAGATGTCATCTGAAAAAAAATGAGAAAGGCATAAATTTCAAGTTCAATCATCAATAAATATATTTATAATACCTTTATAATATCAAATACATATTGCTTGAGACAGGATCTTGTTAAAATAGTCTGAGCTATTGCCCTCTTAAGTGTGCAAAGATTTTTCTTGTTTTAAAGCTATTGAGCAGCATGCCATCTGATTTAATAGTGATACTGCAAGTATCTTTGGCCAGAAGAACTATATTAAACTATCTTTTTCTTCCCTTTATTCATTTGCTACTATTCTATGATTCTTCTTTAAAGATAATTGGCTGCATTTTAGATCTTCTGGAAACTGCAAAGAGACCCATTTATGATCCCCAGGCATGAGACCTCAAACTGTTTGAAGCATTCACCAGGCCCTAAGTCTTGCTTCATTTTAATCTGATGATAGCATATGTATTTTTTCTCTCTGTAACCTAAGTTTGATGGAAGTCCACAAACTGTTAGGGAAAAAAAAATGGATAAACTGAAATGCATTTTATCTGGTCTAAATTCAGATTTGCAAGAACTTAAATTTCAATGAAGATTAATATCTAACATCACATAAATTCCCACAGAAAGAAAACATTTAATTCACATCAGCTTCTATTCCAGTTACCCATATATTCTCACAGCATTTATGGAACCAGATTTGGCTCGTGTCTAAATCAGCCATTTGTTGGAAAACTGTTAAAATAAGAGACTTCCTAATTCCCAAACTCTCAAATATATAATCAGAAAGGAATCCAGACACAAGAGAATTGTGTCTACTGATGAGTTAACAAATGAGGAAGAGAAATGAGAGAGTTCGTATGAGTGCTTATTGCATTTAAGAGCCAGATTCCCTTGGGATGTATTATACCGGTTACTTGGCTCTATTTTATAGATTTATTTGCCTCTCGCTTTCTGTTAGTTCACTATAACTCCATCTTCATCACTCATGGTAAAGAGCCAGCATTATATCTTAACTTGTGTGCATAATAGAAATTCAGGAAATGTTTTTGTATTACATTAGAGTGGACCTAAGAGATCATCTAGCACAATGCATTTATTTTTAAAATAATGAAATGCAAATCTACAGGGAGACTGTCTTTGCAGATGTAATCGAGCTGCTCAGTGTTATTTGGGGCCCAAAACTGAGTCTTCTGACTCTTAAACTGTGCTTCTTTGATATGCGTGCACTGATTAACCTGATTAGTTCTACTAATATTCACACTTCTTTTCCCCCTCACTACTCCTTTCAACATAACTCAATTTCTTTAAATGTGATTAAAACAAAGAAAATTGGATCTTGAATCAGCAGTGTTTAGTAAAAACTATGTGCTAAGTGTGATCATCACCCATATGATTCATAATGAAAATGCTCTGAGGACTTTAAATGTGTTCATATTTAAATTCGTTTATTATGGCTTAGGCTATGCTGAGCGCCGAAGAATTGATGCTTTTGAACTGTGGTGTTGGAGAAGACTCTTAAGAGTCCCTTGGACTGAAAGAAGATCCAACCAGTCCATTCTGAAGGAGATCAATCCTGGAATTTCTTTGGAAGGAATGATGCTAAAGCTGAAACTCCAGTATTTTGGCCACCTCATGCGAAGAGTTGACTCATTGGAGAAGACTCTGATGCTGGGAGGGATTGAGGGCAGGAGGAGAAGGGTACGACAGAGAATGAGATGGCTGGATGGCATCACTGACTTGATGGGTGTGAGTCTGAGTGACCTCCGGGAGTTGGTGATGGACAGGGAGGCCTGGCGTGCTGCGGTTCATGGGGTCGCAAAGAGTCGGACACGACTGAGCGACTGATCTGATCTGATGATGATTTTGGTAGACATGAAAAACAATAAGGCCATTGTTATTATCCAACAAGAATAATCTACATTAGATTTTCCTTGACCACATGGTTAAAGACATCTAATGCTCTAAGAATTCTCCTCTCTGTCCTATATCAACTTTTCATTTCCTCATTACTAGGTTGTAGAAAAGTAACCAAGATTTTAAAAAAGAAATACAAACTTTCCATTGATTCATTTGCTCTGCCAAATACACTTTCCTGTTTCTTGTCTCCTTTTTGCATTGCTATGTTTGTTTTCTGCAACCCTCTTCTTACCTTCTCTCTTAAAACTGTCCCAGTACGTTTTTTAATGCATCACTGTTTCAAAACTTGCAGTGTCACCAGTGTTCTCCAGATTGCTAAATCCAGTTATCCAATCTCAGAGCCCACTTCATTTAATTTTATTGGTGGCACTTGATGCAGTTGATCACTGTTCCTTGATTCACTTTTTCTTGACTTATTTGATACTACATGCTTTGGCTTTCCTTCCTTTTTTCTGCTTTCTCTTTTGTCATCTCCTTTACTTGTTTCTCACCTTCTGACCTCTTCATGTTTATGTACTCCAGGCCTTAGTCATTAAGTTTCTTAATTGTCTGCCTTGACTCATCCCATTGTGTATGTATCCTGTCTCTTGGCTTTAAAATACATTCTTTGGGAGTCTTCTAAATGACTTCTGAATTTGTATCTTCAAGCTAGATCTCTCTCATGAACTCCAGAGTTATGTATCCAGCTGCCAACTTATCCACTAGGCTATCAGCTTGAATATCTCAAATGTAAGATGTCTAAAAAGGTAATTCCTGACATTTCTCAACTACTCCATCATCTTATTTTAATGATAACAATTCCATCTAGTCAGTCACTCAGACTGAAAAAATCTTAAAAATACTATTAGCTGTACTTCCATCAACTATTCATAATACAGTTCCTATCACCTCTATTCCTAAATCTCTGGTCCAGACCATTGTAACTCTAGCTGAATTTAAATAATAGCCACTTAATTAGCCTCCCTACTTTAACTCCTGCTCCTTTATAGTCTACTTTTAATAAAACAGCCAGATTGGCCCTTCTAAACTTCGTATATGGGACTCTCCTACAGTGGTGTTCCATGTCACTCACAGTCTGCGATGGCACCACATATTTCTCCTTATCTCTTGCCTCGTTTTCTTTTTTTTCCTCAGTGGTCTCACATTCCTCTCTGCTGTATTGAAATAGCTAGACATGATCTTTCCTTAGGGCCATTGCACTTGCTGTTCCCTCTGCTTTCATTATTTCTCACCCATATACCTTCATATAATAATTCCTTCACTTCCTTCACCTTCTTGATAAAGATTATTCTTGAAACTCTACTTACCTATTTCCTCATTCATTCTCCAAATCCTTCTTACCCTGATCACTTTTGCTTTTTCTCTATAGCAGTTTCACCTATATTAGATGATTTACTTACTGATTTTATGTATTATTTATTATCTGTTTCTTCTCATTAGAATATAAGTTCCATAGGGTTTGAAATCTTTGCTTTATTCATGGATGAACCCAAGCTACAAGAGAGCCTACCATGACAAATGTGTATATTTTTAAATTCATTGGAAAATTTAATAAAGTACTATAATATAAATATTAAAGGGCTTCCCTTGTAGCTCAGTCAGTAAAGAATCTGCCTTCAGTGCAGGAGACCCAGGTTCGATCCCTGGGTTGGGAAGATCCCCTGGAGAAGGAAATGGCAATCCACTCCAGTATCCTTGCCTGGAAAATCTCATGGACACAGGAGCCTGGTGGGCTGCAGTCCATGGGGTCTCAAAGAGTCGGGCACAACTGAGCGACTAACTTACTTACTTACTTATAATATTAAATTAAAGAGTATATCTTAATATTATAGGACTTTGTTAGTGTATAACCTCTGTTGGAATTATACATTGAGATAGTGGAAGAATCATGACCACTGCAAAAGTAAAATATTCTTTTATATGAGGCATGTCTGAATATGATAGCTTTATTTGGCTGTGAAAGGCAGAATTCTAAGATGACCCTCAAGATCCATGCACCTATACATGCTCTATTCAGTCCCAGGACATGTGAATATGATGCGGTAATTACTACCATGATTAGATTGTTATATAACTGATTTTTAGAAAGAAAAATAGTAATACTGACATATAAATAGTCCCATGAACATACACAAGTTTCTTAAAAGGAACCAGGTACCTCCTAAAAATGAGAGTTGAAATGTGAGAAGGATTCAGCAAAAGGGGATTCTCTATTGCTGGCTTTGTAAAAAAAGGGGGCCATGTTGCAGGGAATGAAGAATAGCCTCTAGGATCTGAGAGCAACCCGTTGGCCAAAATTAGCAAACAAGAATGACTTCGGTCCTACAATCATGAGAACTAATCTCTTTGAACAAGTGGATGAGCTTGAAAGGAGATTCTTGCCCACAGCCTCCATAAGACCAAAGCCCAACCAACACCTTTATTTCAGTCCTGAGATATCCTGAGTAGAGAACCCAACCAAGTCTGTTCCTGAGCTTCTGATGTGTAGAATGTGAGCTTAACATTATTATTAAACCAATAATGCATATTGGTTTAAGCTGATAAATTAATGATATTATATTGCACAGCACTAGAAAACTGATATATTTCTTGTTTTGCTTTTGCTTTTTATTTCCCTGTTTTACTTTTAAATTGCAAATCACTTGATGCTTATGTATTAACCTGGAAAAATTTTCCCAAGCAAGAACTTTTTTTGAAAGTAATAAACAAGATTAAAATAACCATAAGTAAAAATCCCAAGTAAAGAGTAGAAACAATTTGAAAGAAAGTTAAATAACCACATTTTTCCAAAGCACTTGATGTTACAACATATAGAAATGGCTAACTCCAGAAAGGTTAACTCCAGAACTCCCAGTAATTACTCCATAACCATATATGCAAGGCATTTAACCTATGTTGACCTTATTTTCCTTATTCAATAGAATAGGGAATTTCACTAAATTAACTCTCAAATTGATTCCACTCCTACTATGAAATTTGATGACTCATAATTCTGTGACTCTACGATAATCTATGATTCTCTTTATTCAAATAGAAATAGTATATTTTTCTATACAACTTAAATATTGAATCTGTACATGAAATATTACTTTATGAAGTTGGGTAAAGGTATTAAAATATGTTAGCAATTTTTAACCTATAAATTGAATCAATATAGTATAAATATGAATATATTTATTTATACACATTCAATATGAAGTAGATTCAATATAAAGTTTTAGAATTTCTAGGAGAATCTTTTACTCACCAACCCTGAACTTCTCCAGTGAAAATATAATAGCATTGTTTTGGCCACCAGAGGGCCCCCACATGATTATCCTTGGATTAAAATTTTAAAGAATTATTTAAATTTTATAATTGGAAATTAGAATACTGAGAATACAATAATGTATCACCAAGCAATACAAATAACAAGTAGAATTTTCTCTTTTTGAATACATTATAATGATTTCTTATTTTGTAGAAAATTACTTTGTATAACATCATTGAGTAAAGACTCAAATCATAAAGCAACTGAGAATACTTCTACCCTTGGCATATATGATTTATTTTCAATCTCTTCCCTACAAATTTAAAGGGAGATTCTTCTCCTGGACATTTACAGTTATTAAAACATGGAAGAAAGTCAAGATATTCTATAGAATATTGTGCTTTAATATGAAATATATAGGCACGATTCATAGTAGTCATTAATCTGCCATGCTCATAAGAAAATCCCTACATTCACACTTGGTAAATTATCCCAAGTTGACTATATTTTTTTCTCTGAACGTATTAGAAGCCCATTGAGATTTACAAGTAAATACTAACCAGCTATTTTGTATGAAGGCAACAGAGTGAAGAGTTTGATTCCTGACTGATTTCAGAGACTGAATGAGCACAGAATTTCATGAAAACAAATTATTTCCTTTTTTAATTTCTAGGAGAAAAAATGTAGTAGATTTCTCTTGGATGTATTAAACATAGATTCCTGGGGCAATTTAATGGATAACTTCAAATTTGAGAAATCTGTTTCATCCATTGAAAGAAACACATAAAATATCACTTGTACATGTAATGGCATATACCTTACATTTGTAATGGCTGAATGACAAATTTGTGATTTAACTTTACTAAATCCTTAATCTGTTAGGTCTGTTTTAAACAATAACTCTAGTGCTAATATGCCCTGAAGTAGCTGTGCTGTTTCTTGATAGTACAGAGCTTCTGGGGTGTCTATCTGTGTGTATTTGTGTGATTGTGTCTCTCCGTGTGTATACTACTACTACTAAGTCGCTTCAGTCGTGTCCGACTCTGTGCGACCCCATAGATGGCAGCCCACCAGGCTCCCCCATCCCTGGGATTCTCCAGGCAAGAATACTGGAGTGGGTTGCCATTTCCTTCTCCAATGCATGAAAGTGAAAATGAAAGGAAGTCGCTCGGTCCTGTCCTACTCTTAGCTACCCCATGGACTGTGGCCCACCAGGTTCCTGTGTCCATGGGATTTTCCAGGCAAGAGTGCTGGAGTGGGGTGCCATTGCCTTCTCCATTTATAACCTACTATTACTTTGCAAAAAAAAAAAAAAAAAGACCCTATTTTTTTTTAAAGCAAACTTCATATGTATATATTTTATAATTTTTGTGACCTTGTATTTTTTTTCTTTTTCTCTTTCTTTCTTTCTTTTTCTGTGTGTATAATAATCCTGTAAAGAAAGAAATACTTTGAAAATGAGAGAAAGAGAGATGTTTCTGCATTCAGGATGCTAACAATTTTTGTTCATAAAAATTTCATAGAAGAATAGTATTTAAAATCTTCCATTGGGTAAAACAAAAACACCTGGTGTAATAGTAGCTACTATTTTTACTATGCTTATATTTTTTTTTATAAAAATAACAATAACACAGCATGTTTTATAATCAACACATTGTTTTCTCTTATCTAGCATAGAAAAGCAATCAAGTTAGACTGTTCATCATCCTTTATTAAACATTAACATACCCAGATTGGCAAAATTTAAAGTTTAGACAATTTCTAGGGCAAGACTGCACAGATGCTGTTGACAGTGAAGCTGAGGAATTAATTTATATTAATTCTTTGGAGGGCATTTTCAAGATGTCAGATTTTAAGTTCATATTCTTGATCTGGAAATTCTATTTCTAGGAGTATGCCTAAAAATTTTTTTTTCAAAGAAACACTCTAAGTAATTTGTAAATATATATTATAGATATTTTTGTAATATTATTAGCTTTTAATTAGGTACCAAAATAACCTAAATTTTCAAAAATAGTGTTGGTTAAATTAATTTACATCTATAACATGGAATACTATGCAACTGATAAAAAGTGAGAGTGTGCTGTGTGTACTGATAGGGGAAGTTCTAATACATATTATTATGTGGGGGACAAAAAAAAAAGACAAAGTGCAGAAAAATGTGTATAATGGGAGCATAATCACTTCTGTGTAAATAGTTTAAAAGATGAAATAGCTATTTATATATTTTTTCCTGAAATACCTTGTAAGAAATTCTTGACAAAAGAGGTAAAAGATTAAAAAAATGTATTTTACTTTCCCTATTCATTTAACAATATTGGCTTGCAATTTTATGCTGTATATATATTAGAGGGTTTTTTTAGTGTTTGATTGTTTTAGTTGTGTTCTTAGTTATTATCAAGGATTATCTTGCTAATAGGAGAAGGCAATGGCACCCCACTCCAGCACTCTTGCCTGGAAAATCCCATGGATGGAGGAGCCTGGTAGGCTGCAGTCCATGGGGTCGCTAAGAGTCAGACATGACTGAGCAACTTCCCTTTTACTTTTCACTTACATGCATTGGAGAAGGAAATGGCAACCTACTCCAGTGTTCTTGCCTGGAGAATCCCAAGGACAGGGGAGCCTGATGGGCTTCCGTCTCTGGGGTCGCACAAAGTCAGACACGACTGAAGCGACTTAGCAGCAGCAGTAGCAGCAGCATCTTGCTAATAGATTTATTCTAAGTTTTCCTTTTTTTGTATATTAGCATTAGTATAGTATTGTGATATAAATGATGTGGTACTCATTAAGTGAACTCTTATTATATGCCAGGCTAACTCATTTAATCTTCACATAGCCTGATTGGGCTATATGACCTACTCTATCACTATACCTTTATTCATTACAATCTATTGCACATACAGGCATTCAGTTCAGTTTAGTTCAGTCCTTCAGTCGTGTCCGACTCTGTGACCCCATGATTGCAGCACACCAGGCCTCCCTGTCCATCACCAACTCCCAGAGTTCACTCAAACTCACGTCCATTGAGTCGGTGATGCCATCCAGCCATCTCATCTACTGTCGTCCCCTTCTCCTCCTGTCCCCAGTCCCTCTCAGCATCAGAGTCTTTTCCAAATACAGGCACTAGACATATTTTTGAGATATTAGCAGCCCACAGATCATCTTTAACTTGAAAAGAGAAAATAGGACAAGCTCTTCAGTGCTCTTTAATCTCCAGCTAACATGTCTTTCTAAAGGCACTTGGTTTGCTCTGCTAATATTTTCTGTTCCAATGCTCCTAGGCAATATATTTTGTCTTGCTGATTGATAATGTTTCTTCTCTAGTGAGGTGCACCTGAACTCCTGAAAGGTTCAGATAGTGAGTCCTTTGGGATTTGAAGATGTAGTCTACTTGGAAGGCATTGTCACTCTTCTCTTTGCTAAATGCTATTCTCTCTTCCTCCTTTCTTTTGAGGCGAGCTCAACAAATGTTTATTAATCAATTTGGATATTTCTAGTGCATGTCCCAATGCAAGCTATACCCAGAAATTCAAGAGCCAGTTATTCAGTGTCTGCTTTACCTTTATTTCCTCTCTTCATATTCTGTTTTATACAAGGTATTTTTAGAAATTTATTTCCTCTGTAAGCTTGCAAAGGTGAAACAAGGTACAACTCAAATCTGTACATTTTGCTTCATCTTTCTGGACCGTCTCAGAAAAGCTTGGAGATACTAAAAGAACTGTGATTGAGGGATGTTTGGAAGTTGTCAACATATGTCCTTATAATCTTATCTCCTATGCCCAAGGTAATTGAGAATTGACTTCAGGGTGCCAGTTGTCCTGTGAGCTTTCACAGAAATAACTTTGCAATTAAAAAAATATACAGAGAACTGAAATTGAAAGATCATCAGCGTTCATTTTTTATGACAGCTGGACACTCTGAGTTAGGAAAGAGGATTTTAAAAGATTGAAATTAGCTAATCTCATCTTCTGAAGGATAAGTTACTTTCGCTTTTTTAATATAACATTTATTATTGTGAAGTTGATGATTTCTTCTGAATTTAGATGATACGATAGTGTTTCATGTTTCTTTTTAAATGTCATATTTTCAAAGTAATAAAGTGAAGCACAGTGCAGATGCATTTCTGGTCCTTCTCTGGAGAAAATGTATTTTAAAAATACAGGAGAGTCTTTTTAATCACCAGAGATATTTATGATCAATTTATATTGGAATTAAAATAGAAGAATGAAACCCTGATAATTTGCAGAAGAAATTAGACTTGCCATGAAGGAAGAAGTAAAGAATTTGGGGTTATTTTGTTTATTTGAATACCAGGTGATTATGCAAAAGAATTCATATAGTAAAAAAATTATTATAAAGCTACTGAACAGTCAGAGTACAAGGCCATAAAGTACAAAAATAAAGTCAGAAATAAAAGTAGTATATAGAAATCCATTTAATATACCTCAGCACTTTTTAGAGTTAGCTTGCTCCTTTGCTTCTGAACCTTCTAATTGTCCAAAGAAACATCAGAACATCTTAGGTATCAGGCTGAGATTTATTCTTTTCATTTAAAAATAACTACTTATTTAGGAAAAGCACATCTTTTATTACGCTAAGACCAAAAATGATGTTTCCCAGTGGTTCTCATAAGAAACCCTTAAGCATACCTAAGAAGTTTCATGGCTAAATCTTATATTTCAATGTAAGTCTATATTTTAGGGAACAGTATTCTCTCTTTTATAATGATGGTTATGATAATTTTCATCATAACATGGCTTCATGTATTCTTGTACCACCAAGAGTTTTCAAATAAAAGAATATTTGCCATTTGTATGCCCAACCTTGGTTTACTAATTCCCTACACTGAACTGTCTACAAAATCAGGGGTGTTAGATTACACCTGAGAACACACAACTCTGGTTTGCTTCTCACTTAGTTTCTCAAAGTATTTCTGTAATGACCTGTCCTAGAAATATGGAAGCCTGAGGACTACAATTGTGACTACAAGGATGAATGTGGATTTTGTTTGATCAACACAGTATTCATACTCACTCTGCAGCATAACTCCTGGTCCCCTTTTCATCCCTACCTTCTTATGCATTTGTATGGCTGAAACGAGTCTGCTGAAAAGGGAATTGCAAGCACTGAAGTGACACCTACACTGATGCTTATATAGCTTTGACCTCAGATCAGATCAGATCAGTCGCTCAGTCGTGTCCGACTCTTTGCCCTCAGGATATCCTTATAGTTTGAATGGTGAATATAGCGAGTGCTACCATGTTATTTTTCTGTGATTGTGAGATGGCTTTCTACAATGTGCCAAGCTCCAGGCTGAGTACTGAAGAGATGGTAATACATGAGAGATACAGAACCCATCTCCAAAAGTGATCAGAGATTTTGCAAATAACTGATGCACAGAGAAGAATGGGCTAGGTTTCATTTAAGTGATATAAAAACATTGATGTAGACATTGGGAAGGGAAAGATCAATGTGACTGAGATTGATGTATTGGCTCCATGAAGGAAAAAGAATTTAATAGAGCCATGAGCAGTTATTCAAACTTTAGTATGCAAAAAAAAAAAAATCAACTATGGAAATGGAAAAAAGAAAAATCCAATTTCAATTTTCTTCTCACAGAAAGTCAGGCTTACTATACTTTGAATGAGTTTCCAAAGTCACAAATCTAAGTAAGATAGGTGACATTTCTATGCCGCTCTAACAGTGGCAGCTGTCATATGAGAAGGCAAGGGGACTTATCTTAAAGCTTATTTACAATGTTAACTATGTTAGACAGAAAAATCATCAGCCTATGGTCTATGTCCAAGATGAGGGGTGAGAGTGTAGGGACTGATAGTCTGATGATACTTTGCCAAAGGAGGACACTGATAAATTTAAGCTAGTCCTTGATGCTTCTTATTCTTTGTTAAGCCCCTTGCCATTCTTTATTTAAGAGTTAAGAAGCTATTTCCAAATGACAGTGTTCATTAAAGTAAAATATTTAAATAGAAGAGTGATATTATCAGATCTGTATCCAGCATTTTTTTTCCTAAATGTACCCACTGATGCATTGATTTTTCAGATTAGAATCCTTCTCAAGGGTACTGTGAAGCACCGTCCATCCTCACCCCACCCCCGCCCCCCACCACCGCCATGCACACACGCACTGTAATAGTGGTGATTGGTTATAAAATACAGGCAATAAAT
The DNA here is from genome assembly GCA_935064755.1 of Tragelaphus eurycerus. Taxonomy (NCBI): domain Eukaryota; kingdom Metazoa; phylum Chordata; class Mammalia; order Artiodactyla; family Bovidae; genus Tragelaphus; species Tragelaphus eurycerus. The sequence goes on from CAKXYN010000015.1 coordinate 8,966,855, forward strand.
CTGATAATGAATTTAGACACTGGTCATCTCAAAAACTGCTTCCTATCAAAATCTGTGTAGCCTCCCGAACTGATTAAAATTCTGGGAAACCAAAGTCTCCACTGACAATTGGAAGAGAAACCACGCACAGGCTTGTCATCTTTTGTGGACCTTCACAAAAACCAGACCTTAAGTAGACTAAGCCTGAATCTTCAGGGATGGTACAAACCATGTGAACCCCCACTACACACAAATGTTCAAGAGAGACCATGTAAACCAGTCACAACAGAGGTTCCATTATATGCTGCTACTGCTAAGTTGCTTCCCTGTGTCCGACTCTGTGCGACCCCATAGACGGCAACCCACCAAGCTCCCCCATCCCTGGGATTCTCCAGGCAGAACGCTGGAGTGGGTTACCATTTCCTTCTCCAATGCATGAAAGTGAAATCAATTATATGAGAGATGTCATTTAATCTAGAAAATATTGGAGTGTTCATTTTGTAGGCTCCCTTGGTCAAGATCTTTACCCCAAGACCCAAAAAAGTATATCTGAAGAGAAGGAATCCTTGCTTTTTCTACTTCAAATTACTATTAAAGGGGTGATTTTCACCACAGTATTTGTTCACCTACCCAGCATACTAACATACTCTTTCAATAAGTGAGTCCTTTATTCTTGATGTTGCTGTTTTACTTAAGAGATAATGTCAAAGGAATTGAACGTTGTGACTGGATAATGGTCTCCTGCTTCAAGATAAATGCTCAGGCATTTATTGAAAATAAATGTTGGAATAAAGCCAAGACATTTAGTTTTAAAGTAGAAAACTATTTTCCAGTCACAACTTTCAATGCCAGAAACATTATAGCTATCTTGCCAAATGATTTTTTAAGTAAATTGAGATCATGCAAAGAGAGCAACAGAATACCTAATTTGTTCTCACCTGTATACCAGGTAACATTCTGGTTTCTTTTCTATGGATACCAAGTCAAATTCAAATATGCTATTTGTTTGGGGAACATTGCAAGAGTGCATTAACAATACATTCAATCAGCTCTCCAGCTTGATTGTACAGACTTGGATTTTGCTTGTTAAAACCAAGCAGATTTGAATATGCATGCTGAAACAGAAGTATAAAATTTTGAGATGCATTATTGAAAAATCTTTTGCCACTTTTTAGGCAGGAATAGTTACTGATATCCTTATGATGTTTAAAAGGCACATAAGCAGTAATTTAGGGAAATTTGAGCAGCAGTGCTAATGAACTGGGATCCAAGGTAATGATGATTTTGATCCAAGTCACTATGGAGCACCTTCATAGAGTCAGAGGATGATAAGTGCTACTTACGTTGTACTCAGTGTTAAAATCCAAAAGAATACCACTGTAACCTGCCCAGTTATTAATGGAATTTAGATATACCATGAATCACATCCTCACCCTCTTCCCTAATACCTTATGCTGTATATTTAACTTTTTGTTATAGTCTAGTCATATAAAGTAACTCAATAGATAGTGCCTGTTTTTTTTTTTTCTTTTCTTTCTCTGTTATAGCTAAAGAAAAATGAAAATTCATAGCTTAAGTGGGCTTAACAGAAACGCACCCTCCTGGGAATTCCCTGGTGGTTCAGTGGTTACAACTTGATGCCTTCACTGCCACGGGTCCAGGTTTGATCCTTAACTGGGGAACTAAGATCTTGCAAGTCATGAAGCATGGCCAGACAAATAAATGAAAAAAACACAACCCCTGCATCAGTATAAACAATAAGGGCCACTTGACAAATGTTTTTACCCTGAGGGATAAAAAAGAAAATAAAAATACCATTTAATATAATGTTGAAGCAGCAGAAACAGTTATTCTGCATTTTGAAGACTGTGTTATGAGAATCCCATCTAAGATAAATACACATACATGTACAACGTGAATATATATATAAAACACACATATTTATATATGAAGAGAGATTAAATTCCACTGAAGTATATAAAGTGTAAAGTTTACAGAGAGACAGATAGGTGCATAATCTATGTTACGAGGGTTCATTTGTAAAATAAAATCACAACCGTGTTTTGACCCATCATGAAGGATATTCATGTTAAGATTAAAGGGTGATAACACAAATCATAAAATGAAGAAATAAGGAGACACAGAAAGCATAGAATTCTTTGTATACATATATATTTAACAACTAGAGGATTACACTCTTAAACTGTGCATTTTAACTGACTTTAAAAAGTCTTCCATCTTTTCAAATTTTAGAAATAAGCATCACTAAATAGTAATATTATAGACTTTTTTAATGGCATGAGTAATTATTTTTTGTAATTATTATGGTAATGACTTTGTGTGGTTTTTATACCTCTTTCTAATTAATTTTCAGTTCCTTTTCTTTAAATTACTTCTCAAGATCGAACTTTATTATATATGAATCATGTGATTATTGACTCTCCTGTATTGCCATTCTATTATAAGCTTGTGTCTACTCTGTGATACCCTTCCTTGAATATGTGGAGGAATCTTTTCTTTCATTAAAAATGTCATATATGTGTGTGTGTATATATATATCTGAATCAGTTTACTGTACACCTGACACTAACAACATCTTAAATCAACTATACTTCAATTTTTTAAAAGAACATAGTCATCATGGTTAGTAGAAAGTTGAATGCCTTTAGTCATCTCAGGAGATTATAGCTAAGAAGATACAGTCTGTATTTCAGATTCATTTTTAAGAAATTTATTTTCTACCTTTACTGAGGGCAGTTAGAGTATCCCATGTCAATACACAAAGTAACTTCCAGAACATAGTCCCTATTCTAGCCTTTTCAAGACCAGAACTTTCTTTGCATGCTGAAACTTTCACCTAAAATTATATTAATACTTCAAGACCGTGTTCCATTGGTAATATTATGGATGGATTAATGAATAAAGATATACACAGAAATACTATAAAACCTCTATTTAGAAAAATAGTAGAAAATACTTATGTAATGTTTTATGTACCAGATACTTTATGTTTATTAACTAAACCTTACAAAGACATTACTTTGCCAACAAAGGTCCGTCTAGTCAAGGCTATGGTTTTTCCTGTGGTCATGTATGGATGTGAGAGCTGGACTGTGAAGAAGGCTGAGCGCCGAAGAATTGATGCTTTTGAACTGTGGTATTGGAGAAGACTCTTGAGAGTCCCTCGGACTGCAAGGAGATCCAACTAGCCCATTCTGAAGGAGATCAGCCCTGGGATTTCTTTGGAAGGAATGATACTAAAGCTGAAACTCGAGTACTTTGGCCACCTCATGTGAAGAGTTGACTTCTTGGAAAAGACTCTGATGCTGGGAGGGATTGGGGACAGGAGGAGAAGGGGACGACACAGGATGAGATGGCTGGATGGCATCACTGACTCGATGGACATGAGTCTGAGTGAACTCCAGGAGTTAGTGATGAACAGGGAGGCCTGGCATGCTGTGGTTCATGGGGTTGCAAAGAGTCGGACACGACTGACCAACCAAACTGAACTGAATGTGCCTCTAGAATCTATAATTATTTTAGCCTCAGTACTAATCTAGGATGGAATAACCTGGGGATAAGTAACGGTGCAAATTCCAAAGTAGAGTTGCAGCTTCTAAATTAAGAATTTTTAAAAATCATATAATAAAAGTATTCAAATTAAATTTTGTGAGGAAATTTGGAAGTCAGCATTGCAGTACATGGTATAATGCTGGTGAATGACCTCCTGGCCATGGCCATGACTTGAACTTAAAGCATTTGCCTCCATGCCATTCAGACTCATACTGCTCAGCTTCACAAAGAACTAGAACAACCCTTACTCAGGGGATATGACCTAAGGAGGGAGACTGAACTCAGGGAGGTTGCTTTGGTTTAGATGATATGTGAAAATGAAAGTCTCTCAGTGGTGTCTGACTCTTTGTGACCCCATGGACTGTAGCCTCCAGGCTCCTCTGTCCATGGAATTCTCCAGGCCATAATTCTGGGGTGGGTAGTCATTTCCTTTTCTAGGGGATCTTCCCAACCCAGGGATCAAACCCAGATCTCTCGCATTGCAGGCGGATTCTTTATTCTCTGAGCTACCAGGGAAGCCCTAGGATGATATATTCTTACTGAAATAACTGAATTCAGTATTTAAATATTTAGGGAAAAAATGTATCTCTAAAGACAAGGTCTTATCATTGCTGAAAAAAATATCCATTTGTTAGGCCACACAATTGACCTGAAATTAGCTATTGTAAAATTCCACTTTGTAAGTCAAAGTCTCAGGAGACTTTCTTCATGAACCACTTTCCTCTCTGGGAAATCAGTAGATGCTTGTAATTCCTAGTGGGTGGCTGCTTAATTTACCAACTTCAAATATGTAAGTCCTAGAATATAATTATGTCCCTTATCGTGTATTCCCCATCAGTACCCCAAGTACTGTTATTAGTAATACAGTAGTTTTAACAGGCTACCCACTGGCTTTCTTGATAATTCTTACAAAGATTTTTCTCATTGATAAAATTAACAAATATATTCATTATCCCTTATAAATAATAATATTATGTGCACCTTATTTTTTGCTCATTAGGGTGTGTTTTAAATTTTTTGTTAAATAATATTTTCTTTCTTGAATAAAAGGTAAAATTTTATCAGTTTAGAAAATACTGGCTATGTTCAGATCATTAGCCCTATTTTGCATTGTGTCTACCATATGAAATGTTTAACTTCATATTTTAAAAGGCAAGCTGGTTTTCAGGATGTAAAAGCTTTGTATGTAGACCATCAGATATCTTCTTTACTCTACTCTACTTTTGTGAATCTTAGGTATAGGGATGAATCCAAGTGGAACATCCATCTCTCTCTCTCTCTCTCTCTCTCTATATATATATATATATATATATAACACACACACACACACACACACACACACACACACACACACGTATATGTATGTATGTGTGTATATATATATATGCATGCTAAGTTGATTCAGTTGTGTCTGGCTCATTGTGACCCAATGGACTGTAGCCCACCAGTCTCCTCTGTCCACGAAATCCTCTGGGCAAGAAGACTGGAGTGGGTTGCTGTGCTCTCCTCCAGGGGAATCTTCCCAACCCAGGGATCAAATGCATGATTCCTGCATCTCCTGCAATAGCATGTGGGTTCTTTATGGCTGGTGCCACCTGGGAAGCCCATGCATATGTGTATACACACACACACACATACTCACATCAGCAAGTGACTATGCCAGAAAACTAATGCATAAAGTTTATGTGTATATACATGTGTATATATATGCAAATATTTATACATATTACATACACAATTAAATGCATATACATATTTTGTTTCTTACAGTGAGTTAACTTTCTTCATACAAGTTGTTCAAATCTGTTGTCAATGTAATAAAATATTCTTCATAAAATTAATGTATTTGCTTACTGAAAGGTGGACATTTTCATGCTTGGTTATCTAGAAGTTATTTATAACCCATTAAGATACATATCATTGATGTACTTAAGCTCAATTAGAAAGAAAGGTAAGAAGTTTAACTTCCAAGAGAAAGTTGGGATACTCTCCCAGGAATTTAGATAACCTGTCTTTTCTCATTGGTACCAGGTTATAAATAACACAGGAAATAAGCATTAGCTGGAAATCTGAAGAAAAAAGAAGCACCCCTGCCCCCCTGTTATAATTTCATCTCTATTTTTAAAGGGAGCATATTTATTCCACTTAATGTCACTGTGGGGATAGACTTATAATCCTCAAAGGACACCCCCCAAAAAAACTTTCCTGTCCTGTACACTGAATTTTTTTTTTCTTAACATTACTTAAGATAAAGTTTTATTGTGATCTTGCCAACTCTGGAAAAAATAGATTCTTCATAACATTAAACTTTGATATTTGGAATTATTTATTTTGTTAGATTGTGTTAGACTCAAACATCACTTGGAGAAAAGTCAGAAACATGCAGTTTGTGAGAGCTACTTTAGTAGATATTAAGGTGACCAAAATTTGTTTCATAATAAATACTACATCAAGATTCCTGAAGTGTCTGTAGGACTCTGTTTTTCCTAAAAGCTGTGCCTCTTCCTTGACCAACACATTTAATATTTCCTTCTGGATACATGTAATGAATAACACAACTTCCATTACTTTGACCAAATTAGAAAGCACAGAGCCAAACTATGCATCAAACTTCTCTGGGATGGAATTTATCTATTGATATTACTCCTGTTTGCAGTTTTCTCACTGATTTTGCTTTCAAACAATTTAGTCATCTTTTTAAAAAAGTATGCAAACTTGTTCTCACTATCTTCCTCCTATCTTTCTAAATTTCAAGTAAAATGGCATAGTATACATAGAAGTAGATTACAATAAACCAAGTGCCTGAGTTCTAAAAGGCAGTGTTGTACTCCTTGACTACTTCTTGACCATGATATCTTTCAATTGTTTCATTATTAACCAGAATATAAGGACTGCCTTTCTTAAATTTTTTAATGTTTCCTTGAGAATTCTGAGAGTATAATAATAATAAATTGCTATTATTATTATTATTATTATTATTTTATAAAAGCAAGAAGCAATCCCTTAATCCAGAATGGGGTATAGCTAACGATCATTCTAAAAATCAATTGTGAAGCCAGTTCAGCCCAAAGTCACGTTGGGCACAAGCACTATTATCCAAGGTTTAAACTCAAAGTGTAAAACCAGAATGTCAATTCAAGTGGGTCAGCAGAGCAGTAAACCTCTGAAATTGACAAATGCCCATCTGACATCAGCAGACCAAGTACCAGAAAACCAGTCTGCTAGTGGCTGTTCTGAAGCATAGACACTGAATGGAAATGCAGTCAGTGGGAATTGGATTTCACAAGGGAGATGGGATACTAGCTGATGCCTGGGCCCTGGAGAGAGACTGAGGTCACAGTGGAGCAGCAACTGAGTCAAGGGTTTCTGACAAATGACTTCTTTCTAAGCTCATCTGCCTAAAGCAACACTCATCTCAGGTCCTTGGGTCAAGCCAAACACCCAGAGGAGGTTAAATGGAACAGTTGCAAGGGTGAAATAACTGTGGGGCCAGGAAGAAAGCCAGAAACACCATCATTTCCTGAAATGGCTACAGCCTACAACTGTAATATATGTCTGGTGATAGATTTATTTACTATAATTGTATTGTCCCTTTCTTCATTTAAAAAATAAGAAATAAAACATGTTTATATACTTCTATCAATAGGAAAATATTTCATATATGTGCCTTATTTTTTATTGAACATAAGAAAACTTCTAAGCTTTATGTTTCTAGAAGAGTTGAATGCATTTACCCTCAAAATTTGCTCCTAATATCATCATTTGTATCACTAGTGTTTACTCATGATTAACTAAGTAAGGAAACTGCTTTTTCTTGCCCAGAAATCTACTAGCTCAAGAAAAATCATATACTAAAGAAATTGATGTTTATATTTATTATTTCCTTTCTACTTTGAATTCTGTTGGTATTAATTCCTGTTAGTAAGGAAATATAATTGTTTTCCCATGATATGTCTAGCAGCTTTCCAGCTGAGATCCACCTGCTTTAATTCACAGCTCTTTGGTCCTAACAGGTTTTGAATTCTATACTGTATATTCACTCACAGTGTGATCAGACACCCACCAAGTTTCTAACAGTAATTAATAGATTACAAGAGGATAGATCCTATTAACTGAACAACTTTGAATAATGCATTTCAGGTTAACTACTACTTGCAGCATGATGTGGCATTCCTGTATTTGAATGATTTGTCTGTGATGCATAATGAGAATAACTGAAAGGTTAAAGAGATTTATATATTCACAAATTAATATCACACCCACAGCAATCCTCAATATTCTGAGAAAATAGTTTCTTCTTATGATTTTTGATTTTCCATTCTTTATCTTAGTTAAGTGTTGTATCATAGGCTCTCTGCTCTAACATATGTTTTCCTCTCTTGAAAGGGAAGCTGTTGATTATTGATTATTGGATGTTAATTTTTCTTCATCTTGATCAATCATCCCATTTGGTCAGTATCACTTTACTATCCTTAGTGATTTTTCAGTGTTTTAGCTCAAATGAAATCTGTTGCTTTTTCCTTCTTCCTAAATGTTGTTTATCTATCTTTCTTACTGAGTCTTTATATCATTAATGACTTCTCACAGATATTTTCATTTTAAAATAAATTTGCATAGTTCACTCAATTAATGTATGTTAGGTAGTAAATGATAAAGTGCTTCCAAAATAGATTAGCAATTTTTTAAATGTTCATGCTTATGAAATATATGTATATATAGATATATACTGACCTAAAATAAATGATGCTATATATTCACTATACTTCATTTTGATCCCGAAAGCTTCCATGAAGATATTCCATTGATAGTGCCTCAAAGGATTAGAATTTTTCATTCTAAAATAATTAATTGGGGTGACAAGCAATGATCTTAAGATTTGAGGGAACCAACCATGTAATTACTAAAATAAGCAAATATTAAGGGTCTGAAGTACTTCCTACAAATCCAGTTGATATAAATAATTGAGTAAAACTGCTAGACTCTTTATACATATGATTTATTCAATAGACATGCATTAAGCAATAACTGTGTGCCAGGACTATACTGGGCATTTACTGTAGGATGTAGAAATGTGTAAGACACATTGCTATTCCTCAAATTAATTCCAGCTTAAGTAAAGGAAAGCATGTGTTCAACAGAAGAATGTGGAGGAGAATTTGGTGGTGGTGGTAGATAAATGATTACTTCTTTTTTTAGCTATACATGAAAAATACACTTTAGTTCTGCCAAGTCACCAGTGCCATAGGTACTTTTCCATAGGCAGAAACACATGACAACCTGCAGCTGAAAATGAAATAAAAAGTAGATGTTTTACTAATGTAGGCAACATGTCAAGAGCTAGATATCAATGGCTAAATGTACATATCTCAAAAGAAGAGGTACCAGTTCAGTTCAGTTGCTCAGTTGTGTCTGACTCCCTGCAAACCCATGAACCACAGCATGCCAGACCTCTCTGTCCATCACCAATTCCCAGAGTTTACCCAAACCCATGTCCATTGAGTGAGTGATGCCATCCAACCAACTCATCCTCTGTCATCTCCTTCTCCTCTTGCCCTCAATCTTTCCGAGCATCAGGGTCTTTTCAAATCAGTCTGCTCTTTGCATCAGGTGGCCAAAATATTGGAGTATCAGCTTCAACATCAGTCCTACCAATGAACACCCAGGACTGATCTCCCTTAGGATGGACTGGTTGGATCTCCTTGCAGTTCAAGGGACTCTCAAGAGTCTTCTCCAACACCACAGTTCAAAAACATCAATTCTTTGGCACTCAGCTTTCTTTATAGTCCAACTCTCACATCCAATTCTCACAGTCCATTTATAGTCTTGAATAAATGGACCTTTGTTGGCAAAGTAATGTCTCTATTTTTAATATGCTGTCTGCTAAGTTGCTTCAGTCGTGTCTGACTCTGTGCGACCCCATAGAAGGAAGCTCACCAGGCTCCCTGGTCCCTGGGATTCTCCAGGCAAGAATACTGGAGTGGGTTGCCATTTCCTTCTCCAATGCATGAAAGTGAAAAGTGAAAGTGAAGTCGCTCAGTCGTGTCCGACTCCTAGCGACCCCATGGACTGGAGCCCACCAGGCTCCTCCGTCCATGGGATTTTCCAGGCAAAAGTACTGGGGTGGGGTGCCATTGCCATGCTGTCTAGGTTGGTCATAACTTTCCTTCCAAGGAGTAAGCGTCTTTTAATTTCATGGCTGCAATCACCATCTGCAGTGATTTTGGAGCCCCAAATAATAAAGTCTGACACTGTTTGCACTGTTTCCCCACCTATTTGCCGTGAAGTGATGGGACCAGATGCCATGACCTTAGTTTTCTGAATGTTGAGCTTTAAGACAACTTTTTCACTCTCCTCTTTCACTTTCATCAAGAAGCTTTTTAGTTCCTCTTCACTTTCTGCCATTAGGGTGGTGTCATCTGCATATCTGAGGTTATTGATATTTCTCCCAGCAATCTTGATTCCAGCTTGTGCTTCCTCCAGCCCAGCATTTCTCATGATGTACTCTGCATATAAGTTAAATAAGCAGGGTGACAATATACAGCCTTGACGTACTCCTTTTCCTATTTGGAACCAGTCTGTTGTTTCATGTCCAGTTCTAACTTTTGCTTGCTGAGCTGCATACAGGTTTCTCAAGAGGCAGGTCAGGTGGTCTGGTATCCACATCTCTTTCAGAATTTTCCACCGTTCATTGTGATCCACACAGTCAAAGGCTTTGGCATAGTCAAGAAAGCAGAAATAGATGTTTTTCTCGAACTCTCTTGCTTTTTCAATGATCCAGCGGATGTTGGCAATTTGATCTCTGGTTCCTATGCCTTTTCTAAAACCAGCTTGAACATCTGGGAGTTCATGGTTCACATATTGCTGAAGCCTGGCTTGGAGAATTTTAAGCATTACTTTACTAGTGTGTGAGATGAGTGCAATTGTGCAGTAGTTTTAGCTTTTTTGGCATTGCCTTTCTTTGGGATTGGAATGAAAACTGACCTTTTCCATTCCTGTGGCCACTGCAAAAAACAGGTAATCATCTGTAGTTAACTTTTTCATCACAATTTGTATCTCTTTTTTTTTTTTTTTTTTTTTTGGAATTATGAAATTGAAAGTGTTAGTCACTCAGTCATGTCCAACTCTTTGCTACCTCATGGAAGGTAGCCTACCAGGCTCCTCTGTCCATATAATTCTCCAGGTAAGAATACTGGAGTGGGTTGCCATTCCCCTCTCCAGGGGATCTTCCCAACCCAGGGATTGAACCAGGGTGTCCTGCATTGCTGACAGATTCTTTTCCATCTGAGCCAACAGAAAGCCCATTTTCTGAAGTATAGTTGACTTAAAATGTTATTAGTTTCAGGTATATGACATTGTAATTCAATATATTTATAATTATGTTCCATATAAAGCCATTATAAAATATTAACTATATTGCCTGTGTCATACATTCCATCCTTGTAACCTACTTATTTTATAACTGGTATCTTGTACCTCTTAATTCACCTCATGCATTTTGCCCATCCCCTCCATCTGTCTCCCCCATGGTAACCACTAATTTATTCTCTGTGTCTTTGAGTCTGTTTCTATTTTGTTAATTAGATCATTTGTTTTTGGGGAGTCCACATATGAAGTAACATGAATCAAAAAATTTTTTTCAAATTTAAAATCTTTAATAGCACCTTTGAATAGGAAGTTTTGAAAACAAGTATTCAAATAATGAGGAAATGTCATAAATTTGGAAATTTAACTTTATACCAACAGCTTTGCTGGGAATCTTTGGATAATTTCATTTTCCCTATATGTTCTATAAAGTTTCTGTCAAAGGGAAAATATCTTGCAAAATTGTGTGAAAAAACTGAAGTATTTTCTTAACATAGTTTCATATTAATATTTGGGCATTAATATGCTAATTTAGTCAGTGTCTATTTTAAAAATACATCTTCTACAATCTGAGTTACAGCATAGTGCCAGAGAGACAACTATCCTTTAACATGGAATTCTTTAAAGAACAATGAAGGGAAAAAAAATGAAATTCTTAACGAAGAATAATACAATGAAGACTATATATACTATTGAACTTTGTCTTCTGAATATAATGCAGCAAGAAATATAAGACTAACCCATTATGCTAATTCTGAGCATTATACCAGAAGTTTTGATGAATACTAAATAGACAGGAAATTAGCAGCCCTTATTTAATGACTCTTTGTCATTGTATAAGGTATTATACTTATGTACTTTTTACTTGAATAGAACAATTTGTGTGAAACAAGTCTTCTGAATAAATGCACAGGACGTTGTTTTGATCAAAGTTATTTGCTCTTAATGCATCCATTTCCGTGGCAAGGAAAATAACATGAAGAAAGAAAAATCCTGCATTTTTAGAATTTCTTAGGGTTACATTTTATTACATCAAAACAATTTCTAGCTATCCACTCAGTTAGGGGCAGAGACAAAAATTATGAGGCAGTCCCTGTCTTTGATGCAAAAGCTTACAATATAAGATGATGGTTTATATGAAACAGTTTGAATGGAAAGGAACATCATGCAGGAAGTTGGCTTGTCCTTAAAACCAGTTATCTGCCGAGAAAGTCTCTCGCCATTATTTAGCTTTACTTTTTGACAAAGTCACCCTAGGGCAAGTCCTGGCCCTTAAATTTTCAGGTTCAGATATTTATTTGTCAGGTTATTCATCAGTTATGAGTAGGTTCATATTAAGCAAATTCACAGACTGGTATCTAAAAGTAATATTTTGTTAATTTAAAATGAGAGGTATAACTATAAGTAAACCACCCCTGGCTATTTGATAAAAAATATAATGTGAGATTTTTTGTGCATATGTGAATTAGATGTTCTAATGGCTCCTGTTATTGGTCTATAACACCTCTTTCTGAAGACAGGCCTAGGGCAGAGCACCATCTACCTTCAGGAGGAGAAAACGCATTATCACCACCTGCCTCAGACTCCCTTTTCTCAGCTTGCACTGCTGACTAAACTTTGATAAACACACTGTTTATCTAAGAATGTTGGTTGGGAATAATGGCATTGTTCTCAATGGTAGTATCACATATTTCTGTCCCAGTCTCTTAGTTATTTATTTCATAGTTTCATTCTCACAAAGCATTTCCCTTTCCCTGTTTCCCTGTTTGGGAAAAGGCAAGGGTGAACACTAGTGACTCAGAACTGCCTATTATATTCCATTTAATAGATATTTTTGCCAATGTATTTTGTTAAAACTATGCTATAATGACTCATAGATAGATCTTGCCATCAAAGAGCTATTAGTTTATGTAAATATATTTCAAAAAATTTTTGAAGTGTAGCCCTTATAATTTATTCTAAATGTCAATAAAATATAATAATAGCTATCGTAGTCAACAGTAGGAAGCTGTTACTGAAAAATGTTTCACTAAAATAAACAATCATAAAACGAGACTCATACTTAAGTAATATAATCATAATTTATGACATACCAGTTATTCACATGTACATTTCAGCGTCACTTTGAAAAAGAGTTTATTTTTGAAGTTAGCAGGCATATATAAGGTAAAGCAATTATTATATTATAGGATATCTTATAGGTATTTGGGCTTCCCAGGTGGAGCTAGTAGTAAAGTACATACCTAACAATGCAGGAGACATAAGAAATATGACTTCAATACCTAGTTCTGGAAGATCCCTGGAGGAGAGCATGACAACCCACTCTACTATTCTTTCCTGGAGAATCCCCATGGATAGAGGAGCCTGACAGGCTACAGTCCATGGGGTCACAAAGAGTCAGAGACGACTTAAGTTACTTCGTATGGATAGCGTGAGCAGGTATTTCTTAAAATATTGTCATAATTCTATCTGAAGCAGATATACTTTCTGTGTATGCAGCATGATTATCCACTAGCAAGTGTTAACTGCCTGAGACTGTATAGTATAGGTTGTTTAATACAGGCCGAAGTGGTGATCTTTATTCTGTAGAACTACAGGAAAAACATATAAATTGGTGCTGAAGTAAAAGCCATGCTAGCAGTCTATCCACCATCGTCATCTGATTGGACACCAAGCCCAGTGTGCAACCACCCAGACCATACTCCCATGAAAATTTTATGATTCAAAGTTTCCTGTTAGAGTTCAAACATTTCTAGAGTAACATCCTTCTCTGAATACAAGAGCACATGCATAAAGGATCCTACCCTTGAAAATAAATATATGTATGTTATTTTCATATCCATATAACCAACATCCTCACATTCTTTCCAAAAAAAACCATCAAAGACAAATGTTTGTATATCTCCCTACAGGGTATAGTTTTAGAAAGATGTATCAAAATTCTGACTTAGTTTTTCCTAAAATGAGGACAGTTTAATTTCTCAGAAGATGTATTTGTGTATGTGTTGGTGCTTATTCATGTTTTTATATATGTATTCTCTTACTAAAAATCTATTTTTGAAGTATTGATATGCAATCTCATGTAAGTTACAGGTGTATGATATAGTGATTCACAATTTTTAAAGGTTATATTCCTTGTATATTTATTTTAAAATATTGGCTATATTTCCTGTGTTGTATAATAAATACATGTCGCTTATTTGTTTAATACATAATAACTGGTATATCTTAATCCTGAACTCCTGTATTTTCCCTCTCCCCATCCCCACTAGTAACCACTGGTTTGTTCTCTATATCTGTGAGCCTGTTTCTTTTTTTATATTCACTTGTTTTATTTTATATATATATATATATATATATATTTAGATTCCCTATATAAGTTATATCATGCAGTATTTGTCTTTCTCTGTCTACCTTACTTCACTTAGCATAATATCCTCCTGGTCCATCCATGTTGCTGCAAAAGGCAAATTTTAATTATTTTTAATGGATGAGTAATATTCCATTGTGTGTGTGTGTGTGTGTGTGTGTGTGTGTGTATATATATACACACATGACAGTCACTCTGTCATGTCCGACTCTTTGCGACCCCATGAACCACAGCACGCCAGACCTCCCTGTCTATCACCAACTCCCAGAGTCCACCCAAATCCATGTCCATTCAGTCAGTGATGCCATCCAACCATCTTATCCTCTGTTGTCCCCTTTTCCTCCTGCCCTCAATCTTTCCCAGCATCAGAGTCTTTTCAAGTGAGTCAGCTCTTTGCATCAGGTGGCCAAAATATTGGAGTTTCAGCTTCAACATCAGTACTTCCAATGAATACCCAGGACTGATTTCCTTTAGGATGCACTGATTGGATCTCCTTGCAGTTCAAGGGACTCTCAAGAGTCTTCTCCAACACCACAGTTCAAAAGCATCAGTTCTTTGGTGTTCAGCTTTCTTTATAGTCCAACTCTCACATCCATACATGACCACTGGAAAAATCATAGCCTTGACTAGACGGGCTTTTGTTGGCAAAGTAATATCTCTGATTTTCAATATGCTGTCTAGGTTGGTCATAACTTTCAATCCAAGGAGTAAGCATCATTTAATTTCATGGCTGCAGTCACCATCTGCAGTGATTTTGGAGCCCCCCAAAATAAAGTCTGCCACTGTTTCCACTGTTACTCCATCTATTTGCTATAAAGTAGTGGGACCAGATGCCATGATCTTCATTTTCTGAATGTTGAGCTTTAAGCCAACTTTTTCACTCTCCTCTTTCACTTTCAAGAAGCTCTTTACTTCTTTGTCACTTTCTGCCATAAGGGTGATGTCATCTGCATATCTGAGTTTACTGATATTTCTCCCAGCAACCTTGATTCCAGCTTGTGCTTCCTCCAGCCCAGCATTTATCATGATGTACTCTGCATATAAGTTAAATAAACAGGGTGACAATATACAGCCTTGACGTACTCCTTTTCCTGTTTGGAACCAGTCTGTTATTCCATGTCCAGTTCTAACTGTTGCTTGCTGACCTGCATACAGGTTTCTCAAGAGGCAGGTCAGGTGGTCTGGTATTCCTATCTCTTTCAGAATTTTCCTCAGTTTATTGTGATCCACACAATCAAAGGCTTTGGCATAGTCAATAAAGCAGAAATAGATGTTTTTCTGGAACTCACTTGCTTTTTTGATGATCCAGCAGATGTTGGCAATTTGATCTCTGGTTCCTATGCCTTTTCTAAAACCAGCTTGAACATCTGGAAGTTCACGGTTCACATATTGCTGAAGCCTGGCTTAGAGAATTTTGAACATTACTTTACAGTGTGTGAGATGAGTGTAATTGTGCGGTAGTTTAAGCATTCTTTGGCATTGCCTTTCTTTGGGATTGGGATGAAAACTGACCTTTTCCAGTCCTGTGGCCACTGCTGAGTTTTCCAAATTTGGAGACATATTGAGTGCAACACTTTCACAGCGTTGTCTTTCAGGATTTGAAATAGCTCAATTGGAATTCCATCATCTCCACTAGCTTTGTTCGTAGTGATGCTTCCTAAGGCCCACTTCACTTCACATTCCAGGATGTCTGGCTCGAGGTGAGTGATCACTCCATCATGATTATCTGGGTCATGAATATCTTTTTTGCACTTTCTTCTGTGTATGCTTGCCACCTCTTCTTAATATATTCTGCTTCTGTTAGGTCGGTACCATTTCTGTCCTTTATTGAGCCCATCTTTGCATGAAATGTTCCATTGGTATCTCTAATTTTCTTGAAGAAATCTCTAGTCTTTCCCATTCTATTGTTTACCTCTATTTCTTTGCATTGATCACTGAGGAATGCTTTCTTATCTCTCCTTGCTCTTCTTTGGAACTCTGTGTGTGTATATATCACCTTTTCTTTATCCATTCATCCATTCATGGACACTTAGGTTGTTTCCATATCTTGGTAATTGTATGTAACATGCTTTAGACTTTGGGGTGTATGTATTTTTCAAATAAGTTTTTATATTTTTTCAGCTATACACCCAGGAATGGAATTGCTGAGTCATTAGTAGTTCTGTTTTTAGTTTTATGAAAACCTTTTCTTTATATCCTCACCATTTTTTGTGTGTGTTCTTTTTGATCATACCCATTTTAACACTAAAAACTTAGAAGATAAAATTACTATGGCACTTATACCTTTCCTGGAATTCATTTTAGACTTTGAAGTTTCTATCTGGATTCCAATTAGCCCTATAGAGTTAAGTAGTTAAGTTTTTGCGAATTTTCTCTTTAACACAAATTTTTGAGTTTGTGCACTTTTCCACCAAATTTCCAAATTCTTTGATTTCTCTTTCTTTTTTATGAAAGGAATTTTGCCTAAGTTTATAGACTCCCTTACACCCCACTCCAGTACTCTTGCCTGGAGAATCCCATGGATGGAGGAGCCTGGTTGGCTGCAGTCCATGAGGTCACAAACAGTCAGACACGACTGAGCGACTTCCCTTTCACTTTTCACTTTCATACATTGGAGAAGGAAATGGCAACCCACTCCAGTGTTCTTGCCTTGAGAATCCCAGGGACGGGGAGCCTGGTGGGCTGCCGTCTATGAGATCACACAGAGTCAGACACGACTGAAGTGACTTAGCAGCAGCAGCAGCAGCAGTATTACAATCAAATATTATGTTATCAAGCTCTTTTCAATATGGATTCAGACATACTAGATTTTATTGGATGCTGAGATTTAGCTTTTGTAACAAATGTCCAAGCCTTCACATTTAAGGGTATTATTTATGTGTCTGGGGCCTTGTTTGTGAGAGGAGAGGATTGAATTAAGTTGTCTCCAAGGTCCAATTCATATGTTCTTGTGCTAGAAATGAACCAGGAAGGGCTAAGAAAGTCAAACAAACAAAAACACTGAATACATGATTGTGAAGTATAACATTTGCTCAAAATTATTGTGTTTTTTTTTTACTTTAAATTCCTAGGGTATCTTTATTGACAATTTAATTTAAAATAAATGCCACATTCATGAGAATATTCAGGAAAACTAATTCAAGAAGACTGTAGGAAAATGTCTTAACTGAATATAATAAATGAAAAGGTGAATTTGTTTATATCTATTATAGATTGTTTGCCCATGAAAAATACATACTGAGGGATAATTTCTATGACTATAATGCTGAAAACCCCAATGATGAGTTCCAAATTTGCCTTCCACTCTGTTCTTTGTTCTAAATGTAATTTTCTGGTATTAATATTCAGAGTTTATCCTTTACCAAAAGAGTCTAATTATGGAAAGATGATCAAATTGGTGATGAGCAATTCAACTAGGGATGAAATTCTACAGGTAATGTAAAATGAACTGTGATCAGGAATGACAATGACTTTTTAAGGCTTTTTTGCAAACTACCTATTTGAGTCTAAAAAAGCAAAGTTAACACAGAATACCAGGCAGAAACCAAATTTTCAGTAGATGAAATTGTGTCATTTGGGAAATATAAATATTAGTCTAGGAATTGCAGTTGACTACAAGATAAGTATATATGAAAATCATATAGACTAGTGGAGTCACAGTATTTGAAACCAATGTCTTTTACTCATATGTCAGCTGAAATGTAAGATTACACTTCCAATTACTCTGCCTTTACAAAGGTTATTTTTAATTATTATTACTATCTTTTAACTCATATGCTTACACTGCTGCTGCTGCTGCTGCTACTAAGTCGCTTCAGTCGTGTCCGACTCTGCGACCCCACGAACTGCAGCCTACCAGGCTTCTCCGTCCATGGGATTTTCCAGGCAACAGACTGGAGTGGTGTGCCATTGCCTTCTCCAATGCGTAGGCCTTTAATACTGATTTATCACTTAGTATCATTTACTGATCCTAAAGACACCTCAGAGAATCTGTATTTTTCTCTCTGGTTCTGAAGAAAGCAATGTGGTTGGGATGATGATGACAGTGATGAGGATGATGACGGCAATGATGATAAAATCTATCATGTTTTGAATGCTTTCTGTGTGCCAGACAGAGTTCTCCGAGGTTTGCATATTTTATCTCTGACATTTACCCATAAAGAAGGTGCTATGATTGCAGTCTGAGTAAATAGAGGTATTGAGAGATAAACATATCCAGTAGGTTAGGTCGACCAAGATGGTGGCATAGGGGGCTCCTAGATGCCCCTCCTCACACAGACACATTGAATGTACAGCTGTACACAGAGCAATTCCCTCTGAAGGAAATCTGGAAACTGGCTGAGCTACTCCTTATCAGTGAATGAGAAAATACCTACGTCAGAAGGGGTAGGAAAGACAAAAACACAGTCTTGCCATGTTATTGTTATTGCTGTTTAGTCACTTAGTCATGTTCAACTCTGTGACCCCATCAACTGCAGCATGCCGGGCTTCCTTCTCCTTCAATGTCTCCCAGAGTTTGCTCAAACTCATATCCATTGAGTCAATAATACCCTCCAACCTATTCTCTGTCACCTCTTGCCCTCAGTCTTTCCCAGTATCAGGGTCTTTTCCAATGAGTTGACTCTTCAGGTGGCCAAAGTATTGGAGATTCAGCTTCTTGAAATCAGTCCTTTCAGTGAATATTCAGTGTTAATTTCCTTTAGGATTGACTGGTTTAATCTCCTTGCTCTCCAAAAGACTCTCCAACACCACTGTTTGAAAGTATCAATTCTGTGGTACTCAACCTTCTTTATGATCCCTCATATCTATACATGACTACTGGAAAAATCATAGCTTTTACTATACAGAACTTTGTTAGCAAAGTGATGTCTCTGCTTTATAATATGCTATCTAGGTTTTTCATAGCTCTCCTTCCAAAAAGCAAAGTTCTTTTTCCTTTTTAAGATTTGTTTTTGATTTGGACCATTTTTAACAAAGAAGACGATGGCACCCCAACTCCAGTACTCTTGCCTGGAAAATCCCATGGATGGAGGAGCCTGGTAGACTGCAGTCCATGGGATCACTAAGAGTTGGACATGACTGAGTGACTTCCCTTTCACTTTTCACACTCATGCATTGGAGAAGAAAGTGACAACCCACTCCAGTGTTCTTGCTTGGAGAATCCCAGGGACGGGGGAGCCTGGTGGGCTGCCGTCAATGGGGTCACACAGAGTTGGACACGCCTGAAGTGACTTAGCAGTAGCAGCATTGAATGTGTGATAGTATTGCTCTGTTTTATGTTTGATTTCTTTTTTTTTTTTTTGGTCTGCGAGGCATGTGGGATCTTAGCTCCCCCACCAGGGATTGAATTTGCATACCCTATGCTATGCTAAGCCACTTCAGTCGTGTCCGACTCTGTGCGACCCCACAGACGGCAGCCCACCAGGCTCCCCCTATATTGGAAAGCAAAGTCTTAAACACTGGGCTACCAGGGAAGTCCTGCATCTTTTAATTTCATGGCTGCAGTCACTGTCTGCAGTGATTTGGGAACTGAAGAAAATAAAATCATTCAGTTTTTATTTCCTTTCTATTTGCAATGAAGTGATGAGACCAGATGCCATAATCTTAGTTTTTTGAACGCTGAATTTTAAGCCAGCTTTTTCACTCTCCTCTTTCACCCTTGTCAAGAGGCTTTTTAATTCCTCTTCACTTTCTGCCATTAAAGTGGTATCATCTGCATATCTGAGGTTGCTCATATTTCTCCTGGCAAGCCATAAACCCTACCATTGGCTCTGCCAAACAGTTGGAAGTGTATTCCCAACTCCCATCACCTCCCAAAGGAAGAAAGGATTTGAATCCTTATTAAATGTAGGTATTTATCACTCCAAATTTTTAAACTTCAAAACACAGGATGAACCCCCAAAATATCTTGTTCTGAAAGCCAGTACAGCTAACAGGCACATAAGTACTCAGTGCAGCTATATCCACCTCCCACCCCAGTCCCCAAGGGCTGAGTGCTGGATTATCACTTTCACCTAACAGACACTTATTTCATTGGTTGCATCAGTGTTCTTTTTGTTTCTTGGTTAATTTATATATTTATTATTATTATTTATTTTTAAAATTTTGGTTGCTCAGTTGCATCTGACTCTTTGTGACCCCACAGACTGCAGCCCGCCAGGCTTCTCTGTCCATGAAAATTTTCCAGGCCATTTCTTACTCCAGGGAATCTTCTCTACCCAGGGATCAAACCCAAGTCTCTTGTATCTCCTGTATTAGTAGGTGGATTCTTTAACACTGAGCCACTAGCTGTATATGAGCTAGCTTAATTGCAGGTTTCTGAAGTACAGGTACAACTGAGATTATATCTGTTTTATTTTTAACTTTTATTGAATTATCATCTTGAAGTGAGCATTTAAAAATAAATTAAGAGAAAAAATTTTTATCAAACCTAAGTTAAAGTATACATTATAGGCATAGACATTCAATCATATTCATTTCAGCACTTAACCAAGTTAAGCACCTACTATGCACCAGTTACTATGAGGAGACTAGATTACATTAGTCCCAGTCCTCCCTTTTACAGAGATTCTGGTAGAAAGAACAGCTTGGAGAATTGAAGGATTTTGAAATATTCTAGTTCATCTATGCTTCCTCCCCTTCATCAGTCGATGCTCAATTTCTTAACTATGTACCGTTTCTTTTAAAAGATTCAGTGAGCAAATGCACTACGATTTCCTAGTTACCTTATTTATTATAATTATTTTCTAACCACATAAAAATTAGTTTTTCTTAAGTATATAAATGTTTAAAAATTACTTTTTTAAAAATATAAATTTATTTATTTTAATTGGAGGCTAATTACAATATTGTATTAGTTTTGCCATATATCAACATAAATCCACCATGGGTACTTTATTGTTTGTGACATCAGGTGAACATGAAATAGCTGTAACTATTATAGTGGGAAGTTTCCATGAACTGTGTATAAGCTAAGTAACAGGAATTCCCTGTCTATCTGGTGATTAGAATTCAAAGCTTTCACTGCCATTGTCCAGGTTTGATCCTTGGTAAGGGAACTATGTTCAAGATTATATATATCAATCCGATAGCTGAAATCAAGTACCAAGTTTTCTTCATATTTCTAGAGGTTTTTATTGTGTGCCAAATACAGTTCTCTCCCCACCACCTATGATTGCATTGCAGAAGATTGTACATATGTCCTGGTTTTCAAGTGAACCAAATAGAACCAAAGGTCTCTTTGTAGCTTTCTCCAAACACAATCCAAAGGAATACTTCATTTTCAGGAGGATTAGACTTACTCTCACCTAAATGACTCATGTGTTCTTGGTCTTTACTCCATTTCTCTCTACTTGCCACACCCCTATTCAGTCATTTCAGTTGCTCAGTCACGTCCAACTCTTTGCGACTCCACAAACCGCAGCACATCAGGCCTCCCTGTCCATCACTGACTATGGGACTCTTCCCAAACTCATGTCCATTGAGTAGGTGATGCCATCCAACCATCCCATCCTCTGTCATCCCCTTCTCCTCCTGCCCTCAATCTTTCCCAGCATCAGGGTCTTTTTAAGTGAGTTAGCTCTTCACATCAGGTGGCCAAAATATTGGAGTTTCAGCCTCAACATCAGTCCTTCCAATGAATACCCAGGACTGATTTCATTTACGATGCACTGGTTGGATCCCCTTGCAGTCCAAGGGACTCTCAAGAGTCTTCTCCAACACCACAGTTCAAAAGATCAGTTCTTTGGTGTTCAGCTTTCTTTACAGTCCAACTCTCACATCCATACATGACTACTGGAAAAACCATAGCTTGACTAGATGGACCTTTGTTGACAAAGTAATGTCTCTGCTTTTCAATATGCTATCTAGGTTTGTCATCACTTTCCTTCCAAGGAGTAAGTGTCTTTTAATTTCATGGCTGCAATCACCATTTGCAGTGATTTTGGAGCCCAGAAAAATAAAGTCAGCCACTGTTTCCACTGTTTCCCCATCTATTTGCCATGACCAGATGCCATGATCTTAGTTTTCTAAATATTGAGCTTTAAGCCAGCTTTTTCACTCTCCTCTTTCACTTTCAAGAAGCTTTTTAGTTCTTCACTTTCTGCCATTAGGGTGGTGCCATCTGCATATCTGAGGTTATTGATATTTCTCCCGGCAATCTTGATTCCAGCTTGTGCTTCCTCTAGCCCAGTGTTTCTCATGATGTACTCTGCATATAAGTTAAATAAGCAGGATGACAATATACAGTCTTGACGTACTCCTTTTCCTGTTTGGAACCAGTCTGTTGTTCCATGTCCAGTTCTAACTGTTGCTTGCTGACCTGCATACAGGTTTCTCAAGAGGCAGATCAGGTGGTCTAGTATTCCCATCTCTTTCAGAATTTTCCACAGTTTATTGTTCACATGCTCCCTCAAATGCCTCCCTTTGTGTTACTTTATATTCACCACTTCAGGCCCTTGCATATAAAGCCTTTTCTTATTATTCAAGCCTCTAGTGATCTTTCTCTTTTGATTATCTGCATTTTAAATATAATTCCCCTTTCAGATGTGCTAATCTTGCCTTTCCAAGTATATTTCAAGTGCCTTTGGAGGCAGAAATTTGATCTTTATTTCTTTTGTGTCCTGCTTCAAGCAGTCACACATCTAGTGAGTGCTTGAGGGTCACCATGTCGTACTGATAGAGTGTCCCACTCATGCTTTTGATGCAAAAATGTCTAAAATTTACTTTAGGTCACTTTTGCTTCCTTAACACTAAACTTTTGAATAACATTGAGTTCTTTTTAGATACCATAGCACATGTATCCACCCAAAGAAAGTATCAGGAATTGAATTTCCACATGTAATTTATTTTACTTACAGCAGTTTGGGTTTAATTTGACAACTCTCTCATTACAACTACCAAAAAAAAAAAAAAAGATTCCTTCTTCTGTACAAAATGTATTTCCATATTTCCATCTCAGTATAAGCACAGCTGTGAACCAATTACTTCAAAGTTCAAGAGCTGGTTGTTTCTATCCTTAGCTTCGCTAGAAAATGTTGAGCACCATCCTGGGGAGAGACTCCCAGGCTCAGTACAAAGAATTTTTTTTCTTGTTTCACATTTTGTTTCCATATCAAAAACAGATGAGACACACTTTCTTTCCCCTACTATAGCTTTTATTTTCTATATTTGGTACAGAGTGATAATAGGTATCTGTTTTGCATACTCATTTGAATATATGATGTGGTTGTTTTTTAGTTACTGATAGCAACTAGATAAAAGGACACACACTCTGTGGCATATAGATCCACCTGTTTGTCTAAGGAATAAATACTTCCTCAAGCCATCTGCATTGTGAGTGTATGTGTATGAATGTGAAAAACAAACACACATGCTTTGCCTGCCCTTTCTGGCATTAATTACACTCTGACCTTCTCCCCACTTGCCCCGTTGGCTTTCACCATCTCAGAGAGAGAAAATCAAACAAATGATGGATAAACATTTATGTGAGATACCATTTGGTGTTTTTAGCAGAAATTTATCCTCTGCATCTCGCTCTCTGTCATTTTCCTTAATAGAGCTCCTGATCGCTACATGTGAACAGACTAGCTGTCAGGCAGACTCCTTAGAGAGGGAACAAATATGTAATTAGCATAGCCTTTATCCCCTTCACTGACAGGAAAAAAAAAAAAAAAAAGAAGAAGGGGAGATATTCTCTAAGCAACAACTAAAGGTCATATTAATTTTCCCTGAAGTCCCCCTCTGGTTTCCCCAGGAGAATTTGCTATGATGTTGGGCATATCAAAATGAACTAATTACTATGCATGTCCAACCTGCTGGGTGATTTCCCAAACCCTAGCACAGCACCTGTTGTGTTTGCTCCTCTTCTACTGTGTCACTGCACCTACTTATTTGGGATAGTTTGATTCAGTGGCTCACAGTAAGTGTGAAAGGTGGGAAGTAAGGAACAAGCAGAGAATTTTATTTAGTGGATGTTAGTGTCCAACCCCACTCCAGTACTCTTGCCTGGAAAATCCCATGGACGGAGGAGCCTGGTAGGCAGCAGTCCATGGGGTCGCAAAGAGTTGGACACGACTGAGCAGCTTCACTTTCACTTTTCACTTTCATGCATTGGAGAAGGAAACGGTAACCCACTCCACTGTTCTTGCCTGGAGAATCCCAGGGATGGGGGAGCCTGGTGGGCTGCCGTCTCTGGGGTCGCACAGAGTCGGACACGACTGAAGTGACTTAGCAGCAGCAGCAGCAGCAGCAGTGTCTGTTTGATAGTCATGGGTATTTGGTTCAGTTTAAGAATTTGAACAAGACTGTGTTTTTCTGGTTTATGATTTGTAATGCATACCCTTTTTATTGATCAGAGACCAATCCATAGTTACTTGCTCCCTGAGAGATGTCACACTGTGCGTTCTCACAACACCCCTTTTAAGGGAAATCTAACAAAACCTGTGCTCTATTCCTCTAGTCTCAACTGATAGGTTAGATGAGCATCTAATCCAAGGAAATTAATCTGTACGTAGTTCTGCCAATGATGAACCAATTGAGAAAAAAAGTAGGCAATAAAATTACTATTTAGGAAGATTTTAATTGGAAAATAGAAAACTTAGTTGAAAACAGAAGAAGAGGTCAGGATACATCAAGATTGCTGTAAGATACAGAGTCCGAGGGATAGTAGTAAATCTAAGCCTTGTGCAGACTACATAAGGGAGTAGCAACTATATGGAAGCTAGTTTTGGAGAGACATGAACATAATACTTGGGAAGAAATATATGGCCTATGGAAGAGATGAATAGAGTGGTTTGTCCCTGGATCTGCCTCATGCACGATAGTATTCCAGTCTAACTGCTGGTCTTCATGTTTTCTTGGACTGTTAGGTTGGCCAGGTAATCTGTCTCATGCAACCAAATGACCCAGTATATTCCATTAATTAGCACTTATTTAGCACCTGGTGTAGGCAAAGCTTTCTTCTCCCTGCTACAAAGAAATCAAAGATGTTTTTAAAGTGCTCCCCTCCAAAAATGTTCCTCTATGAGATTTTCTGTAAATCAGTATTACTAGAAATTGCCATATCTCCTTCTTCCTAGAAAAATGTGAATTAGTATTTTCAAAATTCATGTTATGGACAATTATACTTTTCCCCTAAGCAAAAACTTAATGACATTTCCCTCCCCAGAAATCAATACCATATAAGAGTTTGGTTCCATTTAAGGGTATTGATTTATACTAGGACAAAATTAATTCCTTGTCAAAATTTAATAAAAATGGATCAATATATATTATTAATATATATACATCACACATTTATACAATTAAAGCATAAAGATGTACTGACTAGATTTTTAATAACATTATATTCTACTTATTATTTGACTATTTGTTCTCATATTGAATACATGTTTCCTCCTTAATATGACCATACATTAAAATTGCTTGTTGAAAAGTCATAAATCCAATGATATGTATAGAGTAGAAATCACTACAGGTTACTATACTTGATTTCATTGAAGAAAAACTTTTAAAAAGTCTCTGCAGTGGGTGAAAAGATATATTTTATATAGATATATAAAGCTACCAGGCTTCCCTGCTAGCTCAGATGGTAAAGAATCTGCCTGCAGTTCAGGAGACCCAGGTTTGATCCCTGGGTCAGGAAGATCCCGTGGAGAGGGGAATGATAACCCACTCTAATATTCTTGACTGGAGAATTCCATGGACAGGCCATGGGTCTACAAAGAATCGGACATGACTGAGCAATTAACACTTTGAACACTTTCACTAAGGGCTGTCCACAATGGAGTCATTACCTCACAATCACAACAGACCCTTGCGTTGTGTAAACAATGGTTGTTGGTTGTTGTTATGTGTGTGTGTGTGTGTGTGTATATATATTTCTTTTAAAATAGCTACTATCAACTGTTTCTCTTAGAACTCTTTTTTTTTTTTTAAGGGAAATATTTTGAGAATAGAAAATAGACCTGAGCAAATGATTTGGAAGGAAACAGTAAGAAAACCTATCTACAGATTGAATGTATATTTTGAATGTGAGGTGTTCAAGAAAGAAAGGAAGAAAAGGAAGTAAAGAAGTAAGTCAGGCAACATGACCGAATATGGAGCTTGAGGCAAAAGATGGTCACTGAGTAATTCCAGTAGCATAATGGCTAATGGGTTTTAGTGACAAGGAAATCTGATGTTCATTTGTAAATTCTTTGCTTTTGTGGTATAGACCCACTCCATTGTCCTAAACTTTCAGTAAAATCTACTTAGTACACCAAAGCTCTTTATGAGAACTGGTAGCAAAAAAATAAAGGAAAAGCCATCTTTCCATTACCCACAACCAGAATTAGTAGCTGGAACTGACTTGGAAGTGTAAGCCAGAGGGATTCTCAGTGAAGGGATTGTATGGAACATGGATTAATAGGTTCAAAAGTGGTGTTTAAGTCTCAGAGGTCAAAGCAAAACTAGCAGTTAACCCATTTCTCTCAATATAGCTTTCATCTTAAATAAGTCATTTCTGAAAATGAAATTAACAGCTACCAAGCACTGAGTCTCTAAACCATAGTGGGATACTGAACATTGACCTAGTTTATTAAGATAGTATAATTCTGCAATGCTCCCTCTAGCTCAATTCTTGATCCGGTTCTAAGAAAATAGAAAAATGGAAACATTCTTTTCAAACTTTGATAACAGGCTGTGGAGTGGGGCTAAGCGACATTGCCTTTAATTATCACTGTTTGTTGGCTTGTATATATCCAGTCCAAGAATAGCAACAAATGCAACTGTATTAAACCTAGATAAAACTCAGTGTTATCATACAAAGTGTTTTGAAGGTAAAAATCTATTAATACAGTCTACTGTTAGGATATAGGATCTATATTCTTCTAATATTAGTAAAGTAAAAAGCAAAACAAATAAAACCAGCTCATGTTTGTGAAAAGATGAAATGAGAAAATATAGACTGCCATCAATGAATGATGTTTTCCTTTGGGAAATAAAAATTGTTCACATATTTTTTTGGCATGAACTTATAAACAATAAGTAGCCAACTCTATGATCTGGCCTCCATGCTTCTTACAGGGAGAAGTTTTCCTGTTGTTACCAGGTTTATTGAGAGATTTTTCTTACACAATTCAGGGAGATTTTGAGAAGAGGATAATTGGTGTTTCCCGAGTGGCAATTTATTATCACCTGAGGGATGGTATCAAAAAACAAAAAGAAAAAAAAAAGTGTCTACTCACAGTGCCAACATTTATTGTACTTTCAATCCCCACTCTCATCACTTTAACCAAAGTGATAGAAAAAAAAATTTGAACTAGTTTTGTCCACTATTTCCCTGATATTTTAATATGAATACAAACCCTAAACTGATATTTACCTTAAAGAGCCTGATGAAAAGCAGCAGTCACACAATACATCTAAGAATCAATCATGTAAATAGAATATTTTCCTGTTCCCTCTCTTCATAAAGAAAACTTCACATGTATGATCCTATATCCTGTCCTTTGATAACATCCTTCCTTTTTCAAAATTTTATCTTTCAACCTATTTATAATTAGCTTTAGTAAACAATATAAAAAGTAAAGTTTTAAAAACTCAATGACTTTTTTTCTAATTTCTTCATTTTAATGTTGGAATCACATTCACTAAATCTAAATGCACACACTTTTGAGTACCGTTAAATGGGATCACCATAAATAGCATTATTTGATTCAATATAAACCACAAGCACCATGTGCACACTAACCTAAATTCTATGCTGCACATAGATTTGACTGAAATATATTATCTGGGTTGGAAAATAAGAGTATTCTTGAACTATATTCTTGAATTACCAAGCCACATAAATGTCTATTTTTCTTATTACTACCACCCAAGTTTCTCATTTTCTGCCTTGTTTTAAGGTAAGCCTCTTGGAGTGGAAACTAAATTAGAATAAATACAAAGTATTATAACTGCCTCTCATGTATATGGCTATTTGAAAGTGTTTTCTTTCATATTCTGAGCTTTGTTACATATGTTTTCATGTAATTCTCTCAAATCTCTGTGACAATATTCATAGGCTTACCATATATCCCTAGTCTTTCCCATTCTGTTGTTTTCCTCTCTCTCTTTGCACTGATCCCCGAGGAAGGCTTTCTTATGTCTTCTTGCTATTCTTTGGAACTCTGCATTCAGATGTTTATATCTTTCTTTTTCTCCTTTGCTTTTCGCTTCTCTTCTTTTCATAGCTATTTGTAAGGCCTCCCCAGACAGCCATTTTGCTTTTTTGCATTTCTTTTCCATGGGGATGGTCTTGATCCCTGTCTCCTGTACAATGTCACGAACCTCATTCCATAGTTCATCAGGCACTCTATCAGATCTAGGCCCTTAAATCTATTTCTCACTTCCACTGTATAATCATAAGGGATTTGATTTAGGTCATACCTGAATGGTCTAGTGGTTTTCCCTACTACTAAGTCACTTCAGTCGTGTCCGACTCTGCGCAACCCCACAGACAGCAGCCCGCCAGGCTCCCCCATCCCTGGGATTCTCCAGGCAAGAACACTGCAGTGGGTTGCCATTTCCTTCTCCAATGCATGAAGGTGAAAAGTGAAAGTGAAGTTGCTCAGTCGTGTCTGACTCTTCGCAACCCCATGAACTGCAGCCTACCAGGCTCCTCCATCCATGGGATTTTCCAGGCAAGAGTACTGGAGTGGGGTGCCATTGCCTTCTCCGAGTGGTTTTCCCTACTGCTACTGCTACTGCTAAGTCACTTCAGTCGTGTCTTTCTTCGATTTCAGTCTGAATTTGGCAATAAGAAGTTCATGGTCTGAGCCACCGTCAGCTCCTGGTCTTGTTTTTGCTGATTGTATAGAGCTTCTCCATCTTTGGCTGCAAAGAATATAATCGATCTGATTTCGGTGTTGACCATCTGGTGATGTCCATGTATAGAGTCTTCTCTTGTGTTGTTGGAAGAGGGTATTTGCTATGACCAGTGCATTTTCTTGGCAAAACTCTATTAGTCTTTGCCCTGCTTCATTCCGTATTCCAAGGCCAAATTTGCCTGTTACTCCAGGTGTTTCTTGACTTCCTACTTTTGCATTCCAGTCCCCTATAATGAAAAGGACATCTTTTTTGGGTGTTAGTTCTAAAAGTTCTTGTAGGTCTTCATAGAACCGTTCAACTTCAGCTTCTTCAGCATTACTGGTTGGGGCATAGACTTGGATTACTGTGACATTGAACGGTTTGCCTTGGAAGTGAACAGAGATCATTCTGTCGTTTTTGAGATTGCATCCAAGTACTGCACTTCAGACTCTCGTTGACCGTGATGGCCACTCTCTCCATTTCTTCTGAGGGATTCCTGCCCACAGTAGTAGATATAGTGGTCCTCTGAGTTAAATTCACCCATTCCAGTCCATTTTAGTTCGCTAATTCCTAGAATGTCGACATTCACTCTTGCCATCTCTTGTTTGACCACTTCCAATTTGCCTTGATTCATGGACCTGACATTCCAGGTTCCTATGCAATATTGCTCTTTACAGCATCGGACTTTGCTTCTATCACCAGACACATCCACAGCTGGGTATTCTTTTTGCTTTGGCTCCATCCCTTCATCCTTTCTGGAGTTATTTCTCCACTGATCTCCAGTAGCATACTGGGCCCCTACTGACCTGGGGAGTTTCTCTTTCAGTATCCTATCATTTTGCCTTTTCATACTGTTCATGGGGTTCTCAAGGCAAGAATACTGAAGTGGTTTGCCATTCCCTTCTCCAGCGGACCACACCCTGTCAGATATCTCCACCATGACCCGCCCATCCTGGGTTGCCCCACAGGCATGGCTTAATTTCATTGAGTTAGACAAGGGTGTGGTCCTGGTACAGAATGGGAAAGACTAGGGATCTCTTCAAGAAAATCAGAGATACCAAAGGAACATTTCATGCAAAGATGGTCTCGATAAAGGACAGAAATGGTATGGACCTAACAGAAGCAGAAGATATTAAGAAGAGGTGGCAAGAATACACAGAAGAACTGTACAAAAAAGAGCTTCATGACCCAGATAATCATGATGGTGTGATCACGACCTAGAGCCAGACATCCTGGAATGTGAAGTCAAGTGGGCCTTAGAAAGCATCACTACGAACAAAGCTAGTGGAGGTGATGGAATTCCAGTGGAGGTATTGCAAATCCTGAAAGATGATGCTGTGAAAGTGCTGCACTCAATATGCCAGCAAATCTGGAAAACTCAGCAGTGGCCACAAGATTGGAAAAGGTCAGTTTTCATCCCAATCCCAAAGAAAGGCAATGCCAAGGAGTGCTCAAACTACTGCACAATTGCATTCATCTCACATGCTAGTAAAGTAATGCTCAAAATTCGCCAAGCCAGGCTTCAGCAATATGTGAACTATGAACTTCCTGATGTCCAAGCTGGTTTTAGAAAAGGCAGAGGAACCAGAGATCAAATTGCCAACATCTGCTGGATCATGGAAAAAGCAAGAGAGTTCCAGAAAAACATCTATTTCTGCTTTATTGACTATGCCAAAGCCTTTGACTGTGTAGATCACAATAAACTGTGGAAAATTCTGAGAGAGATGGGAATACCAGACCACCTGATCTGCCTCTTGAGAAATCTGTATGCAGTTCAGGAAGCAACAGTTAGAACTGGTCATGGAACAACAGACTGGTTCCAAATAAGAAAAGAAGTACGTCAAGGCTGTATATTGTCACCCTGTTTATTTAACTTATATGCAGAGTACATCATGAGAAATGCTGGACTGGAAGAAACACAAGTGGGAATCAAGATTGCTGGGAGAAATATCAATAACCTCAGATATGCAGATGACACCACCCTTATGGCAGAAAGTGAAGAGGAACTAAAAAACCTCTTGATGAAAGTGAAAGTGGAGAGTGAAAAGGTTGGCTTAAAGCTCAACATTCAGAAAATGAGGATCATGGCATCTGGTCCCATCACTACATGGGAAATAGATGGAGAAACAGTGGAAACAGTGTCAGACTTTATTTTTCTGGGCTCCAAAAATCACTGCAGATGGTGACTGCAGCCATGAAATTAAAAGACGCTTACTCCTTGGAAGGAAAGTTATGACCAACCTAGATAGCATATTCAAAAGCAGAGACATTACTTTGCCAACAAAGGTTCGCCTAGTCAAGGCTATGGTCTTTCCTGTGGTAATGTATGGATGTGGGAGCTGGATGTGAAGAAGGCTGAGCACCGAAGAATTGATGTTTTTGAACTGTGGTGTTGGAGAAGACTCTTGAGAGTCCCTTGGTCTGCAAGGAGACCCAACCAGTCCATTCTGAAGGAGATCAGCCCTGGGATTTCTTTGGAAGGAATGATGCTAAAGCTGAAACTCCAGTATTTTGGCCACCTCATGTGAAGAGTTGACTCATTGGAGAAGACTCTGATGCTGGGAGGGATTGGGGGCAGGAGGAGAAGGGGACGACAGAGGATGAGATGGCTGGATGGCATCACTGACTCTATGGATGTGAGTCTGAGTGACCTCCAGGAGTTGGTGATGGACAGGGAGGCCCGGCGTGCTGCAGTTCATGGGGTCGCAAAGAGTTGGACACGACTGAGCGACTGATCTGATCTGATCTACCATATATTACTTGAGTTGTCACTACAACTGTAACGTTTTTAATGAGAAAAACAAGATGGAAGAAAATTACTGGATGGGGAACATGTGTTTCTGTGTGTTGATTTTATATCCTGCAACTTTACTATATTCATTGATTAGCTCTAGTAATTTTCTGGTGGAGTCGTTGGGGTTTTCTATATAGAGGATTATGTCATCTGCAAACAGTGAGAGTTTTACTTCTTTTCCAATCTGGATTCCTTTTGTTTCTTTTTCTGCTCTGATTGCTGTGGCCAAAACTTCCAAAACTATGTTGAATTGTAGTGGTGAGAGTGGGCACCCTTGTCTTGTTCCTGACTTTAGGGGAAATGCTTTCAGTTTTTCACCATCAAGGATAATGTTTGCTGTGGGTTTGTTATATATATCTTTTATTATGTTGAGGTATGTTCCTTCTATTCCTGCTTTCTGGAGAGTTTTTATCATAAATGGATGTTGAATTTTATCAAAGGTTTTCTCTGCATCTATTGAGATAATCATACGGTTTTTATTTTTCAATTTGTTAATGTGGTGTATTACATTGATTGATTTGTGGATATTGAAGAATCCTTGCATCCTTGGGATAAAACCCACTTTTTATGGTGTATGATCTTTTTAATATGTTGTTGGATTCTGATTGCTAGAATTTTATTAAGGATTTTTGAATCTATGTTCATCAGTGATATTGGCCTGTAGTTTTGTTTGTTTGTTTGTTTGTTTTTTTTTGTGGCATCTTTGTCAGGTTTTGCTATTAGGGTGATGGTGGCCTCATAGAATGAGTTTGAAAGTTTACCTTCCTCTGCAATTTTCTGGAAGAGTTTGAGTAGGATAGGTGTCAGCTCTTCTCTAAATTTTTGCTAGAATTCAGCTGTGAAGCTGTCTTGACCTGGACTTTTATTTCCTGGAAGATTTCTGATTACATTTCAATTTCCATGCTTGTGATGGATCTGTTAAGATTTTCTATTTCTTCCTGGTTCAGTTTTGGAAAGTTGTACTTTTCTAAGAATTTATCCATTTCTTCTGCGTTGTCCATTTTATTGGCATATAATTGCTGATAGTAGTCTCTTATCATCCTTTGTATTTCTGTGTTGTCTGTTGTGATCTCTCCATTTTCAGTTCTAATTTTATTGATTTTTTTCTCCCTTTGTTTCTTTATAAGTCTGGCTAATGGTTTGTCAATTTTATTTATTTTGTCAAAGAACCAGCTTTTGGCTTTAATGATTTTTGCTATGGTCTCTGTTGTTTCTTTTGCATTTATCTCTGCCCTAATTTTTAAGATTTCTTTCCTTCTACTAACCCTGAGGTTCTTCATTTCTTCCTTTTCTAGTTGCTTTAGGTGTAGAGTTAGGTTATTTATTTGACTTTTTTCTTGTTTCTTGAGGTATGTCTGTATTGCTATGAAGTTTACCCTTAGCACTGCTTTTACAGTGTCCCATAGGTTTTTGGTTGTTGTGTTTTCATTTTCATTCATTTCTATGCAAATTTTGATTTCTTTTTTGATTTCTTCTGTGATTTGTTGATTATTCAGCAGCGTGTTGTTCAGCCTCCATATGTTGGAATTTTAAATATTTTTTCTCCTGTAATTGAGATCTAATCTTACTGCATTGTGGTCAGAAAAGATGCTTGGAATGGTTTCAATTTTTTTGAATTTACCAAGGCTAGACTTATGGCCCAGGATGTGATCTATCCTGGAGAAGGTTCCATGTGCATTGAGAAAAAGGTGAAATTCATTGTTTTGGGGTGAAATGCCCTATAGATATCAATTAGGTCTAACTGGTCTATTGTATCATTTAAAGTTTGTGTTTCTTTGTTAATTTTCTGTTTAGTTGATCTATCCATAGGTGTGAGTGGGGTATTAAAGTCTCCCACTATTACTGTGTTATTGTTAATTTCCCCTTTCATACATGTTAGCATTTGTCTTACATATTGCAGTGATCCTATGTTGGGTGCATATATATTTATAATTGTTATATCTTCTTCTTGAATTGATCCTTTGATCATTATGTAGTGTCCTTCTTTGTCTCTTTTTACAGCTTTTGTTTTAAAGTCTATTTTATCTGATATAAGTATTGCTACTCCTGCTTTCTTTTGATCTCTGTTTGCATGGAATATCTTTTTCCAGCCCTTCACTTTCAGTCTGTATGTGTCCCCTGTTTTAAGGTGGGTCTCTTGTAGACAACATATATAGGGGTCTTGTTTTTGTATCCATTCAACCAGTCTTTGTCTTTTAGTTGGGACATTCAACCCATTTATGTTTAAGGTAATTATTGATAAGTATGATCCCATTGCCGTTTAGTTTATTGTTTTGGGTTCAAATTTATACACCCTTTTTGTGTTTCCTGTCTAGAGAATATCCTTTAGTATTTGTTGGAGAGCTGGTTTGTGGTGCTGAATTCTCTCAGCTTTTGCTTGTTTGTAAAGCTTTTGATTTCTCCTTCATATTTGAATGAGATCCTTGCTGGGTACAGTAACCTGGGCTGTAGGTTATTTTCTTTCATCACTTTAAGTATGTCTTGCCATTCCCTCCTGACCTGAACAGTTTCTATTGAAAGATCAGCTGTTATCCTTATGGGAATCCCCTTCTGTGTTATTTGTTGTTTTTCCCTTGCTGCTTTTAATATTTGTTCTTTGTGTTTGATCTTTGTTAATTTGATTAATATGTGTCTTGAGGTTTATCTGTTTGGGACTCTCTGGGTTTCTTGGATTTGTGTGATTATTTCTTTCCCCATTTTAGGGAAGTTTTCAACTATTACCTCCTCAAGTATTTTTTCATGGTCTTTCTTTTTGTCTTTTTCTGGGACTCCTATGATTCGAATGTTGTGGCATTTAATATTGTCCTGGAGGTCTCTGAGATTGTCCTCATTTCTTTTAATTCGTTTTTCTTTTTTTCCTCTCTGATTCATTTATTTCTACCATTCTATCTTCTGGGAAATAGATGGAGAAACAGTGGAAACAGTGTCAGACTTTATTTTTCTGGGCTCCAAAATCACTGCAGATGGTGACTGCAGCCATGAAATTAAAAGACGCTTACTCCTTGGAAGGAAAGTTATGACCAACCTAGATAGCATATTCAAAAGCAGAGACATCACTTTGCCAACAAAGGTTCGCCTAGTCAAGGCTATGGTCTTTCCTGTGGTCATGTATGGATGTGAGAGCTGGACTGGGAAGAAGGCTGAGCGCCGAAGAATTGATGCTTTTGAACTGTGGTGTTGGAGAAGACTCTTGAGAGTCCCTTGGACTGCAAGGAGATCCAACCGGTCCATTCTGAAGGAGATCAGCCCTGGGATTTCTTTGGAAGGAATGATGCTAAAGCTGAAACTCCAGTATTTTGGCCACCTCATGCGAAGAGTTGACTCATTGGAGAAGACTCTGATGCTGGGAGGGATTGAGGGCAGAAGGAGAAGGGGACAACAGAGGATGAGATGGCTGGATGGCATCACTGACTCGATGAATGTGGGTCTGAGTGACCTCTAAGAGCTGGTGATGGATAGGGAGGCCTGGCGTGCTGCAGTTCATGGGGTCGCAAAGAGTTGGACACGACTGAGCGACTGATCTGATCTGATCTGATCGTCTATTTCACTAATCCTATCTTCTGCCTCCCTAAGTCTGCTATTTGTTGCCTCCAGATGTTTTTGATCTCATTCATTGCATTATTCATTATATATTGACTCTTTTTTTATTTCTTCTGGGGTTCTTCTTAAACCTTTCTTGCATTTTCTCAATCCTTGCCTCCAGGCTATGTATCTGTGATTCCATTTTTATATCAAGATTTTGGATCATTTTCACTATCATTATTTGAAATTCTTTATCAGATAGATTCCCTATCTCTTTCTCTTTTGTTTGGTTTGGTGGGCATTTATCCTGTTCCTTTACCTGCTGACTATTCCTCTGTCTCTTCATCTTGTTTATATTGCTGAGTTTGCGGTGGTCTTTCTGTATTCTGGCAGTTTGTGGAGTTCTCTTTATTATGGAGTTTCCTTGCTGTGGGTGGGGTTGTATCCGTGTCTTGTCAAGGTTTCTTGGTTAGGGAAGTTTGTGTCTGTGTTCTGGTGGGTGGAGCTGTATTTCTTCTCTCTGGAGTGCAATAAAGTGTCTAGTAATGAGTTATGAGATGTAAATGGATTGGAGTAACTTTGGGCAGTCTGTATATTGAAGCTCAGGGCTGTGTTCCTGTGTTGCTGGAGAATTTGCGTGGTATGTCTTGCTTTGGAACTTGTTGGCCCTTGGGTGGTGCTTGGTTTCAGTGTAGGTATGGAGGCGTTTGATGAGCTCCTATCACTTAATGTTCCTTGGAGTTAGGTGTTCTATGATGATCTCAGGATTTGTACTTAAGCCTCCTGCTTCTGGTTTTCAGTCTTATTTTTACAGTAGTCTCAAGATTTCTCCTTCTATACAGCGCCATTGATAAAACATCTAGGTTAAAGATGAAAAGTTTCTCCACAGTGAGGGACACCCAGAGAGGTTCACAGAGGTACATGGAGAAGAAAAGAGGAAGGAGGGAGTTAGAGGTGACCCAAATGAGATGAGGTGGAATCAGAGGTGACCAAATGAGATGAGGTGGAATCAAGAGAGGAGAGAGCCAGCTAGCCAGTAATCACTTCCTTATGCGCGCTCCACAGTCTGGACTGCTCAGAGATATTCATAGAGTTCTACAGAGATGAGAAGAGGGAGGAAGGAGACAGAGGTGGCCAGCAGGATAAAAGTGGGTAATGAAAAGGAGAGAGACAGATCCAGCCAGTAATTAGTTCCCTAAGTGTCCTCCACCATCTGGAGTACACAGAGATTCAGAGAGTTGGGTAGAGAAGAGAAGGGGACGGAGGAGACAGAGGCAACCTAGTGGAGAGAAAGGAGAATACAAAGGGGGAGAGAGTAGTCAAGCCAGTAATCTCACTCCCAAGTAAAAATAGGTACTGAAGATTGGGCTCTTAGAGGTACAAAATTGATAACAAATACCAAAAAGCAAAGATTAAAATTCTAGAGTAGAGGTTAGATTTTCAAAAATACAATATTAAAGAAAAGAAGAAGAAAAGGAAAAAAAAGTCAGAAAAGTTATTAAATATATGTATATATGAAGTTTGCTTTAAAAAAGTCTTTTTTTGAAAAGTAATAGTAGGTTATAAAAGTGAAAATTAAAGGAGTAATAGAGGACTTAAAAAATTTTAAAAAAGTTAGAAAAAGAAAAGAAAAGAATGATCATAAAAATAGTAAAAATATATCTAGGACTTTCTCTGGTGGTGTTGTAGGCAGTGTGGGGTCAGTTCATTTTCGGATAGTTTCTTGGTCTGGCTTATATTTCTCAAGATCTATAGGCCCCTTGCTATGTAGTTGGTACTAACTGCGGGGTTTTACAGAGAAGGCAATGGCACCCCACTCCAGTACTCTTGCCTGGAAAATCCCATGGACAGAGGAACCTGGTAGGCTGCAGTCCATGGGGTCGCTAAGAGTCGGACACTACTGAGCGGCTTCACTTTCACTTTTCACTTTCATGCACTAGAGAAGGAAGTGGCACCCCACTCCAGTGTTCTTGCCTGGAGAATCCCAGGGACGGCGAAGCCTGGTGGGCTGCCGTCTATGGGGTCACACAGAATCGGACACGGCTGAAGCGACTTAGCAGCAGTAGCTACTAAGGGTTTTTAATCTATTGCACCTGTCACTTCCAAGGCGGTTCCCTCAGTTTTAGCTTCTGTTTGCTGGTCTCTTCAGTGTCTGATTTCCGCCCTGACACAAGGGGGTGGTGTTGGACACTTTTTAGGCTCACTTGTTCAGTCGCGCTGTGTGGTGGGAAGGACGCTGCAAACAAATAACACTGGCGTGTGCTCTTAGTGTCTCAGCCACACAGGGCCTGCCCTCGCTCATGGCTCATGGTGCATGCACCCTCCCTGCCCACACAGCTCAGGCTGTACGTTGGTGCACCGGGAACGGTCTGAGACTGGCCCTGGGCTGCATGCACCTCCCAGATCTAAGCCGCTCAGGTTCAGGCACTCGGGTATTCCTCAGAGGCGCAGAATCCGTTGGGCCTGCATTTTGTGCCCCTCCCAGCTCCGAGCAGCTCGGGTGATGAGCTGTTTGGTGGGCACGGTCACTGCAACTTATTGCCTTTCCCGTCCCTGCCGCTCGGTTTTCTGGGTGTACAACCCGCGCACCTTCTCAGCCAGATGACTGTGCAGAACTCCAAGAAATTTTAGTAAGCAAAGAAGCCTGCTTGCAGTTTGGTACATAATGTCTCTCTGCGGCTGTGATTGTCCCCTTCCGGCTCTGGCTGCCTGTCACCGGAAGGGGAAGGTCTGCAGCCAGCTGGTTTTTTCCGCCCTTTGTTCTGTGAGCGGGCCTGGCGGTGTCTTAGGGCTTTCCCCGTGGTAGCTATCCCACAGTCTGGTTTGCTAGCCCAAATTAGTTTGCTATGATTAGCCTCTGGGGCATTCAGGCTGATCCTTAGTCTAAGCAATGTAGCCCACGCCCCCAGTCCAGCCCCTGCTTGCTAGTGGCGGGCACAGGCATCTGTGCTGCTTCTCCGCTGGGGGAGTTACCGTTGGGCTTATAATCTGTGGGTTTTAATTATTTACTTATTTTTCCTCCCTTTTATGTTGCCCTCTGTGCTTCCAAGGCTCGGCACAGACTGGGCAGTGAGAGTGTTTCCTGGTGTTTGGAAATTTCTCTCTTTTCTTCACGGGACGGAGCTCCCTTTTGTCTCTTTTTGTCTCTTTTTTTGTCTTTTATATTTTTCCTACCTCCTTTCGAAGACAATGGGCTGCTTTTCTGGGTGCCTGATGTCCTCTGCTGGCATTCAAGAAGTTGTTTTGTGGATTTTACTCAGCGTTTAAATGTTCTTTTGATGAATTTGTGGGGGAGAAAGTGGTCTCCCTGTCCTATTCCTCTGCCATCTTAGGACCCTCTCTGTTTGTACACTTTTTGGTAGCAGCCATTCTCATCTGAGTGAGATTGTACCTCGTTGTGGTTCAATTTGCATTTCTCTGATAATGAGTGATGTTGAGCATGTTTTCATGTGTTTGTTAGCCATCTGTATGTCTTCTTTGGAGAAATATCTGTTTAGTTCTTTGGCCCATTTTTTGATTTGAGCTGCATGGGCTCTTTGTATACTTTTGAGATCAATTCTTTGTCAGTTGCTTCATTTGATATTATTTTCTCCCATTCTGAAGGCTGTCTTTTCACCTTGCTTATAGTTTCCTTCATTGTGCAAAAGCTTTTCATTTTAGTTAGGTCCCATTTGTTTATTTTTGGTTTTATTTCCATTAGTCTGGGAGGTGGGTCATAGACGATCTTGCTGTGATTTATGTCAGAGAGTGTTTTGCCTATGTTTTCCTTTAGAAGTTTTATAGTTTCTGGTCTTACACTTAGATCTTTAATCCATTTTGTAGACTACATAGACTCTTGAAACCTCTACAAAAAGTTAAAACTGTATCTGCCAAATTCTCTAATACCAAAGATGTATAATGTTCATTTAGTCCTGCACTGATTTACTCATTAATAAAACAATTCAGTGATCCACAGTGCAGTAATCCAGGTCACATGACTGAGGTCCTGCCACCACTTGTGTTACTCAGAGACCTTTGCTGCTATATACATATATCAGTTGTGGAAGATGGCACCAAAATGACTTCTTAAAGAAGGAATACGTATTTGTGAGGTAGCATGGTATAGTGACATGGCATCTGGTCCCATCACTACATGGGAAATAGATGGAGAAACAGTGGAAACAGTGTCAGACTTTATTTTTCTGGGCTCCAAAATCACTGCAGATGGTGACTGCAGCCATGAAATTAAAAGACGCTTACTCCTTGGAAGGAAAGTTATAACCAACCTAGATGGCATATTCAAAAGCAGAGGCATCACTTTGCCAACAAAGGTTCGCCTAGTCAAGGCTATGGTCTTTCCTGTGGTCATGTATGGATGTGAGAGCTGGACTGTGAAGAAGGCTGAGCACCGAAGAATTGATGCTTTTGAACTATGGTGTTGGAGAAGACTCTTGAGAGTCCCTTGGACTGCAAAGAGATCCAACCAGTCCATTGTGAAGGAGATCAGCCCTGGGATTTCTTTGGAAGGAATGACGCTAAAGCTGAAACTCCAGTATTTTGGCCACCTCATGCGAGGAGTTGACTCATTGGAGAAGACTCTGATGCTGGGAGGGATTGGGGGCAGGAGGAGAAGGGGACGACAGAGGATGAGATGGCTGGATGGCATCACTAACTCGATGGATGTGAATCTGAGTGACCTCCGGGAGTTGGTGATGGACAGGGAGGCCTGGCGTGCTGCAGTTCATGGGGTCGCAAAGAGTCGAACACGACTGAGCGACTGATCTGATCTGATCTGATGGTATAGTGACTAGTCTAATGTATACTCTGATCAAACTCCAGCTTTTGCCACCAGTTGTGTGACTTCAAAACTTATTTTTTAAATTCCCTGGTCTTTTGCTTTCTTAATTACAAAATGACTAGTATACTCTTCTCATAGGACAATTGTGAATTAAATGCAGCCAGGTACATAAAACATTAATATAATCCTTGGCCCCAAAGCAAACACTTAATGGCTGGTAGCTTTTATTATTTCAAATGCAGACTAGTATGAAGGCAATATATTTCACTGATGAAAGTCATAGTATGAACTCTTTTAAAAGATCTTTAAGCTGTAGTATCTTTCATACCATTTTGTTGACTGTCAACAAAAGCATGTCCATTTTCCAGGTCATGGGTTTGCCTGTACACTTGGAGCTTTGCATAATTTGAATAACTGTTTAACTATTCAGACCTTGAGAAGTCAAAATTTCAAATGATTTGGTAATTATTTATACCAAATACTTTTAAGACTGTAATGCTTACCAGTGTGCCTTACCAATATTAAATGATAGAATAATGTATATTTTAATGAGGGCAATAAAGTACCTCAATCAAAGTCAAGTTTATGAGCTATTACCATAAAATTAGTAAAATAGTAAAATACACATTTGTTGTGTGCAAAACACATGAATTATCTCATTTAATCCTCAACAACCATATGAGCTAGACCATACTATTATTACTATTGTACAAATGCATTGCTTAGAATGAGAGAAAATAAATTATTTTGCTAATATCATGTGCTGTTCTTCAGTTCAGTTCAGTTACTCAGTCATGTCCAACTCATTGCAACCCCATGAGTCGCAGCACGCCAGGCCTCCCTGTCCATCACCATCTCCTGGAGTTCACTCAACCTCACGTCCATCGAGTCGGTGATGCCACCCAGCCATCTCATCCTCTGTCTTCCCCTTTTCCTGCTGCTTGTTGATTA
Source organism: Tragelaphus eurycerus (assembly GCA_935064755.1). NCBI lineage: Eukaryota > Metazoa > Chordata > Mammalia > Artiodactyla > Bovidae > Tragelaphus > Tragelaphus eurycerus. The sequence continues at coordinate 9,008,015 of CAKXYN010000015.1, forward strand.
GTTGCTAAGTCATTTCTGACTCTTTTATTACCCCATGGTCTGTAGCTTACCAGGCTCCTCTGTCCACGGGATTTACCAGATAAGAATACTGCAGTGAGTGGCCATTTCCATCTCCAGGGGATCTTACTGACCCAGGGAGCAAAGCTGCATCTTCTGCACTGCAGGCAGATTCTTGACCACTGAGCCACCAGTTAGCTACTAATATAAGAAAATTAGGATGTAAATTCAAGTGACCAGTCTCTAAAGTTAAAGATTTTAACCATTGTAGTTTATTTCTGATTTTATAGAAGAGTCGGATACTCATAAACTGTACTTTTAAAATAATTTTTATTAGAGTATATTTGGTTACAATTTTATGTTTCAGGTGCACAGCAAAGTGAATCAGGTATATATATTGGGTGTGTGTGTGTGTGTGTGTGTGTGTGTGTGTGTGTGTGTGTATGAAAGAATGAATATCCACTCTTTTTTAGATTCTTTTCCCATTAGGTCATTATGGAGTATTGAGTATAGTCCCCTGTGCTATACAGTAGGTCCCTATTATTTATCTATTTTATGTTTAGTAGTGTATATATATCAAACCCAATCTCCCAATTTATCATTTTCCTGCCCCCTAGTAACCATAAATTTGTTTTATACATCTTTGACTCTATTTTTGTTTTATAATAAGTTAATTTGTATCATTCTTTTAGATTCCACATAATAAGCAATAGCTTGACATTTGATAGACTGCATTTTAATACAAAGAGGATCCTTGTTTCAGTAAATTCTGGGATTTAAAGATGTTTTAAATTTCTTTAGGGTCAAAACAGTCTCTGTGTCACATATAGTGAGAATCATGAGAAAAGTCAAATAAGACAATATAGTTTGAATTTTATATTTTATAAAAATATATGCATATGAAATTTTATACATTTCATACCATGTATAGCTTTTACAAGATAGCTAATGCATGAACTGAAGCCAACTTGTAACTTAATGTTGGTCCTTTAGGAATTTTCACTGTATGCTTTTCATTGACACTATAAACATTGGCTTGAATTTCTTGACTATCCATTACTCATATTGTTTACTAACAGGTGTTGAAGTTAGGCAGTGTCTCTTTACTTTCTTGATTAAAGGTAAAGTCTGTTTAGGTAATTTAGATGGAACCAAAGTCTCATTTAGAAGATTGTTTTTGAACAAAATAGAACTGCTCAGTCTAATGATAAAATAGGTAGTTGATTAGAAATAGGAGCCTTCTCAATGTCTGCCCATTTAATATGATGTGAAGGTAACATAAGAGTAGATAATCTTAGAAGCAAATGATGTAGTCTCTCATGTAGAATGTTTACCTGAGATACTTATTGGACTAGAAGATTAATAAAGTGTGAGAAATTTAGGTCTTTATGCTTTGGCTGTTTTTGTTAGGGTCACCCTATGACATAAACTCTTCCTTCAAAGGCCTTAAAGTAAACTCTTTGTGGAATAGCTTTAAGATTATAAATTTTGTGAATATATATGAACATTTACTCTCCAACACTTTGAAAATCAGGTCAATAAAATTTTTGCACTATGAATTTACTTAAAAAAACCTTTTTCTTAATAACTACTACATGTCTACCACTCTACTGCAACATGAATACACAATGGTCTTGTATGGTCTTGAATTAAACTTGCTCACTGGCTACCAGAAGGTCTACCCAATCCAGGTAGTGTAATAGAATCAAGAAAGTCATTCATGAAGGGTGTTAACAGTGGTATCCCTCAGAAAGTCAGTATCAAGGGCCAGTGTGTATTTGAAATGTCACTCAAATATAGCCAGGGGCTGGGAAGACTAAACATTCATAGCAATGTTTGATTTTCTGTCCTGCTTTCCTCCTTATTTTAATAACAAGATAGATTTTATATTTTAATGGGGATACTTATAAATATATCTAGCTCTGTAAATCTAAGTTCTATCCTCACTGGACTGGGCTCTCAGCAAGTATAGCTTTTTAATAAAAATGGAATACTCAGTGTCATTTCCTTTCTCACATTGTCTCTGGATGCTGATATGTAGGTGAACAAAAGTAAGTAAGCAAGAACTGGGTTTTTTATTATGACTGGGAAAACAATGAAAATAAAAGAAATAAAGGAGAAAATATGGTTTCTTTAAATCCAGCATAAATAAATGTTTTTAAGATTAAAAAATGAAATCTTATTAATTTGAGTCAACTTCTGTTCTATTTTCTTTCAAAAAAACTATTGTCTGGACAAAATAATAAGGTTATTTCTCAAAAGTTTTCAAAAGTTAAAGCTATACTTCTTATATAATATATTTTAGGTGGTTTTCTCTTTAGTATCAGTGATATAATTGAAGTAAAATGTCACTACAATATTTTAAGGACTTTACAAAAGCATACACTTACTTCAAAGTGTTTCAAAAATGTTACTGAGAATTTGTCAAAAAAAATGTGAACTACTACAAAATGTTCATTGTTGTTGTTCAATCACTCAGTCATGTCCAACTTTTTGTAATCCCAGGGATTCCCAGGGACTGCAACATGCCAGGCTTCCCTGTCCTTCACCATCTCCCAGAGCTTGCTCAAACTTATGTGCAGAGTTGGTGATGCCATCAAACCATCTCATCCTCCGTCATCTCCTTCTCTTCCTGCTTTCAATCTTTTCCAGTGTCAGGATCTTTACCAGTGTCAGGGTCTTTTCCAGTGAGTTGGCTTTTTGCGTCATGTGTCCAAAGTATTGTAGCTTCAGCTTCAGCATCAATCCTTCCAATGAATATACACGATTACCTTCCTCTAGGATTGACTGGTTTGATCTCCTTGCAGTCCAAGGGACTCTCAAAAGTCTTCTCCAACACCACAGTTCAAAAGCATCAATTCTTTGGTGCTCAACCTTCTTTATGGTCTAACTCTCATATCCATAGATGACTACTGGAGAAACCATAGCTTTGACTACATGAATCTTTGTCTGCAAAATAATGTCTCTGCTTTTAAATACACTGTCTATGTTGATCATAGCTTTTCTTCCAAGAAGCAAGTATCTTTTAATTTCATGGCTGCAGTCACCAACTGCAGTGATTTTGGAGCTCAAGAAAATAAAGTCTGTCACTCTACCCATTGTTTCCCCATCTATTTGCCATGAAGTGATGGGACCAGATGCCGTAATTTTCGTTTTTTGAGTGTTGAGTTTTAAGCCAGCTTTTGCACTCTCCTCTTTCACCTTCATCAAGAAGCTCTTTAGTTCCTCTTCATTTTCTGCCATAAGAGTGGTGTCATCTGCATATCTGAGGTTATTGATATTTCTCCAAGCCATCTTGATTTCAACTTGTGCTTCATCCAGCCTCATCTTTCTCATAATGTACTCAGCATATAAGTTAAATAAGCAGGGTGACAATATACAGCCTTGATGTACTCCTTTCCCAATTTTGAACCAGTCTGCTGTTCCATGTCCAGTTTTAACTGTTGCTTCTTGACATGCAGGTTTCTTAGGGGGCAGGTAAGATGATCTGGTATTCCTATCTCTTTATCAAACCTAAAAGTTGTAATGAGTTCTTTTGAGTTTTCTTCTCTTAATTATCAGTAATGCTTGAAATTTTTAAAGAAACATTTGGCAATTATAAGGCTGATATGCCTTCCTTGGAATTCTCAAGTATTTATGACAGTTTCTGAACCGAATAAACATTTCTCGTAAGAAGCAGTTAAGGGGTGGTTAAAGAAGGCAACCGGAGAAGGCAATGGCACCCCACTCTAGTACTTTGCCTGGAAAATCCCATGGATGAAGGAGCTTGGTAGACTGCAGTCCATGGGGTCGCTAAGAGTCGGACATGACTGAGCAACTTCACTTTCACTTTTCACTTTCATGCATTGGAGAAGGAAATGGCAACCCACTCCAGTGTTCTTGCCTGGAGAATCCCAGGGATGGGGAAGCCTGGTGGCTGCCGTCTGTGGGATCACACAGAGTTGGACATGACTGAAGTGACTTAGCAGCAAAGAAGGCAACATGGAAAGAGCCTAAACTTATGTCCCATGGACACAACAGATATAAAAGTACATTTGGATTAATTCCCTCTGAAAAAAACCTCAGACCTAGCTGAACACTTGTTCCACAACAAAAGATTAAAAGGAGCACATCAAGATGGCAGGAGAGGCAGAGAAATGATCTAAGAACCCACCTCCAGCTCGGTGGTGCACAATTAGAGTCTTCCCTTCCAGAAGAGCACAGTGTCGGTACCTCTACTCAGGTGTCTGACTCTGGAATCTACACCTTAGAAACAAGCCCCATAAGTGTTTGTCTTAGAAAAATAATTGGACTGAAGGTTAAAACTGAGTCTCCCCTTTTAAAGGGCCCCTGTATGGTCCCACTCACCTCACCCTGTGGCCTTACTCACCTCACCCTGAGATCCAGTGAAAGCAACAACAGTTTGACAAGTTGTGAAGGAGAGCTGTTTAAAAATCTAAAAGCCTTGGCTGGAAGGGCATGAGGCATTAGACATGCGCCCTTGAGATATAGGCACTGTCAGGCACCCAACTAACCTGCTAGCACAAGGGTGAACTTGACCTTGGCAACATGTGATTGTGCATATCAGATATAGGCAAATGATATATCTGATAAAGGATCAATATCCAAAATATATAAAGAACTTATACAACTTATCATTAGGAAACACACAACCCAATTTAAAAATGTACAGAGGATCTGAAAAGACATGTTTATAAAGAAGATGTACAGATGACTAACAGATATATAAAAAGATGCTTAACATCCAAAATCCTCAGTTCAGTTCAGTCTCAGTCGTGTCCAACACTCTGTGACACCATGGACTGCAGCACGCCAGGCCTCCCTGTCCATCACCAACTCCTGGAGCTCACTCACACTCACGTCCATCGAGTCAGTGATGCCATCCAACCATCTCATCCTCTGTCATCCCCTTCTCCTCCTGCCTTCAATCTTTCCCAGCATCAGGGTCTTTTCTAATGAGTCAGTTCTTTGCAGGTAGCCAAAATATTGGAGTTTCAGCTTTAGCATCAGTACTTCCAATGAATATTAAGGATTAATTTCCTTTAGGATTGACTGGTTTGATCTCCTTGCAGTCCAAGGGACTCTTAAGAGTCTTCTCCAACACCACAGTTCAGAAGCATCGATTCTTTGGTGCTCATCTTTCTTTATAGAAAAAAAAATCCTCAGGGAATGCAAATAAAACCCACAATGGGATATAACCTCACACCTGTTAGAATGACTATTATCTGAAAGACATGAAATAATGAATGTTGCCAAGGGTGTGGAGAAAAGGGAAGCCTCATACACTGTTGGTAGAAATGTAAGTTGGTATAATAACTATGGAGAACAGTATGGAGATGCTTCAAAAAAAGTAAATTGGTATAGCCCATATGGAAAACAGTATGGAGGTTATTAAAAATTATAAATACCATATGATACAGCAGTTTTACTTCTGGGTATTTATCCTAAGAAATATAATATCCTAAGAATATGAATATTCTTATCATAGTGTTTTCATTTTCTTAGGATATTTAATCCTGAGAAAATGAAAACACTAACTCTAAAAGATATATGTACCTGTTTGTTCATTACAATGTTATTTACAGTAGCCAAGGTATCAAAACAACATTGATAGATGAATTGATAAAGAAAATGTGGTGTGTATATATATATATATGTAATATATTATGTATGTATAATAGGATATTTTTCAGCCATTAAAAAAGAGTGAAAATTTGCCATTCGCAACATGATTAGACCCAGTGTGTATTAGGCTAAGTGAAATAAATCAGAGAAACACATGTGATTTCATTTACATGTGAAATCTAGAAAATAAAATAAAACAGTAATAGACTCACACATACAGAAAACAAACTAGTGCTTGCTAGAAGGAAAGGGCATTGGAGATGGGTAAAATAGGTGAAGTGAATTTGTGGGATACAAACTTGAAATTATAAAATGTCAGCCATGGGATATAGCATATAGTACAGGGAACATAGTAACATTGTAATAACTTTGTATGTTAACCATTTCAAAATACATAGAAATACTGAATCATGATAATGTACACCTGAAATTAATAGGATGCTGTATGTGTTTTAATTTTATTCCTTGGTAGACTTAATTTGATTAACCTCCTGTTATTTAAATTTCCATAATTTCTACAGTTTCTGAGCCTAGCAAACACTGTGTGTCCCTTTGGTATAATGTTCTCCACATCCTTAGGTGATGGCCATATCGTATGTGTTTTCAACTTTTATTTTGTTTTGAACAGCTAAAGAATGTTTCAGTTTTAACCTTTTTATTACACAACAAAGAGAACAACAGTGTTGAAATAACAGTCATAGCTGATTAACATTTAATCCCTGACTTGATTCATGGAGAAACCAAGCTGAAACCTTATGCACTCCCAAGCACTGGATTTTAGAAAGTAATCCAAGCAAAGAAACAGCACAATGCAATCTGGGGGTATTAAAGAAAGGAAGAAAGGCAGCATTAGTTCATTTTGCTTTCAAGGGTGAATCAGTCACCCTGTGCCACTGCTGAAGTGAAACATTTTTATTGATTTGCAGATTAAAGATCTATTTAAAAAGTGATAAATCAATCATTCTCGTCAAGCCTCCAACAGCATGTTCAGGAACTTGAAAGCAATCACTGCTGTTTGAGGAAAGCTTAGCTTACTTAACTTGTGTTTCTTCTAATGATAGAGAAAACTATAGCTTATAATGAAAGCACCTTGTATTGAACATCTTGATGAAAAGTCAGAAGATTGAGCTGGCATAAATCAACACATGAATCCAAGAACCTGCAGGTGGGATGAAGAGCTGAGAGTTTAACCACTTTAATTATCACCACATTTGAAAGTCAACGAAGACCTCGATCATGAACGTCTACTCATATCTACCTGTTGTTCATGATTTTATATTATGATAAAAAAAAGTATATGAGATTAAATGTAAAGTTATTTTAATACTATTGATGTTGGCTTAAAACAGTAGACCATAACTAGAGATCAAAGTATTTTTATTAAATCTTTAATTTTAAGTCTCTGTTTATAAAGGGAAAGATGATTCTACTTCATGTCCTTAATGTTTGTCTGCCAACAAAAAACATAAAAGTAAACAAAATGCAGTGTTTTTCAAGATAGATCTGAAATATTTGTATGATAGTATTATTACATTTCTGTAATCCCTTGATCTCTTTGCACAAATTAGTGCTTGGAAATGAGAAGAAGATACAAAATGATGTTACTTCACTAAACTATGATTATTTCTTAGGATTTTAGAATTTCACTTCTCAGCTTTATTTGAGTTTAGTGAATATCATGTTAAATTCAGTATTACAGTGAAGTCTACTACTTTCTAGCCTCTAAATGGCACATTGGAAAGCTGTTTCATATTTTTATACTTTGTTGCAAACCTCTTCTAACAAGTATTAATTGCAAAATCACTTTTTAAAAAACCTTATCTTTAGATCACCTCAGATATAACATGCAATTGATCAAGATTAGTGAGCTTAATAATGTTTTCTTACCTGAAAGATGATTGCTATGAAAATGACTAGAGTTTGTTTCAGTAAATTCAAGGTATATTTTAGAAAAAATAAAGATGCTATAAAGTGCCTTCACATAATTAAATATAAATGTTGGTATGATGTTATGTTTCAATGTCATAAACTTTGAAAAACAACCTTCTAGAATCAGTCAACCTTTCAGCTCAGAGATGCTTGTTATCAGCCTTCTATAGTAAATCAAACCATAGTATCAGGATCCATCTAAATCTTTTAATATTTGATCAGCAATCTTATTCAAGGGAGTTAAACTATGGTAATAACATAGAAAAAGAAACAAATCACATTCCCTCAGCTATTAATCATGGTTTTCTGTCACTGTGAATAGTTAGAAATGAAATGTCAGATAATAAGAAAATGAGCAAATGGTGCTCTGTTCTTTGACTATATTATTATACAGCTATTAAAATTATACTGACTGACATTGTAGAAAACTATGACATAACTAAACTGAAGGCTTCTAAATAACAGAGACTCCAGTTTACTTGACTCATTTTATCTTTTCTATTTTCTAGGTTACTCTAGCTGTTGTAAAAATACATAACCTGTTGCAATGTTAGTGGTCTACCACAAGAGAGGTTTACATCTCCACTCAGTTAACAGGCAGATGATTCCAGGCAGCTTTTCTCCATGCAGTGTATCACGAATTCAGACTTCTTTCATCTTATGTCTATGCCTTTCTCTAATATTTCATTATTCTCTGCATCTGGGAAGGGGAAAAGAAAGAGTATAAATAAGGCACTATGATCCTTGAATAACTTGAATCAAAAGTGACACAGACCAATTTTACTTCTAGTCCATTAGTAAGACCTATGGCATGATCAAAATAAATGCAAGATAATTTTCAAGCAATGACTCTATGATAGGGAAGTGAAAGCACATATTTGGTAGCCAATTTGCTGTTTCTGCTACATTTTGTTTAGTATAATGTTTGCTTTTTGAATATTGGTTGAATGTGCATTAATACTTGTTAGAAGAGTTTTGCAACAAAGTGTACAAATATGAAACAGCTTTCCAATGTGCCATTTAGAGGCTAGGGAGTAGTAGACCATTCAGTTTTTCAGTATCTTGTTCAGTATCAAGAAGTATCTTGTTTAACTTATCTGTTAATCATGTTAATCAAAGTCTTGGTTTTAACCTGAAGATAATTTTATTTCAGAAGTTATACTTATGTTAAAAAAGATTTTCTAATAGCAGACTTTCAAAGATTCCTGACTTGGAATCCAGTCAGTTTGGTGAACTGTTTGCTTGTCAGATGTTATACTAGGGGTGAGTGTCAGAGACAGAGAAGGAAAGAGAAGGAGGCAGAGAGAGAGGAAGAGAGAGGGAGAGAGAAAGTGTAAGAGCCAAATTTATTCATGTTAGAATCTCATAGACTGAAAATTTCATACAAAAATGTGCCTCATAGTGATATGATGTCTATTTCTAAGTAAACATATCCTAAATATGAACATGTAAAGTTTTTTCAGGATGCTTATGGACTTTGGAGTGTGCATCAAATATGAAGTTTTGTGGTATAAACTGTATGCCGATGAGCTTATTTTGTTTATGAGAATATCCATAAGGTTCACAGAGGCACATATACATAAATGTTAATTAATTAGAATTTTTATTGAAGAAATTCACACAAAAAAAGGCTCTTAGCATCTTAAGTTCTCTTTGTGTGTTTTGATTCTATGACCTTGAGTACCTCATATGTGGCAAGCAAAGGGTGACTATTAATATAATGCAGAAAATTATCTTAAAAAGCATTCATGTTATTTATAACATAAGGATTCCACCCCAGGTTCAGGTTACCCTTTGAGTTTCTTTTCTTTCCCTTGTCTTTTAGACATTTAAGGACTAAGAAGCAACATTCTACAGTAATAAATATGTTTATGACTACAAAAAAGTGAAAGAGAAATATATATGTAGTATAACCTATTAGTTAAAATCAGTATGTTTGGAGAATCATAAGTATACTGACAAAAGAATGGACTTTATCAGACTAGGTTTCCATTCAACCTTACTTCAAAACTTTCAAGTTTTATATGGTGTTATAGAAAGAGGGCATCCCAGGTAGCATTAGTAAGCTGCCTGCCAATGCAGGAAAGGTAAGAAATACAGGTTGGATCTGTGGGTAGAAAGATCCCTTAAGGAGGGCATGACAATCCACTCCTGTATTCATGCCTGGAGGAGAGTCCCAAGGTTAGAGGAGCCTGATGGGCTAGGGGCCACAGGCTCACAAAAAGTCGGACACGACTGAAGCAACTTATGACACAGGCGTGGCAGAAAGAATACAGACTTTTGAACTGAATAAAGAAGCTCCTAAAATTACATTTCTATATTTTGCTTTAAAATTTAGTGATTCTAGATAAGTATTTAACGTAGTTTAAATTTCTAGAATAGTCATTTCTACCTCACAGAGATATTGTGAACTATATGTGTAACCACTGTGATATAGTCACATTCAACAAAAATAAATTGTAGTTTCTATTCTAATTTAAGTGTTTGTCTCAAGCAGAAAATTCTGTGGGTAAAGGTACAAAAAGTTTTAGGAGCTTTATCTAAATAATTAGGCAACCTTGGTGAAGTCCAGCTTCTGTGTCATTTACTACCAAAAAGCAATACAAAGGGAAAAAAAATCATGTTTACTGTAGGGAAACTCGTTTAAGATCAACAGCTTTCTAAAAGTCGAATTTACCTGGTTTTTCTATAATTTACGAGTAAAGATAAATAAACTCTATATGGGTTGTATTACAAATATTTAGTGGTAAGATTTTACGTGGAGCTGGAACGAGCAAAAAGGAAAGATCGGGAAGTTGAAATTGACAAACTAAATTACCATAATAAATACTATTGGCATCTAGAGAACGAAAGAAACAAAAGGGAAGATTGTCATGGTCCTTTGTGATTACTGTATGTCATCAGTTATTTCAAACATATTTAAAAATAAATAAATAAAACACAGTAAATTGCCCTAGAGATATTTTAGATTCAGTTTGGTAAATTAGAGAATGAAAATGCAATCCATTCATTTGACACTGGTTAAGAGTTTATGGACAAATTGTTCAGTCACATTGTAACTCAATCCCATTGCATCTTAAGTTATTTTGGGCTAATTGAACAGGCATTCATTATATTTCTACCACAAACAAAACACCTCACAGGGCATGAGAGAAGTGAGGGAAAAAATAAAAAGCCTTTTAAATTGCTCAAAAGTTAGTTGCAGTTTTACATTCACTTGATAAAATTTTGTTGAGCTGGGATGTGTGCCATGAAATCATGAACTACCAAAAACAGAAGGAAAAAAAAAAAAAAAAGAACCACCTGCATTCTTTGATGGGGTATTTGCTATTAATTTATATTCATTTAAATTCCAGTCATGTGTTTGACACCACAAAACTGAATTTTTTATATCCTACCTCATTACATGAGGGATGTAAGAACAGAACCTGTTTCTTTAACTCACTTAACATTCTAATGAACAGAACACAAATTTTGTTCCATTAAAAATAATAGAATATTCTAACTATCCTATAGCCATTTCAATGCTTTAAAATAGAACAGTCTTCTTTTTATTCCAGGAAACATTTACAATAAATCTCATTATGAAAATTACCATATTCAGACTATCTTAATAATGCACATGCCAATATCTTCCCTACCTTCAAACAAACAAATAATGGTGAAAATTATGCTAACAATGACTATAGCTAGGAAATATTATTGAGAAATAAACTGGTTTCCTCTTATTTCATAGAGTAAAATAACTTCTTTAAAAGATGTCTAGAGTTTGAACATCCGAATATACTGAATATGTAGAAAACATCTATGGAGAGACACTGAGAGGTGCCCTGTTTACACACATGCATGTTTTGGGGTACCTGCACACATTAAAAAAATGTCAACACATAAAATCTTAACAAAATTTGGATTAAATAGATAATTGTTCAAAAGCTGTCATAAACACCATTTGAAGTTATTAACTGAAATTCTATTGTTATTCTTCTCCATGCATTGACCCACCAGTTTGAGTGCATTTTTATTGATGGACCTTTCAGAGATAAGTAATCTAAATGCATCCTGCTGCTGCTGCTGCTGCTAAGTCACTTCAGTAGTGTCCGACTCTGTACGACTCCATAGACGGCAGCCCACCAGGCACCGCCGTCCCTGGGATTCTCCAGGCAAGAACACTGGAGTGGATCGCCATTTTCCTCTCCAATGCATGAAAGTGAAAGTGAAATTGCTCAGTCGTTTCCGACTCTTAGCGACCCCATGGTCTGCAGCTTACAAGGCTCCTCCGTCCATGGGATTTTCCAGGCAAGAGTACTGGAGTGGGGTGCCATTGCCTTCTCCCTAAATGCATCCTAGGCCTAGCAAAACATTCATTTTGTGATTGGTACAACCCATAAGTACTTACCATCACTACCCTTAAGAGAAATGAGAAGACCGCATTATATGTTAAGTAGGTAGGTGTAGGATTCTCTCGAATACAACTTAAGGCAGAAGCAGCTAGAAGGCTAGATTGCAAACTGATCCTGCAGTCTCTCCTCCTTTCAGAGGGAAAAATCAGAGATCAGATTTCCTGTTCTGTACCTTCTCCATATACTAATGCTTTCTTTCCAAGTACAAGATCTGTTTTACAGGTACAATCAATTGTATAACCTCCCAGAAGAGTTTTCTTCTAAATTTGCTCCACCCTCACCCCAAAGTAGTCAAATTGATATTTCTATATTGAGACTTCTATATTGAGAAGTCAAATTGAGACTTCCATTGAAGGGACCTTCTTTCTTTTTTATTTTCTCGTTTACAGTGTAGAAACCAACATCTGTGTTGAGTAAGCAGCTTCTAAAAACCTCTCTAATTTGGAATTTTCTTGATTTAATTTACATTGATAGACCATGGTTTGGGAATTAGACTTGAGTTACAACCTGAAATGCTCTAACTTTCTCACTTGATTATTTATACAAAAGAACTCTCTTATCCTCAGTTTCTATAATTTTTAAATGGATGTAGTAAAGCTGGTCCTTCATATTTTATTCAGCTTTTTTAAGGATAAAATTGTATCTTTTGATTCAAATGGAGTCAAATGTAATGTTTGTGACATAAGGTACTATTTAAACAAAATGAATGTTTAATTAGGAAACACATTTTCGGGGTATCACATGTATACTTCCTTGGTTGAGAAAAGACAGAGCTAACAAATTAAAATTGCAATATATTTGACTACATTTATCTGCAATTCATAATTCCTCTTAAACTTATTGATACTGGGATAAAAGGTTAATGTGCAAGGTTAGGATTATTGTTTACTGATTATAGTTTAATTAATTGCTTTACATATTCTATTTTTACCTACCAAGGATACAGGCAATGAACACAATTGCTTGAAAAGTACAGGTCGATTGGTTTCAGTGATTTTTCAAATGGATAATGAGGGTTTTGATTCCTTTATTCTATTTAAAACAATGGTGGATCTCCACACCTTAAATTTCTATAATGATTTCAGCTTAGATTAAGGAATGATTTGGTTGTCAGAGATAGGAGTTTCTAATCTCATTTTCACAGCTAATTATGGGGTAAGTTTAGAAAATCACATGCAAGAAAGGAGCTTTTTTCTTCTTAAGTAAAATGATAATAACCTTTACTTATTTTCTCTGCAATAGAGGTTTTGGGGAGTATTTTATTAATGTAATTCAGGATTAAAGACTTATCCAAACTAATAAATAGAAAGACACTGGAGCAATTGCCTTGTGTCTGAAGTTTTTTGGTGACCTTGTCCAGTTTAACTGTTAGAGTTTATTTTAGTTTGATGATAGCTGTACATAATAGTAAGACCTCTCCTGAAGTTCTGAATATCTCTTATTACATAGCAACATAGCCTGCCTATTAAGCATTTGATGTGGATTAAGTGCCTATTCAATCACTTTCTGGCTTTGTGACTTCACACAAGTTATGTACTCTGTGTGGACCTTTAGTTTCTCTTTGGAACTGGAAATGACAATATCTACTTCATAGTGCTTTTTTGAACAATTTAATGAAAGTAACTAAAATATGCCATAAATACTAGTAATTACATACTGACATCTGCCTTTTCTTATTGTACCCTGTGCAAACTTTGACTCAAAGAGACAAGAGTTTGAATCTTGCTAGTAATGTTTGTTTACCGTGGTTACTAATTATTTCCTCTCTTGGGGTAAAGAGTAATCAAAAGCATATACAGTTACACACCAAACATGGATCTACCACTCAATGTTAAAAATGATACCATATGTGGAAGTGCTTTAATATATAGTAGGCATGCAATAACTACTCATTAAATAGACTACACATTAGAGCATTTTTTTGTCTGGCTTTTTTCTAAAAACATGGCTGTCAAATCAAGTGTGCCGATTTCTTTTAGAGGAAGTTGGCCCACAGAGTATCAGTTACCTTCAGCACATTTCACTTGCAGATAATATAGGCCAGTGATAGGAGAAAGGTTAAGAAGCAAGGAGAGAAGCGACAGACAAGGCCTCGTGCTGAGAGCGTGAGACTCAGTGATAGGACAGGTGTGGAAACGAGATAAGAACTCAGTACTGCAAGGTGTGCATCTGTGTGCAGGCAGGCTATTTTGCAAGCTGCCCTCTCTATGGCATGCCCCACCATGCTTGGTCATTAAATCCACAAATGCTTTCTGTCCTCCTACTCTTTCTTTAAGCACCAGTACACAAACAGCTGCATAACCAAAAGAGCAACCACCTATATGAGGTTGCTGCCTTGGCATATCCAGTTTGGAATAAATGAGACCCACAGGGAATCCTGAATGAGAGTTTCTTTTAAGGATAATATTTTATTCCCCCAACTAATTTACAGAATGTTGGGGTAGTCAAGAAAGTTTTCAGATAAGCATCCAACTCCTATAACATGATTCTAAATCCTAGGTGGGGAAAAAAAAAATCTTCACACCAATTTAAGGGGGAAACCCATGATCCACCTCAGGAAGACAGTAACCTCTTTAAATTATTCTATATTCAAATTGAGCTGAATTAGGAATAGAAACTTCTATTCCCAGATGGAGAAAAAGAATAAGTTGGAATTTTCTACTTTTTACAAATAAACTACTGAAATCCATTCGATCAATATTTTTGATCACTCACTCTGTAAGATAATGGCAGTACAGAGGAGAGAGTAGATGAACTGAATAAATCTGTGCCATGTTTTGTCTTCAAAGATTCTATGTAAAAAATTTATGAGACAACATAGACAGTATAAAGTATCAAAGATTCTACTCTGTGGTGCAATAGTATTTTTTCAGAGACCCTTTTTGATGTGCTAAGGGAGAGTTTTCTGTAATTCTGTGGCCTCAGAGCAATGTGTCCTGGTTCTGTGAGACCAGGAAAGAGGAAATACTTGGTCTGAGGACTTGCTGAAGAGAAAAATTATTCATGATATGTGTTAAAGACAGTGACTTTATTCAAGGGAGCTACTACATTGGAGTTTGTACTAGGGTGAAGAAAGGGGACTAAACTCAAACCCCAGTGAGGACAAGCAGAGATTTATAATTAAGGAACAGGTGGAGGTCAGAGGATGAAAAATTACTAAGAAGAAATTCTTGCTATGTATGCTCATTAGATTTGTTGTTGAAGACAAGCTAGGGTGATGGACTTTGAGGGTGAGGGGTAAGGAATTCAAATTATTAATAGATATCTAAAATGGGCATATACTAAGGGCAGGAAATGTTCACTAAGCTGACTCAAGTATTCTTGTGCAAACTGAACTCTTTAGGTACAGAGAAGGAAGCTCAAGTTAGACCTTGTCCAATTAGGGGCTCAGGAGAGCCAGATTAAAGTTAGATCAAGGAAGAAAGAGTCTTGGTCAGACCTAAAAGCAAGACTTTAGGGGCAAGGATATGGATGTACCTATGAGGTAAGGTAAAATAGATAATTCTAGCAGCTGGATAGCTTTTGCTATGTTTCTACCACCTGATATTGATTTGTGACATTCTCTTGAAAGCTGATATTCTGCTACATTTTTTTGATCCATTTAAAGTACATTTTTAAGAGTTCATTTACACCATTTAGGAAAATAGTGTTTGTGTTGGGTTGGAGGTTGGAGGAAACAGAAAAAAAAAAAAAATACAGCAGGGATACAGAACTATAGGTCAGACACAGCACAAGAGGTTGTCCTAGAGCCACATCTCCAAAGCAAGAACTTCATGTGAAAATAATATTTTTCGTTAAATAAAAGAATGAAGACTTTCAAATAAATTAATATTTCTTTCTCTTGACTTTTCTTTCTCAGCCTAAAGGCTGAGAAGTAAAATAAGTGACTTTATTTCATGATTCAGCTTAACTCATGTCTCTTATACCATGTAGCACTATTAAATATTTTTGGAAAATGTGCTAGAACATGAATCACACCAAAATAGTTTGAAGATTCTACTTTAAATAACATGTAATGATATTTTTCTTCTCTAATACTAATTAACCCAGCATGTTTCACAGTGTTTGAGACTATTGCAGTTGAAATAAATTCATGTGATGAAAAGTCAACACAAAAATATTATTTCTTCTGTAGAATAAATTATGTTTTAAATTGTATCAAACTATCCATTTTAATAACTCTTTAATCTACAAAAATAAACTTCTAATTATATATGTATTTTAATCATGTACAGTTAAATAGAAAATATAACTACTCTCATTTCATTATTTGGATTCTTTCTGCTGATAAAGCTAAGGCAGTAAATAACAACCCTAGTTAGCAAATACCAGTCCAAAGTAGATTGGCTCTATTCCTAGTAGGAACAGGTGAGGAATTACTAAAAGAAATTTGGCCACCTGATTCAAAGAACTGAGTTGTTAGAAAAGACCCTGATACTGGGAAAGATTGAAAGCAGGAGGAATAGAGGATGGCAGAGGATAAGATGGTTGGATGGCATCACTGACTGGACGGACATGAGTTTGAGCAAGCTCCAAAAGTTGGTGATGGACAGGAAAGCCTGGCATGCTGCAGACCATGGAATCACAAACAGTTGGACATTACTGAGCAACTGAGCTGAACTACAAAAAGAAAATCTCACCACGAAGTCCACTTCTTGCTTCTCTTTCCAGGGGTTTATTCTTAAGAAATAGTGCTTGAATAAGCAACATAACATCAAGTGGTGCTGAGTCCTATTAGTATTAATATTTGGCTAGTATTAATCTTTAGATGCAAAGATTATTGTAACAGGTATTAACATAGTACAACAATATTTTTACCATTCACTTCATTTAGGATCTAGACCGATTTTAAGTATATATAAATCTATTCCTTTTAAAATATTGTTTTAGTATTGTATGATGAAATTGTGAATGCTCTAAAAATAAATAAGAGCACTGTACCATCAGTCAGCAGTAGTTCAGTTCAGTTCAATCCCTCAGTTGTGTCCGACTCTTTGTGACCCCATGAATCACAGCACACCAGTCGGTAGTAGTACTTGGTCACAATTTGATGCTTAGAGGAGTATGTGCCCAAATCACATAGCTAGAGAATGGTAGTACCAGTGTTTGAACAAAGGATGACTGTGTTTCAGAGACCATGCACTTAAACTTTATTCTTAGCTATTAATACTATGCATTAGGAATTGTGTTAAATATAGTCTAACACAAATTAGATCACATACAGTAAAATTTACTTAAGAATACAGTAATTGTGGGGCTTCCCTGGTGGTTCAGTTGGTAAAGAATCTGTGTGCTATGTAGGAGACCCAAGTTTGAGTCCTGGGTTGGGAAGGTCCTCTGAAGAAGGAAATGTTTACCCATTCCAGTATTATTGCCTGGGAAATCTCATGGACAGAAGAGCCTGGCAGACTACAGTCCATGAAGTCACAAAGACTCAGATAAGGACTGAGCGACTAAGCATACATCCACACCATGCTTATAAATTCCCTAGTTTCTTTATTTGTTTCCAGGCTGAAAGTTAAAATATTAAGCTGGTTACCTGGCTATACAAAAATTTGATAGTTGATAAACCCACCAAGGAGATGGCAATTGAAAGGGGTTTTGTACGATAATGTGTTATTCAGTTCAGTCGCTCAGTCTGTCTGACTCTTTGCGACCCCATGAATCGCAGCAGGCCAGGCCTCCCTGTCCATCACCAACTCCCGGAGTTCACTCAGACTCATGTCCATCGAGTCAGTAATGCCATCCAGCCATTTCATCCTCTGTTGTCCCCTTCTCCTCCTGCCCCCAATCCCTCCCAGCATCAGGGTCTTTTCAAATGAGTCAACTCTTCTCATGAGGTGGACAAAGTACTGGAGTTTCAGCTTTAGCATCATTCCTTTGGTAAATAATGGAGAGGGGTGTGTGCATGTGTGTGTTTGTTGCTTAGTCGTGGTTCGACTCTTTGCAACCCCATGAACTGTGGCTCGCCAGGCTCCTCTATCCACAGGGTTCTCCAGGCAAGAATACTGGAGTGGGTTACCATTTCCTTCTCCAGGGGATCTTCCCCACCCAGGGATTGAACCAAGATCTCCTGCATTGCAGGCGGATGCTTTACCGTCTGAGCTACTAAGATAACGTGTTATTCAGATCAGATCAGATCAGGCTCAGTCGTGTCCGACTCTTTGCGACTCCATGAATCGCAGCATGCCAGGCCTCCCTGTCCATCACCAACTCCCAGAGGTCACTGAGACTCACGTCCATCGAGTCAGTGATGCCATCCAGCCATCTCATCCTCTGTCGTCCCCTTCTCCTCCTGCCCCCAGTCTCTCCTAGCATCAGAGTCTTTTCTAATGAGTCAACTCTTCGCATGAGGTGGCCAAAGTACTGGAGTCTCAGCTTTAGCATCATTCCTTCCAAAGGAATCCCAGGGCTGATCTCCTTCAGAATGGACTGGTTGGATCTCTTTGCACTCCAAGGGACTCTCAAGAGTCTTCTCCAACACTTACAGTTCAAAAGCATCAATTCTTTGGCGCTCAGCCTTCTTCACAGTCCAACTCTCACATCCATACATGACCACAGGGAAAACCATAGCCTTGACTAGATGGACCTTTGTTGGCAAAGTAATGTCTCTGCTTTTGAATATGCTATCTAGGTTGGTCATAACTTTCCTTCCAAGGAGTAAGCGTCTTTTAATTTCATGGCTACAGTCACCATCTGTAGTGATTTTGGAGCCCAGAAAATTAGTCTGGCACTGTTTCCACTGTTTTTCCATCTATTTCCCATGAAGTGATGGGACTGGATGCCATGATCTTCATTTTATGAATGTTGAGCTTTAAGCCTTCTTTTTCACTCTCCACTTTCACTTTCAAAAGAGGCTTTTTAGTTCCTCTTCACATTCTGCCATAAGGGTGATGTCATCTGCATATCTGAGGTTATTGATATTTCTCCCAGCAATCTTGATTCCAGCTTGTGTTTCTTCCAGCCCAGCATTTCTCATGATGTACTCTGCATATAAGTTAAATAAACAGGGTGACAATATACAGCCTTGATGAACTCCTTTTCCTATTTGGAACCAGTCTGTTGTTCCATGTCCAGTTCTAACTGTTGTTTCCTGACCTGCATACCCATTTCTCAAGAGGCAGATCAGGTGGTCTGGTATTCTCATCTCTTTCAGAATTTTCCACAGTTTATTGTGATCCACACAGTCAAAGGCTTTGGAATAGTCAATAAAGCAGAAATAGATGTTTTTCTGGAGCTCTCTTGCTTTTTAGTTTATGGTAAATAATGGAAAGGGGTAGTCACACTTTAAGAAGAGAATAGGGCAAAGCCATGGTGAAGATGAACAGAATGTGCCCCAAGGTTTTGATCTGATGGTTTAGTGCAACCAGAGCAAACAGAGTGATGATGTCTTGGGAAGTGATGCTGAACTATTAACATGATAGATTATAAAGGGCTTTCTGTGCTAAGCTAGAGAGTGTGAATTTTATTCTGAAAGTTGCAGGGAGCATTGATGGATTTTAAGCAAGGCTTAACTTGACCAGATTTGTAATTCAGAATGACCACTCTTGCAATAGTGTAGAGAATTGTCTAGGAGAAACCACCCAGGAGACCACTGGGTAATTTACTCAAGAAGTAATGGGATCCTACCTAGAGCAGCAGTGGAGAGAATAGAGAAAAGGCAAAGGCATGAGATTAGTGGTTTAAAAATTCAGCAACTGATTGGATCTTAGGGCTGAATAACAGCTTAGGAAGACTCAGTTTTCTATCTTGGCAATTGCATGCTTCAGTTTATCAATAAAGGGAATACAGGAGGAGGTATAAGCCTGGAGGCAAGCTACAATTTAGTTTTGGATGAGACTGTAGGATTTTAGAAGAAAATAAAGACTCTTCGCTTTCTAAGGTTTGGGGGAAAAAAAAAGCATCACCAGTGCGTGTTTGGCCTACAAAAGAAAAACTGATCCAAACTCTTTTATTATATGTTGTCAGATGCTCAAGTGGAAATGTTTGATCTTACAAATGATGAATGAAGTCTTTTTCCTCTCTATCCAAACAATTTTCAGATAACTGCCATGTGCTTGCAACCATAGCTGGTTTCTCCAGTTTATCTTCTCTAAAGATATTGGTTAACTTTTAAAAATTAGATTGCACAGCTTACTGGAAATGTCTCAGGAGCATCAATTCTATAATAATAGGTTGGTTAATTATATGCAGTCACTGAACAAATGTTAGCAACTTGAATATGACATCACTAGCACTTCTCATTTTTTGCATATGTCTTTAGAATTTGTCAAACAAGATTTTGTCTCTTTCTAGACTTCAATTTTCAAACATTCATCTCCACTTCCAAAACATTCAAATAATACGCCAAAAACTATTACTCTTACTTCAGCTGAAATGATCTCAGAAACAATTTGAATTATAATAATGAAATCGAATATTTATTTAAAATTTACTTTCAATGTTAATGAAGTTAGAAAGCCATCCTAAATATAATGAGGGAATGGTGATTGATAGAAAAGAAATTCATGAGCCAAGAATGACTTTTAATTGCATTCAACGTTCTTTCAGAAGTAATGATTACGTGATGTTAGATGTGTGTGCTTTTATTTCCTCAAATACATTCAGAAGGTATTAATGACTATTTTTGAGAAACGATGTGATTTTAAAATGCAAGTGAGTACATGTGGTAAATTTTTCATTTTAGCAATTATCACTGAAAAATCAATCCTTAAATAATCAAGAGCTGATGCCATACAATTTAATAATGTCAAACTCATTTTCACATTTAGAATTTCTACTTGACCAAAGGTAAATTCAGTATTTGTCTGTCCCATGTTTAGTGTGGCGAGCCTGGGCTCTGTTTATATTCTCCTATTACCCTTTGTACTGGTGTTATGACGTGTTTCAGTTTCCAAAAATTGCCATAATGAAATACCACAAACTGGGTGGCTTAAAACAATGGAAATGTATTCTCTCAAATTCTGAAAGCCAAAAATATGAAATCAGGGTCTCAGTAGGGCCTTGTCTCCTCTAGAGAAGACTCATTCCGTGCTTCTTCCAGCTTGTGGTGGTGGCCCCAGGAATTCCTTGTTTTGCAGCTGCCTCTCTTCAGTCTCACACGCAGCCTTTTCCCCACCATGTCTTCTCTGTGTCTCTATATCCAAATGTCCCTCTCCTTTCTCTTTATAGACACCAGTCATTGGATCCTAATCCACAATAACCTCATCTTAACTTGATTACAGTTGCAAAGACCTATTTCCAAATAAGGCTATGTTCTGGAGATCTTGGTGGACATGCATTTTGGAGGACACTGTTCAATTCAGCATATGATATTTATCAATATGATTTGAGTTAGAGTTGCATGAAATTATACCTTTCCCCTACAGAAACCTTTGGAACTTTGTAGCCATAGAGTGAGTGAAGTGAAGGAATCGCTCAGTTGTGTTCGACTCTTTGCGACCCCATGGACTGTAGCCTACCAGGCTCCTCTGTCCATGGGATTTTCCAGGCAATAGTACTGGAGTGGATTCTCCATTTCCTTCTCCAAATTGGTATATTCCCAATAACACCTTGCACAGTGCCTCTCCCTAAATAGAGTCCAGATAAATATTTAATTAAATTGTACTGACTTCTGGTTAAACATAGTCTTTCAACTTCATATAAGTTGCTTTCCCTCAGGGAACTCTACCTATATTATGTTTAAAAAGTAATTAAAATGTAAATATCTGTAATGACAGGATATAAAATGAAATTGCTACTGGACAAGATATAAACCGTTTTGGAAGATGGAACTTAGTCTGAAATATAACTGAATTGGTGAAACAGAAAAAAGCAAAATGTGCAGAAAGAAAGGATAAAGATGGAAGCAAGGTGATTTTCCAGCAGATTCCCAGAAAGACTTAGGAATTTAAGGACCAGGGAACTTGGAATGTGAAAGTAAAGAATGGGCTTGAAAATAAGAGAACTAGTGGACAGACCTATTGAAGATACTCTTAGACTCAGGATACACAGTCCCCTCCCAGGTAGCCAGTGACTATCTTGACCCAGATCTACAAGAGCTGGTAGATTATCTCCTTCTCTCATGGAGAAATTATTGAGAAAATTCCTGAATGCAAAACACCAGGGATATTGAAAGATAAAGATTCTGTAATTGAATAGTAAGACCCTCTGCTCTATTCCCTCATCCATTTGAAGGCTAACAGCCATACTTATGCTCCAAGCCAGAAACTATGCATATAGATAGTTTGTTTGTTTGTTTTTTTTTTCTCCAGGAGAATCTGACCCACCCTACAGAAAATAAGTAAGATACTAATATTTGGGGCTTTCCAACAGAAATGATGATTTGCTGTTTTATCACCCTAAAATGAATTCTACCAATCAAAAGCTCTACCCATGTGACACAGAACATATGAAATGCTTTAAGTCCCTTACTATTAAATCTGAATGAATCTTCAAGGATGAACAGATATTTCAGGAAAATCTAAAACAGGAAAAACAGAGAATAAAAGTAGCATAGAGTATAGGAACTCTAAGGAAATATCCATATAGCATCTCCCTCACCATTAAGTCTTTGATCAAATGTCATATTCTTTGAAAGGTTACCCAAATCACTTTATTCAAAATTGTGCATGACTTTTTCCTCCAGTACTCTCTACCCATCTTGCCCTATTCTTTTTCTTTTGCCATAGCAATTATTTTCTATTGAACTATATGCATTACTGACTATAATCTACTAGTTTATCAGATGTATTCTTTATGCCCCTCCCCTTTAAATTACAAGCTTCATGAGAGCAGATGTCTTCTTTGTTTGCTGATTTGTCCCAAGTGCCTAAAACAGAGCCTGGAAAATTAGAAACATCAACTATGTATTGAATAATTGAATTGCATTAGTTTTAAGACATGGAAATAGTAGATAAAAGAATTGAAAGGGGTTGGCCCTCTGAGCCCATCTGGGGAGTGGGAAAAAAATGGAGCCAAATGTGATTTCTATAAGACTGTTTGTACTATCTGTTTTTTAAAATGGTTTTGCAAACATTTCTTATAGAAAAGTGAACTAAATCTTCAAGTAAAAAAAAAAATGAATTTTCCATTTAGTAGATGATCTACAAACAAGGGCAATGAAGTAGCTAATGTTTGTTCCTTTGCTTATGCTATCATTGACAACAACATTCTCTCTTTCCATCTGAGACCATGTGAATGATTCTTATATCTGTGATTTACTTTGGAATTCTGCCAGGTACACTGTGCTAAGTATGCATGAGTATATACTTCCAGCTTTCCACTCTTCATTGCCCTTAAAAATCTCAGTTCCAATCCATATGATAGACTATCTCATCTTTCTTTTTACTATTATTAATAGTATAAATTAATATATAGAAATAGGAAAACAGGATCCTATTGATGAACTTTTCTGGTATTCACACAAATTAGGGATTTAGGAAAGTTTGGGGGACATATCTCTTACAAATTAATGTAGTCTACTGGACCCATGACAACAGTTTCTTCATGATACTGTTAAGCCCATGACTAGCCTAATACAATCTTATAGCTAGATATAAATTGTATTTTTAGCAAACCTTATTTTTTAATGCATTAACAATTGAGACAAATTAGTGTTCAATCAAATGTAAGATTTAATCAATGTAGTTTTCAAAGGAAATATGATAAGCATAAGATTCAAAGTGAACAATTTTTTAAATAAAGAACAGAAACTACAGTGAATTGGTATAAATGATTAATAGGAACTTGCTACAGAGGGCTCTCTATAAAAGTAAAGTCATTATAGACTAAAGTGAATATGAATTAGCAGCTTGATGAAGTCCCATAAAATTTCCAAAATAACAAAATGTATCCTTACCTCTGTATTTATCATTGATTAATTCTAGTTCAGTTTAGTTGTGTGCCATCTTTATAATGCATCTTGCTATTACAGAATAACTAGGTTATGTTTTCTCACTAATCATCTTAATACTATAAGCAAATTGCCTTATGATTGTTTTAGATGGAGTACATCTCGACTAGCAGTCTCTGACTAAAAGTAGGCATGATTTGTGATTTGACAGCTTCTGATTATATCATCCAAATGCAAAAATTCCTTAAAAACTATATTTTGTGTTGCCTAGAGAAATTTTTTTTACTATAGTTCTAAACATATTTGTAACATTAGGCATAAAATAAGGTTAAAATTGCATTATTTATCCTGTACACTAAAAAGTTAATTATTTAATCATAATAGTCTTATATCGAATCGTTCTATGCTTATTGAGTGCCTGTTTTCTGTCAAATACTGTGTTGGGCTCTGTTAAGATAAAGATGAACAACACTGAGATATGTTAGTGCCCTGATGAGATTGCTTTGTAGTTGGAGAGGTATATCACTCAAACACTTATAAAATGATTGATAATTGCATGGTCTGGTTATACTATGAATAACAAAATGAGATATTAAAGCAAGGGTCCCTAATTTTAAATAAGCAAATTCATACAAAGTTTGTATGAGGAAATGACACCTAGACAGAGATCATAATGATTAAGAGAAGCCTGCTACACAGGGCACTCAGTATATTCAACGTCTCTAAGGCAGGAAGAGCAAAGTTGGTGTCATCAGAACACACTGATCTCAGAAATAACTTGAGAAACAAAGCAGAGAAGCAGAGACCAGATTAGTAGAGGCCCTGTAAGTCATTGTAAGTATATCAAATTTTATCCTAAGTACAATGGGAATCACTAGAGGAGTTTTAGTAATCATGACACAAAAAGTAGTCATGATTGAGTAGTTTTAAAAGCATTCTAAATATTTTGTGATCCATGGATTAAATAAAGGCAAGAAAGACTAAGCAAAATAAATCTAGTTGGGATGACATTTCACAGTGGCTGTAGAAGTGAAGAGAATTGAACAGAAGCTTAAATAAATAAGTTTAAAAAGTGAATCATGTATCAAAAAAAAAAAAAAAAGAGACAAGAACACACTTGTAAAATCAGAATTTAACCTGTATGCAGAAAACATATGTAGGTTGATGTTTATTGTGGAGGAATATTACCTTCTCTCTCTAGACCTATAGTTGTCAAATAAAGTGAAAATGAATAAAAGTATTCAGATTTAAGCTTCGCAGTTAGGTTAATGAATGAGCAGTTGTTTCTCAAGGACATGAAGATATAGTTTGTCCTAACTACATCTGTATGTCTTTCCCAAACACCATACTATCCTGTTGTTGACATAAAACAGAGAAAATATACAAGTTCATAATGGACTTCTATTGAATAGCTAATGGTTTGCTGCTGCTGCCAAGTCGCTTCAGTCGTGTCCAGACTCTGTGCGACCCCATAGACCGGAAGCTCACCAGGCCCTCCCCCGTCCCTGGGATTCTCCAGGCAAGAATACGTGGAGTGGGTTGCCATCTCCTTTTCCAATGCATGAAAGTGAAAAGTGAAAGTGAAGTCGCTCAGTCCGTGTTCCGCTCTTAGCGAGCGCCCCATGGACTGGAGCCTACCAGGATCCTCCGTCCATGGGATTTTCCAGGCAAGAGTACTGGGGTGGGATGCCATTGCCTTCCCTGAGCTAATGGTTTAGCTTCTACTTATTCAATATGTAAATAATTCAGGACAATTTGGAGAAAGAGAGGAATTAAATATAGACAGCTCATTGCTAAGGAATTTTCTCTTGCATGCTTATGTATTTCCTTCAATTATCTTTCCCTCCTGCTTCAGCTTTTTTATTGCTCCTCTACTGATTTGGTTATCATAATCTCTGCAGAACTGCAAAACACTTCAAGTTCCTTCTGCAACCTTCCAAAAAAGTCAATGAAAATGGCTATTAAACATCTTATAATTAAATATTCCTTTAGCTTTTCTGTCCCATTTAAGCTAGTATCTTGCACTATTACAACTTTTGAATTTTTCTATCTATAGTCTATCTGCCATACAAATTAAAATGTAAGATGAAATTAAACCTGATTTTAAAAGGAAAAGGTTTGTAAAGAAAAGATAGTTTCCAAGGATTAGAAAGAAACAGTCCCAATAATCAGCATATATCCAAATCCCATCCATGAGCAATATTTAAATTTTATCAGATGCTATGGAGAACCAAAGGAACAAAGAGATAAAACTCTATACCCATCTGTTTTTCTTAAAACTCTATTTCTGCACCCTTTATGTTTATAACTTGTTTAATAACAAACGTATCAATTGCCCAAGTTCAAACTTTTTTTCTGTTGTTCTAATGGTAACACTATTATTCTCCCAGCTCCCCTCTTACTCTTTCATTGCCTCTCACATTCTAAGTCACTTGTTTACTTAGTGATTTCACTAAGCATCTACTATATGCAAGTATTGTGCTAGGATACATCCATGCCAACTTTAAAATAAGTCTTAAATTATTTGAAATAAAAGAGCACTTTTAGAGCCATGTTAGGTTTATATGACTTAATATATATAAAACTCTTAAACTGTCACTGATAGCAATTACCACTCTATGTCACTGCCAACACCCTAAGTTCACCCTAAGGTCTAACCCTTGTATTGAGGGTTCCTTAATTTCATCTCCCTACTTTGAATTTTCCAATGTTTCTTCCTATTCTAACTACTGATAAAGAGAAACTTTCTAAAATTCCCTACACAACATCAGTATTGATGGTTTTATTTTATGCTAATGAAATATTCTGATTACTCTTACTTAAAACTTCAATTATTAGGACTATTTTTAAATATTGCTTGGGAAACTAGTTGAAATAACTCTCTCTTCCAATCTATAAGCCTTTTGGGTAGATACACAATTAAATGTAATAAATACAAATACCTATTTAGCTTTTGGTGTATGTATTTGGATTTTTGTACATCTGTTTTTCTACCTTTTTAACTCATGCCATGAACTGAAAAGTACTTCTGAAATGGTGGGAGAAGGTAAAATCTTGCTATTCTTTGGGTTTTTCATTCATCTCTTTCTGCTTCTTCACTGTACTCATAACACCATATGCCTAGCTCTATTTTATCTCATATAAAAATGGTAAAAAGATGGAAACTATTTTTTAAATTATTTGTTTCTCACCACAAGCCTGATTCCAGACTTGGAATTAACAGCGAATTTCTGAATCCCAGGTAAGAGACTAGGAAGTTCTAGAGATGAAAGGGTAATTTCTGGACAGATTTGGAGATACTGTGGCCACTGACTGTTATTTGTGTCTTTATAGTCTAAGGCCAGTAGGAGCTACTAAAACATGCTATGCATTTTAATGCTACAGAGCTATTTCAGGAAAAAAATCCATTCTCAAAGTCAGTATGCTTAATGATGCAGAGGTGTAAACATTTATAAAAGTCTTAAATCCTACCACCAATGTAAGATTTTAACACTAATTGCTTTAGATAGAACTGTCTTATGGTATACTTTAATATATTCTAGAACCTCCCACATCACTTAGTGTAGGCTTTGCTTTAGGACTCCAGCTAGGACAATCAAAGGCACTGTAAAAATTGGTTTCAATTCATTTCTTTATTGTCTTGATTCATCTCTGTGAGTCTGTTAGGGAGCAGTAGGATAACACAGAAACTTCTTTATTTAAAATATCAAAAGCAATCAGAGCCACATTTATAAGGTTCATTTTTCTTTACTCAGCATTCTCTCTACTCACTGACATAGTCATAACTCCTAGGAGATGAATGCAAAATAGATCCTTAGCATTGATTTGAAATTAACTTTAACTCCACCCTCAGTTCATCCCCATCACCTGTCTAAAGTGTAGGAGTAGAAGAAGGAAATAACCATAGTCTGTGTGTGTATAAATTTTTAAACTAAAATAATGCATTGTTAATTGCATAGATTTGAACATATGGTCAACTCAATTATTTTTTTTTAAATCTAATTTGTCAGAAGATAAAGAGAAATAATGATGGAGCAATTATCCCTCTGAACTTATTTCTTAATTATCCAGGCAAGACTGCTAATGATGTCTATTTCCTAGGTTCCACTGGCAGTACAGTAATTAAAGGTCATGAGAGAACATTTGTTCCAAGGAGACATAAAGTCAAAATGGTAAACTCAGAATATAAACCTGAAGTCTAATATGAGTACAAGTTCATGGTGCAGAACCAGTAGTCTAGAGATTTTTATAGCCCTTGTGTTAAATCATAGAATTTATTTTGTTTCATAACTCTAAACCCCATTAACCAGCCATGATTGGTAGTCTAATACTCTAGGAATTGAGCTCAAAGCTGAGAATGTATCTGATGAGTACATCCAAGAACTCTTTAAAACAAAACAAACACAAATAAAAATAAAAACCAAAACCTGAGGTGCCATCTCATGTTGAGAAGCTATTTTAAGTTTAATTTCCAGGCACTCAAGCCAATCTCATAAGTAGTAAAGTCATAAACTGTAATATGCTAATAAGAGGCTTTACAACACGAAAAGGGTATTATAAGAGGAGCATTACCTTTGAGTCACTCTCTGGGGCCAAGGTCACCTCAAGTAGGAGAGCCACCCACAAGCCTAGGTGTTTCAAACTACCATGTGAGGAAATGTTTCAAAGCAATCAGTGCTCATCTAAAATAAGCCTAGTGGTGTTCTACTTTTTCTCATGATGCACAACATCATATGTTCATATAATAAAATATAACTACTCCTGAGAAAAAAGTTTTTTCTTCTAGAAGAATTCAAAAGATACAAAGATTTCTCCAATAGTCTCTTGAAATCCACCTTTGTTGTCAGAGCATAGCTACTCTTATAAAAGTACATATTTCCAATAATTATTTGGTTATTGATATACTTCTAAAACAATGGTTTTCTCCTCAGTATCATTTTAAAATACTTATATTGTCTTATATCATAGTTACATTATATTAACTTATAATTAATTTATATTATAGTTCTATAAAATAGAACTATATTGTATGTTTCTTTAAGCAACAATGATAAAATAAATTCTTGTGTTGAGAAAACTGTTAGTTACATTTTAAGGAGAAAATAGTGCAGAAAAAAATAAAGTAGGCTTGAAAGTTTCACCCATTGTACTCATGTCATTTTTAGAATATACACTATTATTTTGACATAATTTCACTTTCAGCTTTATACATATGAAAAAAAAGGTGTGTTTTCAATAGCAGGTGTTAATTAGAAGAAGGGCAACTTTTGCTTTAAGTGTTTAAATGAAATTTAGAAAACTCCCTTCTAAAATCTGCTTTGAAGGATGTTTTCCTGCCCACTCAGTGTTTCATTGTGAACCAAAGAGCTCACATTTAGGAAACTAAAATTCTTGATCACTGTTTTTGATTAGGATAATAAAGAAATCAATTTTGATTTGAATAATGCATTCTTTACCTTCTTAAGGTTCACTGATACACGTACTTATTAATTAGACACTAGCTTTTCTTCAATTACTAATATTTCATTTAAAATTTTTGGTGAATCTTAAAAACAATTATTCAGATTAATGACTACCTTATTTTACCGTAATTTTTAAGTAAGTATATAGTTACTCAATAAAGCATAAGGGTCCACATAAAAATTACCTCTCCAAGATTAAATTCATGTTTACGTTAATATACAGAAGTGAAAGTCGCTCAGTTATGTCTGACTCTTTGTGAACCCATGGACTCTACAGTCCATTGAATTCTCCAGGCCAGAATACTAGAGTGGGAGGTCTATCCCTTCTCCAGCAGATCTTCCTAACCAGGAATTGAGCCGGGCTCTCCTGCATTGAAGGCAGATTCTTTATCAACTGAGTTACCAGGGAAGTCTGTGATATAAAGAAAGGTGGTTACAGATAGAAATATTCATAGTTTTATATATATATATAAAGTATGTATATATATATATGTATATGTGTGTATATATATATATATATATATATATATACTATCTTTATCAACTGACAGGGCCTAAGAAACAATGACCCCCAGTAACAATGAGCATATCTAGATACTAGCTCTCGTTTCTAAAACAGTTTTCCAATAAAAATACTTCCTTGGAGAAATGTGTGATTCTAGGACTAGGGTAAGAAATATACCGGCTGAACTGGAACATCTTTCAGTGCATAGAAGTAAGGAAGCACTTAGAAAAACCCATAGTAACAGGGGAATGCCAAAGGAAAAAAGGAATACCCAAGCTGGAGCAACCTGTTCAACAAATAAATAATATAATATTAATTTATAACCCAAAGTGTAAAAAAATATTTATGAATCCATCCTAATATGAATAAATGACTGACTGAATAGATAAATACATGGATGAAAATAGATTAATCTCCCATGCGAATTCTAAATAATTTGTATAGACACAATGCTTTCAAGGAAGTAAAGCCCAACTCCCTACTCCTTCAGTGTGGGCTGCTCATAGTGATTTCCTTCCAAAGTGTGCATTATGCAGAAGGAGAAAAGGAGTAATTTTGTAGTGGAGAACTTTGATGAATTTCAATAGAGAGGCTTCCTTCATTATACCTAGTCAGTACTTCTCAAAATTGTCCAGGTCTTCTAAAACAAGGTTAGTCTGAGAAACTGTCACAGCCAAGGGGAGTCTAAGGAGATATGACTGTTAAGTGTAATGGAGTATCTTGGATAGAATCCTAGAACAGAAAAAGGACATTAGGTAAAAAATAAGGCAATATGAATGAAGTATTGACTTCAGTTAATAATAATGTATCAACATCAGTTTATTAATTGTGGCAAGTAAGCCATACTAATTTAAGATGAATTTGAGAAAATATATGGGGAACATATAGGGACTCTTAGTACTATCTCTGTAACTTTTCTGTAAATCTATTTTAAATTGAAAAACTATTTTTAAAAAGACACACCCTCAGTAAAATCAAAAAAAGAAACCCTATTATATGTTACTTTTCAGTCACCTATTGGTAAATTATAAAGCTTCCTACATCCAGGGGAAAATAGCAGAGATGACCCTGGACAAATAGTTTTAAGTTCTAGATATTGAAGCCATCTATTGCAGCAAAGAGATGAAGAACAAGTTATGCCTCAATTAACTTATAGGTATTTCAAATGAGTAAGATGATGCTGAGAGAAAGAGGGAAGATGTGGGAAAGAGGAACATATTATGTGATCATTGAGTGAGTGAATGATAGTCATTCTGTGGTATCTGACTCTCTGCAACCCCATAGGCTGTAGACTTCCAGGCTCCTCTGGTCCATGGGATTTCCCAGGCAAGAATACTGGAGCGGGTTGCCATTTCCTTCTCCAGGGGATATTCCCGACCCAGGGATTGAACATGGGTCTCTAGCATTGCAGGCAGATTCTTTACCATCTGAGCCATCATGGAAGCCTAATGTGACCATTACTAGGAATCTAAATAGCAGGGAATGTTTTTAAAAATGTTTCTGTGTCATTATGTTTCTTCATCCTGTTCTGGCCTAACAATAGGCTTCTCATCTCATGTGTAACTAAAAACTTCATGAGTTGTCCATGGTTATGGACTAGGGAAATTATACATTTCACTTTAGCTAATAGATTGGGAAGCCTTTACAGAAAATAAAACACGTTAATGTAGAAAGTAGTAAGAGTGGATTGTTGTTCAGTCACTAAGTAGTGTCCAACTCTTTACAACTCCGTGGACTACAGCACTCAAGGCTTCCCTGTCTTTTACCATCTCCCAGAGCTTGTTCAAACTCATGTCCATTGAGTCAGTGAGGCCACCCAACCATCTCATCCTCAGTCACCCCCCTTCTCCTCTTGCCTTCAATCTTTCCCAGCAACAGAGTGTTTTCCAATGAGTTGGCTCTTCACATCAGGTGGCCAAAACATTGGAGCTTCAGCTTCAGCATCAGTCCTTCCAGTGAATATTCAGGGTTAATGTCCTTTAGGATATCATAGAGGATGATTGGGTTAAATAAATAAATTTAAAATCAAGAAATTTATGATGCTTGACTTAATTTTATATCTATATATACATTATATTCTCACTTCTCACTCCCTCTCCCCTGCCCCCACTTTAGGGTAGGATATTTTTAGTTGGAAACCTTAAAAAATAAAAACTGAAGCAGAATACTATGAAAATCTTTGAATTTTATGAATTTCCCCAAGGAAGAGACATTTTCTGACATTTGAAAAGTGTAATTATAGTAGATAAATTTTCATTTCAAATTACCTTGTGATAAACCAATAGAAGAGATAGTTTGTATGCAAAGTGTAAACAATATATATATATATCATAGTTGCTTGCTGTAGTCATCCCACATTTTATAACAAGTTAATCGAATACTGTTAAATCAGGTCTTCCAAAGAACACTATTGGGAAATGCTGATTTATGTTATTGATATGTTAAAATCTAATCAAAACCTCTAATGAATTTACAGAGCAAAAGGTTAATATGCTTTCCAGTAATTATTTAAGGAACCAAGTTATTTGCACCTCTGTTGGTGGCATCTTTTTCAAGAGATGTGAAATCCTGAAATTGCTTTATGTCTGAGTTTAATTGTAAGGAAAGCAGCCACTTAAATTTCCCATTTGAAAGGACCATCTTATAAGATGCTCCACATTTGAAAGAAAAGTATAAGGTTTTATTCCTAAAGGCTGTTACTGTATTACAAAGCATCATCACCACTCATGATTCAGTATTATGGCAATACTGTTACAAGAAGTAATTATCTAAACTCAGAAGTTAATGCATATGCCTCAGAAAAATTATTGACAGTTATTTATTATAGTTTTATATTATCTGTTAATTTTTAAAAAGAAAGTGATACCCACCAAGTTTTAGAAATATATATTTTGTAGCTAAAAAGAATGTTAATTAACACATATTGAGTCATTTTTGCTAATATTTGTGCGGTCTTAAGTTATAAGACCCTTGTGGTTTTGAATTTTCTAGTCTGTGAAACAGTAAACTCACTAGATGATTTTTAGGACACTTTCTTATTTTTAAATTTTGTAATATAAACTCACTGGTGACAAAGGGTATGTCTTATTGCTACAGCATAGAAGAGTACTTGACATACAAAATAAATATTTTTTGACTGTCTAAATGATATTTTAATGTCCATCACTGGAAAAATGTTATCAAACTAAACTCCCATGTTTATAAGTCATTTCCAGATGTTAACTTTAAGGTTAACATTAGTTGTTCATGCTAATTGTAATACTTTGATTCAGAGTTTCATACAAAATCATTAAATAAGTTTGGCTCCCTAACATGAAAATCAAAATTTGTAGTAGATAAAATTGATTATAAAATGTAAGTGGTTAATAAATGGTTTATAAATATTGCTTATTAGTAGTTAATAAAGATCTAGCAGTTTTCCTGTCTAACATATAAAAATAAGTTGCTAACTATTTAACTTATGGCATCAACCAGCTTATGTTTACCATGCAAGTGTGTCTGAGTATGTATTTGCATGGCAGTTTTATAAATTTCTAAAGGATATTTATAATCATTAACAGGAAATATGTACCTTTTGGAAATTAAAACTCCATTTGCATTTATGTTCTAGATGGTAACTACTTTGCCTGCCCAGGGCACTTTTCACTGAACTCTGCTTGCATGACAATGACTACCAAGAAATACAAAGCATCCATTTAATTGACCCATGAAACATAAGCACATTATGTCTTATTGTCAGACAACAATTCTAGTGATTAACTAAAGACCTCTTAATTCAATTAAAATTAACAATAACAGGACAACTCTCATACTACTGAACATTTTCTTGTTTGCAAGTATTTTTTAGAGTTTTATCTGATACAGTAAAGACCAAATGCTAGTTAATTACTAGGGGGTCATTTGAGTTTGTACATGGATTTCTAGTATGATTATGATAGTTATACTGAGAAAATTTGTATCAAAATGTTTAAGAAAACATAAGAATAGAGATATTATGACTGGAAAAGGTAAAAAAATGGGGGAGATTACAGTGATTTTATACATGATATAGCCTAGCATGATGAAGATGATGATGATGATGTATTACTTCAGTCGTGTCCGACTCTGTGTGACCCCATAGACGGCAGCCCACCAGGCTCCTCCGTCTCTGGAATTCTCCAGGCAAGATAGCATAGCACGATATCACATATTTTGCATGATGTAATTGAATATGCATATACATTATACACATGCACACATTTAATCTTCTATGAGATAGGATCTTTCCAGGAAGAAGTCTAAAAAGGTAAGAACTGTTGGGAAGCATATTAAAATCTGTAAGCTTATAATTTTCCCAAAGGACGTTTCCTGACATTTGGAAAACGTAATTATAATAAATAAACTTTGATTTTGGGTTAACCTATAGATACAAGACCAGTGGAAGAATTCAGATCACAGTGTAACATTTCCATTTCAAACCATCAAATTCTTGAGATGAGAAGAAATAGTTATCTGACCTAGCTATTCATTTCTTGTATTTTCCCATATAAATCCAAGAGTTGCTGAAAAGTAGCAAAAAAAAAATCCTAATGGGGAATCTTGTGCTTTATTTAACCATTAGAGTTTCCTACTAGGCAGCCTCAATTTGCCTCCCAACATTTTACTTCAGAGTTTGGAAAGCAGGTGGGAAAGCAAAATATTGAAAAAGAAAATAATTATAGTAAAAATAAAACCATGCTTTTAAAGGCATCTGAGAACAACAACAAAAAAATTGATTCATTTTCCCCCTAGTACATGAACACCTTCTTACTGGAGAGACATGTCAATTTGTTTCCTAAACTCTTTTTACAGGCTGAATATGAAATACTTATTTTAGCCATACCTTGATGTGAAATATAGATTTTTCAGATATGTTTCTCAGGATTATCTTCAACAGTAAATATTATTTCATCAATACTCTCAAAATTATTATAAATAAAAATCCCTTTAGATATAAATTTGATTTACAATAAGCCCTTTGATTATCCATTTCATTAATATAATTTTAGCTTAGCCAACATATTGGTCCATGACCATTTAAGCTCACAAAATAACTGAGAAAACTTTCAGAGCCTTGAGTTTAAACATAATTCTACCACAAATGATAGTGTATTAAATAACTTTCCCCTGTATGTCCAATATAACTAATCCTCATGAAGTTTGGATGGATGGAGAAATTATAAAGTGCCCTATAATCTGGCAAGCTCCAAATTTGAGACACATCGTGTAATATAACACTACATTTTTATATTGCTGATTATAAATATCATAGCACTGAGAAGGAAAAAGTGGCATTGAAACAGTGAAAATACATATGGTGACTGGGTCATTTTTAAATACGAATGGCATAAAAACATTTTTGCCCAAGTTTCTATACTAAAAAAGCCTTAAATACCAGAAAACTCTTAGTAGCTTCATGACTGTGTACAGTCTCTTTGTTCATGTATTCATTCATAAGTTTTTGAGCATTTATTTGTTAGGCACTGTGCTATACACAGAGAGATCAAAGATAAATGATGTTAAGGATTTCACATTTCAGCAGAGGATGTAGAGGTACAGAAGGATAATTATAATAAAATATGGTTAGAATTAAAATAAGAAAATGAATAAGGAGCCAAATGGATCACATATAAGTGAACAACTTAATTATCTGAGATAGTCAGAGGGTCTACAGAGCTTGATTCTTTTGAAGGACATTAAGAAAATAAGATTTATTTCAAGTGAAAAAAAAATTAAGAAAATGAATATCTATCAGAAGTGACATATGCAAAAACTCAGAATTGTGAATGGACATTGTAGGCTCTGTGATAATTCCAATAGAACTGGAGTTTGAAATGAATGGCGGAAACAAGAGAGTCAAGTGGGCTTGCAACGTGGTTGTGGCAAAGTTGTAAAGGGAAGATCATGTGGATGATGCTAAGGGATTTGGTCTTTGTTTTTAAAGGTATAATTTATAGCCCGACTAGGACTGCACCCCACCCCAGTACTTTTGCCTGGAAAATCCCATGGATGGAGGAGCCTGGTAGGCTGGGGCCAACACAAGAGAGAGCAGAAGTTTTAGGTAGGGAAAGAGCATATTACAATCTGCTTATTTATTTTGAAAATGCTAATAGTAGTAGTAAGAAGGAAAAATAGAATAAAAACCCTTTGAGGCCCTGTTGTAATAGCTGAATAATTCTGTAAGTCAGTAGCAGTGGAAAAAAGTAAGAAAACAATTTGAGATATATATGAAGTAGAATTAAAATGCTAATGTGATCAATTCAACGTGGAGTGAGAGAAAAGAGAGGAGAGAGTATTCAGGCTATCTAAAAAAAGTTTACCTCAGAGAATGTGTATATAGTGACAGTCTTATTTAGAGAGAGTATTCTGTGGAAGGGAAAGTAATAGATGCAGAGTGGGAATGGAAATTATGCTGTACAACGAGTTCAGTTTTGAGCATGTCATGTGACATGTCTGTCGCAGACCAGGAGCTTTCAGATACACTGTGTTCTGAGAAGAAAAGTTAATTTACAGAAATAGGGTACAGGCACTGTTATCTCCATACAATGAGTAGTTGATGCCATGCAAGCAGGTGAGGTAACTAAGATGTAGAGGAAAAGAATATTAAAGTTGGTGTTATAAGAAATATTAACAGATAACAGTTCTCCATAAAAGGAGAAGCCTGTAAACCAGACAGAGAATGACCAGAGTTAGGAAGAGATTATCAAAATCTTCTGTCCTGGAAGACAAGGACAGAAAGAACTAAAGAATAGTCAAGAGTCAAGTGCTTCAGGGATAAATGGAGGTTTGAGTAAAAGTGACCAATGAATATAGAACTTTAAATTACTAGGGATTTACCCAGGGCAGTTGAACCAGAGTAGTTGGGTCAGAAATCAGAATGTCTGGAGATGGCAGGAAGTAGAGCCATTAAGTGCTTATTCTTCTGATTAGTTGATGATGAAGAAAAGAAGAAAGATTGAGAAGCAGCTTGAGAAAAATTTTTAGAATAGGTGAGTCTTGAACATTCTTTGTAAGCTAAAGAGAAGTTAGAAGAGACAAAAATCATTGTCATTATAGTAAATATAGGGAAATTTGATGGAGCAACAGATGAGGCAGGTGGAATGGGATTTAACTTTGACAAAAAGTGAGACACACTTTCCTTTAAGGCTAGAGAGAAAGTTAACAAGACAGGTACTATATTCAGAACAAGAGAGGAAAAACAGGATTTAAAAAGTTGAAACATTTCTATTTTAAGAGTATAGTTAAACAATGAGATTTATAATTCAGTACAATAATTCAGTTCCAAGCTATTCATGGCAAATATGTAAAGTTTTATATGAAACTTTAAGTAGTGAGAAATGGTAGTGAAATATTACTTTTATGGCTAATGGTGAAAATTTATTTTCTTATCCACCCAAGGATGATAGCTGCTGCTTCTAAGTCGCTTCAGTCATGTCCAACTCTGTGCGACCCCATAGACGGCAGCCCACCAGCCTCCCCCATCCCTGGGATTCTCCAGGCAAGAACACTGGAGTGGGTTGCCATTTCCTCCTCCAATGCAGGAAAGTGAAAAGTGAAAGTCAAGTCGCTCAGTCGTGTCTGACTCCTAGCGACCCTATGGACTGCAGCCTACCGGGCTCCTCCGTCCATAGGATTTTCCAGCCAAGAGTACTGGAGTGGGGTGCCATTGCCTTCTCGGAGGATGATAGCTATCTGATTGAAAAGGCTTTATTCCATTGTAGCTTGATATTGTCAAATAATTGTTGTAACAAAGAGCAGGTTAAAAAATTGATGCTTGTTGAACTTCTATTCTGCAACATGTACTATTTTTCATGTTTTCCAAAAGCGCTTTGATAAAAGTGCTGTTGTCCAATTAGTAGAAAATGAAATCTAGGCTCAGAAAGATTAAGGTTGTGGTCCTATAACTAGACAGTATCAGAGCCAAGATCCCACCATTAGAATCTGTGAGCTTCTTATTACACCAGGGTACTTTGCTCTGTAGGGCTGTCTACATTTTCAATACAACCTTTAAATTAAAATTTTAGAAAATACATTCACGAGGAGTGACTAAAAGTGTCACTTCAAGATTTTAATCTTCAAAAAGTTGTATGTGGCCTGACGGAGAAATGGTTGAAGGAAATGTTGGAGAGATGGATATGTGACTTTTCTTCACTGTTGGGAGCAGGGGGCAAGCAAATTTGGATACTGTTAACATGGTTTCATTTACCTTCTCAAGCTGATTAGTTCCGGAGATATCTGACTACAAAACAACCAAGGGCATTAAGAGGGAGGAAAGTGAAAATTAAACCTGTAACAAGGGCAGGAACA
Organism: Tragelaphus eurycerus; assembly: GCA_935064755.1. Lineage (NCBI taxonomy): Eukaryota > Metazoa > Chordata > Mammalia > Artiodactyla > Bovidae > Tragelaphus > Tragelaphus eurycerus. The sequence continues at coordinate 9,046,091 of CAKXYN010000015.1, forward strand.
TATTTATAATGCTAGAATCATGTTAGAATCAAAAAGTTTTAAAGATGCTGTGAAATAAAGATCATGGAAGGGCTGGAACCAGCAAACTATGTTACTTCAATTATGGTTACCGTGACTAAGCTATATCTATAGGACAAGTGTAGCTCACATAGAAAGTTAGGATGGAACCCTGAGAAGAGGATTATTTTAGGTTTACTTGTATTGAATATCATGTTCCTATGACTAATCCTGAGCATTATTTGCAAAACCAAGAACATCAGCAATGTTTAGGTTAATTTCTTTGGAATGTTGCACTCATTTCAAAATACCAAAGAACCTAATATTGCATCATGTTTAGTTTTCCAGATACAAAGCTTAGTTGTTTATGAAAAGTCACAAAACTAAAGAAAGATTGAATATAGTGAAGGAAATTATAATTATTGCTTGCTTATCAGTTTCCCTCTATGTAAATAATAGAACAAATAATCATGAGGTACTCGGAATTCTTCAATATGAGCTATTTATCACCCAAGGTCAATATACTTCCAATGTATTCACTGATTAATGTAGTACAATTAGAGAGATGTATGTATAGGCAGAGGCAAGATTTATTTTATGGTAAAGAGAAATGTGGTTTTTTTTTTTTTCCCTAGCCTTGGTTTAAATTTTTTCTTTGTTCAGTAACAAATTTCAAATGATGTTCACTTAATTGAACCGAATAGTCATAAGGAAAAGGCAGTTGCAGACTTATAACTAAGCAGATAGTTTTGAGGAACAATTCTTTTTCTATTTGTCCTATCACTGGTAATAATTGGGATTACTTTCTAGCAGTTGGATACTTTCTGTATGAAAGAAAGTATGAAACTAAATTACAGAGGTTATGCTGAGCCCGAGAGAGAAAAGAAATAAGACATAATTGAACCTGTAAAGGGTTCATTTGTAGTTGGGACATTTCCTCCTGGGAAATGAAATATCTTACAGCAATACAATGAATATACTTCTGATTTATGGTAATTAATTCTGAATGTGGGTTATCCAACACACTGCTCACAATAGAAGATGAATTGTACAACTGAATTATCAGGGCCTTGGAAGTAAAATTAACTTAACCTGAGCAGAAAGTGAAGTTTTGTACCTTATCTCCACATTGAAATCATAGCCATCCTGTTTTATTTCACTGCCCAGAGGTCTAATTATAAATGGGAAATGAAGCAAAGGAGGAATAGCTTTCCTATGTATTCTGCCATGACAAAAGTTTTGTTGGAAATCACACCAAGTTTAGTAGAAGGTTCAATACCTTCACCCCATTCTTTCTAACCTCAAGATAAGAGTCAGAAGACAGTAGATATTGTCCCATGTGAAAGAATGCTTCTTCATACCCAATTTTGGAATGGGATAGACAACAATGTTGAAAAGTGCACATACTTGCCTCTGCTAAAATGATAAATAATTAGAATGTGTTCCTAAAAGAAATGTTGGTAGCCCCTTACTTAATATTAGTTTATTTGAGCTTTAAACACAATTATTGACTATATCTAGGTTGCAAAATTCAGCATTCACATTTAGACTTCAGTTACTTCTGAAGGAAAAGAATTAATTAGCTATGTTCACTATTTCTTTAAATTACTAAGTGGCAAAATAGTTTAATCAAACTGCTGAATTAGATTTGAAGAGATAAACCATATAACTTCATGCAATCAATATCATGTATTCAGGAGAACAAACTCTGGTATTACTTATATAATCAGAATAAAATGTAGAGGAGAAATTACACAAATTGAAATAGTCAAATAGAAACAGGACAACATAAATGGTCTGAATGCTTTCAAATATGTAAGATTTAATTTCAATAGAATAATTTTTGAATTTTAAATTCTCATTTTGCATTATTAAAAAACAAATTTATGGACTTCATGTTTTAGAGCAGGTTCAGTTCCACAGGAATACTGAACTTACCAGAGTGGTAGGTACATTTGTTACCATTGATGACCCTACACTGACACATCAGTTCAGTTCAGTCACTCAGTCGTGTCTGACTCTTTGCGACTCCATGAATTGCAGCACGCCAGGCCTCCCTGTCCATCACCATCACCCAGAGTTCACTCAAACTCACATCCATCGAATGGGTGATGCCATCCAGCCATCTCATCCTCTGTCATCCCCTTTCCCTCCTGCCCCCAATCCCTCCCAACATCAGAGTATTTTCCAATGAGTCTACTCTTCGTATCAGGTGGCCAAAGTACTGGACATTGTACAGGAGACAGGGATCAAGACCATCCCCATGGAAAAGATATGCAAAAAAGCAAAATGGCTGTCTGGGGAGGCCTTACAAATAGCGTTGAAAAGAAGCGAAAAAACAAAGGAGAAAAGGAAAGATATAAGCATCTGAATGGAGAGTTCCAAAGAATAGCAAGAAGAGATAAGAAAGCCTTTCTCAGCGATCAATGCAAAGAAAGAGCGGAAAATCACAGAATGGGAAAGACTAGACATCTCTTCAAGAAAATTAGATATACCAAGGGAACATTTCATGCAAAGATGGGCTCGATGCAGGACAGAAATGGTATGGACCTAACAGAAGCAGAAGATATTAAGAAGAGGGGGCAAGAATAAACAGATAAGATCAGTCGCTCAGTCGTGTCCAACTCTTGCGACCCCATGAATCGCAGCATGCCAGGCCTCCCTGTCCATCACCAACTCCCTGAGGTCACTCAGACTCACATCCATCGAGTCAGTGATGCCATCCAGCCATCTCATCCTCTGTCATCCCCTTCTCCTCCTGCCCCCAATCCCTCCCAGCATCAGAGTCTTCTCCAATGAGTCAACTCTTCGCATGAGGTGGCCAAAGTACTGGAGTTTCAGCTTTAGCATCATTCCTTCCAAAGAAATCCCAGGGCTGATCTCCTTCAGAATGGACTGGTTGGATCTTCTTGCAGTCCAAGGGACTCTCAAGAGTCTTCTCCAACACCACAGTTCAAAAGCATCAATTCTTCGGCACTCAGCCTTCTTCACAGTCCAGCTCTCACATCCATACATGACCACAGGAAAGACCATAGCCTTGACCAGGCGAACACTTGTTGGCAAAGCAATGTCTCTGCTTTTGAATATGCTATCTAGATTGGTCATAACTTTCCTTCCAAGGAGTAAGCGTCTTTTAATTTCATGGCTGCAGTCACCATCTGCAGTGATTTTGGAGCCCAGAAAAATAAAGTCTGACACTGTTTCCACTGTTTCCCCATCTATTTCCCATGTAGTGATGGGACCAGATGCCATGATCTTCATTTTCTGAATCTTGAGCTTTAAGCCCACCTTTTCACTCTCCACTTTCACTTTCATCAAGAGGCTTTTTACTTCCTCTTCACTTTCTGCCATAAGGGTGGTGTCATCTGCGTATCTGAAGTTATTGATATTTCTCCGAGCAATCTTGATTCCAACTTGTGTTTCTTCCAGTCCAGCGTTTCTCATGATGTACTCTGCATATAAGTTAAATAAACAGGGTGACAATATACAGCCTTGACGTACTCCTTTTCCTCTTTGGGACCATTCTGTTGTTCCACGACCAGTTCTAACTGTTGCTTCCTGACCTGCATACAGATTTCTCAAGAGGCAGATCAGGTGGTCTGGTATTCCCATCTCTTTCAGAATTTTCCACAGTTTATTGTGATCTACACAGTCAAAGGCTTTGGCATAGTCAATAAAGCAGAAATAGAGAATAAACAGAAGAACTGTACAAAAAAGATCTTCATGACCAAGATAATCGCGATGGTGTGATCACTCACCTAGAGCCAGACATCCTGGAATGTGAAGTCAAGTGGGCCTTGGAAAGCATCATTATGAACAACGCTAATGGAGGTGATGGAATTCCAGTTGAGCTCTTTCAAATCCTGAAATTTAATGGTATGAAAGTGCTGCACTCAATATGCCAGCAAATTTGGAAAACTCAACAGTGGCCACAGGACTGGAAAAGGTCAGTATTCATTCCAACCCCAAAGAAAGGCAATGCCAAAGAATGCTCAAACTACCGCACAATTGAACTCATCTCACACTGACACATTATTGCCAGTCAAAGTCCATAGTTCATGTGACAATTGTTACTCTTGATATTGTACATTATATAGCTTTAGACAAAGACGAATGGCATCATTATACTATCATACAGAGACATTCAGTGTTCTAAAAGTTTGTGCTCTGCTTATTCATCATTCTACCCCCTCATCCCCAACAACCACTGATTTCTGTCACTATAGTTTTGCCTCTTATAGTGTAATTTAGTTTGTTGTTGCTATTCAGTCACTAAGTTGTGTCTAACACTTTGTGACCCCATGGACTGTAGCATGCCAGGTTCCTCTGTTCTCCACCATTTCCTGGAGTTTGCTCAAGTTTATGTCCATGGAGTCAGTGATGCTATCTAACCATCTCATCCTCTGCCACCCCATTTTGCTTTTGCCTGCAATCTTTCCCAGACAAATCTTTTCTAGTGAGTTGGCTCTTCACATCAGGTGGCCAAAGTATTGGAGTTTCAGCTTCACCTTCATTCTTTCCAATGAATATTTTAGGGTTGATTTCTTTTAGGATTGACTGGTTTGATCCTCCTGCAGTCCAAGAGACTCTCAAGAGTCTTCTCCAGCACCATGATTTGAAAGCATCAGTTCTTTGGTTCTCTGCCTTCTTTATGGTCCAACTGTCACATATGTACATGACTACTAGACAAACCATAGCTTTGCCTATAGGAAACTTTGTTGGCAAAGTGATGTCTCTGCTTTTTAATATGCTGTCTAGGTTTGTCATAGATTTTCTTCCAAGGAGCAAGTATCTTTTAATTTCATGGCTGCAATCACCATCCACAGTGATTTTGGAGCTCCAAGAAAATAAAATCTATCACTGCTTCCATTTAATACAATATGTAGCCTTTTCAGAGTTGACTTTTTTCACTTAGTAATATGCATTCCAGTTTCCTCCATGACTTCTCATGGCCTGATAACTCATTCCTTTTTAGCACTGAATAGTACTCCATTGTCTGGATGTTTGTTCACCCATTCACCTACTGAGAAGCATCTTGTTTGTTTCCGAGTTTGGGCAGTTATATATAATGTAGCTATACACACCCATGAGCAGGTTTTTGTTTAGACATTAGTTTATAACTCCTCTGGGTAAATAAAAAGGCACATGATCACTGGATCACAAGATTCCATGTAGTGTTGTAAGAAACTCCCTGAAGGGTCATCCCACATAGTTGTTCCATTTTGCTTTACTCCCAGCAATAATGAGAGTCCCTGTTGGTACGGATTCTCTCCAGCATTTGGTATCATCAGTAATCCAGATTTCGCCCATTCTAACTGGTGTGTAGTAGTATCTCATCTTTTCAATCCATATTTCCTGGTGATATGTGTTGTGGAGCATATTTTAATGTATTTATTTGCCATCTACATGTCTTCTCTGGTGAGGTGTGTATTCAGATCTTTGGCTCATCTTTTCCCCAATTATTTTTATTATGGTAAAATACACATAACATTAAAGTAATCTTTCAACAGTATTAATTGTCCAGTTTAGTGATATTCAATATATGTATAATGTGCAAAAATCACCATCACCATCTCCATAGCCCATTTTATAAAACTGAAATTCTGTATTCAGTAAACGATAACTTCCCATTCCACTTCATCCCATTCCCTGGTACCCACCATTTTAATTTCTGTCTGTGTGATTTTGATTACTCTGAGTACCTCGTAGAAATGGAATCACATAGTATTTGTCTTTTTGTGACTAGTTCATTTCACTTAGTGTATTATATTCAAGGTTTATCTATGCTGCAGCATATTGCAGAATCTCCTTCCTTTATAAGACTGAATAATATTCCATTGTATGCAGATACATATATGTGTGTGTGTATTTGTATTTATATATATATATGCCATGTTTTATTTATCCATTCATCTAACCATGGACATGTGAGTGCTTCCACATTTTAAATTATGAATAATGCTGCTATGGAAACAGGTGTACAACTATCTCTTTTAGACCCCCCCCATTCTTTTTTTTTTAAGTTCAGTATTATTATTTGCACCATCAGTTTTCACAAGCAAAAAGTACAATAATTTTAAAATAGTAATTTTAGAATCTCATTAAAAGGCAGTGTGACAGATATTCTTTCTTTTTGGTTAAAAAACAAATTGACTATTATATACTGAAAATTGAAACTCCTAGAATATCATACCATGTGATATTATATTACAGTGAGATCCCAGTTTCAGTTCATGTGGATATATATTAGGAAGAGGAATTGCTGGATCATGTGGAAATTTTATTTTCAACTATTTGAGGAAACTCTATACTGTTTATCACAACAGTTCTATAATTTAAATTTCTATAGTTTTGACTTACATTTCTTCATGACTCATGAAGCTGAGCATCTTTTCTTGTGCTTATTGGACATTTGTATATGTATTTTTTTGAAAAGTATCTGTTCAAATTCTTTGCCCATTTTTTTGAATTGAATTGTTAGATTTCTTTTGTTATTGAGTTTTAGCTCTCTGTATATTCCAGATATTAATTCCTTAACAGATACATGATTTCTCCTATTCTGTGGGTTGCCTTTTTACTCTTTTGATAGCATATGCTAGTGAACAAAATGTTCTAAATTTCATGTAATTCAATTTGTATATTTGTCTTGTGTTACCTCTGCCTTTCATGTCACATGCAAGAAGTCATTGCCAAATTCAAGGTTTTAGAGCTTTTGTCCTAAGTTTTCTTCTAAATATTTATTGTTTAATGTCTTACATTGAAGATTTTGGTCCCTATTAATTTTTGTACATGGTGTTTGGCAAGTGCCCGTCTTCATTTCTTTTGCATGCCATTTGAATATCCAGGTTTTGGGGTACCATATATCCATTTCCTATTGAATGGTCCTGGCACCCTTGCTTAAAATCATTTGACTATATATGTGAGGGTTTATTTCTGGGCACTCTGTTCCATTTCAGTGGTCTCTGTGTCTGTACCACACTAATTTTATTATTATACCTTTATAGTAAGTTTTGACATCAGAAAGTGTTATTCTTCCAATTTTGACCTTATTTTTTATGTTGGCTCTTCAGGATCCCTCAAGCATTCATATGAATTTTTGGATGTAATTTTCTATCTCTGCTGAAGAAATGCCATTGAAATTCTAATAGCAGTTGTACTGATTCTGTAGATCCTTTGGGGTAGTATTAACATTTTAATAATATTGTCTTCCAGTCTACAAATGTGGGATGCTTCTATTTATGTCTCCTTAATTTTCTTCAGTAATGTTGTATAGTTTTCACCATCCAATATATCTACATATAAGATTATATCTGCACAGATATTTTTACTTTTTTCCTTTTCAATTTGGGTCACTTTTATTTCTTTTTTTCTTGCCTAATTTATCTAACTAGTACTTCCAGTACTCTGATGAATAGAAGTATTATCCTTGCCTTTTTCCTCTTAAAGGAAAAGTCTTCAGATTTTTACCATTGGGTATGATGTTTACTGTGAGTTTTTCATATATAACTTGTATTATATTGAAAGAGTTTCCTTCTATTTATCATTTTTTTGTTTTTATTTTATCGTTAGATATTAAATTTTTTCTCCATCAATTGAGGCAGTCATTTTTCCTCCCTTTTTTTTCCTTTACTTTAATGTACTGTGTTGATCAAGTTTTGTACATCAAACCATCCTTGTATTCCAGAAATAAATCTCACTTGGTCAAGGTATATAATCTTTCTAATTGAATTAGAAAGCTGCTGAATTTGGCTTTATTAGTCTGTAGTTTTCTTTCTTTGCAATATCTTTGTCTGCCTTTGGTTTCAGGGAAATGCTGGCCTCATATGATGCACTAGGAAATATCCCCTTGTCTTCAAGCTTGGAAAAGCTTGGGAATTGTTTTCAGTTCTTCTTTATATGCTTGCTAGGATTTAACCATGAATCTACTAGGTTCAGAACTTTTCTTTGTTGGGCCATTTTGAGTTACTGATTCAATCTCCTTGCTGCTTGTAGATCTCTTTAGATTTTCTATTTCTTCAAGTCTTTGCAGATTTTGTGTCTCTAGAAATTTGCCCATTTTATACATGCTATCCAATTTGTTGACATAGAACTGCCCATATAACTATCTTATAATACTTTCTATTACTGTAGAATCAGTAAGTGTTACACTTTTATTTTTGATTTTAGTAAATTGAGTCTTATTTCTTTTTTTTTTCTTTCAAGTCTATCTAGCTACAAGTTTGTCAATTCAGTTGTTCTTTTTGAAGAACCACCTCTTAGTTTCATTGATTTCCTTTTCTTTCTTTTTTTTTTTTTTTTCTATTCTCAAGTCCCCTTATCTTTGTTCTAATTTTTATTTTCTCCTTAGATCTGCTAGTTTGAGGTTTAATTTGTTCCTTTTTTTTTTCTTCCTTAAGTTGTGAACAGTATCAGGCTTTATTTTTCTGGGCTCCAAAATCACTACAGATGGTGACTGTAGCCATGAAATTAAAAGATGCTTACTCCTTGGAAGGAAAGTTATGACCAACCTAGATCACATATTCAAAAGCAGAGACATTGCTTTGCCAACAAGGGTTCACCTGGTCAAGGCTATGGTCTTTCCTGTGGTCACGTATGGATGTGAGAGCTGGACTGTGAAGAAGGCTGAGCACCGAAGAATTGATGCTTTTGAACTGTGGTGTTGGAGAAGACTCTTGAGAGTCCCTTGGACTGCAAGGAGATCCAACCAGTCCATTCTGAAGGAGATCAGCCCTGGGATTTCTTTGGAAGGAATGATACTAAAGGTGGCCATGAGGTGGCCAGTACTTTGGCCACCTCATGCGAAGAGTTGACTCATTGGAGAAGACTTTGATGCTGGGAGGGATTGAGGACAGGAGGAGAAGGGGATGACAGAGGATGAGATGGTTGGATGGCATCACTGACTCAATGGATATGAGTCTGAGTGACCTCCGGGAGTTGGTGATGGACAGGGAGGCCTGGCATGCTGTGATTCATGGGGTCACAAAGAGTCAGACACGACTGAGCGACTGATCTGATCTGAAGTTGTAAAATTAAGTTTTTGATTTGAGGTCTTTTATGTAACCCTACATCCAGTTTATCATGGAAACTGCCTCATGTTCACTTGAGAAGAATATATGTATCATTATGTTGCATAGGACACTCTATGTATGTCTATTATATCTGGTTGATTTATTGTGTTAAATTCTTTATTTCCATACTTATCTTCTGTCTGGCTATTCTATCCACTATTGCGAGTGGGTTATTGAAGTCTTTAAGTATTATATAACTCTTTCTTGATTCAATTTTATCAAATTTTTCTTCATGTATTCTGATGATCTACCATTAGGGGCATGCTGCTGCTGCTGCTGCTGCTAAGTCGCTTCAGTCGTGTCCGACTCTGTGCGACCCCATAGACGGCAGCCCACCAGGCTCCGCCATCCCTGGGATTCTCCAGGCAAGAACACTGGAGTGGGTTGCCATTGCCTTCTCCATTGTGTGAAAGTGAAAAGTGAAAGTGAAGTCACTCAGTCACGTCTGACTTGTAGCGACCCCATGGACTGCAGCCCACCAGGCTCCTCCATCCATGGGATTTTCTAGGCAAGAGTACTGGAGTGGCTTGCCATTGCCTTCTCCAATTAGGGGCATAAATGTTTATAATTATTATCTATTTTTGCTGTGTTGAACTATTAATAAATAATGTCCTTCTTTGTATCTTGTAAACCTATCTGTTTTAAAGTCTCTTTTGTCTGAGACTAGTATAACCACCCCTGCCCTCTTTTAATTAATATTTTCCTGGAATATCTGTTTCCACCTTTTCACTTTCGATTTGTTTCTATCTTTGAAAATAAAGTGAAGATATTGTAAACAGATTCATGCTTTTTTCATTCATTCTTCTAATCCCTTTCCTGTGATTAGAGAGTTTAACCCATTTACATTTAATGTAATTGCTGATAAGTGGGAATTTACTTTGTTATTTAGTTACTTGTTCTTCCTATGTCTTATAGCTAACTTGTCCATCACTTCCTGCACTACTATCTTGTTCTGTGTATAGTTGATTTTTGTTGTTCTTGTTCAGTTGCTCAGTCATTCCCGACTATTTGTGATGCCACGGACTGCAGTATGCCAGGCTTCCCTGCCCTTCACCATCTCCCGAAGCTTGCTCAAACTCATGTCCATTGAGTCAGTGATGCCATCCAACCATCTTGTCCTCTGTCATCCCCTTCTACTCCTGCCCTCAATCTTACCCAGCATCAGGGTCTTTTCTAATGAGTCAGCTTTTCACCATCTGGTGGCCAAAGTATTGCAGCTTCAGCTTCAGCATCAGTCCTTCCACTGACTATTCAGGACTGATTTCCTTTAGGAGTGACTGGCTTGATCTCCTTGAAGTCCAAGGGACTCTCAATAATCTTCTCCAACACCAGAGTTCAAAAGCATCAATTCTTCAGTGTTCAGCCTTCTTTGTGGTCCATCTCTCACATCCATACATGACTACTGGAAAAACAATAGCTTTGATTAGATGGACCTCTGTCAGCAAAGTAATGTCTCTGCATTTTAATATGCTGTCTAGCTTTATCATAGCTTTTCTTCCAAGGAGCAAGTGTCTTTTAATTTTGTGGCTTCAGTCACCATCTGCATGGTGACAATATACAGCCTTAATATAGTCCTTTCCCAATTTGGAACCTGTCCATTGTTCCAATTCCTATTCTAACTGTTGCCTTTTGACCTGCATACAGCTTTCTCTGGAGGCAAGTAAGGTGGTTTGAACGTTCCTTGGCATTACCTTTCTTTGGGATTGGAATGAAAATTTACCTTTTCCAGTCCCGTGGCCACTGCTGAGTTTTCCAAAGTTGCTGACATATTGAGTGCAGCATTTTAACAGCATCATCTTTTAAGACTTGAAATAGCTCAGCTAGAATTCTATCACCTCCACTAGCTCTGTTTGTAGTGATGCTTCCTAAGGCCCACTTGACTTCAGACTCCAGGATGTCTGGCTCTAGGTGAGTGATCATACCATTGTGGTTATCTGGGTCATTAAGATCTTTTTTGTATAGTTCTGTGTATTCTTATCACCTCTGCTTAATATGTTCTGCTTCTATTAGGTCCATACCATTTCTGTCTTCTGTTGTGCCCATATTTGCATGAGCTGTTCCCTTGGCATCTCTAATTTTCTTGAAGAGATCTCTGCTGCTGCTGCTGCTAAGTCGCTTCAGTCGTGTCCAACTCTGTGCGACCCCATAGACGGAAGCTCACCAGGCTCCCCTGTCCTTGGGATTCTCCAGGCAAGAATACTGGAGTGGGTTGCCATTTCCTTCTCCAATGCATGAAAGTGAAAAGTGAAAATGAAGTTGCTCAGTCATGTCCGACTCTTAGCAACCCCATGGACGGGAGCCTACCAGGATCCTCCGTCCATAGGATTTTCCAGGCAAAAGTACTGGGGTGGGGTGCCATTGCCTTCCCCAGTCTTTCCCATTTTATTGTTTTCCTCTATTTCTTTACACTGTTCACTTAGGAAGGCTTTTTTATCTCTCTTTGCTATTCTTTGGAACTCTGCACTCAATTGGGTATATCTTTCCTTTTCTCCTTTGTCTTTTCCTTCAAAGTTGTTGTTGTTGTTGTTGTTTGTAGTGAAATGTTTAAATTCCTTTCTCATTTTTTATGTGTATAGTTATTTTTATGGTTTCCTCCAGGATTAAGTTTAACATTTTAGAGTTATAACACTCTAATTTCCTAAGTTATGCTAGCTAATTTAAATAATATATAAAGACTCTGATCCTCTCAAGCCCCGTACCCACCCTTTTTGTCTGTTGATGTCACATAATTGCATCTTTTATATATTGTGTATCCTTAAACACTTAAACAAATAATTCTTTTTAATAATTATCATCTTAATTCTGTGGAAAGCACAATTTGTACTTACAAACCAAATTTATAATAATATCAGTTTTTAGACTAGTAACTGTTTTCTTTAAATCTATTAATATCTTAAATCATGTAGGAAATAAAAAGTACAGTTGCAAAGCATTTTTAGAACAATACTAGCATTTATAATTGCCCATATATTTACCTTTATTAATATCTTTTTTCTCCAGATTGTTTCAAATAGCTGTGAAACAGTCTTCCCATTTTGCTCTTTTGTTGTTATTTTGTTTATTGTTTTTATTTTTGATAGTTCTCTCTCTGTGCTAAGGATTAGCCAGAGATGTAAATGTAAATTTACCTCAGGTTTCTTCTGAGCCTTTTCCTGGACATGCATGGTCACCTTTTAATTTCCCCTGTGTATGAAATTGTTTCTTAATATCATAGTTTTTAATATATGGTTCCCAAAAGGAGAAAAATAAAATTAAGTGGATAAAAGGGGGTGCAGGTTCTTTAAATCCCCAGGAAGTAAATTCAGTCAGAGGAGGAGGAGTTGCAACAATGCAAAAAGATATGACAGTGGTTGCCCATCTCTTTGTACGTCCAAAATGAGAAACACCAATCAAAATCAGAACACCGATCCCTGATGTTCAGAATACAGGGTCTTTTTTAGCCTACCTGGCTCCTGCAAGTTATGTACTAGGTGTTCCAGAAGTATGTGCATAGCTTCCTACCATGTGACTAGGAGTAGGGAGAATAGCTTCTACTGACTGCACTGAGCTGAAATTGACCAAAATTAAACAGTTTATCAACCAAGTCTTTCCTTAGAAGGTTAAAGTTTGTAATGAACTCTGATGTTCCAGAATAATTACATTTAACAAATTCTGCCAGTACAGTTGTTGTTTAGGTGGGGAGATACATTCATGATACTTCCTACCCCACCATCTTTATCAAATACCATTGGCTCATCTTTTAAATTCAAGTTGTTTTCTTATTGTTGAGTTTTAAGAGTTCTTTGCATATTCTGGATAATAGCTTTTTATCAGATATGTCTTTTGCAAATATGTCTCTCACTCTGTGGCTTCTCTATTATTCTCCTGACATTGCCTTTCCTAAAGCAGACATTTTTAACTTTAATGAAATGCAGCTTATCAAGTGTTTCTTTCTTGGATCCCACCTTTGGTGTTATATCTAAAAGTCAGTGTCATACCTAACATCACTTAGGTATTCTCCTATGTTATCCAGTGAGACTTTAATAGTTTTGTGTTTTATGTTTATGTCTGTGATCCTTTTTGAGTAAATATTTGAAGAGTGTGAAGACTGTGTCTAAGATTCATTTTTTGCATATGGATATTCAGTTGCTCCAGCACCATTTGTTGAAAAGTTTATCTTTGTTCCATTGTACTGCATTTGCTCCTTTGTCAAAGATTGTTGACTGTATCCATGTGTGTATTTTAATTTTTCTGTTATTTCTATTCCATTCTCTTGATCTATTTCTCTATTGTTTTACCAATGCCAGACTGTTTTGATTGGTGTAGCTTTATAGTAAGTCTTTAAGTTAGACAGGGGCAGCCCTCCATCATTGTTGTTCATGTTAAATATTGTGTTGATTATTCTGGTTCTTTTGCAAGAATCATAAAACTTTAGAATTAATTTGTCAGTACCCACAAAGTAACTTGCTGGGATTTTGATTAGTATTTCATTGAGTCTGTAGATCAAGTTGGAATCTTCAGATCAATGGCAACTAGACAATATTGAGTCTTCCTATTCATGAACATGAAATATTGTTTTGTTTATTCCATTCTTTGATAACAATCATCAGTTAGTAGTTTTTCTTATACACAGATCGTGTAAACATTTTGCTATATTTATACCTGCATATTTCATTGTAGTGATAATGCAAATAATGCATTTTCAATTTCACATTCTACTTATTCATTGTATATATGCACTGATGATATATACAAAAGTGCAAGAAGTGATCTCTTTTACAGGAACAGTGTGTCCTGCTACTGTATATAGTCACTTATAGATTCTAGGACATTTTTTTGTTTTGTTTTTTGAATTATCATTTTTATCACTTCCAGTTTATATTTATTGCTTTCTCTCTCATAAATATAATTCAATCAGTGACATAAAGTAATTTTTGAGGTCCTGGGGTCACTCATTCTGCAGTCACCCTCTCTTGGTACATGACCCCACAACCTGATTTCTGAACTTTAGGCCCAATCTCATTTCTACTGAATTAATTAACCCTCATAAGTCTCATGAGATTGTTTCTCTGTGCAAGTTTCCTCAGACTCCAAGTGAGAATATAGTTTCTCTATTCACTCAGCTCCTAATAGTAACACCCTTCCTAAAAATTTCCTGCCATGTAAAGCATTATTTGTAATGGTGGCATACTGGATACACCCCAGCAGAACCAGTATAGAATGATCCAATTAAATCCTTGAGCAGTCCCATAATGTAAAAATAGGCAACTATTTCAATTATATATTCTGTGTATTATTTAAAAGTGGAGCAACAACAAAAAAGCAAATGAATTGTCTCTTAATCTGAATGTATACTTTGACCCGATTTGGGAAAGAAAAAGTAATATATTTACATATATTAAACTGCATCGGAGAAGGCAATGGCAAGCCACTCCAGCACTCTTGCCTAGAAAACCCATGGATGGAGGAGCCTGGTAGGCTGCAGTCCCTGAAGTCGCTACAAGTCGGATGCAACTGAGCAACTTTACTTTCACTTTTCACTTTCACACAATGGAGAAGGCAATGGCAACCCACTCCAGTGTTCTTGCCTGGAGAATCCCAGGGATGGCAGAGCCTGGTGGGCTGCCATCTATGGGGTCGCACAGAGTCGGACACAACTGAGGCGACTTAGCAACAGCAAACTACATAGTTAAAAAAAACTATCTGGAGAGTAATAGACTATGCTGTTAAAGCTGACTACTTCATAGTTAGAGAGTAGTAGGAAGTGGACAAATGCAAAGTTGAAGGTTATTTTCACTTTTATATAAAATGGTAGTTACTGTGTTTTTAAAATATCTATCTTTTTTTGAGAAAAAAATATCAGTGGTTCTTCTATTTATCAATTAGCGAAATTTTATTATTTGTAATGTTATCTTCAATAGAAGTACTGATTCTTACAAAAGAAAAACAACAAAAGTAATGTTCAAATTAAGTTTATGAGCATGTTTTGGCTTTTAAATTGTTTTTGTGTGTTTCCTAATTCTTTATAAAGAGAAAAGAAGGATGTGTAACTGGCTTTATCTTCTATGCTTATATTAGCAGACACAATCCTTTATTCAGTATAAATAGCTACTGCTAGCTATACATGTATGTGTGTTTAGTCATATACACATATAATTAATCATATACACATATGATTATTAAGTGAACTTAATACTGGCCTATTATCTGAAAATGGAACTTATTGCTGTCTTTATGATCATGCCTGCCAGATATGGTCAAAAGGTAAACTTTTGCATTAAACATTAACTTTTTAGGCAACTATATGCTGTGATCTATCCCCTTGACTTTATAAATGAGTAAATATTTGTCCTGCCTTGTTGTTGTTCAAGTACAAACTGGAGTGTTTTGGGGCATATAAATAATGAAGAGGGCAAAGAGCTATAACAACCTGTTTTGCAAAAACCCTTTCTGCTCTAATCAAAATATATTGTGTGTCTGTGTGGTGTGTGTGTGTGTGTTTAAGATATCTAATAGTGACAGAGAAAAATAACATTAAATATACCTTCCACATTCCAGGAAATTATTTAATTCATTTAATAGTACTTTAAGGTAAATATTATAATGTCAGTGTTATAAGTGAGAAAATGGAAAGTCAGAGAAGCCAGGTATGATTAACATTAAAAATGTGTGGGCATTTCAAGACACTTAAAAGTTCTTATATCAACATAGACTTCCTCCATCCAGCCAACTTAACTCATGCTGCTATTTATCTGCTCAAATACTACCTTTCTGTCCCTGGCAAAATCCTGCTTATCCATGCCCTCAACTTCCCACACCCATCATCCTACATTAAAACAGACATTTCCTTGGTTTGATGCAATATCCTTTGAGTGCTAATTTTTTAGAAAGTGAATTTCTGAGGGGATTTTGCAAATAATATATTATTAGGCTGCTGTCATTCTAGGGTTATTCTGTGTTTCACAATACCATGAAATTTGAACAGGCATTATAGTAAATTCCCCACATATTTAAGAGCACAATCAGCTATGTATCTCTAATTGGCATACTATTCCATTTAATAGACATGATAATAACAAAAACAAAGTTCTAAAGAAGCCAATATCCATAACCTCAAAGAAATATCAATGACCTCAGATTTGCAGATGAAACCACCCTTACGGCAAAAAGAGAAGAAGAACTAAAGAGCCTTTCGATGACAATGAAAGAAGAGAGTGAAAAAATTGGCTTAAAACTCAACACTCAGAAAACTAAGATCATGGCATCTGGTGCCATCACTTCATAGCAAATAGATGGGGAAACAGTGGAAACAGTGACAGACTTTATTTTGGGGATCTGAAATCACTGCAGATGTGACTGCAGCCATGAAATTAAAAGATGCTTACTCCTTGGAAGAAAAGTTATGACCAATCTAGACAGCATATTAAAAAGCAGAGACATTATATTGCCAACAAAGATCCGTCTAGTCAAGGCTATGGTTTTTCCAGTAGTCATGTATGGATGTGAGAGTTGGACTATAAAGAAGGCTGAGTGCCAAAGAATTAATTCTTTTGAACTGTGGTGTTGGAGAAGACTCTTGAGAGTCCCTTGCACTGCAAGGAGATCCAACCAGTCCATCCGAAAGGAAATCAGTCCTGAATATTCATTGGAAGGACTGATGCTGAAACTGAAACTCCAATCTTTTGGCCACCTGATGTGAAGAACTGACTCATCTGAAAAGACACTGATGCTGGAAAAGATTGAAAGCAGGAGGAGAAGGGGATGACAGAGGATGAGATGGTTGGATGGCACCATCAACTCAATGAACATAAGTTTGAGTAAACTCAGGGAGTTGGTGATGGACAGGAAGCCCTGGTGTGCTGCCGTCCATGGTGTCGCTAAGAGTCAGACGTGACTAAGTGACTGAACTGAACTGAAAGAAGCCAAAGCCTTATTTGAAGAGATAAATACGTAACTACAAGATTTTAGGCATGAGTAAACTGATCGGATAAATAATTTAGAATATGATATCAGAGAAGGCAATGGCAACCCACTTCGTACTCGCCTGAAAAACCCCATGGACGGAGACGTCTGGTGGGCTGCAGTCCATGGGGTCGCTGAGAGTGGGACACGACTGAGCAACTCCACTTTCACTTTTCACTTTCCTGCATTGGAGAAGGAAATGGCAACTCACTCCAGTGCTCTTGCCTAGAGAATCCCCGGGACGGGAGAGCCTGTTGGGCTGCAGTCTATGGGGTTGCGCAGAGTCTGACACGACTGAAGTGACTTAGCAGCAGCAGCAGCATCATATAGTGTATTGTTGTTGTTCAGTCACTAAGTCATGTCTGACTCTTTGTGACTCCATGTCCTGTAGCCTGCCAGTCTCCTGTCCATGGGAATTCCCAGGCAAGAATACTAGAGTGGGTTCCCATTTCCTTTTCTAGGGAAACTTCCAACCCAGGGATCAAATCCATGTCTCCTGCAATGGCAGGTGGAGTCTTTACTACCGGACCACCTAGAAGCCTTTATAAATAGTATATTGGTTAATTTCAAATAAGATATCGTGTTCTGTGAATAAATTATTTAATCAATACTAAGATATTCTGCCTATCTTTTGACCTAAAAAAGTATCCTTTCAAAGAGAAAACATTGTATCACTGGGCTGAATTTTTTTGAGCATTTTTGTGAAAGAGGTATGTTCTTAAGAAATGGATTCTGGATTTTAGCATTTCTTGGCAGTTTATAAAGGTTAGTTTGAGAACCCACAGCAGTAGTTCCAAAAATGTTGGTAATTTAAAGTAATCAAACATGTCTGAGATATTCTTCAAAGGTTGGTTAAACATCTTATAAAATTCATTAGCAAATCCATCTGGACCAGGGTCTTTTCCAGATGGGAAACTTTCATTACCACCCATCATTTTTCATGGTTTATTATAGGTATAGTTTTATTTGGGGACAGTTGCAGATAGCTGTGTACAATAAATAAAGTAACACTGTTGTTTAATATTCATTCATGAGATCCTTTTGTATAACCATATATACAACCACATGTAAAAATAAGGAATGTCATATTTCTGATGAGTCTGAATCAACACAATTTTTTTATTTCCAAAACCTAATTCTTAGTATTATTTAATGCTATTCTTCATTCTAATTACAGTTCACAATATTTAAAGATAACAATGAAACTCTAAAATCTAAAGTTACAAACTAACAGTGTAAATTTATCTATGTGTAGATAGAATAATGAGAAGGCAATGGCATCCCACTTCAGTACTCTTGCCTGGAAAATCCCATGGATGGAAGAGCCTGGTGAGCTGCAGTCCATGGGGTCGCTGGGAGTCGGACACAACTGAGCGACTTCCCTTTCACTTTTCACTTTCATGCATTGGAGAAGGAACCCACTCCAGTGTTCTTGCCTGGAGAGTCCCAGGGACGTGGAGCCTGGTGGGCTGCCGTCTCTGGGGTCACACAGAGTCGGACATGACTGAAGTGACTTAGCAGATAGAATAACACTCCTGATATTGTATTTTATGCTCAAATGTATTCAATTATGGTTCCGAAATATGTACATTGTAAAAATTCAGCAAATATGATTCTATCTTAAAAACTACAATTTTTCCTTTTATTTTGACAATTTTGTCAGTATCAGATGGTGAGATATAACATCCTGAATATAATATATGTGTGCATGCAAAGTCGCTTTGGTCATGTCCAACTCTTTGTGACCCTATAGACTGTGGCCTGCCAGGCCCCTCTGTGCATGGGGTTCTCCAGGCTAAAATACTGGGGTGAGTTGCCATGCCATCCTCCTGGGTGTCTTCCCAACTCGGGAATCAAGCCCACTCTTCTACGTCTCTGGCATTGACAGACAGGTTCTTTTAGCGCTAGTGTCACCTGGGAGGCCCAAATATGGTATATACAGCTTTCTAAAAATTAAAGTCTTACAAACTGATGTTTGTAAAACAGCCATGACAAATAACTGGTAGAGGGAAAAAAATTCATAAACACGTAAAATTAATTATTTTTAAATTCGTTCAATTTAATTGAATTTGGAATGCTTATTTTAAGTTAGGCAATTCCATAGGTAGTAAAAGTAAATATGAAATATGTAAAATAAAATACGAGTTTAGAAGGAGAGAGAAAAATGCAGACAATATGTTGAATCCTAGTTTAATGAAGGAGGTAAAAGAAGCTTGTCTTAGGTATAGTGGTGACTAAAGCATAGTTCTCGGCTCTCCTTAGATATTATGAAGAGGTTCACAAATGCAGACATACTGAAAATGCTTTTCTGGCATATGCGAATGGAGGAAGGGTGCTGCAGTCAAAAGAACTACATGTACAGACAGAACACAACACATCCAGAAATTTGCAAGGAGTCTCTTTTTCTTTACAGGGGCTGTAAAATATCGGTATGACTTTTTCCTATCCAGTTAGTGAAATATAGAATTCGGGATTTAAAAAGAACACATCTGATTCCCTTACATCATGGAAGAGAACATGCCTTAAAGGAGAGACCATCACGTTATGGGCATATGATCTGAAAATGACTGCTGTGTTTGTCAGACAGTTTCAAAAAGACATTTAAATCAATGCCCAGATGAAATTACTAAATAGGCCAAAATATACCAGTGATAGGACTTTACTTAGGCTTGAAATGTTAGCTAGAGTCAAGCAACATTAGATAAGGACATTTAGCTGAGCTGCAACCTACTTTCCCTCTAGGGCTGAGCTGATGTCTTTTATTATCCCAAGAAATTTGCTATAATAAATTCAGTTGAGGTGTTCTGTTCCTCATTTCTTTTTTTTCCCCATAGAACATAAGGCACGGTTGGTTTACACAGCTCAATCTCCTTCACGGCCTGGGGACATTCTGGTGTAGTCCGAGAATCCTCCTTTTATAGAAACACATGCAGACACACACAGACACAGCTGTTTCATTCACTGTTGTCAGAAGCAATTTGTTCTAAAAGGAAGGAGGTGAGTAATGAGTGTGTACACTAATTCACACTTTAGAGAAGACACAGATGGGTCATTTGATTACATATTAGGATTCACCTTCGAATGGCAATATACCCAGAGGAAGAAAGGCAATATTCCCAGGGCTAGTGGCTCTTATCTTGGGGACCAAAGCCATTCTAACTCTTAAGGCTGATGACTTAGACTAACCCAGCCCAGGGACAGTAATCTCAGCTCTTAACAGTCTGTGTTGACCAGTGAAACCTGGTGCAGAACAGGCAGACATGTGTTTCAAGGCTGAGACGTCTAAGAGCAAAAGAACAATTCCACCCTCCTCACTGTGGATCCAGAGATGTTTTCAATATCACAGTGCCTCTGTCAGTGAAGGAAGGTAACTCTGTGCCATCCTTGAGGGAAATGTGTGTTCCTATGCACAAACACACACACACATACACACACGGATAAACACGCATGCTACATCTGTTTTTTTTTTTCATACTATGTCTTATCACAGAAGTTTTCCAACTGATCCTCGCTATTTGAAATCCATCAAATCAATGATTAAGAGGAATCACAAGTAGGTACTTTCCCAATTCAATTTTGCAGAGCATGTACTATTAATAGGGATGTCTAGGGATACAAAAAAGCTTTGATGGTCCAATTAGTTTGAGGAAAGTCTGAGTTGAACAAATTAAGTTAGATTCCACCCCCTATATTTATTGCAACAATGAGTTCTTTTGATATTACCTCCAAATACATCCCAAATTTGTTAACTTTTCTTCATCTTTTCTGCCACCTACGTCAACCAGGTATCTCAAAGTGGTCTCTTTGAATTCATATTTCTTGCTATATTTCATTCTATACCCAGTAACCATGAAATTTTTATACAATATAAATAAGATCATTCTGTCCCTCTGCCTAAACCCCTTCTAGGGTGTCTCTTTACTCTTATATTCAAAATTTCCCTTCAGTCTTTGCCCTGACCTGCCTCTCCTAACCCTCCAACATGAACACATTATACTCTGTGTATTCTACCTTGACCTTCTATCATTTCCTTGAATGTTTCAAGTTCTTTGCCACCTGAGGACTTTTATATTTGCTCTTCCCACTGCCAGGAACACACTCCCTCCCCTTCTTTGAAGCACTGGGTTGTTATTATCCCCCATCTCTACTGCTCAAATGCCACCTTTTCAGAGATGTTGTCCCTCACACCTCATATAAATATTTTCACTGTCTTATCCCTGATTACTCTCTAGCTCATCAATGATTATTTACTAGTGAAAGGGCTTCCCTTGTGGCTCAACTGGTAAAGAATCCGCCCACAATGTGGGAGACCTGGGTTCAGTCCCTGGGTTGGGAAGATCCCCTGGAGAAGGGAAAGGCTACCTACTCCGGTATTCTGGCCAGGGTCGCAAAGAGTCGGACACAACTGAGCGAATTATCACAATTTGTAGTTACCCTGTTTATTTACTTGTTTATGACATATTTCTTCCACTAGAATATAAATATCCATTAGGCAGAGTCTTCTCTTATTCCATTGTTGCATTTCCATTACCTAAACAAAGACTGAAAAATGGTATGTGATGAGTTGATATTTGTTGAATTAATTTTTGACAAAGTATACCAGAGAGGATTCTTACAGTAAATAAACCACCAAATTACAGAACTATAATTGGTAGATGAAATGTTCAACATAGGAGCTTTAAACAGGAATGGTTATATTTGAAAGGTGATGCATATTAATTAATTCAGAAAAAAATTGCATATTTATTGTGAGCCAGACAGTATGCTAAGTACCAAGAATATATTTTCATGAGAAAGTTACAATGTATTAAAAAGAAAAAAAAAAAGGGGTTACTTGAAAATGGAATATGCAATTGTATATTCAGAATGGACATGTTACACTATTGACTAAGTTCATATTTTCTGTAAGAAGCTTTTGTAAGGTTCTACAATCTGCATTGTCTGAAGTGGTTTCTTTCCTTTAGTATAGGAAAGAGATACTTTTGCTTTCCTTTATCTATAAGTAGATCCACTTCTTAGTAGTATGCCTTCTTGGGAAAATAATACTAATTATGAAAATTTAATGGTTCATTCTTTCTTGCTTCCACCCCTCAAATTGGCAATTAATAGACAGTAAAAGGATTAAAGGGCCATACTGAGTCCAAAGTAGATAGATCTAGACACTTACAATGATTTTGCTAATGCTGTTAAAAACTGAGTTTGATTATTTCCATTTCAGTGTCATGATTCATACCCCTCCCTCCAGAAATACACATGCACATGCACACAAACTCTTTGTTTTTTTTTTTTTTTTTCCCACAAGTCCTTATCCACTCCCTCCATATTGTCACAGGTGGTCTCTAAAAATGAAAATCATTTATCCTCCTGGCAAAGACCAGTTCTTATTCTCATGCAAAGGTAAAATGTTCACTTTTATTGTCTCTCTCATTATGGCACATGTATCTAAATGGAATTAATGAAGTACCTACCACAGGTTTTCTTAGCTGATTGCTTACAAGTTTGAAAATGTTAATATTCAAGGACATTAAAACCAGAGTAAAAGAAATTAGATCCTTTCAAATAGGAGATATTTTAACGTGTGGTCCCATAAAATAAAATAAACATTCTAAAAAATGAAGCCTATAAACATCAGGAAGATGGATAACTTGACACCTCATTCTGCATATCTCTGTTTAATAATATTATATTTCATTTCCCGTGCTAAGAAAACAGCCATTACCCAAAGCAGCCATTCGTAAACAGGCCTTGTGAACAGATTGCATCCTTGTTGGTGGTATGATAATTGAAATAAGTTTTCCAGTCTTTTATGAGAAAATACCAGATGTATAAAATACCTATTAATCAACTCACTCACTTTTGCAAACATAAGTTTCAGTACTGATGGCTATTAAGGAATAAATTCTACATGGAAAAGAGAATTGTGAGAAAATATCAAAGAATTAGCTAAGTGATTCATCTTTGTGCTGCTTCTGAGTTGCTCCTGACTGCAGTATGGGACAGTATAGTTATAGAGCCCCTCAAGGACAGACTTGTAAACATCATGCCCAGTATTTCTCCACTTTTTGTTCTAAAGGAAAACAGGGAAAAGTGATTGTCAGTAAGTACGTGAAAACTGTACTCTGTCATCTAGTTTTATCCATGAGTCTATTCTATTCATTGACATTTCTGATGTGTTTTCCCTATTCATTGACATTTCTGATATGTTTTCCTTTTCTATCATCTGTTGAAATTGTAATATTTAAGGTTAGCATGTCATAGTGCTATTAAACCAAATCTTTTCAAATTCTAACAGCAACATCTTTGCACTATAATTTATGTCATCTTTTCTAATTCCAAATAAAGAAACAAAAGAATTGGGAGAAAGGAAAAAAAAAAAGAAAAGGTCATGGGAAAGAGCACAGGGAAGCTGGCCTAGAAATGAAATATTAAAATGCCAAAAATTTTGCCCCCAAATGTGATTGTACATATTGGTGTTTTTAGCTAAAACTGTCCATAGCTATTTTTTCCCTCATGCAAGAGATGAAAGACATTGCATTCCTAGAAGAAGAAATAGGTAGTTTTAGTTAACATGATTTTCTTTTTATGTTTGAATCATGGCTTTCAATATATTCCCTTTACAGTAGTCTCTAGAGTCAAGACCATGTGCCTCAGCCTCATGTTCTTGATGTTCTCATATTTCAAGTTCAGGAATTTAGCTAATCAAGTCTGCTTTTATTCAGATTGGTGTTCTGGGTTAAACTTCTGGTTTCTTTTTAGCCTTTTTCACTTTTGAGAGTCAAGAGGCAGATGATTTTTATCTACTTGCCTCATTTCCATGTATAGCATTTATTTAAAAAAATATAGTTTACAATGTCATTTAAAACTAGCTCAAGAAAATAATTTTTCTTGTTGAGTTCTCTTCTGGTATACTTTCCATTCTCTGTCTGTTAAATTCTGAGTATTTAGGGTGAATATCAGGGGACCATTTATCACTTGAGGCCTTCTCTTTGGAAGTCGCTAAGGCATGGTCTAGCCAAGGCTAGGAGGCTGATGATGTTTTATCTTAAACTCTTTTCACGTCACTTTCCATAAGTTCATCTTTCCTAGACATTTAGTGACCTCTGACTCCCATCCTTTGGGACATGTGAGGGAGGGAGGAAGACATTTTCTTCTACCCTTCTAGATTCTTCTGGTTGGTCTAAGAATTAAAGTGATGAGAGACAGATTAACAGCAAAAAATCAAACAAAAGTTAAATAACATGCAAACATGGGAGAGATGCAGAAAAATTAAATAACTCACCAAAATGGTGGGAGCCCTAGCCTTCAACCATGTCTGACTCTTCGTCTATCCAGTCAGTAATACCATCCAACCATCTTATCCTCTGTTGTCCCCTTCTCCTCCTGCCTTCAACCTTCCCCAGCATCAGGATCTCTTCCAGTGAGTCAGTTCTTCACATCGGGTGGCCAAAGTATTGGAGTTTCAGCTTGCCATCAGTCCTTCCAATGAATATTCAGGACTGATTAAGTACTGCCTTTTTAACCTCACCTTAACTACAGCGTTTTCAGCTCAAGACAATGCAAAATGTTGGGGGTTTGGAACCTAAAAGGAGAGGAAGGAAATTGACATGGAAATGGAAAAACAAAAGTTTCCTAAACGAATGTTTGCTGAACCTTGCAGAGACAATAGGACTTAGAAAGGAGTTTTAAGAGTCTGATAGTTGCTGCCTGCCACACCTAGTTTATGTTTATGGGGCTCCAAAGTCACTGCAGATGGTGACTGCAGCCATGAAATTAAAAGATGCTTGCTTCTTGGAAGAAAAGTTATGACCAACCTAGACAGCATATTAAAAACCAGAGACATTACTTTACCAACAAAGGTCTGTCTAGTCAAAGCTATAGTTTTTCCAGTAGTCATGTATGGATGTGAGAGTTGGACTATAAAATAAAGCTGAGCACTTGAAGAATTGATGCTTTTGAACTGTGGTGTTGGAGAAGACCCTTGAGAGTCCCTTGGACTGCAAGGAGATCCAACCAGTCCATCCTAAAGGAAAGCAGTCCTGAATATTCATTGGAAGAACTGATGCTGAAGATGAAACTCCAATACTTTGGCCACCTGATGCAAAGAACTGACTCATCTGAAAATATCCTGATGCTTGGAAAGATTGAAGGCAGGAGGAGAAGAGAATGACACAGGATGAGGTGGTTGGATGGCATCACTGACTGGATGGACATGAGTTTGAGTAAGCTCCAGGAGTTGGTGATGGACAGGGAGGCCTGTGTGCTGCAGTCCATGGGGTCACAAAGGATCGTACATGACTAAGTGACTGAACTGAACTGAACACCTAGTTCATTCTGTACTTTTGTAGTGAGAGGTCCTCACTGAAACACGTCCTCTATCTATATTCTTAAGTCAGTTAGGGGAAAGGTCAATGTTTCTTTGAAAGTCCTTTGGGCCTTGATTGTTTTCAGCTCAAAATATTCCCAAGGAAATATTTTAGAGTGGCAAGTTTTACTCATAGACATTATATTCACAGATCTCTAGATCCTAAAAGTGCATTACTACACAGTTCTCTGAACCTTTTTTGCTCCTCGCCACCTGTTCTAAACTTACTATTTCTAAGCACTTGGTGCTTATTGGTGATAATCATATAGAGTTTATATAACGTGACTCAGAGGGAGGCACTAAAGGCAGAACCATTAAGTTTCCCAAAACCTTATAATGAAGATTTTTTTCATTACTTTCCTCAGGATGTTAGAGCTTATGCATTGTTCAGTGAGATACTTGAGGTGGATTTCTTTCAATTTGGTTACTTAAGGTAGTCATCTACTTCAGACCAGATTAACTCAATATGTGATCCAATATTTCCATTTAAACTTCCATTTTTCTGAGGCTTCTCACTTATATATATAGCTAAATTCATTGAGTGAGGGGAGGGGAGTCAGCTGCAAAATAAAGGCAAAGAATCTCTGGAAAATTGTTGTCAAGTTCCAGATCTTGAAATCATTAATCAAACATATATATATTTTTTATTTTTTATTCTATTTTGGCATGCATGGGTATGCTAAGTCACTTCAGTCGTATCCAACTCTTGTGTGACCCTGTGTACTGCAGCCTGTCAGGCTCCTCTGTCCATGGGATTTTCCAGGTGAGAATACTGGAGTGGGTTGCCAGGCCCTCCTCCAGGGGATCTTCCTGACCCAGGGACTGAACCCACATCTCTAACGTCTCCTGTATTGGTAGGCAAGTTCTTTACAACTAGCGCCAGGAAGTCTAGTGGATTAACAATGTTGTGATAGTTTCAAGAGGACTGTCAAAGAATTTTCACCAAGTCATTTTCATCTCCCTAGTCCTCAAGTGTCCTCTTGCAATCACTGTAGAATTTTTAACAGTTCAGTGCTTGAGATTGAGTAAGAAAGCCACAAAATCCTTGAAAATCAAGGATTTTAGAATCATCTAGTGGAAATAGATGGAATTTAACTAAATGGTCCTCTCTCATACTCACCATAGGAGATTCTAAAAAGCTTTCCCTAACCGTTGAGAATCATTCTTAAGATTAACAAAGTCCATAAACTTTTTTGGAAAATGGGACATTTTGAAAAATTCTGTACTTATATTCTCCATCTCCAAAGACATTAATTTATACGCCAAAAATTGGAAACATTTTTAAAATTCATAGATACTCCTCCCCTGAGGTGTCAGCACTTCTAATGGTCTGATTACAGTATATCTGGTTGAGACTGCTGCTGTATAATATAAAACCATTACTTACAGCCATAGGTTTTATTGTTACTCTGCCGTTGTACAGTTATTGACAGTTTGTTAAGAAACATTTTTGAAAAGGTGAGTTAGAAATCCCCAAATTATACTTATTGACTATTAAAATGCTTAAATTATCATATTTTCAATATAATTCTGACCTCTTAATGCTATTCAAATATAAGCTATTATTATTGATTTTAAAATATGACATCACTGCAACCTGAGGCTTAACAGCTTTTGCAAAAAACAGCATCCTCAACTGCTGATATTTGTCTTCTTTTTTAATAGGAGCCTGCAATGAATTAAATGAAAAACTAACCAGAACAGCAATACTGATTACTAACCATAATAGCCAGCTTCAAATGTGTATCCTGGGGTTTCAGATAATGTCATAAACTACTACTGCAAATTTAATAGTATTGTTGCCTGGAAGCTAAGCTATTATAGTATGTTTAATTTCACTAAGATGTAAATTACATGCTTCAGCCTTGAGTAGTAGTAGTGGCTACTGTCATTTTCAGTTCTTACTTTTGCAGCTGTCAGGCATTGTAATGTTTATGGCTGTTTTGTTTATCTAGTAGCCTGTTGTAGCTATTATTTTAAAGATATATACATATATATGCATGTTGTATATAGAAGTTAACAATATATATTAATTTGCTCTGCTCTGCATTACTCTTTAGATTCTTTCATAACCACTATTGCTAAAAGTTGTTATTTTAAGAGTGAGAATAAATGCTCCTATACTACTATTGCATGTGCTTTTTTTCATAATAAAGTCCCTATTTCAAAGAGTATCAGTTCAGAAAAACTCTTCTTTAGACTGCCTGTCCTGAATATCCCCACTAATATAGATAAACTTCAGACCTTCTTTTCCCTGGCACAGAGATTATTAAATATTATGTATAAAAATCTTATTTTTTATCTATCACTCTTAAAATTAAGGTATGATTGATTTAATGAATATTAGCTTGGGCTTGAAAAAAATGAAAACAAGAACTTCATTCCCCAAATCATATCTCATACAGTTTATATAACTACCATATTCTCAATATGTAAAATGGAAATGCAACTATATATTATCTATAATTTCCTGGCCATATAAAGAAATTGCATTTATTTTCTTTCTTCTCTTCAGATTTCTCCATAGTACCTGGAATCCTTCACAAAATCACATAAATCCTCTAGAGTTTTATTTTTGACCCACTCAGAGATTTTACTAGGGCATCTCCAGGTGTTCTTTTCTTTTATCCAGCTGACCTTTTAATATGACAACATATGGCCCACAATTGAGATATCAATAAATTTCTTTTGGATATTTTATATACATTCAATACATTATAAGGGCGAGAGAGAGACTGACAGAGGATGAATTGAATTGAGTTATCTTGGAGAGTTGGGGCAAAAGTAAGAAGCTTTGTTTGTTCTTGGGATGGTAAATAAAACAACTTGATCCTGAAAGGGAAATAAATATAGTAGACCCACTGAATGTAGAAGTCTACAAAAGTTAGACAGAAAGAAATTTGAGGATTTATCTTATAAATGGAGAAGCAGTTTGGTCTTCTGTATTCAGGCTCTTCCTTTGTAAGAGGACAGGGAAATTGTCAATTTCATATAACGGGATGGAATTTGATAGTGTAATTTTATCCATCTTTGGGATTCTCAGGATTAATCAGGACATTGTTATTTCCCTTACAATGCCTTATAATAGAAGAACCTAGACTGGAACACAAGAAATCTGGGTTCTAGTCTCAGGACTGTCAGTCATTGGTTGAAACATTTTTCCAAGTCATTTTCATTCTCATTCTTTTGAGAAAAATGATGAATTTTTATAAGGTCAGTGTTTGGAATTAGATTAGAAAAACATGAATCACTTAGGCAAGAATGTTAGAATCATCTGCAGAAAAAAATAAAACAGAAAAAAATAAAAAAGTAAAAGAACAAAGGTAAGAACCTGAACGCAGATATTCTCAGAAGAGAAAGTGAGAGATGAATGTGAGGGAAGTGAGAGGGGGAATAATTTGATTTGGGATATATTTTCTAGGGGTCTTTCAGCTGTATTTTTTCAGTGATGGCGTCTGAATGTCTTGAGATCTTTATAATTTCAAAGGCTAGCAATGGTATTGTCACTCTTTTTTGTGGTCTTATAACCAAGCAGCAAGGGAATTGGATTCGGCAAGGGAGTTGGATTTTAGTCTTTATCTTTATGATTTATTTCCAGAGTCACTTGTCACAAGTTGCCTTTCTTCTAATTTTTTCTCACTGTAAACAATGAATATATTAACTGGGTGAAGTCTGAGATTCCTTCCTACTGTTTTGTTTTAATTTCTTTATTTTTTAATTGAAGGACAATTGCTTTACAAAATTGTGTTGGTTTCTGCCAAACATCAACATGAATCAGTCATAGGTATCCATATATCCCCTTCCTCTTGAACCTCCCTCCCACCTCCCTCCCCATCCCACCCCTCTAGGTTGTTACAGAGCCCCAGTTTGAGTTCCCTGAGTCACAAAGCAAATCTCACTGGCTATCTAGTTTACATGAGGTAATGTAAGTTTCCATTTTCTAAAGTTCAAGGCAGTTGTGTTCTTGACTTGAGGGACTTTGCTCCTGGCAAGAACCTTTTTAAGGCTCAGCAGTTTATTTTATTTATTATTTATTTTAAGATTAGTAAGCTTTATTTTCTCATTTCACAAATAATACTGGCCAGGTTGGCTGCTTTTTGGTGATTAGTCAAGGAGACCGAATCCCAGATCCTCATCCGACTCTTCCGACTCTTCCTTTGCTTCCACCTTGGCTGGGGCTGCGGTGGGGGCAGCAGGGCCATGGGGGCAGCAGCCATAAATCAGATGGATCAGCCAAGAAGGCCTTGACCTTTTCAGCAAGTGGGAATGTGTAATTAGTCTCCACAGACAAAGCCAGGACCCACTTGTACCCATTGATGATAGAATGGGGTACAGATGCAACAGTCAGGTAACCAATCTGCAGGCATACGCTGGGAACATTGCGGACACCCTCCAGGAAGCGGGAATGCAGAGTTTCCTCTGGGATGTCAAGCACTGCAGGGTTGTAGATGCTCCCATTGTCAAACACCTGCTGGATGACCAGCCTAAAGGAGAAGGGGGAGATATTCAGCATGTTCAGCAGCGTGGCTTCTCTGGAGCCTACCTTGTCTCTGGTCTTAATCAGCTGCACATCACTCAGGATTTCAATGGTGCCCCTGGAGATCTTAGTGGTGATGCCTAAAACCTAGAAGAAGGAGGTCTAGTTGGGCCCCAGGCCAGTGTTCTGGGCCAGCACAGTGCCTTCGCATGGTGCTATGGCACCAGCACGGGCGACAGCTGGCCCCTTGTTGGCCAGCAGCATGTCCCTGATCTCAGTGAGGTCCTCCTTGGTGAACATGAAACCCACGTTCCCCCAGATGTGAGGCAACAGTTTCTCCAAAGCTGGGTTGTTTTCCAGATGCCCTCGGATGGCCTTGCGCATCATCGTGTTCTTGCAGATCAGCACCACAGCCTTCCCGCGGAGGGACACACGGATCTGTTGCATCTGCTTGGAGCCCATGTTGTCTGCTCCCACAATGAAGCATTTTGGATAATCATCCAGAAGTTGGATGATCTTAAGGAAGTAGTTGGACTTCCAGGTCGCCCTGTCTTCCCTGGGCATCACGGCGGTGTCAGGGATTGCCATGCAGGGTTTAAAGAACATGTCGCTCACACAAGGACGTCTGGCGAGAGAGGGCTAAGCAGTTTAAAGACTAAAGTCCTTGACCCCCCTTCCTGGAAGCTTGGGTACAGAGGTCATTGAAACAGAGGTTTGGGCTAACTCTCAAAAGCATGGAGTTAAACAGAAGATTGCAGCCCAACAGAGAAAGTTTGGGCCAGACATGCAGGGTGTTAGTTTTTCTAACTAAAGACCTTTAAGACCAGAAACTATAAAACTCCTAGAGGAGAACATAGGCAAAACACTATCTGACATAAGTCACAGAAGGATCCTCTATGACCCACCTCCCAGAATATTGGAAATAAAACCAAAAATAAACAAATGAGACCTAATTAAACTTAAAAGCTTCTGCACAACAAAGGAAACTATAAGCAAGGTGAAAAGACAGCCTTCAGAATGGGAGAAAATAATAGCAAATGAAGCAACTGACAAAGAACTAATCTCAAAAATATACAAGCAACTCCTGCAGCTCAATTCCAGAAAAATAAACGACCCAATCAAAAAATGGGCCAAAGAACTAAACAGACATTTCTCCAAAGAAGATATACAGATGGCTAACAATGGCACCCCACTCCAGCACTCTTGCCTGGAAAATCCCATGGACAGAGGAGCCTGTTGGGCCACAGTGCATGGGGTCGCTAAGAGTCGGACAGGACTGAGTGACTTCACTTTCACTTTTCACTTTCATGCATTGGAGAAGGAAATGGCAACCCACTCCAGTGTTCTTGCCTGGAGAATGCCAGGGACGGGGGAGCTTGGTGGGCTGCCGTCTATGGGGTCGCACAGAGTTGGACACGACTGAAGTGACTTAGCAGCAGCAGCAGCAACAAACACATGAAAAGATGCTCAACATCACTCATTATCAGAGAAATGCAAAACAAAACCACTATGAGGTACCATTTCATACCAGTCAGAATGGCTGCTATCCAAAAGTCTACAAGCAATAAATGCTGGAGAGGGTGTGGAGAAAAGGGAACCCTCTTACACTGTTGGTGGGAATGCAGACTAGTTCAGCCACTATGGAGAACAGTGTGGAGATTCCTTAAAAAACAGCAATCCACTGCTGGGCCTACACACGAAGGAAACCAGAATTGAAAGAGACACGTGTACCCCAATGTTCATCACAGCACTGTCTATAATAGCCAGGACATGGAAGCAACCTAGATGTCCATCAGCAGATGAATGGATAAGAAAGCAGTGGTACATATACACAATGGAGTATTACTCAGCCATTGAAAAGAATACATTTGAATCAGTTCTAATGAGGTGGATGAAACTGGAGCCTATTATACAGAATGAAGTAAGCCAGAAATAAAAACACCAATACAGTATACTAACGCATATATATGGAATGGTAACGATAACCCTGTATGCGAGACAGCAAAAGAGACACAGATGTATAGAACAGTCTTTTGGTCTCTGTGGGAGAGGGAGAGGGTGGGATGATTTGGGAGAATGGCATCAAAACATGTATAATATCATATATAAAATGAATCGCCAGTCCAGGTTTGATGCATGATACAGGATGCTTGGGGCTGGTGCACTGGGATGACCCAGAGGGATGGGATGGGGAGGGAAGTGGGTAGGGGGGTCAGGGATGGCAAGCACGTGTACACCCGTGGCAGATTCATGTTGATGTATGGCAAAACCAATACAATATTATAAAGTTAAAATACACACATACACACACAATAAAGCAAAGTGCAATTAAAAAAAAAAAAGACCTTTAATAGCAAACTGAACTATTTTCTAGAAATAG
Source organism: Tragelaphus eurycerus (assembly GCA_935064755.1). Taxonomy (NCBI): domain Eukaryota; kingdom Metazoa; phylum Chordata; class Mammalia; order Artiodactyla; family Bovidae; genus Tragelaphus; species Tragelaphus eurycerus. The sequence goes on from CAKXYN010000015.1 coordinate 9,078,316, forward strand.
TCTACCTTCTGCCCAAAACAATAGCTTTCACTGTAGAGTAAATGTGTATGTCTCAGTACTCACATGTGTAACACTTTTAAATGTTAATTTAGCAAAATATTTTGAGCACATCTTTCATAAGCCAAGGATTGTTCTAGGTACAGGGTTTATAGTCAGGAGCAATTGAACAAAGTCTATGCCCTCATGGCTATTTTTCTTCTAACAGTAGACAACTGGCTTACACTTTGCCATCATGTTTCCCCTATTACAAACCTGTAACTTGGTGGTCGTTTACAATGTTTTTTTACTATTCATGCCAGGCTAATTATTATTTGTGTCAGACTTATTCCCTTCAGACTAATTATTCTTCCTTCACCTTATAAACCTATCAGTGCTAGGAGACAGTGTGGTCCAACCACTCCATTTATATGACCGCTTGCAGGACAGGAGAGATAGTTGTCTCGTGTTACATAACTTCTCTTTGTTGGAATCATGTTGTGAGTTTTCAGAGCGAGTGAGATCACTTTCAGGTTGGATCATTGTCATTTTATTGAAAATAGATAGTAATCCTTTGGATATACAAAGATATTTTCATTATCCTTACCTCTCTTCAGATGAGTTTAGAGAGAGAGAGATCAGTCGCTCAGTCGTGTCTGACTCTTTGCGACCCCATGAATCGCAGCACACCAGGCCTCCCTGTCCATCACCAACTCCCGGAGTTCACTCATACTCACATCCATCGAGTCAGTGATGCCATCTCATGCTCTGTCATCCCCTTTTCCTCTTGCCCCCAATCCCTCCCAGCATCAGAGTCTTTTCCAATGAGTCAATTCTTTGCATGAGATCGCCAAAGTACTGGAGCTTCAGCTTTAGCATCATTCCTTCCAAAGAAATCCCAGGGCTGATCTCCTTCACAATGGACTGGTTGAATCTCCTTGCAGTCCAAGGGACTCTCAAGAGTCTTCTCCAACACCACAGTTCAAAAGCATCAATTCTTCGGCGCTCAGCCTTCTTCACAGTCCAACTCTCACATCCATACATGACCACTGGAAAAACCATAGCCTTGACTAGACGGACCTTTGTTGGCAAAGTAATGTCTCTGCTTTTGAATATGCTATCTAGGTTGGTCATAACTTTCCTTCCAAGGAGTAAGCGTCTTTTAATTTCATGGCTGTAGTCACCATCTGCAGTGATTTTGGAGCTCAGAAAAATAAAGTCTGATACTGTTTCCACTGTTTCCCCATCTATTTCCCATGTAGTGATGGGACCAGATGCCATGATCTTTATTTTTGAATGTTGAGCTTTAAGCCAACTTTTTCACTCTCCACTTTCACTTTCATCAAGAGGCTTTTTAGTTTATAAGTAGGCATTAAAAATTGAGTATTTTCTGGTCAGCTTAAAAGGCAAATGGCTTTTAAGAAAAATGATTGATGTAGATGAAGTCAGCAATACTGAGATCAAAATTCAAACAAAATCATCATTGTAATCAAAGCAAATATAGTTTTATTCTCTTTGAAAACCTCAAAGCAAATTAATGCTCTAATGGCACTGAACTGTAGATGTTCATTGTTTTACTGCCATGTCTGTTTGCATACAGCAAAATCTCATCTGTATTTGACTTGAGCTCTGTTTATTTATTGTGCTTAGTGCAGTTGTTAGTTACCTACTTGAATTTTCTTCTTTATGGAGCCAGGAAAGCTTATATATATCATGGAAGCATCAGAAAGAGATCTCTGTCAGAGTTTTACAACCAGTTTCTAAGTAATGCATATTGTAGAGTAGATATAAAACAGCAATAAATCAGAAATATTCTAACAGCCATGGAAAGTGGAGATATTATATTGTTGAGAATATTTGGTAGTTACGGAGTCTACAGATAGAGGAATTCAAATTTAGGACCTGTATACATGATCGAAGAGTGAATGGTTTAAGAGTGTGCAGGTTTTATAAGACTGTTATAAAAAGAAGTGAATTATTTTCAAATGTTTGTATGCCTCTTCCATTGAGATTTATCCAACAAGAAACATGTGCTGATATTTCTCCTAAATCACTTCTAAGACTTCCAGATGTTCATCATGAATGTTACTGAAACCAACTCCAAATCCTTTCATCTTTGGGATTCTATCCTTTCACTTTTGAAAGTTATATAAACTGACAGATAATTCAGAAATGAAAAAGAATCTTCCATTTGGCCATCCTTACGTGTTAAAAATATATCTATCTACAAATAATTCAATTTATTATAAATAAAACTGCAATACTTTGTTAGGTAGCAAACAAAAAGACAGCAAATAAGCAAACAAAAAGCAGCAATACAGAGTTCCTCACTAAATGAATTTATTTCTACAACCAATCTCATTTCTTTTGTTCGAAGTCACCAAATTTGTGCTAATTTGTTATGGCAGTCCTGAAAAACAAGTATAGCATGAATTCTTTCAATCACTGAACCTCAGTACAACTAGGACCATTTCACTAAAAGGAAAGAAAACTATTAAGATTGCAGTTCCTCATTCAGAATTATTCAAATGATTTCTTATTGCTTCGGCATAAATTGGAATTTACTCCAGTATACTGTAAACCCAAATGAAATTTCAAACATATCAAAAATCACTCAAACTGAAGCAGTTTGAGAGGGATTTAGGTAAGGAAATAAATAAGGGTATATACATATCCTTTTTTCCCCCCAAAACACATGCAATCAAGCTCAAAAATATAATCCATTAAAATAGATAATGAATGTGAAATTTGTGTGTAACTAATTTTAGTAAAAGTGATTATTATGTATCAATGAATAAAATAACATTTCATCAATAATTCCCAGACTCAATGTTGCAACTTAGAATTTAAAAAGTAGTCAATGTGTGTATTTCCTCATGTGATATCACATGAAATACATAGAACCACCTGTGAAGTAGCCACGTCAAAAATGTTAGCTCTGTATTTAATCAGGTCTTTATAACTAAATTCTAGTTACAGAAACATAGACAATAGAAAACAAATTGGAAAAAAAATTATCAGCAAGTTATGAACTGTTATGAAACAACTGACCCAGGTCACTGCTTGAGAAAAGGGTGATGTGGACGATGAATGTGCCAGACAACAAGAGACTTAAGAGACATATTAACTTCAACAGCAGAAGCAATAAAATTCCCTTGTTAGTTAAAAAATAAATAAATAAAAAAAATAAAAAGTAGTCAATGAAGAAGATTTAAATTTTCAATTAAAATGTGAACGCTTATACTGAAAGCTCACAGAATTCATAGATACCTTAGATCCTTAGAGGAAAAATCAGATGTCATGCCTTTGATTCTCTGAGAGCATTTATCCTGGGAGAAAGCACACCTAAATACCAATAAGTGAGTATGTACTTCAAAAATTAAAACAAATATGAGTCCTCAGATGTCGCAGCTGGACATTCCCAAAACTCTCTTGGCCTTACTTTGCAAATTTTGTGATAGTTCTTTTTAGAAATTTCAAAGTTCTTTTACTTTTCTTCTATTCCCTAAATCTGGTCTTATTTGATAGGCATATTATTCCAAATATTCTTATTTTTGTGGAATGTTTTTAAATTTAATTTCCAAATGATTTTCAGATTTGTTTTTATGCCATTCTTTTTTTAAATGATAGGGCCCCCTAAGAAGCAAGGACTCTCATAGCAAAATTAGCTGCTAAGATAAAAGTGAAAGTGAAGTCACTCAGTCGTGTCCAACCCTTTGCGACCCTATGGACTGTAGTCTACCAGGCTCCTTTGTCCATAAGTAGAGGGTGAATGGCATTGTACAGCTTGTGAAGGCAACAGACGAGTTAGATCAATGATTTCTCGTGAAGACATTCTCTATAGAACATTGTATTTCACTGAGGAAAATAAGACAATGAAATAGCATCAACATGGCTCTAGTCATGGTTGAGACTGTAGCAACATCTAGATCTGAGGTATTCCAAAGACATGGTAAACAATATTTCTGGAGAAGTCTCTCAAATTATCTATTTTTAAAAACACTTTATCCAACAATTACTTTTTGAGCATTTAAAATGTATGCAGTACCCTATTATTCTATTTATTGAGATGTAGATGAATAAGGCACCCTTCTTACCTCAAAGCGCTCAGCCCTGTGTGGAGAAAGACAAGAAAAATAAATATAGCAATATGGTGTGAGCAAATCTATAACTACAGAATACTCAAGACATAACATTTTCCGAAAAGAAAATGCATTCACCCACTGTTTAGTTCACAGAGAAAAAGGTCCTCAAGTTAGCTCTTGAAAATTAATAGAAGCCATTTTATAAAGAAGGCTGAGTGCCGAAGAATTGATGCTTTTGAACTGTGATATTGGAGAAGACTCTTGAGAATCCCTTGGACTGCAAGGAGATCAAACCAGTCCATCCTAAAGGAGATCAGTTCTGGGTGTTCATCAGAAGGACTGATGTTGAAGCTGAAACTTCAATACTTTGGCCACCTGATGCGAAGAGCTGACTCATTTGAAAAGACCCTGATGATGGAAAAGATTGAGGGCAGGAGGAGAAGGGGACGACAGAGGATGAAATGGTTGGATGGCATTACCGACTTGATGGACGTGGGTTTGGGTAGACTCCGGGAGTTGGGGATGAACATGGAGGCCTGGTGTGCTGCGGTTTATGGGGTTGCAAAGAGTCGGACACAACTGAGCGATTGAACTGAACTGAACTGATTCTCAAAATGAAGAAGGAAGAAAAAGAGTTATCAGAAAGCAGGAATAATGTGGGGCTTCCCCAGTGGCTCAGAGTAAAGAATCTGCCTGCAATGCAGGAGTCATAGGAGATGCAGCTTTGATCTCTGGGTCAGGAAGATGCTCTGGAGGAGGGCATGGCAACCCACTCCAATATACTTGCCAGGAGCATCCCACAGACAGAGGAGCCTGGTGGGCTACAGTCTATAGTTTTGCAAAAAGTCAGACACAACTGAAGTGACCTAGCACACACACACAGTAATAGCATACGTCAAACCGTAGAGCTGTGAAATTTGCCAGCAAGTAGCTGTTCACACCTGGGGATGTGTAAACATGTATTAGGATAGTGGGGGAGATATTGCTAGGAAAGTAGGCAAAAGTCAAGCTATGAGAGAACTTTACACCTTGGAAAAAATGTTAACTTTACCTTGTGGGTAATAGGGAGTCACTGGGGGTCCTTTTACATGCTACTAGATTCAGGTGCTCATCCCTCTCAGGGAAATGCTCAGTGGGCTTCCTGAAATGGAATCATAACACTGGAATCCATAATTGGCAACATCCCTGTAACAGGGCTCCACATCTTAGCCCTCAACCCCAAATCTGGCACTTCGACTTCCTGATCCTGAATTTCTTTCTTTTCCTATTACAAATATTGCTGCTGCTGCTAAGTCGCTTTAGTCGTGTCCGACTCTGTGAGATCCCATAGACAGCAGCCCACCAGGCTCCCCTATCCCTGAGATTCTCCAGGCAAGAACACTGGAGTGGGTTGCCATTTCCTTCTCCAATGCAGGAAAGTGAAAGTGAAGTCGCTCAGTCGTGTCCAACTCTTCACGACCCCATGGACTGCAGCCTACCAGGCTCCTCCATCCATGGGATTTTCCAGGCAAGAGTACTGGAGTGGGGTGCCATCGCCTTCTCTGTCACAAATACTATAAGGGATGAAATAGGATATCAGAGGTTTTTAGACATGGTGAGGCAATAGAGGAGATCAATTTCAGTGCTGTTCACTCTTAAACTGATTCACACTTCCTAAACAGGAAGGCTGAGTTCTCTTTTGTTTTCCTGAGTTGGCATCAACATGTGATACAAAAATAAAAATCAGTGACTTAGATTGATGGATAGACAGACTTTTTACAAGGCTGCTGCATCAGAATGCACTGGATGATGATCATTTGGGGACTTGCTTTATTGCCAATTATGCATTTGTTGTTTTTGTTATTGTTAACGTTGCTTTTGCTTTTTTAAAAATGTTTTGTGAGTGTGTATGCATGCTCTCAGTTATGTCTGACTCATTGAGATCCCACGAACTGTAGCCTGCCAGGCAACTCTCTCCATGGGATTTTCCAGGCATCACATTTCCCTAAATGAGGAATTCCCAAAACCCAGAGGTTCGTGAACCAACCCAAGAGACAGGTCTTATTTTCTGATTTTGAAATGCAAATCATGTTACCAGCTCAGTGCATATTAGACTTTAAATAAACTTGAGAAAAATGAATATCATGTCTCCACCTGCTGTTTGAAAAGACACTGGGTCATGTATGTTAACCTTCAGTCGGTTGGGAGTATTTGTTAAAATCTGGAGAGTTGAGAAACATGACTCATGGCAGAGGGTTTGCATTCCTCATAAGACCTAATTATAGCCGCTTGTGGTCAAAATGGCTGAGTTATACCCTCTGAGAGATTTACTGGGCTAAATAAGGTTGGATAGGTATTAGTATTTATATGCAAACCATTCAAGCAACACATACACTCTTTCACAGGTGAGGTGTTCTTACTTTGGGGTCAGAAAGCTCTATTAGCATCACTAATATGTGATGGGTGAAAACAGCCCTCCAGGGAAGAGAAAAATATGAAGACATACATGCACACACTTTTGACCAATGCCCTAGAGCTTTCTGTGATTGTAAGACTGTCAACTTAGCGCTGTGACCATGTATTGCAGAATCTGTTTATACAGCTGTTAACAGTGTGCTCGGGAGTTCTTCTGAGAAGAGGCAAGTTGCAAGGCATGCAGCTTTTTGCCTTTATTGGTCATGATAAAAATGATTTCCCTTAACTGAACTATAGTTATTGAAATAATACTTAAAGTGAATATAGAACATTTAGACTTTTTTTCATGTTTTGCGCAATTTCTGCCTATTTGTTTATCCATTTTTATTGAGACAATAAGTGCTTTAAATGCATAAGAACTATAATTCAACTACCTGAGACTATGGAGTTTAAAAGAATATCTGATCCTTTCTGGTGATGCTCCTAGTTCATTCCTTTACCTTAAGAAGTTCTTTGTAAATTCATGAACTTCAAACAAAAATGCAACAGAGGGTTCTTTGAATTTGCCTTTTCTGAGACAAAGGCAGTGACAGAAAACCACAATGGAGGCCCTCTCTATGAAGAATACAGAACAGAAATTTTAAAAATTGATTCTAATCATTAAATTAGGACAATGCAGGGAAGAGAGAACTAGAGGTGGGCAGAGACAGAAAGGTGATCCAAGTAATCTTATGAAGCGTGATAGGCAGACTACTTTTTCTATGACCTGGACAATATTTTTTGAAAACCAAATTGGTAGTCAAAGTTTGGAAATCAGGAAATTTACTGACAGAAATCTTGCTTTGGGATTCCCATGATTTGATAATATGGAATCTGTGGATTTGTGATACAATAGGCCATCCCGATAGCTCAATTGGTAAAAAATCCGCCTGTAATGCCGGAGACCCTGGTTTGATTCCTGGGTTGGGAAGATCTGTTAGGGAAGGAATAGGCTACCCATTCCACTATTCTTGGGCTTCCCTTGTGGCTCAGCTGGTAAGGAATCTGCCTGTAATATAGGAGACTTGGGTTTGATCCCTGGGTTGGGATGATCCCCTGGAGAAGGGAAAGGCTACCCACTCCAGTATTCTGGCCTGGAGAATTCTAAGGGGTTGCAGAGTCAGACACAACTGAGTGGCTTTCATTTTCACTTTCTTTCAGGCCATCCAGGGCTGAGTGCTTCATGTTATTGTTCAGTCACTCAGTCATGTCCGACTCTTTGTGACCCTGTGGACTGCAGTACGGCAGGCTTCCCTGTCCTTCACCATCTCCAGAGCTTGCTCAAATTCATGTCCATAAAGTTAGTGATACCATCCAACCATCTCATCCTCTACCACTCCTTATCCTCCTGCCTTTAATCTTTCCCAGCATCAGGGTCTTTTCCAACGAGTCTGCTCTTCGCACCAGGTAGCCAAAGTACTGGAGCTTCAGCTTCACCATCAGTGCTTCCAGTGAATTTTCAGGGTTGATTTCCTAAGGATTGATTCCTTTAGGTTGATCTTGGTGTCCAAGGGACTCTCAAGAGTCTTCTACAGCACCATAGTTCAAAGGCATCAATTCTTTGGCACTCAGCCTTTTTTATTGTGCAGCTCTCACATTCACACATGACTACTGGAAAAACCATAGCTTTGACTGCACAGACCTTTGGAAGCAAAGTAATGTCTCTGCTATTTAATAAGCTGTCTAAGTTTGCCATTATTTTCCTTCCAAGGAGCAAGTCTTTCAATGTCATGGCTGCAGTCACTGTCTATAGTCATTTTGAAACCTAAGAAAATAAAGCCTGTCATTGTTTCCTCATCTATTTGCCATGAAGTGATGGGACCAGATGCCATGATCTTTGTTTTTTGTATGTTGAGTTTTAAGCCAGTGTTTTCACTTTAGAATTTCTCTTCCATTGACCTAGCCCCCACCTGAGCTGTTTTACTTGCTTATGTTAATTGACCAAAGTCCCTGAAGCCATTTAATTTGTGATATCTGAAGGAATTGTGTCTTTTAATTTACAACACCCAAAGGTCACTATTATATTTTAAAAATGATAAAAGATGGAACATTCCCAGTATACAGGCCATGACTTCAATGGTGAATAAGACTATTTGATACTGAATCTGTATAGCCTCAGAATCTTCCTCAACACAGATCACCATATAACCACTAATAATCTGAGATTAACATAAGATTAGCTCTATATGTTATACTGTGTATAGAACCAAATTCAAATATTAGTGGCATTGACCATCAGCTGGATATTAACTAATATCAGTATCCTCCAATTCTTACTAGCTGTTGACTTATTGTTAGAAAATTTGAGGCAACTTGTAAGATCATTTTTGAAAAGATAATTTAAAATGTTATGAAATGTAACTTCAGTGTGTTAAAAAAAATCACTCTGAAGCTCATTCATTCCACCATATATTCAACCCTTACTTGACACCTACTGTGTCCCACAAAGTGTATAAAGATAATAATGAAGACACTGCCCACCCTCAAATACTGTCTTTAACAGGAGGTCAAAGAGAGATAATATCAATTCAGTTCAGTCGCTCAGTTTTGTCCAACTCTTTGTGAACCCATGGACTGCAGCACACCAGGCTTCCCTGTCCATCATCAACTCTCTGAGCTTGCTCAAACTCATGTCCATCGACTTGGTGATCCATCCAACAATCTCATCCTCTGTTGTCCCCTTCTTCCTCCTGCCTTCAATCTTTCCCAGCATCAGAGTATTTTCCAATGAGTTGGTTCTTCACATCAGGTTCACACAGTATTGGAGCTTCAGCTTCAGCCTCAGTTCTTCCAGTGAATATTCAGGACTGATTTCCTTTAGGATGGACTAGTTTGATCTCCCTGCAGTCCAAGGGACTCTCAAGACTCTTCACCAACACCACAGTTCAAAAGCCTTAATTCTTCAGCACTCATCTTTCTTTCACATCCATACATGACTACTAGAAAAACAATAGCTTTGACAATATGGAACTTTGGAGGAAAAGTACTGTCTTTGCCTTTTAATATGATGTCTAGGTTTGTCATAGCTTTTCTTCCAAAGAGCAAGCGTCTTTTAGTTTCATGGCTGCAGTTACCATCTGCAGTGATTTTGGAGCCCAAGGAAATAAAGTCTCTCACTGTTTCTATTGTTTCCCCATCTACTTGCCATGAAGTGGTGATACCGGATACCATGAAATAATATAAATAATTGCAAAATAAAGAGGAATAAGTGAGATAGAGATGCAAATAAAATGGATAACAATGGTTCTCAAATTTCAGTGTATATATGCATCACTTTGGACACTTGTAAAACTTTAGCTGTCCTCATTGACTGTGATTAGGAAGATCCACAATGCATCTCTGACATCTGTATTTTTAACCAGTGATGGAGAACTATGATTGTGTGGGATTTACGAATCAATAGGGTTGACTTCAAGCTGGAGAATAGACTTCCTAAACATGTTTTGAGTTGGGCCTTAAACTGGAAAGGATGTGGCCATGAAAAGTTAAAGCAGGGGCATTCCAGGCAGCGAAATTAGGAGCTGTATATAGAAATAAATTAAAGATTCATTTTGGTTGATGCATATTTACAGATTCTGAGTACCAACTGTATTGCTTATACTACATTGTTTTATATATGGGACGTGAGCATCTGTGGATTTTGGTATCTGAGGGGACTTCTGGAACCAATCCTCTCCAGATACCAAAAGACAACTGAATATTGATGATAAATATTTAAAACTATACAAAGGGCTTTATGAAAATACAAAGTTACACATATTAATGATGCAATTCATTGGTTAGTGTATCTGTGTTTGTTTAGAAAGACCTTGCATTATGAAACTTCCAGAATAAATGTCAAAAAGTAGCAAACTGTCTCATATTTTACCACAGTGATCTTTTGACAATTGATAGAAACCTGTAATTGTAACCTCTGTGATAGTGAAATCGGTTAGACTTTAATAACATTGAACTAGATTTTACAAGTTAGATATTAGAATATTGTTGGCTTGAGTGGAACAACAAACCATGGAAAATTCTTAAAGAGATGAGAATACCAGACCACCTGATCTGCCTCTTGAGAAATCTGTATGCAGATCAAGAAGCAACAGTTAGAACTAGACATGGAACAACAGACTGTTTCCACACAGGGAAAGGAATCCATCAAGGCTGTATATTGTCACCCTGCTTATTTAAATTAGATGCAGAGTACATCATGAGAAATGCTGGACTGGATGAAGCACAAGCTGAAATCAAGTTTGCCAGGAAAAATATCAATAACCTCAGATATGCAGATGATACCACTGTTATGGCAGAAAGTGACGAAATAAAGAGCCTCATGATGAAAGTGAAAGAGGAGGGTGAAAAAAGTTGGCTTAAAACTCAACATTCAGAAAACTAAGATCATGGCATCGCATCTGTTCCCATCACTTCATGACAAATAGATGGGGAAAGAGTGGAAACAGTGGCAGACTTTATTTTGGGGGGCTCTAAAATCACAGCAGTTGGTGATTGCAGCCATGAAATTAAAAGACACCTACTCCTTGGAAGAAAATGTATGACCAGTCTAGATAGCATATTAAAAAGCAGAGACATTACTTTGCCAACAAAAGTCATCAAGTAAAGGCTATGGTTTTTGCAATAGTCATGTATGGAAGTGAGAATTGGACTAGAAAGAAAGCTGAGTGCTTAAGAATTGATGCTTTTAAACTGTGGTGTTGGAGAAGACTCTCGAGAGTCCCTTGAACTGAAAGGAGATCCAACCAGTCCATCCTAAAGGAAATCAGATCTGAATATTCATTGGAAGGACTGATGCTGAAGCTAAAACTCCAACACTTTGGCCATCTGATGTGAAGGATTGACTCATTTGAAAAGACCTTGATGCTGGAAAAAATTGAAGGTGTAAGGAGAAGGGGATGACAGAGGATGAGGTGGTTGGATGGCATCACGAACTCAATGGACATGAGTTTGAGTGAACTCCAGGAATTAGTGATGGACAGGGAGGCCTGGCATGCTGCAGTCCAGGGGCTTGCAAAGAGTCGGACATGATTGAGCAACTGAACTGAACTGACTGATTGGGCTTGAATGGAAGTGTTTGTGATAATGGCACATAGCAAAAGATTCATAGTTCTTTAGTACTTGAGTGTTCTAATACTTGGTAGTTCTCATCTCGTGTGATTCAAAGACAACAGTTGTTGTTCCACAAGTTATCTTTAATAGTTAATTTTGTGCAACTCTACCAGAAACTCTTTTCAGTAGCTTAAAGGATAAGTGGCCATAATGCACTCTATATGCTAGAGAATGTAGTTTTACAAGCTCAACATACAAAAGGGTCTTCAATCCATGTATTCTACAGCGCAACTTTTGTCCTACTGTACAATAAAATATAGGTAAATAATGACATTCCCAGGAAAATATACTTTTTTGAAAAAGTGTGAAATAAAATTGTAAAGAATGTGAAATAACAAAAAGCAGATGTGTCTTTGGACAGTAACATGTTATTCTGCGTATCACCATTTTTCTTGACAGACACCAATACAAATGAGAGTGGTAATGGCCTGATTATCAGAAAAGGGAAATACTTTCAGATATTCATTTAAGTTTCATACTATGACTCTTCTCTAAACTTTATTAACAGAGATAGCAAGTAACAAAATGATATAGAGAATAAATAAAATATTCAACTTGGATACATAACTAATTGTATGTAGATAATTATTGTTTGGGAAACTAGATAATTTTCAAAATGCTAAATAGTACTTAGATGGGAAGCCTTGTTATTTTAATTATATATAATTGTATAATTTGTATATATAAATATATTAAGTAAAATACATAGTTTGAATATACAAATACTAAAATATAAATGTTTTAAGCACCTCCTTCTACCATTTATTGTATCACTTCTCAGGAGTTCTATTTGTCAAATTCCTAGATACATACAAAATCTACTTTGTCATCAATAATATACTCTAAGTAGTCATTCATGAAAATTAGCATTGCATTGCTAATTTGGCTCCCCCAGCCAGAGAGTACAGTATACTTTGGGCTTAAGTTGGGAGACGGTGAGGGGTAGAATTCTTTTTGTGTATTTAAGTACATGTCATTAACATTTGTACTGAAATCATCTTTTTCACTCATTCTCTCTCCTGTATGTAACAGAGAGTAGAGAAATAAGTCTGTCACCAAAACAACTAGAAAACCAGGCATTTTAACTCTGTCCTTAACTTGTTAGATCACCACCACCTACCTCATTGATAAGAATCTAGGAGATAGGATTTTCAAGTTTCACCTCTCCTAGTAGATTAAGCAAGTGTGAGATTGGCTTTTTGAGGTATTCACATTTTGGGCTGAACAGTATAAAGTGATAAACATCTGTTTGCCTTAGCTCACAAGATTAAGCTGTTTGGAAGTGGGTTGTTTTTAATTAGATTATCCAACAAAAGATAGTAATCTCAAGCTAAATTTCCCTAATCAGAATCTTTTTAAAAGAAAAGATACCGATTTATCCCTTTAATATTTTTAGCCAGCTGATTATAGCATCTCTTCGTTAATTATGATTTAACATGCAACATAGATAAATATATTATTGTTGCTTGAATGATATTTTTATTTAGAAGCACATTTTTTAATAAACTAAATCTCAAAGATTCTAACATTTTCTAATTGTTCTCCATTCTAGTTATCTTAATTCAAATGTCTCTTATTTTCATATTTAATGTTATTATCAATGTTTTGGGCTTCCCTGGTGGCTCAGATGGTAAAGCATCTGCCTACAATGTGGGAGTCCCGGGTTCGATTCCTGGGTCGGGAAGATCCCCTGGAGAAGGAAATGGCAGTCCACTCCAGCACTCTTGCCTGAAAATCCCATGGACGGAGGATAACCAAACATGAGGTATCAATATTAATATAATTATAAAAATCTGCCCCTGCATCTCACGCTTCCTCTCATTTCTGTAACCTTATTGGCACGTGTAACTTCTGTTCCTTTCAAATGAATCAGTCAAGACATGACAAGTTAAAGACTTAAGTCATTTTTTTTTTTTTTTTGGCCTGCCTACCTATCTCTGTCTCTCTTAATGTAGTGCCATGTACTTTGGGGGAATTGCTTCTCTCTGTCAGGTTTAATTTTTGTATATGAGTAAACCCAGGTATTTGCGAACCATGATTGTACCCAAAGGAGTCATTCTTTTTCTCGCTATTCTAGTATAGCCAAGAGGGGACACATGACCTAAGCTTGCTGCTGCTGCTGCTGCTGCTGCTGCTAAATAGCTTCAGTCGTGTCCGACTCTGTGCGACCCCATAGACGGCAGCCCACCAGGCTCCCCCGTCCCTGGGATTCTCAAGGCAAGAACACTGGACTGGGTTGCCATTTCCTTCTCCAATGTATGAAAGTGAAAAGTGAAAGTGAAGTCTCTCAGTCGTGTCTGACTCTCAGCGACCCCATGGACTGCAGCCTTCCAGGCTCCTCCTTCCATGGGATTCTCCAGGCAAGAGTACTGGAGTGGAGTGCCATCTCTAGGGGATCAAATATTGGTTCACTGGGCTTTGCATTTGGGTGGGAGATGCAGTAGCAGAAGAAAAAATTACAGATTACTTGTCACAGCAGGAATAAGCTGACCAGACTTTCTTCTCTGAGCCATTGCTGTTCTTCCTATTCTCATCTTACATGGTCTCCTATCTCCAGTAAACATCTGATCCCTCAGTAGCCTTCCAATAATTTATCTTTGGCTTAAATCAGAGAGACACTTGCTTCAAATGCAAAAAAGAGTCACGACTATAACCTATCAGTTATAGACTATTTCTATGTTTTATCCAATTTAAGTAAGCATAATTTAAAAAAAAGATAGACCCTTCAAATTGAATATTGTCAATTTTTTTAAAAAAATTGTTTCAATTAAACCAAGAGCATAGAAATGAAATGTGGTATAATTCTACTGGAACAATTGTGTGGGATGTTAACATTTTACTCCTAGGGTTGACAATTTACATTACAGAATCATTTCTATCAAGAAGGAATGATATGTATGTGATTAAACAACAGTATTTCATTTAAAGATAAAACCTTTCATGCTCTCTCCTGAAAAAGCATGGATGATAATGTACACATATAAAACTATCTTCTTTTTGTATGTGTTTCATATACTGTTTGTGGAGACAGCATAATAGAACTCTTCCTTTTTGATTAGTAATGTCAGGTTCAGCTCAGTTCAGTCACTCAGTTGTGTTGGACTCTTTGCAACCACGTGGACTACAGCACGGCCAGGCTTCCCTGTCCATCACCAAAACTCAGAGCTTGCTCGAACTCATGTCCATCGACTCAGTGATGCCATCCAACCATCTCATCCTCTGTTGCCCATTTCTCCTCCTGCCTTCAATCTTTCCCAGCATCAGGGTCTTTTCTAATGAGTCAGTTCTTCACATCAGGTAGCCAAAGCATTGGAACTTCAACATCAGTCCTTCCAATGTCTATTCAGGACTGATACCCTTTAGGATTGACTGGTTTGATCTCCTGCAGTCCAAGGGACTCTCAAGTCTTCTACAACACCACAGTTCAAAAGCATCAATTCTTAAGCACTTAGCTTTCTTTATGGTACAACTCTCACATCCATACATGACTGCTGGAAAAACCATAGCTTTGACTAGACGGACCTTTGGAGGCAAAGTAATGTCTCTGCTTTTTAATATGCTGTCTAGCTTTTTTTTTTTTTTAATTTGCTGTCTAGCTTTTTTAATATGTTGTCTAGCTTTTTTTCCTAAGGAGCAAGTCAGGTTAATTAACTATAATTAACATGTTAATTATAAAAGGAGCTCCTCAGGTGGCACTAGTGGTAAAGATCTTGCCTGCCAATGCAGGAGATGTAAGAGATGTGAATTTCAATCCTTGGGTTGGGAAGATCTCTTGGAGGAAGACATGGCAACCCACTCCAGTGTCCTTGCCTTGAGCATCCCATGGATAGAGGAGCCTGGTGGGATACAGTCCATGGAGTCACAAAGAGTCAGACGTGGCTGAAGCAACTCAGCACACATGCAAGAAACAAAAAGAAAGGTAAGAAAAGGGAGATTTATACTTTATGAGTGATATCTATGAACAGGTTGCTCTGTTAGGCATTTGAGACACATTATAACATTTAATTTTCATAGTAACTCAATTATGTGGTAATATAGTAGTCAGTCATGGAACTGATGATCAAGTAACTTTTGAAAGGTTATGTAGCTGGTATACGCACATACTCTAAATATCTACAGACACACACACACTCATATATATATGTAGGTGTAATTAAACAATTCAGTTGTATATGTTTAGAAATAAGAATGAGTTTAAATATTTTCTTGATGTTTATTTCATCTGGGAACTTTCCAGTGCCACTTTGAAAGAAACATGATTATATCATATTTAATTGAATTCAATACTATGAATATCAACTTCTTCTTTTAAGCATTCAGTGTTGTATGAATAGAAATTATTTAAACAACTGAGCAAACATATAAGCATAGAAATGTAGGTACATATTTATACAAATATATGTAAAAATAATTCAGCTATGTATTTATGATTTGCACATTTTACTGTTGTGCCCAGAAAGTTCAATCAGAGTGACCAAATGATGTGATTTAGACAGCCTACATTCTCCAACTACAGAAACAGAAATGCTCAAAAAAATATGGTATTAATTATCCAACATTGAGTAATGAATTATCTCCAAATATTATCTCATTATTTCATGGCCCTAGAATTTGAGAATAACTAAGGTGGATAGTTCTGACTCTCAGTCTCTCACTAGGTTGCAATCAGGTATTGGCCAGGACTGCAGGATCCACTACCAGATATCTTATTCACACAGCTATAGGCAGGAGGCCTTTTTCTCATCACGTGGATTTCCCCATTAGTAAGCTACCCTCTCCCAGAGCAATTACTCAAGAGAAATAGAATGACCAAGAAATAAATCATAGTATGTTTTTATGACCTATTTTCCCCAAGGTCACACATGATCTTTTGCACTTTATTCATTAGAAGGAAGTCCACAAGTTCAGCCCACAACTAAAGCCTCCATCTCTTGAAGGAAGAAGTATCAAAGAGATGCAGATGATTTTAAATTACCAAAAGAAGCTGAAAGCCAAATCACTAGGGGGAAACTAGGGACAGAGTCAATGAGATTTCTGATGAGATGTATAGTTTCAGCCTAGGGACCGAGGATTTAATTTTCACATTGGAGGAAAAATTAAATAACCCCCAACTTCGGTCTTTTACCATGCCAAGCAAATGCTACCACTGACCCCACTACATAAACCCAGTCTTAGAGGGGTTGTGACATATATAAAAATAGGAATAGAAAAATTTACTAAAGAGCCTGTTAAGTATGCAAGGAAGCATGCCATATGTCCATGGTTGTTCATAAATTGTCTTTGATTAAGCTTTTTACTTCATTTACTATAAAATGGAGATGATAGGTTCCTAATCTACTTCACAGAGGTATTATAAAAGTAGAAGGAGATTATGATGATGATGCTACTTTGGAAAAACAACAACAAAAAATCTGTATAAATCTGAAGTAAAGCAAAAATAAAATCTGAAGTAAAGCAAGAGGCTCAAGTTTCTCTTACTGTCAAATGAAGTCCCATTTTAGTATCTTGGAGGAGAAATTTAGATATATTTATCATTTGGTGTAGCTTTCAATTCAAACTAAAAAGATAGTGCAATCATCATCTGGATGGGAAAAGTGTCTTTAACTCAGTAAACATTTATCAAGTGTCTAAAATATGATACGTCTAATATGTCTAAAATATGATATCTATACTTTGAGGACATACTGATAAACAGCATAGATGAAGAGATTATGTCCATTATAGTGTTGACAGTTTAGCTGTTCTGTTCTTATTATCTCCATAGATGGGAAGACTGTGGCTCATTCCGAGTGCCTCAACCAAAATCCAAGATCTAACTACTCCCCTAAACCTTGGGATTATAGTGATTATAGTGTGTTCTCTCATCTTTGCCAGGATTGTTTTTTGTTTTTTTTTTTTTTCATTTTTACCTCCCTTCTTATTCAATTCTCCCACCCCCTTCCCTCACTTCCCACTTAACTCTTTCTGCTGATTTTTATCATCCTAGTTGATTTGGTATCATCAGTAATGTAAGAGTAAATATTTGTGAGCCAAATAATAATAGTAAAAATAGTAAAGCAAAGGTGAGTCTTTTGAGACAGCTAGGGATTCCAAAAGTGATGTATTGGTAGCAAGTAGACAGGTCTAAGTAAAAGTAAAAATTGCCTGAAAGCCTGTTACTAGATTTTTCATCCAAATCATAGCTTTGAACCAAGGCCAATAAGCATTTCCTCATGAGACTACCCCTTTGACAAAGAAACAGACTGCTGTCTGCTACATTTCTCTCAAGGTATCTCCTAATCCCCAAACACAGTGTTTTAGGTACCTGAAATGACCAGCATTCTTCCTCCACGTTGATTATCTCATATAAAGAAGCCATTAAAATGCATATAATGTCCTGGAGAGCTAATGTCAATTCATTTTTAGACCTAGATAAATTTCACCCAACTGGCTTATCATTTTCCTATGTAGGGTAGGATCCTAGAATTCCAGAAGAGGGAACCATAAATTTTTCTCAGCAAAAAGCCCCTGAGGTAGAGGGAAATGTCAGGAATGCCTGCTGCTGTCTGACCCTGTGAAGGAGAGGAGGTGTTCATGCTCATTTTAAGAAGGCAAGTCTGGATGAGGCACAGCAGTGAGATTGCTATATGGTGACTTTCCTAAACACCCAAGGTCATCGTCTTTGTCTAGAATAGTCACAATTAAAATCTTCCAGTGCTTTCTTCCCCTCTCATAATTTGCATTCACAGGACAGAATTGTCTGTTGATTTTCATAAAGGCTGTTCTTTTTTTCTGTCTTCCTTTCATGAAAACAATTCAAATATCAGAATCTATCTTTCTTAATTGTTCTATCACCTAAACAGGAAGATGACTTCTCACCATAAGTTTCTGAGCTAAGTGATATGCCAATAAGGGCTCTGGTTTGTCGTGAGCACCACACTGGGCACAGGACACTGAGAGCATTGGATGGTGTACAGGGAAGTGGATCCCCTTAGGGATAAATGGTACAGGGAACCGAGCGTGCTTCATATTTATTAATGTCTTTGACAAGGGTACAAATGCTAGTTCAGCATGTGCTTTACTTTACCTGGTCAAGTGATTTCTATGTGGTTGTTTCTTATGACATATTTACTGTTTTCTAAAGCTGACATATAAATAAATCAGAGAAGCTGATTACAAACATAAATATAAGCATTTAGGAGAGTTTTATAGATCTCTACCATGGTCCAACTTTTTTCTTCTTCTGTTGTCTGATAATAAGATTATGAAACTATGTATTCATATCAAGAAGATTCATGATCTCAGTCATGACCTTCCCTAAGAAAAACAATGTCTGGGAAATTTCAGTTCATAGCTACTATCATAGCTACTAAACAGAGACTGCTGCTGCTGCTGCTGCTAAGTCGCTTCAGTCGTGTCCGACTCTGTGCGACCCCATAGACGGCAACCCACCAGGCTCCCCCGTCCCTGGGATTCTCCAGGCAAGAACACTGGACTGGGTTGCCATTTCCTTCTCCAATGTATGAAAGTGAAAAGTGAAAGTGAAGTCGCTCAGTCCTGTCTGACTCTTAGTGACCCCATGGACTGCAGCCCACCAGGCTCCTCCATCCATGGGATTTTCCAGGCAAGAGTACTGGAGTGGGGTGCCATTGCAACTAGCAAATGTACTAATTTAAATCCTGCTATTGTTTTTTTATCACGAAGGATAACTACCTTTTAGGTTAAAAAAGTTCTCATGAACTCCCCCAAATTGTTATGCTATAAAATAATATATTTTCTTTAGAAAACATAAGTCAGTAAACACTCAGAAAATTTAACTGCCGTATCTGTTACAATAGCTGTTAATGAATTTAATAAATTGGGTAAGCCAGTTTAAATGAGTTGCTTTTTGTCATGATTAAATATAAAGGAAATAATTAATGCATGTATCCTCAATCATTAGTAATGTCTTGGTCTAAATTCCCAAATTTCACTCTGAAGTAGACTGTTAGACCCTCTGAGCCAGAACAGAGATATTTCTTGCCCCCATTCGTAGCTTTTCTTTCAACCTTTTCCAACTCTAATCCTTGACTAGTCACTTTAGAATATTCTGACATACAAAGCCAACAACCTGCAAATCAGATGCAAATGAAATTAGTAGAAATATTTTTAATAGTTTTGTTTCCTTTGATATATATATATATATATATATATATATATATATATATATATATATAAATATGATATTCTGAATTCAAGTTATTCATTTCTGTCATGGAGGCACAATACCAGGTGTGTAGAAGAGAGGACTGGACATTTAGTGAATAAAAATGGAAAGCTAATGAATATGTAATGTACTCAGCCAAACCTTTCACCAGAGGTACATCATTTATAATCCCTAGTTCTTCAGTTAATACACAATTATAATTAAACTGTGTGCCTTTGATTTGCATTGTCAATGTACTTTGCCTCATAATCTTTCAGATTTATCCTGTTTTCCTCAAGTACCAGGTTTTTCAATAATACTAATTTAGCTTTAGTGGGATTGAGTCTACTTTCATAGAGAGATGTTCTTTGATAGTAACAGAATCCATAAAATACTTTTAAAAAAATTAATGAAGGCATTTTCTAGGCACAGACTGTCTCATCAGATTGTACCTAGTTTATTTTACAATGATAAAATTGCCTAGACTTAGAGAGCATTCTGACTGAATCATGAATATTCCAAAGGGGTAGATTAATCTGTGTGAACTACAGAACTCTGCTGAAACTGCTGTTTAACATTCTAAAGTGTGGAATTCATCTTCTTACGATACAAAAGAGCTTCCTATAATAAAGATTTTTTATAACAGCAATAAGGCAGCTCAGTGGGGTGTGGTTTCCATGAAATAATCACACTTCTGCCCTGTGCTGTACAATCCCCCGAAGTATATGATGACATGTTGATGCCTCCTCCCCACATGGCTCTATTGCTCAATTACTCAATGGGCCCTTCCAAAAATACCTGCCTGCTTCAAGCTATATTATAAATAACCTAGGAGATCTAACAGAGTATTAATACTGTATCACACTGTAATATTCTTTACAGTTCTTATAAATACAAATCACTATAGCTTTATACTGTAGCTCCAATGCAAAACAAACCAAACAAAAATATAGTCAAATATACAAAAAGTCACGGTTACCAACATGGACTGTATACTTGTTGAAGTTTGGCTAATAATTAATAATTATGCAAGTCATACCCTTTCTAATCTACATTACTTTTTTCCATGAACCATTCATTAAGAATTCAAGCATAAATTTGAATACTGTGCTATAACCCAGAATGTATGCTAACATTAAAATATATTTCTTCAAATTCTCATTAATTATTATATGAGAAATACACCGCTTTTATTTGCCATTCACCTCAAACTAAAATCTAGAAGACATCTATTGATGTTTTCGGTGATCTCTTTATTTTGATATTTTTAAAAGTGATAGTTGGGTGTATTTTTTATTTCTCATTGGCAGAAAAAGTTGTATTCTCTTACATATTTCATCCATTTTAGTGTGTAGACAGAATATTAAGGAAATATATATAGGGACCTATAAATGTCAGCTATAAGAAGGGCTTTTGATTTACTAAACACTTTTCTAGGAGCATGCCAAAATATTAAGCTTTGTGGGCATATTTCTACATTTTTGACACTGTGGAATAAATTTTTAAAAGTTGCTTTGAAATGCTACATAATTGAAATTTCTATTATAAGTAATGTCACACTCCCTGTGTTATAGAAAATATATGCCTAGTTTAAAGTGTTATTTATTTCAAAAATAATGTCATTTTTAACCACGAAGCACTTATAAAAGATGAACAGGATGTTTTAAAGCTAACAGTACAATTAACCAAGGTTTTAATTTATAGCCAGGCATAGAGGGTTTTTTCCTAAATTTTCTGGGCAAGGACTCTACTGATCTATTGCAGACTATATTCACACAAAGTCAATGTTTGAAATTCAGTCTATAGAATACTTTTATCTACAATAGCAGAAATAATACTAATGAATTATCTGAACAAGTTTTTCCTGAGAATATTAACATTGTTATATAATTTTGCCAATTCCAGTTATGGAAGAGGTTCCAACACAATGGGTGTAATTGACTTTTGTTTTTATTATGAATTATCTGACTTTTCAAACTTTAATGTGTAGAGGAATCATCTGAGGATCTTGTTAAAATGCAGATTTTTGAATTGGTGGGTATAAGTGTGGCTTGAGATTCTGTGTCTTTAACAAGCTTCTAGATAATGACAATATTTCTAGTTCAAGGATGGCCTTTGAAAAGCTTTATGTCAGACTCATCTTTCATTACTTTGATTTGCCTCCTAAAAATGCACATAACAGATTTCTTGTGGTCTGGGTGGTTACTTTGGACTGAAGTGTGTCCTTCTAAAACGTGTATATTGAAGTCCCAACTCCTAATACTATTATAGTCAGAGATAGGGTCACTATGGACTAATTAAGGTTAAACTAGGTCATAAGGGTGCAACCATGATATATGATAGGGTTAGTGTTCTTGTAAGAAGATAGCCCTAAGAATTAGCTCTTACTGTTTCTCTCTGCCATGGAGGACATTGCAAGGAAGTGGTGATCTTCAAGCTAGGAAGAGAGCTCTCAGAATGGAATCTACTGTCGCCTTGATCTGAGAATTTCCAGCCTCCAGAACTGTGGGAAATATATATTTATTGTTAAGCCACCCAGTCTATGATACTCTGTTATTAGAGCCTGACCAGACTGATAGGAGGGTTATTTTTGCTTTGTTTTTCTCACTCCCACATACCCCATGAAGAAATGTGATTAACCAGATTAGGAAGCTAGTGTAAGCAAGGCAGAAGCACGATTCTAACCATTGCTCCAAATTCTATCTTGACTTTATCATGCAGCAATATCATTAGACTGAAAATGAAGCATGATTTTTTTTTAATTTGGCCTTACCAAAAAAATTAATTTTCTTTTAGTTACTACATTATTCATGTTGTCAAAGTAAATATTTGAGACTCCTTTCTAAAGCCCTAGAGTGGGGATTACCAGCTGATTAGATGAAGAGTTCCACCTGGTTGATTTGAGAGCATCAGCCTCTGCAAAATCCTCCCAATTCATATATGGACCAGAGAGAGGACTAGAGCTAGAGGCTGTTACCGTGTCTCTTTCACCTCTTGAAATATGGAGGCACCATTGTGGCTGCTGCCAATCAGTTAGCTGCCCCCTCCTTTCCCACTCATAGACCAGGCCATCAATCTGCAAGTGTCAGGGAAATAAATTACAGTAACTTCTCAGAGAAAGCTGGAGGGATCTGTTAAATAACATGGCTATAAAGAATATCTTATGAGTTATGAAGGAACAAAATGTCCATGGAACAAACTTATTTTGTGAAGTAGAAATTTGCCATGATGGATACGGTCAAACTCTTATTATTTTGCAGTGTATGTCAAATGTAGTTGACTCTGCACTGGGAACATTAAACATCGATATTTGAATTTAACGAAACATGTAAGTTTTTAGTGCCTAATTCAAAATATGTTTTTTATACTTCAGAAAGGGCTACTGTTATATGCTATCATACTTTATTGTTAAAAAGAAAAAAAAATCTGTTTCCAGAAAGTTTCAGAAACAGTTTTGTAAGAAACATATGCACAGGATACAAACAGGAAAATTAAAGCAGGTATTGAAACCAAATATCCTAGCCACAAGGGCTAATTTAGTTGCTGTATTGGCCTCCACTTGGCAAGATTTACCCACAGCCTTTTGTTTTATGTTCCCCAGCACTAAACTCCCTTCATCAAAAGTGTTATTTGAAATATGAAGCCTCATGAATATTGTGCTCAATAACAAGTACAGAAATTATTTGCATATAAGTATTTCTTATAATTACAAAAAGTTATAGATTTGATCTATTTGATCTATCTTTATTCAAATATTGATTTTAAGTGACCTAAAGAAAAGGTGCAGACCATGATTTTTGTCCCATTTTCATCTGATGAAATTTCTTTAGCTAAGTCCTTCAAATTCTAAGCTTTTCCAAGCATACTTAAAATATGATTTTTCACACCTAAATATGAGTTTGTTCATCACTTTAAAAACTCTGCATTAAAAAGATGAAAAAATTACCAAACACATATCCTGTTGAACTAATGAAGAACAAAAATCTTGCCTTTCTCATAGTCCCAGGCTTTAGCTGAAAATGAGGCTGATGCCCATTTCCAACAGAGGGAACTGCAGACTTGGAACATGCAGCTGTCGGTTTTGACTCTCTGCCATGTGCAGAACTGGTACATCCCATGGTGTGGAGGTTGGGATTTTGGTCCACCTTCCACCTTTACCCCACAGAAAATTCCTCCAAAGTTTCGGCTGTGCCGGTGTTGAATCCTCCCTTAAGTGTCCAGTTCAGTGTTGATATAGGTTTTATGCTTAATGCATTCAGACGGTTTTCGTTTGCTTGATGGTACATAGTGAAAGAATCATTGGGAAGAATTTTTAATTTCTCTTTGTGATTTCTCCTGAATACAAACCAGACAGCTGCTTTAAACTTTTAAGGAATTATAAGCAAGTGCTGTAATGTTTCAGGACATGTTTTCGATATTAGTTTCCTGGATATAAAGTTCTTTAATTTAATAAACATTAGGAGATGCATTATCATTATGGAATAAATCTTCTGTGAAATTTGGTATTCTGAGTGAAACAGTTCCTGCAATATAGTCTATTTTATTTCTCTTTAAACCAGAGCAATCTCTGAAAATTAGCTATATAGTATCAGTCTGTACGTCTTGAGAATTATTATTTTTCTAAAAATATTTTGAACAGTATTTTAAAATCTATAACAATGTTCCAGTCTTTTATTTCACCTAGGAATTTTATTTTAGCATTTGTATGTTTCTAATATTTTTACTTATAAATATCTCTAAATTTAAATCTGAAGAGGATATCCACTCACACTTATGCATATGTGATACTGTGATGTATTTTAAGTGGCATGCAACATATAAAAGAAAACTCAGTTTAGTGGAAAATCTTTGTACCAAGGTACTCTTTCTTTTTTGTATTTTCATTGGACAACATCTGTGCTTTTTATTTTGCTACTTAACAGCTGGGCTAGTCAGATGAAACATAGCTAAAAGGCCTATTTGGCTTCTCCTATTGAGGGAATGCCAAGATGATGCCCCAGGGAGGTCGCAGTGTTGCCTCTGGAGAAGATGGGTTGGGATATGGTGTTTGTTACCACCACAGCTGCAACTGGCCGGCTTTCATGACAGCAGAGAAAGCTACTCTTTGCTTGTATTCCCAGACCAGAAGAATAATGCTGATGATACCTCCACAGACAAAAGTCCTGGGTTTATTTGCAATGCCTTTCCTGTCCCATTATGCATGTGACCAGAGAGCCTGGCCTTAGTTTGTCTGATTTAGCAGCGTTCTATAAAAGAAGAAAAACAGAAATGTCCTTTTTATACCTAAGATTATCAGGTGTGTTCATATTGGAAATATACTTTATTTGATGTTTTTTGTCAGGATGAGAATGAAATATTTTTGTTACCGAGAATGAGAGGTGCAGAATTAAATGCAATAATGAGATTTTAAGCCAACTGCCACTTCTCTTGCCTTAGCTTTGAAATATGTTTTAAAAATGAAGTATGACAAAGAGAAATAAGTTAAACTGAGAATCAAGCAATGTTCAAGGCCCATCTACACCTGGGTCTGCTGCTGCTGCTGCTAAGTCACCTCAGTCATGTCTGACTCTGTGCAACCCCATAGAAGGCAGCCCAGCAGGCTCCCCCATCCCTGGGATTCTCCAGGCAAGAACACTGGAGTGGGTTGCCATTTCCTTCTCCAATGCAGGAAAGTGAAAAGTGAAAGTAAAGTCGCTCAGTCGTGTCTGACTCTTCGTGACCCCATGGACTGCAGCCCACCAGGCTCCTCCATCCATGGGATTTTCTAGGCAAAAGTACTGGAGTGGGGTGCCATTTGAGTTGCATAAGAGTGATTTTAAAATATATATATATATATATATATATATATATATATATATATAAATTGAAAGCAAAAGGCAACAAAAACTTGATATTTTGTGAATATGGAGAAGGGCCAATAGAGCTGGAAAATGAAATAAGCAATCTCCCAGAGATATTTTATTTTCTTTATTCAGTACAACACAAGAATTTATTAAGCTCTTGCTGTGTTCCAGGCCTTAAGTCAGGTGTTCTATAAACAAGTATGTTTCATCCACTGACCCTGGAGGATTTAGACAGGAACAGAGTGTACACGGAAGGAGTAACTGTCATACAATGGAATGCATGCTTTGTTAAACAACAGGAAGAAAGAGCTATTTTACTCAAGGGGTAATGATAAATGTATGTCTTCTGTAGAGAGAATAGGATCAGAAAAGTCTTCCAAAAGGAAGCCATTTCTGAAGTATTTTGTCAGAAAACGTGGAGAAAACAGTACAGGCCAAACAAAGGCAAAAAGGAAATGGGCTGAAATGTAAGGTGCTGCTGTGGCATTTTGTTGGGAATGAGGTTTAATTGAGGAAAATGGCTCCAAGGAAGGTGATGTTAATATTGGCTAGATTTTGGAGAGCATTGACTATTACAAGAGGAAGTTTGGATTTCATACAGTTCTTGGAAAATAGGACCTTTATAAGATCCTGAAAGATAGTTTTTTTTTTTTAAAGAGAGGAATAATACATAGAAATTTGTGTTTTGGAAAAGTAACTGTGTAGATGGAGCACTGAATGAATTACAGGAAGGTCAGAAGTAGCCAACACATTACCAGATGAGAGGGTAATGGCTGAGCTAAAGCAAAAACTGTGATATTGAAGAGGTAATAATGAATTTGAGGGTTTATTTGTTTTATTTCAATATTTCTGGTCCCGACTGATACACACTGAAAAGAGATTTGGAAGATGAATAAGTTTGGAAAATACTGAATCACATTTCAGTTTATTTTATTTGTAGTGCACATAAAGCATTTAACTAGATGCCAGTTATTCTTCCTAAGTATCTACTCGTATTGACTCATTTATTTAATTCTCATACTAAAACCGTATGAGGTCCCATGCCCCATTTTGCAGTTGAAACACAGCTTATCTATATAGAATTCCACCTTAGAAAGATGTAGAACTGTGGTGGAAACTTGTTGGCTCTAAACTAGACCCGTAGCCTTCTAATAGCACCTCTTTAGGCCAAGGGGACTTTCAGTTCTCATCTGCATATTAATGCATCTAAGTGGATTTAAAGATTTTTTTAAATTTACTAATTCTATCATTTCCTAAACACATTTTTTCATAAGAAAATTTTCCCCCTATATTTTAAAGTTCCACAGAACTCATGCCCCATGGGATTCCGTTTAGGAAATAATAGAAGAGAAATAATTCAGATGTAGAAAGCAGTACATGTTGGTAATCATAATTGACTTAACTATTCTATTTTACTTTTTTGTATATTTTTATTTTATTTATTTTAATTGGAGGTTTATTACTTTACAATATTGTATTGGTTTTGCCATACATCAACATGAATCCGCCACAGGTATACACGTGTTCCCCATCCTGAAACCCCTCCCTCCTCCCTCCCCATACTATCCCTCTGGGTAGTCCCAGTGCACCAGCCCCATTTTAAATTGTTTTATTGTATTTTTATTATTTCAACACAGTTATACATTTTTAAGTCATTTGATTACATCAACATCTATACTCTTAATATTAATTCAATAAAGAAGAGAGGGTTGCTTCATTCTAAAATAAGAAAATTAGAAGAAAAAGCAATATAAAGCACAAAATAGAAAACACAACTTATTTTCTAGATCTAAGTCATTAGTGTAGCTGAAGTTTTATAGGAACTCCCATAATTTCCAAGTTTACTCTTAGACTTGCTCCCAGTCCTGTTTCATTGTTCTCAGCTTCTTTACTTCTCACTCTTACTTATTTAAACATCATTATGAACGTGGAAGTTGATGGCAGTGTGGATAATTAGGCTTAGTCTTTTAGGGAAGTTGAGGCAAAAAGAGATGAAGGAAGAAGGGGCAAATAGGAAGTCAGTTCTATATAGAATTTGAAATTTTAAGTTTCTAAACCCAGGATTACACATTTGATACTTCTTCTTCCGAGTAACCCTGTGACGTAGGTATTATTATTAAGCCGTGTTACAGAGGATGAAGCTGAGGTTGAAAAAGAGAAATGGCTAGGGCTTAGCAGCAGGTGGCTGTCAGTTTTGGCATCATTATCAAAACAGTTAACATTTGTTGGAAACATTTTCCAAGTACTGCAATGAGCTCTTTACATACATAAGCATATGCGAATTTTACAACTCTGTGAGGTAGGCTCTATTTTAATTCTCATTGAAAATGTAAATAAAAAAGCCTTAGAAGGTTAGTAACTATCCCAAGGTCACATAGCTAG
Organism: Tragelaphus eurycerus; assembly: GCA_935064755.1. NCBI lineage: Eukaryota > Metazoa > Chordata > Mammalia > Artiodactyla > Bovidae > Tragelaphus > Tragelaphus eurycerus. Next base: position 9,106,308 of record CAKXYN010000015.1, read on the forward strand.
CAAATCATGGAATCTGGATTCTAATCCAGGAGAATGACAGCAGAGTGCATGCTGATAATCACTCCACCAGTAATATGTGATACATGTAACAATCAAGGCAGAGGCAAGATCATCACATGAACTTTTATAGACATGTTTGCTCCTAAGCCAGCAGGATCTGTTTACTAATCTGCCTTCTCCACGATGCTGTTGGCCAAATATTATGCTATTACACTGCTGTGATGGTCTGACCTCTTAGCACAATTCTTGTTGTCTAGAAGTCTTCATGAATGGTTCTTGAATGAATTAATGATTGATTGAATGAAGAAAACCATGGGCAACTACATGTGTTAGTTGTTAATTGCAAAGAAAGATTTTAATCTAATTGTTTGAAATTAACCTGGTGGCTTCTCCAAGACCTAAGGAGCTGCTTTCTTCATCCCAACTCTGCCTTACAGTCTCTCTGCTTCATGTTTGTGTCTAATTCCCACAGCAGTGGGGGAAATTCCTCCCCTGTTTGCCCCAGCCTGCCCAATCCATGGAGCAGTTCAGTTTTCTACCCATTGTAAAACCTCCCATTTTGTCAAATATTTTCACATATGTTATCACATTGAATTCATGTAGCAACACTGTGCAATAGACAGAGTATTTTTATTTCTCTCTAGAACTGAGGGAAGGGATTGGCAGTAAGTGGCAGGTTGTAAATTCAGTTCTCTGGTAGCTTCATAACTTTCCCATTGATATTGTGTACATATGCAGCTACTCCACTGCAAGTACTATAGAACCACTACAAGCTATGACTCAAATGACTAATGAGTCAATGAAGAGACACGAGAAGGCAGGCATTATATGTTTCCTACCAGCGGATGATTTTTAAAGGAATTTCCTTCTCAAAAATGAATGGGCTGGTTTCACCTGGCTGTTGTTCTCTCCGATCATTAGTACACAACTGAATCATCAAAATGATTCTGTACTGAGTGATTATTCCCCAAAAGTGGGCCCAACAGTAGTGCTGTATTTAAACAAATATCAAAGTACTGTGACTTCAAGAGGTGGCAGTGTATAGTGATTAGCAGCCCAGACTCTGAACCCAGAAGAGCTGGTTCAAGCTGTGGTACTGTCATTGACAAGTCTGTGGTCTTGGTTAAATTACTTAACCTCTCTGGCCCTTAGTTCCGTCATTTGTCAAAAAGTAGTAGTGTTAGTACTTGTCACAGAGGCTTACTGAGAGGATTAAATGAGTTAACATATATCTATAGTGCCGACCACACAGGAAGCATTTTGAGAATGGATCTACCAGTATTTCTGCCTATGGTATATTTTTACACAGGGCTTTGGGGAAAAAATGAAAATACTGAATATTGAATTTTCCATCATCTCCTATTTCCCAGTTTAAAACTTTATAAATGTGCACCAAAAAAAAAAAAAAACCCTCATGAGGAGGTTTCATTGACAGGTTTCACCCTCATGAAGATGTTAAATGGCCTTATTTGCTTTCTCCTAATTGAGCAGCTCTAATAAGCTTGATCAGCTTTCCCTCTCCCCACCCGCCTGCTTTGTAGAAGTTAAAAAAAAAAGAAAAATCCTTCCCTTAACTGCTTTAACGTTTAACAGTCACCAAGAGAAACTGTTCCATCATGATGTCTTCCGAGTTAGTGGACTAGAACAAATTCAGCCCGTTTTAATCGCATGGCATCAGGCAGTGCTGAAAATGCAATTTGTTGGGAAATTTGTTTTTGCATTTGCTATTAGAAGCCAAGTGTTCAGCTCTTTTGCAGCTCTCCACTGGACCTTATCAGAGAACACACTAGCTGGCGGGCATCGGTAGCACTGATCACTCAAAAGGAAACCCAACAGCTGTGTTTTTGACAGCTGGAGCAGGCCTGGTGTCCATCAACAAATATCCTGGATACCTTGCATTTCTCCTTAGCTACTAAGAGGCAGGCAGCACTGTGTTGGTTTGGGAATGAGATTTCTTTTTATGGTTCCCATTTGGTTTGGGGGTGGTGAAAAGCACTAGAATCAGTTTACATTTATCTGTTTGCCAGATATTTGCTATCATTTTTATTGTAAAAATAGGTAAGAAATAAAGGAAGATGAAAATGTACCAGGAACATGACAAGGCCTTACACAGAACTACATATATTCAGGAAAATAGAACTAAACAAGGGGCGAGCTCTGCTATGGAAAACGGAAAGGAAGCCCTTAGGATTGCTTGCATTTTTCTTGCTTGTGTATTTTCTTCTCTGTGTACATTATTTTAATCATAAGATATGCTGTGAAGGGAAGGATGACCAGTTGTTCTTTAGTTTCTCTTAGCACTTCACTTTTATCTATCCATCTTATTTGGAAGTGGACCCATATTTAGGAACCTTAGGGGCCCGCTGTTGGATGCTACATACATTGTTTAGCATGATGTGCCAGTATATCTGAATACAAAAGGACTAAAATCTACACTTTGACAATATTTTTTAATAAATACAACTTAATTGCCCAAGTCATTTGGACCTAATCAATGATGGTCTCTTACAAATCAAGAAAGGATAACCAAAAAAAAAAAAAAAAAAAGAAGAAAGATAACGACAGCATTTGGTTTCTCAATTGCAGCTTTAAATTATTTTTACTATAATTAAAACATAATACATTTAATTTAGCACAGAGCGCTTTTAAATACCGATAACCATGTATAAATAATAGGGCAACACTATATCTTGTTTTCAGTTCAGTTCAGTCACTCAGTCGTGTCTGACCCTTTATGATCCCATGGACTGCAGCACACCAGGCTTCCCTGTCCATCACCAACTCCCCAAGCTTACTCAAACTCATGTCCATTGAGTCAATGATGCCATCAAACCATCTCATCCTCTGTTGTCCCCTTCTCCTCCTGCCCTCAATCTTTCCCAGCATCAGGGTCTTTTCAAATGAATCAGTTCTTCACATCAGGTGGCCAAAGTATTAGAGTTTCAGCTTCAGCATCAGTCCTTCCAATGAATATTAAGAACTGATTTCCTTTAGGATGGACTGGTTGGACCTCTTTGCTGTCCAAGAGACTCTCAAGAGTCAGTTCAAAAGCATCAATTCTTTGGCACTCAGCTTTCTTTATAGTCCAACTCTCATATCCATGCATGAGTACTGGAAAAACCATAACTTTGATTAGATGGACCTTTTTGGCAAAGTAATGTCTCTGCTTTTTAATATGCTATCTAGGTTGGTCATAACTTTTCTTCTAAGTAGCAAGTGTCTTTTAATTTCACGGCTGCAGTCACCATCTGCAGTGATTTTGGAGTCTAAGAAAATAAAGTCTCTCATTGTTTCCATTGTTTCCCCATCTATTTGCCATGAAGTGATGGGACCGGATGCCAAGATCTTATTCTTTTGAATTTGAGTTTCAAGCCATCTTTTTCACTCTCTTCTTTCACTTTCATCAAGAGGTCCTTCAGTTCCTCTTAGCTTTATCATCATTTAATAAATAGTTGTATAATAATAATTAAAATTTCAATCAGCATCTTACTCTTAACCTGAGCTAAAAAGATAGGTCACCATCTCCGAAGTTAGAGCCTCTGTATGGTTCTAGAGTTCCAGGTTCATCACTCCTTTTAAGGTGAGAATTAAAAGACTAATTGACTTACAGCAAGGCACATGGACCTGGAGGAAAGCCAATCTAGCTCCTGCTCCAGTATTCTTTTTACACATCCACTCCCTAAAAGCAAAGGAGAAACTGTGTTAGACTGTAACAGCTGAAAGATCTCATCATAGGAGAGTGACACCCTAACTGCTATCTTAGTAGGATTGATATTGAGGACAGTACTCATATCAATACATAGTACACAGAGCTCATATCACTACACAATACACAGATCTCATCTGTGTATCACTTCCTTATCTGGTAGTCAGATCATGCTCATTGAGTCTGAATGGCCTTGGCTATGCCTACAAAATACTTCTTTCTCAACATGCCAGATTTCTTGCTCCTTCTTACATTTTTCTCCCAACTTTGTATTGATTGGCCATGCAGGGCATTTTTAAGATGGAATGAACTAGCAAGCAGTTAAAATAAGTATTTGCTTTGCTGCTCAATTGATTTGACCCACAATAGATTTAAAATCACAAATTGTAAACAAACAGACTAAATCATGAGGAGGCATGATAGGAAAGTGCAAAGAGTGGCTGGAAACATAGTAAGATCTAGCAAAAAATAATTACTTTAGCCTAGGGGAAAATCGCACAGAGGTCTATGGGTGGCAGGGGACATTGCATGTGGATTAGTGAATTTACTATGATTTTCCTAAGTCATTGGCAGTGATGTTATGGCAGTTGTTAATTTTATTTATTTTATACTATATATGTGCTAATATAATATTTTAAGTAGTGAAGAACACTGCTAAGAATACAATATTCACCAAACAGTGATAGATATTATTGTAGTACAAATGTCTTCATCCATCTGAATAGTGGGTATTGTCCTTATTATCTGAAACAGCAAAATAATTCTTCTGTTTTCAGGCATACTGTAACTTTGGTGCTCTTGATTTTATGAAGATTCAGAATTGACTAGTATAGTTGAGTAAAAAAAAAAAATGTGTGTTTCTAAAATTATATGGTTCATTAAGCTTGAGAAGGCAGCATAGAACACTGGAAAGGGAAAAAATTCAGATATTAAAATTTTATAAAACTGTTTCTAAATACTGGCTGGCTGCAACACTTAAATAGTTTTGTAACCTAGGGTAAGTTACTTAGCCTGTCTAGGGAATAAAGTTCTTTATTTTTAAAATCAAATAATGAATACCTACTTCCTAGAGTAGCTGGGATGGGTTAAGAGAGATAATAAATCAAAATAGCACAGAATCTTTGACAGTGTAAGTACCAGAAAAATAGTATTGCTACATCACAAAATAGGCTACATGTAAAAGTTATGACCAACCTAGATAGCATATTGAAAAGCAGAGACATTACTTTGCCAACAAAGGTCTGTCTAGTCAAGGCTATGGTTTTTCCTGTGGTCATGGATGGATCTGAGAGTTGGACTATGAAGAAGGTTGAGCGCCAAAGAATTGATGCTTTTGAACTGTGGTGTTGGAGAAGACTCTTAAGAGTCCCTTGGACTGCAAGGAGATCCAACTAGTCCATTGTGAAGGAGATCAGCCCTGGAATTTCTTTGGAAGGAATGATGCTAAAGCTGAAACTCCAGTACTTTGGTCACCTCATGAAAAGAGCTGACTCATTGGAAAAACTCTGATGCTGGGAAGGATTGGGGGCAGGAGGAGAAGGGGACGACAGAGGATGCGATGGTTGGATGGCATCACTGACCCGATGGATGTGAGTCTGAGTGACCTCCGGGAGTTGGTGATGGACAGGGAGGCCTGGCGTGCTGCACTTCATGGAGTCGCAAAAAGTCGGACACGATGGAGCAAGTGAACTGAACTGAACTGAATTATTTATTTGAATATTTATTTGAATATTTATTATTATTGAATATTTATTTGAATTAAGACTCTTTGATACATGTCAAAAATCCATCACTTAAAATCTTATAGTTTAACTTCTTTATGTTGCTCATAAGGAAACTTAGCCCTGGAGTGTTTAAATAATTTGTTAGTGCCAATTTCATGGTAATTATAGGGATTGGAGAAGACTCTTGAGAGTCCCTTGGACTGCAAGGAGATCCAACCAGTCCATTCTGAAGGAGATCAGCCCTGGAATTTCTTTGGAAGGAATGATGCTAAAGCTGAAACTCCAGTATTTTGGCCACCTCATGTGAAGAGTTGACTCATTGGAGAAGACTCTGATGCTGGGAGGGATTGAGGGCAGGAGGAGAAGGGGACGACAGAGGATGAGATGGCTGGATGGCATCACTGACTCGATGGATGCGAGTCTGAGTGACCTCCAGGAGTTGGTGATGGACAGGGAGGCCTGGCGTGCTGCAGTTCATGGGGTCGCAAAGAGTCGGACACGACTGAGCGATCTGATCTGATCTGATATTTAATTTAGTTTTATAATTGTATAAAATATTTATATAGTTTCAAAGTGAAAAACAACCAAAACCAGCAAAGGGGACAGATAGAACATTTATCTGATGTCTTCCATATGAATTAAAATGTAAATGTAAATCTCAATTTCTGTTTCTGTACTTTCTCCCCTTTCTCTTCTATCATACATTTCTCCATCAGTAAACTTAAAAATCTGATTTCTGGTTTGAACTCACAGTTTTAAAAAAAGTATAAACAGATACATACCTATAGTCGTACACTTTCTTTCTCAGATGATTAATAGAACACTAGGTACTAGTCTCTTCCTTGACATTTTCAATCAACAATATATCATGAATATTACTCCATAACAGTATACAGTAGTCCTTTCACAGTTACATGGCTCTCTATCACATGGATATACCATAATTTATTCTACCAGAGTCCCCCACTGATGAACATCTGAGTTGTTTCAAGTACTTTACTATTGTTGTCATTGTTTTAGTCGCTAAGTCGTATCTGACTCTTTGTGACTGTATGGTCTGTTATTCTACAAAATAGGCTATATGTAATTGGAAAAGGTCAGTTTTCATTCCAATCCCAAAGAAAGGCAATGCCAAAGAATGCTCAACTACTGCACAGTTGCACTCATCTCACATGCTAGTAAAGTAATGCTCAAAATTCTCCAAGCCAGGCTTCAGCAATACATGAACTGTGAACTTCCAGATGTTCAAGCTGGTTTCAGAAAAGGCAGAGGAACCAAAGATCAAATTGCCAACATCTGCTGGATCATCGAAAAAGCAAGAGAGTTCCAGGAAAACATCTATTTCTGCTTTATTGACTATGCCAAAGCCTTTGACTGTGTGGATCACAAGGAACTGTGGAAAATTCTGAACGAGATGGGAATACCAGAGATGGGAATTCCCATGAGAATACCTGACCTGCCTCTTTAGAAACCTGTATGCAGGTCAGGAAGCTACAGTTATAACTGGACATGGAACAACAGACTGGTTCCAACGAGGAAAAGGAGTATGTCAAGGCTGTATATTGTCACCCTGCTTATTTAACTTATATGCAGAGTACAGCATGAGAAATGCTGGGCTGGAGGAAGCACAAGCTGGAATCAAGATTGCTGGGAGAAATATCAATAACCTCAGATAGGCAGATGACACCACCACCCTTATGGCAGAAAGTGAAGAGGAACTAAAAAGCCTCTTGATGAAGGTGAAAGAGGAGAGTGAAAAAGTTGGCTTAAAGCTCAACATTCAGAAAACAAAGATCATGGCATCTGGTCCCATCACTTCATGGGAAATAGATGGGGGAACAGTGGAAACAGTGTCAGACTTTATTTTATTGAGCTCCAAAGTCACTGCAGATAATGATTGCAGCCATGAAATTAAAAGACGCTTACTCCTTGGAAGGAAAGTTATGACCAACCTAAATAACATATTAAAAAGCAGAGATATTACTTTGCCAACAAAGGTCTGTCTAGTCAAGGTTATGGATTGTCCAGTGGTCATGTATGGATGTGAGACTTGGACTGTATAAAAAGCTGAGTGCCGAAGAATTGATGCGTTTGAAATGTGGTATTGGAAAAGATTCTTGAGTGTCTTTTCTCCCAAGATACTGCAAGGAGGTCCAACCAGTCCATTCTAAAGGAGACCAGTCCTGTGTGTTCATTGGAAGGACTGATACTAAAGCTGGAACTCCAGTACTTTGGCTACCTCATGCGAAGAGTTGACTCATTGGAAAAGATCCTGATGCTGGGAGGGATTGGGGGCAGGAGGAGGAGGAGAAGACGGAGGATGAGATAGTTGGATGGCATCACCGACTTGATGGACATGAGTTTGAGTGAACTCCGGCAGTAGGTGATGGACAGAGAGGCCTGGCATGCTGCAATTCATGGGGTCGCAAAGAGTCGGACACGACTGAGTGACTGAACTGAACTGAACTGAATTATTTATTAAGAATATAATTATTAACACACTTTGATACATGTCAAAAGTCACGTCCAGCTCTTTGCAACCCTTCCAGACTCTGTCCATGGCATTTCCCAGGCAAGAATACTAGAGTCGGTTGCTATTTCCATCTCCAGGGAATCATTCTGACCCAGGGATTGAATTTGCATTTCCTGCATTGGCAGGCTGATTCTTTACTGATGAGTCCTTAGGGAAGCCAAGTAGTCTTACAATGAATAATTTGTACATATATATTGTTAGTTATTTTTGCCAGTACTTTTTTGGGATAGATTTTTAGAATTGAGATTTCTGGGTCAATTTGGCTAGATGTTGCCAAATTTTCCTGAATAGTAGTTGTAACATTCTGCATTTCCACCAGTAATGTAACAGAGAACAATTCTCCACAAAGATTATCTTCACAAAGTTCCATCAATACTGTACGTTGTCAAACTTTTCATTTTTGTCAGTCCAAAAGCTTTCATGTGTATTCCTTATTATGAGCAAGATTTGAGTCTTTATATAAGATAAACAACCATTTGTATCTATTTTCCTGTGAACTATTTTACTAATACATTTTTCTATAGGATGATTGATATATATATTTATTTATTTATTTATTTTAGGAACATTTTATATTTTAGGAAATATAAGCCCAATCCATATACTAACACCTCTCAAAATAATATGCCCAGCTTTGACTTCCACACAAAACTCCAGATTCATGTATCTAACACTCTATTCCACATCTCCACATGGTTATCAATCATCCATCTAAAAAATTTAACAAGATGGAAATCCTGATTTCTCACTGCATGCTTAAGCCTTCCCTCTAGTTTTCCTTTACTCAGTAATAGCAGCTCCATCATACTAGTTTTTTCAGGCCAAAATGCTTATCCTTGACTGTCCTCCTTTTCATTTTGCATGATGATTCCATCAACATTGTCAGATGATTTTACTCTCATAATATATCCAAAATCTTACCATTTCTCTTCAAATCTGTTACTTCAGCTCCAATCTGAGCTCTTATCTCAGAGCTGTTTTATTGCAAACACCTTCCTGCTGATCTATCTTGCCTTTACCTGCCCTCTCCCCAGTATGATCGTCACATATTAACTAGAGTGTCACTTTAAAAACACATGGATTCATGCCCTTCCTCTGCTCAGAAGTCTCCAGTATCTCCCCAACTATAAAACTGAAGGTCCTTTGAGTGCTCTGTAAAGCAACTTGTCTTCTGGCCAAGCATATTCCATCACCCTTTCTCTGACCTTAGTTCCTGCTTCCTTCCCTAACACTCAGTCAGGTCCAGCAACACAGGTCTCCTGTTGTCTTTTGAGCAAACGCATCTTTTGTTAGCCACGAGCCTTTTAACCTTTGCCAAAGCAACCGCATATCTGGAATGCTTTTCCTCCAGGGTATCTCCGTGTCTCACTCTCTCATTTTCTTTTAATTTGTGCTTATAATGTACCACAGAAGGCAATGGCAACCCACTCCAGTACTCTTGCCTGGAAAATCCCATGGGCGAGGAGCCTGGTAGGCTGCAGTCCATGGGGTCGCTAGGAGTTGGACACAACTGAGCGACTTCACTTTCACTTTTCACTTTCATGCACTGGAGAAGGAAATGGCAACCCACTCCAGTGCTCTTGCCTGAAGAATCCCAGAGATGGGGGAGCCTGGTGGTCTGCCATCTATGGGGTGGCACAGAGTCAGACACAAGTGAAGCAACTTAGCAGCAGCAGCAGTACAATGTACCACATCCCTAAGTATTTTCATGAAATCCTCCCACCCCAAAATAATAAGCCTACACTGGTATTCTCACTACTCCTCTCATCATGCTGTTCTCTTCAAGACCTTTGGACCAGCTGACCTAATGATTTGTTTAGTCTGTTGTTTGTCCCCTAAGCCAGAGAGTAACCATGAAGATATGAACTTTATCTACTTCACTGATGTTCTGAAGCTTCTAGAATAGTGTCTGGCCCAAAGTAGAAACTCTTTAAATTTTTATACAAGAGTGAATGAATGAATAAAAGAACAGATGGATATAAAGTTTTATCCTATATATCCTTTGCAATTATATCAGGCAGAAATAACTGTGAACCAGCCTAATGACAAAAACTAAAGCCTATAAGGAAGGTCAGTAAATGAATACTTGGTTTTAGGGAAAACGTGGTCAGTGTTACCTTGGATAATGCAAAGAGAATAAAAATCTCTTAATGACTACTTTGTTTTATATAAGTATATAGAATTATCATTTAAATGGAATCAAAATTTTGGAATACCTTTGTAGGTATATTTTTGGACCATGATCTGGGTGGGCATCATAATTATTATTACTATTACTGTCATTATTAGAAGCCATTGAGCATGGAGGATCCTGAGCAATGCATTACTAAATATTTAGAATTAAACACACATTCCCTGCTCATTAGGTGGAAAAGGTAGTATATAGATAAATATGAACTGGAAAAGGTCCTAGTTGATACTTATAGAATTATATGATTACATGAAAGGCACTGGTTTGAGTTGTCTGAATTAAATATGGTTACTTAATGTTTTAGCATGAATGTGAAACTTAATGAGAATTTATTTGGAAACAATAAGAATTCTTCCTACCTGCTGTTTATTCGTTAAGAGAAGATTCAAATTCAATTCAAGAAGATAATTTTTTTCTTTCAATAAGTGATTCATAATTTCACTGGTTCTAATTTACTGTAAGCAAAGCATAAGATTAGTAATGTATTTAATATGAGTTATTAAGTTCCCATTAGACTAAATTACCACCCCTAGAGATCTGCAAAGCTATTCTGAATTAATTTGCATTCTACAGTAGCCACACAGTTCACCTTTTCTTAAATGCCACAGATAATTTAGGATGTCTTATGCTAACATCCTTCTCCAAGAACAATAAGTTACCTTAGGTTCTGTTCAGTCTCTCAGTTGTGTCCGACTATTTGTGACCCCATGAATCGCAGCACGCCAGGCCTCCCTGTCCATCACCAACTCCCGGGTTCACTCAGACTCCCATCCATCGAGTCAGTGATGCCATCCAGCCATCTCATCCTCTGCCGTCCCCTTCTCCTCCTGCCCCGAATCCCTCCCAGCATCAGACTCTTTTCCAAGGAGTCAACTCTTCGCATGAGGTGGCCAAAGTACTGGAGTTTCAACTTTAGCATCATTCCTTCCAAAGAAATCCCAGGGCTGATCTCCTTCAGTACGGACTGGTTGGATCTCCTTGCAGTCCAAGGGACTCTCAACAGTCTTCTCCAACACCACAGTTCAAAAGCATCAATTCTTCGGTGCTCAGCCTTCTTCACAGTCCAGCTCTCACATCCATACATGACCAGTGGAAAAATCATAGCCTTGACTAGATGGACCTTTGTTGGCAAAGTAACGTTTGTGTTTTGAATATGCTATCTAGGTTGGTCATAACTTTTCTTCCAAGGAGTAAGTGTCTTTTAATTTCATGGCTGCAGTCACCATCTGCAGTGATTTTGGAGCCCCAAAAAATAAAGTCTGACACTGTTTCCACTGTTTCCCCATCTATTTCCCATGAAGTGATGGGACTGGATGCCATGATCTTCGTTTTCTGAATGTTGAGCTTATGAACTCTGAAATTCCTAGTTCAGTGTATTGTTTTACAATAATACTAATTTTTAAAATTTAGAAGTGGTTCTTGAAGGTTTCTTTTAGTTTTTCATATGTGTATAGATACATATGTGTATGTGTATATAGCCATGAAATTAAAAGACGCTTACTCCTTGGAAGGAAAGTTATGACCAACCGAGATAGCATATTCAAAAGCAGAGACATTACTTTGCCTACAAAGGTTCGCCTAGTCCAGGCTATGGTCTTTCCTGTGGTCATGTATGGATGGAGAGCTGGACTGTGAAGAAGGCTGAGCGCCGAAGAATTGATGCTTTTGAACTGTGGTGTTGGAGAAGACTCTTGAGAGTCCCTTGGACTGCAAGGAGATCCAACCAGTCCATTCTGAAGGAGATCAGCCCTGGGATTTCTTTGGAAGGAATGATACTAAAGCTGAAACTCCAGTACTTTGGCCACCTCATGCGAAGAGTTGACTCATTGGAGAAGACTCTGATGCTGGGAGGGATTGGGGGCAGGAGGAGAAGGGGACGACAGAGGATGAGATGGCTGGATGGCATCACTGACTCGATGGATGTGAGTCTGAGTGACCTCAGGGAGTTGGTGATGGACAGGGAGGCCTGGCGTGCTGCAGTTCATGGGGTCGCAAAGAGTCGGACATGACTGAGCTACTGATCTGATCTGATCTGATATAAATTTAGTTTCCAGGTAATGTATATCCAAACCCATGTTCACCAAGTTGCAACAGAGCCAAGAATATATTGACTATATTCTTCCCAAATGCATTAAAAGCCATCAATTTAGAACCACCTTCTAATTGGCTGATTCAATATCTGGTTGCAATATCTTGTGTAAATATATATAATCTAAACATTTCATCAAAATTGACCTAGAACTATGTCAGGCTTACCTACTCCATAGCTGTATTAAGGAGTTTGTGAGTATTGCATACAGAACTTGAGTTCCACAGAATGCTTAGAAGTGAAGAAACTTTTTAAAGTGTCTAAAGTAGGCTTGTATAAACATAAATGGATTAAACTAGTTGACATAGTCTTAATAGCATACTAACACTATCAATGAATTTATGATTTTGATTCTGTGATGATAATAAAGATAACTCCAGAGAATGAGGGAAAAATCCAATAACTGTTTATAGAGAGATATGTGTACAGTAAAAAATGTGGTCACTGGAAGAATCAGGCATATTAACTAATGAAACGGCCTGTGCATGTTTACGAGCCATGTTTCTGCAAAGCAGATTTACCAACTCAATTCCCCAAAGCTAAAGAGGATATCAGGCTGGATTAGAAATCAGAAGTCCCTATTCTTGAACTCACATGATGACCTCACATCTGTTCCCTAATGTACAGCATTAATTTTTAGCAGTATTTTAATCAGTATTAATCTGAGTTGACCCAGAAAGGCACTGGATCATTTGGGGCAAAATCCTCAGTGTTCCCAACTTAATCTGATCCTCAAATCAGAGACATATCGTGCCTGTATTTATCCACATTGTAAAGACTAAGAGTTTACCGAACAGAGAAAGCCAGCTTCTATAGCTTCATTTTCTTCTTTTTCCAATCCTTCTTTAAATCTACCATCAAACTAATCTTTTCAGAGCATTTCTCTGAAAGAGGTATTTTTTTCCTATGTAAAAATTGAAGGACCTTCTTCTGTGTTTTATTATGATATGTTTGGGTTTGTAAAAAATACCTCCTTGATATATCAGAAACTCCAAAAAAAGGTGAGGTACATAAAGAAGAAAATGTAACTACCTGTAAACCAATTTGGATACTTTAGAGAATACAATTGTGGCATTAATTGAAAGAATGGATTAAAGAGGGGAAAGTTCATGGACAGGAAAAATGGCTGAAGGCTCAGAAAACATGGAATAAGAACCTAGCTATAACAATGAGATTTAAGGTGGATTAAGAAAAGGTCAGTTTTCATCCCAATCCCAAAGAAAGGCAATGCCAAAGAGTGCTCAAACTACCGCACAATTGCACTCCTCTCACACGCTAGTGAAGTAATGCTCAAAATTCTCCAAGCCAGGCTGCAGCAATATGTGAACCGTGAACTTCCAGATGTTCAAGTTGGTTTTAGAAAAGCCAGAGGAACCAGAGACCAACATCTGCTGGACCATGGAAAAAGCAAGAGAGTTCCAGAAAAACATCTATTTCTGCTTTATTGGCTATGCCAAAGCTTTTGACTGTGTGGATCACAAGAAACTGTGGAAAATTCTGAAAGAGATGGGAATACCAGACCACCTGACCTGCCTCTTGAGAAATTTGTATGCAAGTCAGGAAACAACAATTAGAACTGTACATGGAACAACAGACTGGTTCCAAATAGAAAAAGGAGTATGTCAAGGCTGTATATTGTCACCCTGCTTATTTAACTTATATGCAGAGTACATCATGAGAAATGCTGGGCTGGAAGAAGCACAAGCTGGAATAAAGATTGCTGGAAGAAATATCAATAACCTCAGATATGCAGATGACACCCCCTTATGGCAGAAAGTGAAGAGGAACTAAAAAGCCTCTTGATGAAGGTGAAAGAGGAGAGTGAAAAAGTTGGCTTAAAGCTCAACATTCAGAAAACGAAGATCATGGCATCTGGTCCCATCACTTCATGGGAAATAGATGGGGAAACAGTGGAAACAGTGTCAGACTTAATTTTTGTGGGCTCCAAAATCACTGCAGATGGTGACTGCAGACATGAAATTAAAAGACACTTACTCCTTGGAAGAAAAGTTATGACCAACCTAGATAGCATATTCCAAAAGCAGAGACGTTACTTTGCCAACAAAGGTCCATCTAGTCAAGGCTATGGTTTTTCCAGTGGTCATGTATGGATGTGAGAGTTAGACTGTGAAGAAAGCTGAGCACCAAAGAATTTATGCTTTTGAACTGTGGTGTTGGAGAAGACTCGTGAGAGTCCCTTGGACTGCAAGGAGATCCAACCAGTCCGTACTGAAGGAGATCAGCCCTGGGATTTCTTTGGAAGGAATGATGCTAAAGCTGAAACTCCAGTACTTTGGCCACCTCATGCGAAGAGTTGACTCATTGGAAAAGACTCTGATGCTGGGAGGGATTGGGAGCAGGAGGAGAAGGGGATGACAGAGGATGAGATGGCTGGATGGCATCACTGACTCGATGGATGGGAGTCTGAGTGAACCCGGGAGTTGGTGATGGACAGGGAGGCCTAGCATGCTGCAATTCATGGGGTCTCAAAGAGTTGGATACAACTGAGCACTGAACTGAACTGAACTGAAAATGATATTTAAGAGACTGAGTTAATGACTTATAGAGGGATAGGAGAAATAATTTCAAGTTTTCTAGTTTGAGAGAATTGATAGGTGGTTCAGTTCAGCTCAGTCGCTCAGTCATGTCTGACTCTTTGCAACCCCATGGACTGCAGCAAAGCCAGGCCTCCCTGTCCATCACCAACTCCCTGAGCTTGCTCAAATTCATGTCCATTGACTCGGTAATGCCATCCAACCATCTCATCCTCTGTTGTCCCCTTCTTCTTCCTCCTGCCTTCAGTCTTTCCCAGCATCATGGTCTTTTCCAGTGAGTCAGTTCTTCACATCAGGCGGCCAAAGTATTGGAGCTTCAGCTTCAGCATCAGTCTTTCCAATGAATATTCAGGACTCATTTCCTTTAGGATTGACCTGTTGAATCTCCTAGCAGTCCAGGGAATCTCAAGAGTCTTCTCCAACACCACAGTTTAAAACCATCAGTTCTTCAGTGCTCACCTTTCCTTATGGTCCAACTCTCACAGCCACACATGACTAATGGATAAACCATAGCTTTGACTAGATAGACCTTTGTTGGCAAAGAATGCCTCTGCTTTTTAATATGCTATCTAGGTTAGTCATAGCTTTTGTTCCAAGGAGCAAGCATCTTTTAATTTCACAGCTGCAGTCACCATCCGCAGTGATTTTAGAGTCTAAGAAAATAAAGTCTCTCATTGTTCCCATTGTTTCCCCGTCTATTCTCCATGAAGTGATGGGACCAGATGCCATGACTTTAGTTTTTTGAATGCTGAGTTTTAAACCAGCTTTTTCACTCTCCTCTTTCACTGTCATCAAGGGGCTCTTCTGTTCCTCTTCATTTTCTGCCATATGAATGTTGTCATCTGCATATCCAAGGTTATTGATATTTCTCCCAGCAATCTTGACTCCAGCTTGTGCTTCATCCAGCCTGGCATTTTGCATGATGTACTCTGCATATAAATTAAATAAGCAGGGTCACAGTATACAGCCTCTATGTGCTCCTTTCCCGATTTGGAACCAGTCAGTTGTTCACGTCTGGTTCTAACTGTTGCTTCTTGACCTGCATACAGATTTCTTGGGAAGCAGGTCAGGTGTTCTAGTATTCTCATCTCTTGAAAAATTTTCCAGTTTGTTGTGATCCACACTGTCAAAGGGTTTGGTGTAGTCAATAAAGCAGAAATAGATATTTTTCTGGAACTCTTATTTTTTTCTATGATCCAGTGGATGTTGGCAAATTGATCAATGGTAATGATGTGAAAAACAGAGAAAATAATATTTCTGTGAGATGTATGGTAAAAGAATGGAAATTGCATGGATTTGATGGGCCAGATTTTAGGATGGACTGACATCCTAGTTTCACCAGCCATATGACCTTGAGTGCATGACCTTGGCTTTCTGATGTTCAAATAAAAGAGGAAACATATCTGATTTTTATAAGTCTTTGACATTTAAACTGATTAAAAAAATGTAAAGTGCCCAGGCAGTGCCCAAGCACATAGTATGTCCTCTATAATTCATAGTTATTAGCATGATTGTTGTTTCTATATTGAGATGGCAGATAGGCAGCTAGAAACAGGTGTCTAGGTCTCAAGAGGAGGGAAAAGAAGGGAGATGTGAAGATACATAAAAATTTAAGAGACAAAGAGGAGTCAGAAAAAGACTGTTACTTAAATAGAGGTAAGAAGCTAGTGTTCAAAGATCAAGATCAGAGGGGCCATAAAGTCCCTGTGCTGTGCAACTGTGCTCTGTGCTAAGTGAGCACATCTTTCTGAAAAGGAGATGATCACTTGTTGTATCTCCTCAATGCAAATGTGAGTCATGCTGTGACTTTACACCTGTAAGACTGAAGTTCAGGGTAGCTACTAATAATAGACCACTTTTTCCTCCAATTAGACATGATTCTGATAAGAGAGGAGACTGTTGATCAAACTTGCATCTGATATAATATGACTTCCACAAAGTTTGAATTTAAGAATATATGACAGTTTTCTTTGTGGAATTTGGTATACGGAAAAAATGTCAACTAGGTTCAACAGTAGTAGAAGACTGAAAAACAGCTATTAGGGACAAGTTTCATCTCTTGTGTGTGTGTGCTTCCTCAGCTACTCCAGTAGTGCTTGACTCTTTGCAAAGCTATGGACTGTAGCCCACCAGGCTGCTCTGTCCATAGGATTCTCCAGGTAAGAATACTGGAGTGGGTTGCCATGCCCTCCTCTAGGGGATCTTCCCAACCCAGGGATCAAAACCTATCCCTCATGTCTCCGCTTTTGCAGGTGGGTCCTTTATCACTAATGCAACTAGGAAGCCCATACCCAATACAAAAAATTTCCAGAATAAAATGGAAAGCTTTTAAATACATGAGTGTTAAGGGAAATACATAGTTAATTTCTAACCAGCTTACCTCAGACCTTGTCATCAATCTGTAGAAATGTAAGAAAGCAGTAGATCAAGCAGTAAGATCCATGTTACAATAGAGTACAAATTCAGCAGAGTGAAGAGATCCCATCAATATTAGTTATTCTTGCTGGAAAACTGGGATTTCTGAGCCCTAGTCTGTCTGCCAACATGATCCCTGCATCTACATGTCCTGCCTATCACACAATCCAAAGTCCATCCAGATGCTGTCTCTACCATGAGGCCTTTACTCATGTTCCAATCAAAAATAAGCACTTCTTGCACCAGAACCCACCTAAAGTTTGTATACTTTTCTCTTAGTGAACTCAACACATTCTCTGCTTTTAATAATTATAAGTGTTTCATACTCAACAAAGTTCTTGAAGGTAAAGACTATGACTCCTCTCTATGGTCTTTTCTGTACTATGACTATTAGACCTGTGTTTTGTATATGTCAATAATGAGTAAACATTTGATGACTATTATTAAATAACTTAAGAACTGTGATATGATTATCACCTCAGAATTAGTCAAAATAAACAATTTATTTGCATTAAATTAATCAGAATTGTTTTGCCTAATATTTTGGAGTCAATAGAACATTATGTTCACTTTTTAAATGCATTGCTATTCTCATAAGACATTTATTAATTGTTTTTATTGGAAAGATTTTTTTTTTAGTCTGTTAGAGAAATTTGATGTCTGAGCATACTCATAATCCTATAGTAACAAATCAAAATTTTTTTTCTTTCTTTTAAATCACAAAGCCTCCAATATTGTATTCTATTCACCACTGGATTTTCTATACTGTTGCTTTATCACTTAAAGACATTCCAGTTAGTATTTGCATTGTTCTT
Organism: Tragelaphus eurycerus; assembly: GCA_935064755.1. Taxonomy (NCBI): domain Eukaryota; kingdom Metazoa; phylum Chordata; class Mammalia; order Artiodactyla; family Bovidae; genus Tragelaphus; species Tragelaphus eurycerus. Next base: position 9,124,336 of record CAKXYN010000015.1, read on the forward strand.
AAAATGACTGATCAAAATAAACTTAGGATCAACAGAATTATTGATTTGGAAGCTTGATGCATTCACCTTTATCAAATATAACTTGTCTAGACAAACATATTCCATGCTTTTCTTCAATAAGATAAACATAGGAAGGACCTTGACACCAGATGCTAACACAAAAGTTTATTTCCATTTCCTATTTTCCTGTTTCCTTCCAGTCAGCTCAGCATTGCTTTTTAATGCTCCCTATTTTCAAGATTTATTTTAGTTTTCTTCTTCTTTTGACATGTGTGTGGTAGAATCTGACAGTTTTATGTGTTGCTTACAGAAAAGAGAAGAATGCTTTTTTGAAGATGTCACTGTTTGTAGTTAAATAAGCCACTTTTCATGATAAGAATTTTCTTATATTATTCAGAGGTTTCTATTCTTTTCCCTTATGTCTTGATAATAGTCCTGCTATTCTAACCCTTCAGTGGAATCATGTTTAGTACACATTTTGAGATATTTGCAGCTTATACTGTTCTTCATGTAAGAGGAGATTAGCTTTTTAATAATAGCTTCTTTTGAATTAGGAGAGAATTTCTACAATAGAGAGGGAAACCACATGGGGAAATGTAATCAGTGATGGCTTTATGCAGGCTTTTAATAATTTCTTTGTTCTGAGGCTTTTTGCAGTTTTTGGTTAGAAGGATAAAGCAACTGCCACCACTATCTAGTCATTATTTTATTCACTGCAAAAGCACTAATGATTATCCAGGGTACTGTTTGATACCTTTTAAAGAATCAGTTTTTAGCAGACATCTTCCAAATAGGGATATCTTCCATAAAGACTTATAATCTCTTTGATCAGTGACATAATGAATAAAAATTAAAAAAAAAAATATGAGATCTGTAACCAGACAGCCTTGGTTAAAATCCCATGTACCTTAGGCAAATCATTTCACTCTCCTTGTCTTCGATTGTTTTATTGTATAGTTTAGGAACAGTAAAGTTAAATAAGATTGCATATGTGAGATATCAACTAGTACTTAGCCCATAAATGGGTCTAACATATATAGACTATCCTCATTTTCAGAGATTTAATACCTGCTTGATCCAGACAAAAAGGAAAGAGAGTGCTCATTATGGAAATGTAAGAAGAAACTACCAATAAAATGGATTGCATTTATTCTTACATAACAAAAAGTTTAGAGGTCAGAAAGACTCCTCATGTAGGATATCATGGTTTCTGCTCAGATTCAGAGTGATTCCTCCCTTCTCTCCTCCTCCTCATAGTCCCAAGATGACTACCAGAAAGATCAGGGACAACTCATTTCCTTGATCACAAACAGTGATGGTCAAAACTCTGCCGCAACCATGGCCTATTAGTCTGCCCCTTTGATTTAACTGGGTCATCAGGTTTTATGCCCACACTGGGCCAATAACAATCTTGTAGAGGTAAAGTATTTTGTTGTTATTGTTCAGTCACTAAGTCCTGTATGACTCTAGCAACTCCTTAGACTCCTGGTAGCTCACCAGGCTCCTCTGTCCATGGGATTTCCTAGGTAAGAATACTTGAGTGGGTTGCCATTTCCCTCTCCAGGGGATCTTCCTGACCCAGGGATCAAACCCATAGCTCCTGCTGCATCTCCTCTCCTGCACTGCAGGCAGTTTCTTTACCATTCAGCCACCAGGGAAGTCTACATAGGTAAATAGTATTATCAATATACAGTCAGAAGTTCAAAGATTTGCTAGACTGCACTGCAAAAAGGAGGACACTTGGAATCACAATGCAAGTTTCAATGTAATGCCCAGTGACCATAGCAGGGACATTCAGTTTCATCACTAGGATTAGAAATATATATATAGTATCTGTAAAACAATGTTAGTGTCCATTTTCATAAAATTAATTTTGAGATCTTAAGTTACTTTTTAAATTATTTTACCTGTTTCTTAAGTAATTGACCTATATAGCTTAAATGTTCAAGAATTTTTTAGTTTTGGTGTATCTCTGAAATATGTTTCATTCACCTTTCCAACAAAGTGACCTGTGGCTAAAAATTTCCTTAGGTTTAAGTTTATCTTCATCTTGTTTATGGGACTCTTGTCATTTCCTACCACTTATACTTTGGTTCTGATCTACTTGTCTTTATTCCTCCTAGGAACCAAGGTATATAATTTGACATTTGAATGAGTAGTTTTACTTAAGGTAATTAAAAGATATTTTTCACAATAGAGTTTTGTTATAGGTCCCTGAATGAGGGATTGTGCTTAAAGGTCTTCCTTGTCTTCTAAAGTCAGTTCCTATCCCAGCAGTAGCACGTGCAGAGAACCCAGAACCCTTCTTTGAGGAATCAGCTTAGTTTTACATATATTGCAAAGTATTCTGGATACAATAGCCAATAATCATTGCCTCTTCTGTGTCTTCTTACCTGGAAGGATGATATTACATCTCTTTCAGCACTCATTTTCAGGGAAGCCCTTCCAGTCTTAATTAACTTTCAATCTATGCCTTCTAGATAACACTTAACCTGCAGGCCAATGGATACCTTTGGTGTTATATACATAATTAATCATAAATTAGATCCTCTTTCTGTGACTGAGAAATTCTCTAAAAAGCACCCAAGTTGTGATGAATCTGGAAGCCAGAGCCTGACCTTAGAATCAAAGGCAGACCTTATATAGTAGAATACAGGTAGGGATCAATTAAAGAGTCTGATGCATCTACTCTGTCATTTGAAGTAATACTGTATAGTCATCTATCCAGAACAGAAGGGGAAATCAGATGCTTTCTGTTAAGATGAGACACTGCTTTTAGACACCCTCAGCCAATGGAACCACAAGATTTCAGTCCAGTTCATTTTTATTTTAGAACATGGAGGAATTAAGTTTAGGTTAAAACTACCTCCATATGTTTCCATTTGGGCCAATTTCCCTCAGTAACACTATCCCATTGAAATATAAAATCTTAGGCATTCCAAGTTGAGTTACTAAAAATATTTATGGAGAATATATTATCTAAAATTCTCAAGACTAACTTTCTTCAGAGTGAGAGAAAACTAAAGTGGTGTATTTCCACATCTCATGTGTCTACCAGCAGCTTTATCTATCCAAAAACATCCTTAACTTCTAAGTGGTTTCATGTTTACTAAATGGATAAAATTCAGAAGAACAACAACAACAAAAAATGATTTATCAAAGGGCTACAAACTCCCCACATGAGAGCTAATTTCCAGTGAATTTTTAGTTGGATACTTAGGATAGAGTGGAAGAATTAACAAAATTTACATTTTAAGTTTGCTTTGATTTTATGATGCATATTTTCAACCCAGTTAATTGCAAATGTATTTAAAATCCCAAAAATCACCCACTGGAAGACTGAAGAAATACAAAGCCACAGATCTAAGTGAAATTAAAGTAACTGAACTCAAGTAAATATAGGAGATCTATAACTAACAATATGAGTAAACCTATATGCTTGCTTTTATTCACTTAGAGAAATTCAGAATTTCCTAGCAGTCTTCCAATGTCCTTTCAGTGTCAATACCCAATCAAAAGTATTCTTTTTCTACATTAGTCCTTGCCTGAATTCTAAGAGATTTCAGTATCAGAGATCTTGATGCTGTGTAATCTCCTCCTTGTCTGACAGAAAGTGAAAGTGACATTGCTCAGTCGTGTCCTACTCTTTGCAACCCCATGGACTGTAGCCTACCAGGCTCCTCCGTCCATGGGATTTTCCAGGCAAGAGTACTTGAGTGGGCTGCCATTTCCTTCTCCAGGGGATCTTCCCGACCCAGGAATCGAACCCAGGTCTCCTGCATTGCAGACAGACACTTTACCGTCTGAGCCGGATGAGCCAATTTTTTTCCTGAGGCAGTTTTTTCACAACCTAGGATAGGGCTATAAAAAAGAATAACAATTAGATACACAGAAAGGAAACATTCATTCTTTCTTTCAGGAACCATTTACCATGAAAGGAGTAATGATAGGAAAAGGAAGTTAAAGTAGTAGGAAAGACATAGTGCAGCTGCTGCTGCTGCGTCGCTTCAGTCGTGTCCGACTCTGTGCGACCCCAGAGATGGAAGCCCACCAGGCTCCCCCATCCCTGGGATTCTCCAGGCAAGAACACTGGAGTGGGTTGCCATTTCCTTCTCCAATGCATGAAAGTGAAAAGTGAAAGTGAAGTCGCTCAGTCTGGTCCGACTCTTAGCGACCCCATGGACTGCAGCCTACGAGGCTCCTCTGTCCATGGGATTTCCCAGGCAAGATTACTGGAGTGGGGTGCCATTGCCTTCTCCGGTAGTGCAGCAGGGTAGACAAATAATAACATGTGGAAGCAAGAGAGATGGCACATAGGTGTGTCAAGCCGTCCAGCCAGTCCTCCAGGAACACATCTGTACTTGAAGAGTTGGGTTTATTGATTTTTTTTTTTAAAGCCTGGGAAACCATATATCATGGAGTGTTATGGGATATTTTAGTAAAGGTGTGATAGTATTTTGGTTTGTGTTAAATGCTTTTGGGGAGGGTATAAGAAACGGGTCCTCACTCTTCATTAGATGCTGCCAGAAAGCAGAGGTAACTCTTGGATTGATTATCTTAATCTTACCTAGAAGGAAGAAAGACCAAGCAAGGCTTAAACTGTAACTAGACAGGAAGCAACAATCCAATCACTCATATGAGCCAAGATGGGGAGTGTTTGGTCATTTTTTACTTTTCACAGAGTTCACATTTTCATTGATTTTCAGACATGATTATGGAGTGGTCTTATTTTTGACAAGTCCGTCATGGTCAAAGAGTGGTCTTGTCTGATGTTGATATGCTATGAAAATAGATCACAGTAAGAAGAGGTGCAAAGAAATATAGCTATTTGTTTTATTGAACACAAATTGCATGCCAGGCACTAACTATGCTGAATGCTTTGTGTGCATGATTTTAACACACATACTAAAATAGTACTTATTTCATTTAACTGTTGTGAATATTAAAAAGAAAAAATAGCTATATTTCTTTGCACTTCTTCTGACTCTGATTTTTATATGCTTCCTTTTAGGAAAGAGAAAACCAGCACCTCATGTCTAGGAGCCAGCGTGATACTATTATATAGGCCTTAGAGTTGGTCTAGTCTTCATATATGAGTTTCAGAATTCTCTGGTTGAAACTAAATATTTTCATAGCACATCAACATCAGACAAGACCACTCTTTGACCATGATGGTCTAGATGAAAGCAGAGATACTACATTTTTCATTACTGAATTTTCAAACAGTGACTTGCCCACAGTGGTGCTTAATAAATATTGAATGATTGGTTAGATGGGTAATGGATGAACTGATGGATGGACTCAAAGTTCACATTTGATCAGAATCATGACTATTTGATATAATATCTATTTTTATTATTTCCTTTTCTTTTTTCTTAGCACATGGAACAGCATGGGGGATCTTAGTATCCCCAACCAGCAGAGTTTTAACCTCTGGACTGCCAGGGAAGTCCCATATTTGATACAATTCATTTTGTATCCTAGACAGTAGGAAGAAACCTTAAAATGTTGAGGATAGCAATTATTTAGCTTTTTGATTGCTTGTTATTTTTACCACACAATGCCATGCAGATATTCTTAAAGGTAGAAACATTATCTTATTTTCCACATGAGAGTATGAAAGTTCAGATATGTTAAATATTCACTCAAAATCTCCGAGCTGGTAAGTGACTAAACGTGGACTAGACTCCTGGCCTCCCCAGTTTTCAGTCCCATGGACTATCCTCCAAACTGTAGAGCATTTTTTCCTTATATTTTCCAAAATAATTTATGTAAAGGAATGAATTTCAGGTTGCATAAACTGTTTTTCTCATGTTTCTAAACATCAGCATTTATGAAACCTTCCTACTTAATTAGTCATGATTTATCTATGACCTTCCCACAGCTGTGTTTCCAGCATTACTTTTTAGGTAATTGTTCCCTCTTGCCCTTGACAGTCTACAATTATTTCACTTCCTCAGCACTGTGAAAAATCTATAATCCATTTATATTTTTTGAAAAAATATCTTTTCATGCACAGATTTTTTTTCATTTAAATAATGTTTGTGATTGAAGAAAACTATTAATAACCTGGCTAAGAACAACAGTGTTGCATACTCTTTGAAAGAGAAGAATGATCAATTCAGATGAAAAATTTCAAGTTGTGTGATGACTTGAGGGAAAAAAAAAACCAATATTGTTGTTCAGCCTCCTGTTGGACTCTTTGCAACCCCATGGACTGCACGACGCCAGGCCTTCCTGTCCATCACCAACCCCCGAAGCTTGCTCAAACTCAAGTCCATCAACTCGGTGCTGCCATCCAACCATCTCATCCTCTGTCACCCCCTTCTCCTCCTGCCTTCAATCTTTCCCAGCATCAGGATATTTTCCAAAGAGTCTGCTCTTAGCCAAAGTATTGGGGCTTCAGATTCAGCATCAGTCCTTCCAATACAGGGTTGAGTTCCTTTAGGATTGACTGGTTTGATCTTCTTGCTGTCCAAAGGACTCTTAAGTCTTCTTCAGCACCAGAATTTGAAATCATCAATTCTTTGGTGCTCTGCCTTCTTTATGGTCCAACTCTAACATCCATACATGACTACTGGAAAAACCATAGCTTTGACTATACAGACTTTGTCAGCAAAGTGATGTCTCTGCTTTGTAATATCCTATACAGGTTTGTGATAGCCTTCTTCCAAGGAACAAACATCTTTTAATTTCATGGCTGAAGTCACCATCCACAGTGATTTTAGAGCACACAAAAATAAAAGCTGCCACTGTTTCAACATTTTGCTGTCTTTGGGTTTAAACAAAAAAACAACAATATTTTAATTAAAAACCTGAATATGGCAAAGGTTCATATTAATATCAACTTCATTGAGAAACATACTAAAACAGAGGCTACCATAATTCTTATATGAACCCCTATAAATAGGTCTTCCTGTTGGCATGGTAGAAATAGGCCTTCCTGTAGGTCTGTAATTAGGTTGAATTTGATATTTTATTGATAATGGACACTGAGCTCTGATCACCAAAAAAGTTCTTCCATTTTCATAGGATCATTTTTGCATTCCACGCACAGAATATTCTGATTCATTTTGTAAACCTGAAGTTTAAACTAAATTTATTTGGGAATTACTTGAGTAGCACTGTGAAATTGAGCTTCAGTGTGAATTATCGTTAACTCAGATTTTGGGTAAAGTTTTCATAGCTTTGAATGCTGTCACAATGACAGCTTAATGTTTTGTTTTTACGGGGTGTGTGTGTGTGTGTATATGTGTGTGCATATGTATATATGTATGTATATATGCACACACACATACATATATATGCATGTACATGCACACATACACATATGCAAATACATAGATATATGCAAGTTATGTTCTATCTTTGTGATATATCAGGTTCATTTGTCAGGTGTTAGATTTGCCCTTGATAATATTATTCATTTATTTATATCTTTCATCTGGTGAAATGAGAAAACTAAAGGTAAAAATGTTTCACTGATTGACTGAAATACACCAATTTGATAAGGTGGAGAACTCATATTAGAACCCAAGTTTTTAGATGTTTAGAGAAACATTTTGTTCCCTGGTTGTTGTTCTTAAGTCACTAACATGTATCTGACTCTTTGTGACCCCGTGGACTGTAGGACTCCAGGTTCCTCTTTCCTCCACTATCTCCTGGAGTTTGGTCAAATTCATGTCCATGAATTTGGACATGATGCTATATGACCAAAGTTATATAGTGATGTTATATGACCATCTCATCCTCTGCCAACCTCTTCTCCTTTTGCCTTCAGTCTTTCTCAGCTTCAGGGTCTTTTCCAATTAGTTGGCTCTTTGCATCAGATGACCAAAGTATTGGAGCTTCAGCTTCACCATCAGTCCTTGCAATGAATATTCAAGACTGCTTTCCTTTAGGATTGACTAGTTTGATCTCCTTGGAGTCCAAAGAACCCTCCAGTGCAAGAGTCCAGGAGTCTTCTCCAGCCCCATAATTCAAAAGCAATTCTTTAGCACTCAGCTTTCTTTATGGTCCTACTATCACATCTGTACATGACTACTGGGAACACCAAAGCTTTGACTATATGGACCTTTGTCAGCAAAGTGAAGTCTCTGCTGTTTAATATGCTATCCGTGTTTGTCATAGGTTTCCTTCCAAGAAGCATCTTTTAATTTCATGGCTGCAGTCACTGTCACCAGTGATTTTGGAGCCCAAGAAAATAAAGTCTATCACTATTTACACTTTTCCCCCTTCTATTTCCCATAAAGTGATGGGACTGGATGCCATGATCTTAGTTTCTTGAATGTTGAGCTTTAAGCCAGCTTTTGCACTCTTCTCTTTTACCCTCATTAATAGACTGTTTAATTCCTCTTCATTTTCTGCTATTAGAGTGGTATTATCAGCATATCTGATATTGTTGATATTTCTCTTGGCAATCTTGATTCCAATTTATAATTTATCCAGCCTGACATTTTGCATATAAATTAAATGAGCAAAGTGACAATATAAAGCTTTGCCATGCTCTTTTCCTGATTTTGAACGGATCCCTTGTTCCGTATCCAGTTCTAATGTTGCTTCTTAATCTGTGTACAGATTCCTTAGGAGACAGGTAAGGTGGTCTGGTGTTCCTAGCTCTTTAAGAATTTTCCACAGTTTTTTGCAATTTGCAGAGTCAAAGGCTAACGTGTAGTGAAAAAAGCAAATGTAGATGATTTTCTGAATCACCTTGCTTTCTCCATGATCCACTGAGTGTTGACAATTTGAGCTCTGGTTCCTCTGCCTTTTCTAAATTGAGCTTGTACATTTTTAAGTTCTAAGTTCATGGACTGCTGAGTCCTAACTTAAATGATTTGGATCAAAACCTTACTAGTATGTGAAATGACCACAATTGTAAGGTTGTGTGAACATTCTTGAGCATTGCTCTTCTTTGAGACTGGAATGAAAATGATGTTTTCTAGTCCTGTGGCCACTGCTGAGTTTTCCAAGTTCAGTGGCATATTGAATACAACAGTTTATTACATCATCATTTAGGATTTTAAATAGCTCAGCTGAAATTCTGTTACTTCTGCTACCTTTGTTTGTAGTAATGCTTCCTAAGGCCCACTTGACTTCACATTCCAAGATGTCCTACTGTAGGTGAGAGACCATACCATGGTGGTTATCTGGTTCATTAAAGCCCTTTTTGTATAGTTCTTCTGTGTACTCTTCTACCTATTTTTAATATTTTCTGCTTTTATTAGGTCATTAGTATTTCTGTCCTTTATCATGCCCATCCTTGCATGAAATATTTCCTTGATATCTCTAATTTTTTTAAGAGGTCTCTAGTCTTTCCCATTCTATTGTTTTCCTCTGTTTCTTTTCATTGTTAATTTAAGAAGGCTTTGTTATCTCTCCTTGCTATTCTGTGGATCTCTGCATTCAGTTGAGTATATCTTTCCCTTTCTCTCTTGCCTTTCACTTCTATTCTTTACTCAGCTATTTGTAAAGCCTCCTCAGACAACCACTTTGACTTCTTGCATTTCTCTTTCTTTGGGATGGTTTAGTTCCCTTACTCCTGTATAATGTTACATCGTTCTTCAGGCACTCTATTTACCAGATCTTCAGGCACTCTATTTACCCTTGTATCTATGTGTCACCTCCACTGTTTATACCTGAATGACCTAGTGATCTTCCCTACTTTCTTCAGTTTAAGCCTGAGTTTTGCAATATGGAGCGCATGATCTGAGCCACAGTCAGCACCAGGTCTTGTTTTTGCTGACTTAGAGAGCTTCTCCATCTTCAACTGCAAAGTGAATAATAAATCTGATTTCACTATCGACCATCTGGTGATATCCATGTGTAGCGTCATCTCTTGGGTTGTTGGATGAGGATGTTTGCTATGACTAGTACATTCTCTTGACAAATCAATGTTAGCCTTTGTCCTGCTTCACTGTGTGCTCCAAGGCCAGACTTGCCTGTTATTCCAGGTATCTCCTGACTTCCTATTTTTGCATTCCATTCCCTCTAATGAAAAGGACATCTTTTTGGTATTAGTTCTAGAAGGTCTTCTAGATCTTCATACAACTGATCAACTTCTTTGGTATTGGTGGTTAGGGCATAGACTCGATTACCGTGATCTTAAACGATTTGCCTTTGAAATGAACCAAGATCATTTTGTCGTTTTTGAAGTTGTACCCAAATACTGCATTTGGGAACGTTTTGTTGACTATGAGATCTATTCAATTTCTTCTAAAGGATTCTTGCCCACAGTTGTAGACATTATAGTCATCAAAATTAAATTTTCCCATTCCCATCCAATTTAGTTCACTGATTCCTAAGATGTTGATATTCACTCTTGCCATCTCCTGCTTGACCATATCCAATTTACCTTGATTCATGGACCTAACATTCCAGGTTTCTATGTAATATCGTTCTTCAGAGCATTGGACTTTACTTTCCCCATCCGATACATCCATAACTGTCATTTCTGCTTTGGCCCAGCCACTTTATTCTTTCTGGAGCTATTAGTAATTGCCCTCTGCTCCTGCCCATTAACATACTGGATACCTTCAGAACTAACGGGCTAATCTTCCAGTGTCATCTTTCTGCTTTTCATACTGTTCCTGGGGAAATCCAGGCAAGAACACTGGAGTGATTTGCCATTTCTTCCTCCAGTGGACCACATTTTCTCTTCACTGTCATCTGTCAGTCTTGGGTGGCCCTGCCTGGCATGGCTCATAGCTTCATTAAGTTATGGAAGCCCCTTTGCCACAAGAATGATCCATGAATGAATAATAATGTACAATATATGTATAATATTTAGAAATAATACATAAATAAGTTCTTCTAGAACCACCATCTTACTAAGACTCTGGATCCTAGGACTCTACTTCAATAAGTAAAATCAAACCCATATAATCTGATTGAGAAGCTGCCTACTTCTTGTCTTTGCACATTTATTTTGTCTATCCCTACTTGATAGAGCAGCCTTTAAATATGTGTACAGGTTTACAAAATGACAAGAGATCATATGTTATGGTGTTCCCTTTTTAAACTAGACTTCAAATAACATGATTATCATTTTCATGTGGAAATTTTCCCTCTGGATATGATTTTTAAATATTATATCTGACCTTGAATAAAACAATATTCATGATCTCAGTCCTTCACTATGAATATCAAGTTATATTTACCAGGCTGTGGATTTTAATTTAGCACACAAAAAAACACATAAAAACATGAGCTAGTCATTCATTATTATTTACTTACATCTGATGAAATATTTGTCTATAGAATTTCATAGTCAGGTCATATGCCTTTAAATAGTCAGGCAAAACAGAGGAATAGAACATTCTGTTGACAGGTAAATGTGAATCAATCTGGTTTCTTTCAAAGGAAAATAATCAAGCTCTTTTCAAATAATGTAAAATGCAAAATGATTGCCTGTTGGAGGGGGTGGGGGGCTTATCAGCTTCTCTTCTCAGAGAAATGATTGCCATATTCTAGCTGGAGGAACATATGCTAACAGCTTATCTTGTGATTTCTCTGCAGTCGCTGATATTTATTAACAGTTGATTTTCTGTAGTTGCTCTTCTTCTTCCTCTTTCCTCCAACAGTGTAAATTAGTTTCCCCAAATCTACATCTCGTCTTCATTTTCTTATCAGTCTTGCAGAAAGGGTGATTATTTCATTATTGGTTTTGAAGAGCCTTTCATATTAAGTGGTGCAGCTCTGGTTTCAGGCAGACATTTAACAGACTCTATTTGTTTTATTCTTTGTCTCATCATCTTAATCAAAGCCCCTGAGATTGAGTCTTTTGTAGTAACAAACAAGAATAAAGGGAAATTATGAATTGTGGCTTCCACAGAAAATGCAGTATTCATCAGGAATGCCTGGTGGGATTGAAACAGGGTAGGCTTCAAACGTTAAAACAATTGTATTCACCAATGAAAATCCTTTTAATAGCTAGGATACCTGTCTTCCAATCTCTTATTAGCTTAATACCTAAGCAGCGTCCCTCTGTGGGGTTAAAGCCTTTCTGTATTGTCATAAGGTTGCTAGTGGAAAATTTTTCAGCATGAGAGTTTATTTTTTCACACAAGACCTGCTGTCTTTCTTTCTCTGAAATACTTTGTAATTTTTTCCCCCAGAGCTTTTTTTTTTTTTCATCTTTGCTATATAGCTCTCTGATTTACTGAATATGCACTGTCCTGGATTCTTGATATTGAACAGCTATGGGAAAATGTGTAGGTGTCATGCCCTCATTTTCAGATTCATATGATTCAAAATAGCCTAAGAGCCCTCATTGCTTACTGTCCCTGCACTCTTGACCATATTTTGATAAATTTTTCAGAAGCAGTTCAAGAATTGGGTTAGCTATTTAGGTAAAATCAGTTTATATATGGGCAACATGAAAATTGTCTAATATAGCCCATGTTTCTTCTTAATGTACAAATCAAGTTTTCTGGTATCTGGAAAAATCAAAGAGGTCCCAAACACCTGACTTCCTAGTATCCCAAATATTGATCACTATTATGTTTGTAATTATCTTACTTAGATTCAGAAATCCTTATTCATATCTGTACATTTTTTATATCATTAACTGATTCAAACAACTAAGTAAGAATTTGATTCTGATATGGCTTTGGATTCATATATCCACCATTAAGTTATAGCTATATTATGGTTCTTCTATAAATAAAGAAGTAAAAGAGAAATTTTTAATTCTGACATAAACTAAGTGCGTTTTCACTATTGTTAATAGTAACCTTACACAGGGAATTACAAAATGTGCTAGTTGTCTATTGCTGTGTAACAAATTATCTCAAAACAGAGCAGCTTGAAACAACACATTTTTTTATTATCTCATAGTTTCTGTGAGTTTTGAATTATGGTTGTATAGTTGGATGCCTCTGACTCAGGATCTCTCACAATATTGCAAAGTATCAGCCAGGAATGGGGTCACTTCAAGCCCAAATGGAAGATGATCCATTTCCAAGTTTACTATCATGACTCTTGGCAAAGCTCAGGAGATACACTTTCAAGCTCATTCACTGACCATTTATAAACCTTACATCCTCCTTGATGTAAACCAGAGTCGGTCATTAATCACTTGCCATGTAGGTTTTTCAATAAGTTAATTCACCAAATGACAGCTCACTTTCTCCAGACCAAGGGCTGCAAGAAAGAAAACATCAGAAGAATGACCAAGAAGGAAGCAACAGTCTTTTAAAAATCTAAATTCATAATCAACACTCTATCACTTTTGCATTCTGTGTGCATGAGTGTGTGTGTGTGTGTGTGTGTGTGTAAAAACAAATCCCAGGTCTAACTCACATTCAAGGGAGAGGGAATTCCACAAGCACACAAATGTTGGAGATGAAGACCTTTGAGATACATTTTAGAAGCTGTCTACCACAGTCCACCCTTAGGACCCAATGGTTCATACCTCTTCCACATACAAAGGCTCACTTTCTCCTGGAGTCCCTTGTCTCTGCCTGTTCCAATTGAGCAGGTCATGCTAAGTTATACTTCAGTAGCAGCTCTAAACGGAGAAGGCAATGGCAACCCACTCCAGTACTCTTGCCTGGAAAATCCCATGGACGGAAGAGCCCAATAGGCTGCAGTCCATGGGGTCACTAGGAGTCGGACACGACTGAGCGACTTCACTTTCACTTTTCACTTTCATGCATTGGAGAAGGAAATGGCAACCCACTCCAGTGTTCTTGCCTGGAGAATCCCAGAGACAGGGGAGCCTGGTGGGCTGCCATCTCTGGGTTGCACAGAGTCTGACACGATTGAAGCGACTTAGCAGCAGAAGCAGCCACCCTAAAATCCTGTTGACTTAAAACAATAAAATGTTACTTCTCAGTCATCCTACATGTTTACTATGGGTTGGCTAAGGACTGTTTTCCTCACCCAGAGATTCTCCAAGTTCATTGGAACTGGAGGGAGGGAAGGGCAAGTTGATGGCAATTAAAGGCATCTCATTTAAGTAACATGTGTTCAGTTCAGTTCAGTTCAGTTCAGTTGCTCAGTCGTGTCTGACTCTTTGCGACCCCATGATTCACAGCACGCCAGGCCTCCCTGTCCATCACCAACTCCCGCAGTTCACTCAGACTCATGTCCATTGAGTTAGTGATGCCATCCAGCCATCTCATTCTCTGTTGTCCCCTTCTCCTCCTGTCCCCAATCCCTCCCAGCATCAGAGTCTTTTCCAATAAGTCAACTCTTCACATGAGGTGGCCAAAGTACTGGAGTTTCAGCTTTAGCATCATTCCTTCCAAGGAAACCTTAGGGCTGATCTCCTTTAGAATGGACTGGTTGGATCTCTTTGCAGTCCAAGGGACTCTCAAGAGTCTTCTCCAACACCACAGTTCAAAAATATCAATTCTTTGGCGCTCAGCCTTCTTCACAGTCCAACTCTCACAACCATACATGACCACAGGAAAAACCATAGCCTTGACTAGATGGACCTTTGTTGGCAAAGTAACATTTCTGCTTTTGAATATGCTATCTAGGTTGGTCATAGCTTTCCTTCCAAGGAGTAAGCATCTTTTAATTTCATGGCTGCAGTGTCCATCTGCAGTGATTTTGGAGCCCCCAAAATATAGTCTGACACTGTTTCCACTGTTTCTCCATCTATTTCCCATGAAGTGATGGGACCAGATGCTTCTGCTCAAATAACAGAGCCATACTAATTTCAAGGGCACAAGTATCTATATTTCTACCATGTGCCTGAAAAGAAGAGAAGTATCAATAAACAGCCCAAGAGACTAACACAATGGGTAAAATCTTGTTTTTCATTTCTACCTAAATACATATCAAACTGATTATAAGCCAATTTCTCATACATTTAGCTCGTTTTACAAATATTTAACAAGTACTATTGTATACTAAGTTTTTATAAAATGGTAAGGCCTAAGAACAGAGAAAAAAACAGTCCCTATCTTCTGGTTTCTCAACATGGTGGGCAAAGAGATAAGTATATAGATAATTTCAGGATAGAAGTCATGAAAAAATGTCAGTTAAGGCATAATACGACATTTAACTCAGACTTGAGGAGAGAGGAGATCAGAGATCTTAAAGCAGATGAAAGTAAAAAGATCAGGACATCTTAAAGGAGATGAACTCTGATGAGTTCTGATAGATGTGTAGAAATAGGCCAGGTAAGGAAAGTCAAGAAAGACACTTTTCACTGTTTCTTTAATAAAGTGAATTTATGATGATTTTCTTATAGGGCAAAGGCCTGGATTCTTCTGTATTAGCATTAACTAGTACCTTAGCCTGATCAAGTAACTGGGCAATTGTGCACCTAGATTGCTCATCTTTGAAATGAGAAGGTTTAACCAGATGTTGTCCGAGATCTCCTTCACTTGTAAAATCCTGTGATTGTTCCCGCTCTAGAGGATATTTTTTAAAGGCAGATTTTATTGGATAATTATGAAATAACTACCTTATAAAGCAATCACTTACTAAAACAGTTCAGTAAGCACCAATGGGAAATTCCCATATCAAAAAAATAGTATAATTATATATCCCTTCTGAGATACAATATGTTCAAAATTGATCACAAAAGAAGAATAAGATGTATTCCAAATAGAATGATATTAAAGTAGTTCTTTGTAGCAAACTTACTCTTTAAAATTTTCCTCTTTAATCTATCACTCTAGATATTTCTAATGGTTCTCATACATAGACTCTTCCTATTTTATGTATTGGTTTTATTTACCTGTGAAAGAACATCAACTGTGTCTATTCTACACACACAATTTATTTTGCAAAAAAATTATATTGCCAGATTAATTTGAACCCTCATAATTCTACATATTACCATGCTTTTCACTTGACTCACCGACCCTTCTTAGGCTCTACAACTTTAAGGGAAAATCCTTGGCAGTGACATTCAAATCTTAACCCCTCACAGCACAGTCATTGTTCTTTTACCAGTCAACAGGACTCTAGATCAGCAGTCTTCCTTTTTCCACCTCAAGCCTCGATTCCTTCTCTCCTATTTCACTGATCTAATCTAGAAATTTAAAGCAAATACCCCTACCACGTACTGGCAAAGAATACATATATTTCAGGGGAATTTAATTGCTACAACCACTTTGGAAAACAGTTTGGCATTATCTACTAAAGTTGCACATATGCATACCAGATGATCCAGCAATTCCACTCATTATATACAACACGTGTACCAAGGAATACCTACAAGGATGTTTATTGCAGCATTAATTGTAATTGCTCTAAACTAGAAATGACCCAGTGTTCATCAACAATAGAAAGGTTATAGAAAGTGTGGGAGACTTCCCTGGGAATCCAGTGGTTATGACTCTCCACTTGCACTACAGAAGGTGCAGTGCTGGGCTGCATGGCCACAAAAAAAAAAAAAAAAAAAAAAAATAGCCAGACACAATGCAATAAGTAATATGAGATTATACTTATATAAGGCTCAAGGCAGCTCTGAACTATAGGGTTAAAAATCAAGATAATCCTTTTGTTTACCTTTGATGAAGAGGAGAAATGGACTTGTGGGGTAGCATGAGGTTTCTGTCGCAGTGGAAATATTCTATATTTTGACCTGGGATGTGGTTACACTGGTGTCTGCTTTTGTGTGATTCATTCCTTATGCACTTTTCTATAAGTGCACTGTACTTTGAATGCTTTAAAAAGTACCTGGGCTTCCAAAAAACTCTTGCTTATGTAAAAAAAAATATGTGAACACATGGTCAAAAAGCCTCTCATCACTAAAGGATGAGAGGCCCAATTGCTATCCCAGTTAGTATATCCTGCCATATGTGTTATAAAACTCTTATACTACAGTAACCTTCATTATTGTACAATATTTTTCCTCAGTTTCTGTGTTAATTGCAATGTAGTTTAAGATAGGATTCATTTTTCAGTTAACAAAGCTTTAAATCATTTCAATCTACTACATATATATAGTAGAAAAGGAACAAAATAAAAAAGAGAGAGAGGGCAAGAAGGAAGGGACAAAAATATGTTACTTAGGGGGTCTGACATGTTTGACAAGACAAAACTGTAAAACATATTCTCTTCCTAATCTAACCTGCTTTTCTACTCTATGATATGCATATGAAAAACAGATTTGATACTTTTCAACACAGATACGTTTAGATATTTCAAATTTTTTTTCCTGAATGTTTGCTTACCTACCATTGCTTATCTAGTACCAACTTGAATCTATGAAAATGGCACCAAAGAAAAACATGTGCGAACAATTCCAAATAAAAGCGAATCTCTCCCGATGAATGAAACCTCTCCTGATGAAATCTCTTTAATATTGATACTAAAAGTCATTTTTAACTAATTTAAAGGGTCACATCTACTTGTGTTAATGGTTACTGTAGAAACAGTTTTTTAGTGACACGCTATTTTGATAATCAAGATTTGGAAGTGTTTTATAACAGGGTTAAAGGCAGAAATTTTTTCCTATGAAGTGAACTTTATTCCTAGTTTAAATAAAGTTGTAAAATGCATCATACTAGAGCATATATTTCGGAGAA
Source organism: Tragelaphus eurycerus (assembly GCA_935064755.1). Classification (NCBI taxonomy): domain Eukaryota; kingdom Metazoa; phylum Chordata; class Mammalia; order Artiodactyla; family Bovidae; genus Tragelaphus; species Tragelaphus eurycerus. The sequence goes on from CAKXYN010000015.1 coordinate 9,141,828, forward strand.
GGCAATGGCACCCCACTCTAGTACTTCTGCCTGGAAAATCCCATGGGTGGAAGAGCCTAGTAGGCTGCAGTCCATGGGGTCGCTGAGGGTCGGACACAACTGAGCGACTTCACTTTCACTTTTCACTTTCATGCATTGGAGAAGGAAATGGCAGCCCACTCCAGTGTTCTTGCATGGAGAATCCCAGGGACGGGTGAGCCTGGTGGGCTGCCGTCTATGGGGTCACACAGAGTCGGACATGACTGAAGTGACTTAGCAGCAGAGCATATATTTGAATTCCAGATTTTCTGTTCAAATGCCTTTTTAAAGTTTGAAGTATTTTAATTAAAATATGCCTATTACATAAAATAAAGCTACAAGTCATTAATGAAACTTGGAATTTTCACATTATAACAGAAGGGATGCCATATAGCAAAGATAAAAATTACAGTGAGGAAATCTAAAGTATTTTTTATGAATAAGAAAGTAAAATAACATGATTTGATTCTAGCTCACTCTGTTTAAAAAATAAAAGATGATAGTCTTTGGATGTAAAACACACTAAAAAAAAAAGCTATTTATGAGATGTTTGTTTTTTCTGTGGAGGGAAAAAAATAAACCCTGGGGTTTTCCCAAAGTAAAGGGAAACCTTCAGAAGTTCTTAGAACAATTTCCAGTATACATCCATAAATATTAAAAGTGCACTAGCCAAGATTATACCTCACCATGGACAGTTCTGCTGTTGAGAGTTATTGACTTTAGCTGTTACAGCTTCCTTAGCTGCAACAATTAGTCAGAACTGGGTTTCCTAGGTGGTGATGCTAGTGTTAAAGAACCTGCCAATGTAGGCGGCTTAAGACATTCCAGGTTCCATCCCTGGGTTGGGAAGATCCCATGGCGTAAGGTATGGAAACCAACTCCAGGGTTCTTGCCTAGAGAATCCCATGGACAGAGGGGCCTGACAGGCCATGGTCCATTGAGTCACACAGAGACATGACTGAAGCAACTTAGCACACACACTCACACAGAGATGAAAGAACCTACCCCACTATTCCAGTTCCTTTCTTATGTGTTCATCCTCTCACCTGCATCAGGCATATTCCATTAGCTGAAGGGCATGCTTTCTTGGTAAAATCAACTGCCAAAAATCCATTTTCTACCCCTTAGGAAAGTTTGTGATCTATTTATGCTCAACCTTCAAAAAAGAAAAGATAATTGAGAATAGTTTGCACTTTGGCCACATGTAGGAAGTTCAGTTGACCTAACCATGAAGCATGACTTAGAAAGAATTGAATCTTTTCTCTTTCTGTCTGGTGTTACATACTTTCTGTTGTCCCTTCTACTAGATCAATAGGTGATTACATTGATATTTGTACTCAGAGACGAAAGGTAGCTTTAGGAATAGTCTGAGAAGCAGAAAAGTTGCATTTACGTCTCTGAAAACTCTGAGAAATGGCTTCAGTTGGCAAATCCAGTTGTTCATTTACCTGACACTAAAGAGACAAGTGCTTTGCCAATGTAAATGATATATTAACACTGATGCAAGTGAACTACAAAAAAGCTGTCATAAAATCTAGCCTAAAGGTGTCATTCAGCAATAATCTAAATGAGACGTGGAATAGGGCTTGAGGATTTTTACCTCAGGTTAAAAGGCAGTGCAGTTGCATGTCAAGCAGGAAAATGCTCCTCTTTTTAATTCTTCAGAAAATAAGCAGGGATATCTGACCATCTTCTCTATATTTTCCTTTTTTAAATAAGGCTGAAAGTAAAGGAACTATGTGTCTGAAAGCTAGGTTCTGCCAAACAGAACTAAATTTAACCAGTATGTGGACCACAAAAAAAGACAGATGGGTGAGATTTATGAAGAGCCCTTTTGGAAGTGGCCTCAAACAGGTGGTTTCCCATAAGGAGTCAGTGTATAAAGTGTTTCTGGCTGTAGAATGAAGAGGAGAAAGAGATGTGTTGGCAATAAGTATTTGGATGCTTGCTGACTGAGGCTTCATATTGCTTGTCAGGTGTCTCTATTTTGTCTGAACTTCAAAAGCTATTTCATTGTACCATGAGAAGAGCAGAAGGTCTTGGATTCTGTGATTGGTTATTGTTTTGAAAGGGAAAGAAAATTACCTTTCATTTTCTCTCCATTGGCGCTAAATCCCCAGTGGCACTTTGAAGGACATTTCAAATCACTGCAACTACAGCAAGGAGTTTTGAGTCAGTTACTTCTGACTAATATTTTACAAATGCTCTCACCATCCCACCCAAACCTGCAAATAGAAGTCTGGAAAAGAGTTTTGCAATTTTTTTTTTAATGTTACCACTTGCTTTGAACTCTGAAGCAAAATCAAGTTCTACCTTTAAGATCTTTACTAAAAGGTATTTTGAAGACTGTGTCCAATGAAGTCTTGCATCACCCCTCCCCATCGTAAAAACTGTGAAAACTGTATTTAGGACAGTATTTCCTATGAAATCTTCCTGGTGCATTTTACGATACACTATTCAACTTATTCAAAAATAGAGAGAAATGGTCATCATGTGCCATACGCTGTGTTCCAGCTATAATCTAGAACAGAATAAAACCTGTTTCTATGAGAGCACTCTAGTTTATAGTAGGGGAGACCAAGCAGATTAAATAATCACAGTCTGTGTAGGCTAAGTGCTGTAATAATTTACTCACTATTTTAATGGCTCGAAGAACTAAAATTTATCCATTCATCTATTGGCAAACTCTTACATCATTTCCATATTTTGGCAATTATAAACAATGCTGTGGTGAACATTGGGGTGCATGTATCTTTTTTAATTAGTGTTTTTGTTTCTTTTGGATATATACCCTTATTACATTTGCTGGATCATAGTTACTTCTATTTTTAATTTTTTGAGAAATCTTCATACTGTTTTTCACAGTGGCTACATCAATGTACATTCCTACCAACAGTATATGAGAATTCCCTTCCGCATCCTTGCCAACATTTGCTAGTTTTTTTTTTTTTTTTTTTTTGGCTGTGCACCTTGTGGGATCTTGATTCCCTGGTCAGGGATCAGGCTCTTACCCCCTGCAGTGGAAAGGCAGAGTCTTAATCACTGGACGGCCAGGGAAGTCCCCTTGTATTCTTTTTGATGATAGTCATTCTGACAGATGTGAAATGATATCTCATTGTGGTTTTAATTTTCATTTTCCTGATCATTCTCAGTGTTGAACATCTTTTCATATACCTGTTGGCTATCTGCATGTCCGCTCTAGAAAAATGTCTATCCCAGTCTTCTGCCCATTTTTTTTAAATCAGGGTGTTTTTGTTTGTTTGGTTTTGATGTTGAATTATATCCACTGTTTCTATATTATGGATATTAAGCACTTATTGTTCATAGCATTTGCAAATATTTTCTCACATTCAGTAGATCGCCTTTTTTTTTTTTTTTTTTTTTTTAATGGCTTCCTTTGATATACAGAAAGCTTTTAAGTTTAATTAGGTCCCATTTGTTTATTTTTGCTTTTATTTTTCTTTGGGAGACCAATCAAAAAAAGAAAGAAAATATTGTTATGATTTATGTCAAAGAGTGTCCAGCCTATGTTTTCCTCTAAAAATTTTATAGTGTCTGGCCTTACATTTATGTTGTTAATCTATTTTTGAATATAGTGTTAGAGAATTTTCTAATTTTATTCTTTTACATGCAGCTGTCAGTTTTCCCAACACTATTTATTGAAGAGACTGTCTTATCTCCATTGTATATTTTTACCTCCTTTGTTATAGAATAATTGACCATAGTGCTTTGGTTTATTTCTGAGCTCTCTATTCTGTTCTACTGATCTGTTTTTGTGAAAGTACCGTACGTTTTGATGTTTTGATGACTATAGCTTTGCAATGTAGTCTGAAGTTATTAAGCATGATTCCTTCTTTCTCAATTTTGTTTTGGACATTTTGGGTCTTTTGTGTTTCCATGAAAAAGTTTAAATTATTTGTTAAGATGTGGTGTGTGTGTATATATATATATACACACACACACACACACACACACACATACATACATACACACACAAAGGACTACTTTTATAATCATAAAGACAAAGGCAATTATCCCATTTGCAACAACATGGATAACTTCAGGGGTATTATGTTGAGTGAAATAAGTCAGACAGAGAAAGTCAGATACCACATGATATCACTTTATTTGTGGAATCTAAATACTACAGCAAACTAATGAAGATAACAACAACAAAAAAGAAATAGACTCACAGATATAGAGAACAAATTAATGGTTACCAGTGGGGAGAGGGCATAGTGGAGGGTCATTATAGGGGTAGAGTATTAAGAGATATAAAACTATTATGTATAAAATAAACTGCAAGGTAATATTATACAACATAGGGAATATACCAATATTCCGTATTAACATTCAAAATAACTATGAATGGAATATAACCTTTGAAATTGTGAATCACTGCATTGTACATCTGTAAATTATATAATATTGTACATCAACTAAACTTAAAAGAAATATCTAAAATTTACTTCTCATTTACCTGAAATCCCAGAGCCAATGATGTTTCTAGTTAGGGTCAGGTGATAGTCATCTTTGTAACACTCTAGTATTAATAGATTTTATTAGTAGAAGTAAGGAGTGATTCTGAAAGATGTGACTAAAGGACTAGGTGGGCTTCCACAGTGGCTCAGTGTTAAAGAATCTGCCTGCAATGCAAAGGCTGCAGAGATGTGGGTTCAATCCCTGGGTTGGTAAGATCCTCTGGAGGAGGGCATGGCAACCCATGCTAATATTCTTGTCTAGAGAATCCCATGAACAGAGGAGCCTACCGGCTACAGTCCATTGGGTCTCAAAGAATCAGACACAACGGAAGCAACTTAGCACGCATGCACAAAGAACTAAGCTCTTTCCTTCTTAGGAATCTTTCCTTCTGTAGGTCCTCAGGGATTCCAGCTACAGATAGGAACAAAGAATAGAAGATCATGTATAAGATGTTTTTAAGGCCTGGACTGACGTGGCATGGTTTATATCTAGCTGTATTCCCTTGTGAGGAATCAGTCACATCTCATATCTATCTGGGGGAAAAAAAAATATATATATATATATATATATATATATATATATATATAACCTGACTCTGTAACAGGAGGAAATTGAAACAGTTTTCTAAACAACTAGTCAATTTCTATGATACAAGATAATGTGATAAGGAAATACACAGAGCTGTTACATTATCTAAAAAATACATTAAAGTGTAACTTGGAGGAAGCAGGATGTTAAGGAAGGCTTTTTCCATGAGATGATGACTTCTCTGTGAATTGAAGAAGAAATAAGAATTGAACATGTGAAAAAGAGTTTAGAAGAAGGTAGTCTAGACGGAAGGAAACTATTCTAAAAACAAACAGGAATAATTAGGGTATTCTATTCTAAATTCCATCAGGAAATTAAAACAAAGTGCTTCTTTACACATTTCCGTGTATGAATTTTGAAAAATTAGTAATGAGACTATTTTCCATAAATGTAATGCTGATAAGATTTATAATTCTTCCATGTGAGTTAGTCCCAAGATCAGTAGGAAAGGCAAAGATGTGCTTTATATTGGCTGCTACTGCTCAGTCGCTTCAGTCATGTCAGTCCGACTCCGTGTGACCCCAGAGGCGGCAGCCCACCAGGCTCCCACGTCCCTGGGATTCTCCAGGCAAGAACAATGCAGTAGGTTGCCATTTCCTTCAGTGACTCCCTTAAGAACCTTGGAGGCTTGAACCACTGTAAAGACCAGAGGATGGGAAATTTTAAATATATTGTGTAATTTCAGGAAGCAACTATGACACTTATTAGACTTGATAAAATAGATGTCGTAAGTAGCTAAGGTAACCATTTTATGTTAGACATGATAATCCCATTCAAAATTGCAAAGAATGCTCAATAGTCATTACTTTCCAGCATGTGGACAAACATTCATATTGAGTTGGTATTTCACTCTTTCAATTAAAAATTGTATGACATAAAATTGATATCAACTTCTTATTAACCATCTTGTTTTTTTCTCCTCTCTGTCCCCTACCCAAAAAACAATAATGGTGAAAACCTGATATGTTGAAGATAATTAGGGTTTGAAATATTTTTAAAAATAAGTTTTTATTTCTATTTTTCTAATTAGGTTTTAAACTTCTTGAGGCCAGGGACTGTGTCTGAAACCACATACAGTGGCTAACACAAGGTAAGTCTACAACACGTCTGAACTCCTTCCTTTCATTAGGTCTTAGAACCAGTTGTAATGCCTGATATGTAATTGGCACTCAATAAATATTGATTTGAATGGATGGATGGATGGATGAAATATTTGAATATTGTATTATTCACTTGATATTCCCCTTATAAAATATAATAAGATTGAATTGTTCTTTACTCAGGATGGCCACTTCTTTTTAAATAAAATTATAACACACTCAAAACAATGGAACAACTAGGAAAAGATTTCTCAATGAGAGATTTAATTTTCATTTTTGAATCATGGGTGGTGTTCATCATGAGTATGTGAGAAATCTAACAATTGGTTAATGTTTTGATCTGGAGCAGCAGATGCCTCTAGATTTAAATGTTGATTGAATTGAGCTGCTGCTGCTATGAAATTATTAGCCCTCAGCAGTGCTCTCGCCTACATACTTTATTTGGTTCTTCTAGAAGCTACAAGCTATTTATGGTTAATGAGAGAATAAAGTGAGAAAACAGATTAGCAAATAGATTTAAAAAATTTAAATGTCTAATCTCTGTTAAACAATTACAGAGTTATCAATTTTTACTGCTTTGCAACAAAACTTTGCTATTAACACAGCTTTGTTATCTTACATATCTCTTCTCTAATGTGTTATTTATCATAATAATACTTTTTGATAAAATTCTCTACCAAGTACCTTTTTTATTGCAGCTTCACAGTTAGCTTCTAATCTTAAAATGATAATTCTTTAAAATAATTATTTCCTATTCTTGCTAAGATATTTGATCCATCAACTCACCACTTAAAACTATTACTAGTAAAAATATGTGAGGAATTATAAAATAAGCCAAATTGTTTTTAATTGATGTTTCTAAATGCAAATTTTGTAAATGAAGGTTACAAAGTTTAGAAGTTCCCTAGCATACTCAAATACTCTTATCTGCTAAAAATATTGCATTCTCAGCATAAAAGACAGGATCCCACCTCCCATATTCCCTGTTAACCTTATTTTGGGATTAATGTTTATGACTCTAATAAAAAAGCAAGTATCTGTATATATAGAAAAGGAACACAAAGATCATTCAGAAACCAAAATGCCATTAAAGTCAAATAAGATGAGGTTTAAACAAACAAATGAGATGGAGATTGTAGAAAATTTAATTTCATTCTCTCCTGTTTCCCCTTTGGCTCCTCAGTGTTTCTATTTTATATATTAAGATTCAGCTCACTTTTACCCTAAAGCTTTCTTGGATATTCCCCATCAAAACAAAGCTTTATTCTTCTTCTGAACTCCTATATGCCTTTGTTCATAATAACTTATGATACTAATGATTCTGCTTTATGGTTCAGCTATTATATAGAATCAGCATTTTCTGAGTACGTTATGTTCCGGAGTTAATTTAAAAACCAGTTGTTTGGGAACCCAAATGACTTATTCCCATAGGACTAATAATAGAAATAATGCTTCTGTCTTTTTGTTTTTTAAGTTTTGTTGCTGTCTGATCTAGTGCGAATTGAAATATTTCAAATATACCTCCATTTTGACATTCCTTATTCAAAACAAATCAATTCTGTTCTCAGGGGCAAATTGCATAGATTCTAAACCTGTACTTGCTTGGATTCTTTGTTATTTACTAGCTGCTGAATATTATTCAGATATATGTGTTTGAGATGTCTAATTTGCAAAATGCAGAAATAATTGTACCAACTTATTTAGGCTGTTGTGAAGATTAAATGAGTTCGTACATGAACAGTGCTTTAGATCAGTACCTGACTTATACTAGGGTGTGTATAAGTTAACTATAGATGTCATCATTATTGTTTTCACTGAATCTTGGAGTATCAGGAACTTCAGATCAGATCAGATCAGATCAGTCGCTCAGTCGTGTCCGACTCTTTGCGACCCCATGAACCGCAGCACGCCAGGCCTCCCTGTCCATCACCAGCTCCCGGAGGTCACTCAGACTCACACCCATCAAGTCAGTGATGCCATCCAGCCATTTCATCCTCTGTCATCCCCTTCTCCTCCTGCCCTCAATCCCTCCCAGCATCAGAGTCTTCTCCAATGAGTCAACTCTTCGCATGAGGTGGCCAAAATACTGGAGTTTCAGCTTTAGCATCGTTCCTTCTAAAGAAATTCCAGGATTGATCTCCTTCAGAATGGACTGGTTGGATCTTCTTGCAGTCCAAGGGACTCTCAAGAGTCTTCTCCAACACCACAGTTCAAAAGCATCAATTCTTCGGCGCTCAGCCTTCTTCACAGTCCAGCTCTCACATCCATACATGACCACAGGAAAGACCATAGCCTTGACTAGGCGAACCTTTGTTGGCAAAGTAATGTCTCTGCTTTTGAATATGCTATCTAGGTTGGTCATAACTTTCCTTCCAAGGAGTAAGCGTCTTTTAATTTCATGGCTGCAGTCACCATCAGGAACTTATCTGCCCACATATAGACATGTTTAAAAGTAGAAATATGCAATACATTTTAGAAGCTCATCTTCTATATATAGGCTAGGTACTGAATTATAGAATACAGTGTCTCATGTCAGAAAGATCATAACTATCTCTTCCATAAAATACCAATCAAATGCTTTTTTAGTATACCTGTATTTCCAGGATGAGTTAAAATGGAAACAAAGTACTGTAGCCATCTTTACCTCATCACAAATATGAAATGAAAGTAAAAATAGCAGTGCTTCTTAATCATATGATTTATTGAAGCCTTAGGATGTGCCAAGCAAAAGGTGGAAGACTTTACATGTTATCACACATCCTCCAATTACAGATGAAGATATGGGTAGTCAAGGAGGCAAAGATCTTTCATTGCTAACGAGAGTTAGAGTGAGAATACAAACCCCCTTTCTGACTTTTCAATCTTATAGTATTTCTACTCTACCCAAAACAGCACTCTAAGCCATGTCCAAAAGTTTGTTGATATTTGTTGTTTTCAGATTAATATTTACATATTCCAAAGTCTTTTTAGGAATTGTTCTGCCACTTAACAAGTTTATCTAGTTCTTTGTAGTTCTGCTTTCTCTGTGTTTTCTACAAAAATCTAAGACATTTTAATCAAACCTTGGGTGAAGCCCTGTACACTTATTTAAGGTATGATAGTTGATCAGTATTTCCCAAATTGTCTTCTTGTTCATTTATCCAAGATCACCAGCTCACTCATAGTATTGCCTCAGAGCACTGAGTTAGAAATTCTTCTTTCCCTTTCTAGTCCATGAATTCTGTATCACCCATCTTGAATGTAGGTATCTAAATCTAACACTTTACAAAGTGCTTAACTTCTTAAATCTTGCCAAAGAAAAGACAACTTTCTTATTTAATGTATCCCTTATTCCTTAAATATATTTAACCTTTATTTGTTGCTGTGTATATTATGTGCAAAGCAATCTGCACACCTGTCTTATTTACTTTTCACATCAAACCTCTGACGTCAGTACTATAATTATTTCCGCATAAGGATGAGGGACCGAAGAACGGAAGAAACTATCCTACCCAAAGTCACGCAAGTGGTACACGTAACAGAATTCAAACCTAGTGGAACTCCAGAGATGACAAGTGCCTCTGCATTTTAACATGGTCCTTCATTGCTCTGGGTTGAGAAAACCAAAACCATCCTACTAGATGGCAAAAGCGTGAGGCTTCCATTTTCTTGCCAGTCCCTGCTTAACTGTTTGGATTGTAATTTTTTTTTTTTTTTTTTTTTGAAAGGAGGGTCTGTGTCTTTTTATTCATGTTTCTGCTCCTCATAATAATAAATACACTATCTTGTAATTAAAGGTTCAAAACACTTTGCCTTAAAGCCATTGACCAAGTTTAGTCAATTTGTTTAAATAAGTTTTCTTCTTCATGTAATTGTCAGTTTAACATTTCATAGTTGGATCAAGCTAATACTAGCCAGAAACTGTGAAAATGTCATAATTTGAAAATTCACATATTGTGGGGTGAACATGGTATTATTGGGAATTCTATAGCCAAATGTTTTGCTTATTTTGGCAAACATGATTTAGTTTCTTGTTAATGATAATATTTGAATATTTGCTGTGCCACATCATGTTTTACTATAAGGACCAATGCCAATACCTATAAATATTTTCATATAAGAGTAACCATCTGGAATTTTAGTCAATTTTGGAATCTCATCAGTTAAGAAAGTCAGAAATACTATGATTTCTTTAGGTGACATTAAGAGTTGTTTATAAAATTCTGACTAGCACTATTTTAGAGAAATAAACCAACTCTGTTAACAAAGGCAGCCCATTTAGTGACCCTGACATTAGTTTTTATTTTTTTTAGTGAAGACGTAACAATTATACAGTGGAAGTGACAAATAGATTCATGGGATTAAATCTGATAGAGTGCCTGAAGAATTATGTATGGAGTTTCCTGACATTGTACAGGAGGCAGGGATCCACACCATCCCCAAGAAAAAGAAATGCAAAAAGGCAAAATGGTTGTCTGAGGAGGCCTTACAAATAGCTATGAAAGGAAGATAAGTGAAAGGCAAGGGAGAAAAGGAAAGGTATACACATTTGAATGCAGAGTTCCAAAGAATAGCAAGGAGAGATAAGAAAGACTTCTTCAGCAATCAATGCAAAGAAATAGAGGAAAACAATAGAATGGGAAAGACTAGAGATCTCTTCAAGAAAATTAGAGCTCAATAAAGGACAGAAATGGTATATACCTAACAGAAGCAGAAAATATTAAGAAGTAGCAAGAATACATAGAAGAAATATACAAATAAAATAAAATAAATAACTTCATGACTCGTATAATCAAGAGGTGTGATCACTCACCTAGAGCCAGACATCCTGGAATGTGAAGTCAAGTGGGCCTTAGGAAGCATCACTACAAACAAAGCTAGTGGAGGTGATGGAATTCAGATTGAGCTATTTCAAATCTTTAAAAATGATGCTGTGAAAGTGCTGCACTCAATATGGCAGCAAATTAGGAAAACTCAGCAGTGGCCACAGGACTGGAAAAGGTCAGTTTTCATTCCAGTCCCAAAGAAAGGCAATGCCAAAGAATGTTCCAACTACTGCACAGTTGCACTCATCTCACACACTAGCAAAGGAATGCTCAATATTCTCCAAGCCAAGCTTCAACAGTACGTGAACTGTGAACTTTCAGTTGTTCCAGCTGGATTTTGAAAAGGCAGAGGAACCAGAGATTAAATTGCCAACATCCTTTGGATCATCAAAAAAGCAAAGAGTTCCAGAAAAGCATCTATTTCTGCTTTAATGACCATGCCAAAGCCTTTGACTGTGTGGATCACAACAAACTGTGGAAAATTCCTAAAGAGATGGGAATACCAGATCACCTGACCTGACTCTTGAGAAATCTGTATTCAGGTCAGGAAGCAACTGTTAGAACATAACATGGAACAACAGCCTGCTTCCAAATAGGGAAAGGAACACGTCAAGGCTATATACTGTCACCTACTTATTTAACATATGCCAAGTACCTCATGAGAAAACACTAGGCTGGATGAAGCACAAGCTGGAATCAAGATTGCCAGGAGAAATATCTATAACCTAAGATAGGCAGATGACACCACTCTTATGGCAGAAAGCGAAGAAGAGCTAAAGAGTCTCTGGATGAAAGTGAAAGTGGAGAGTGAAAAAATTGACCTAAATCTCACCATTCAGAAAACTAAGATCATGGCATCTGGTCCCATCACTTCATGGCAAATAGATGGGGAAACAGTGGAAACAGTGATAGACTTTATTTTCTTGGGCTCCAAAATCACTGCAGATGGTGACTGCAGTCATAAAATTAAAAGATGCTTGCTCCTTGGAAGAAAAGTTGTGACCAACCTAGACAGCATATTAAAAAGCAGAGACATCAGTTTGCCCACAAAGGTCCATCTCGTCAAAGCTATGTTTTTTCCAATAGTTATATATGAATGTGAGAGTTGGACTATAAAGAAAGCTGAATGCCGAAGAGTTGATGCTTTTGAACTGTGGTGTTGAAGACTCTGGACAGTCCCTTTGATTGTAAGGAGATCAAACCAGTCAATCCTAAAGGAAATGAGTTTTGAACATTCATTGGAAGGACTGATGCTAAAGCTGAATCTCCAGTATTTTGGCCACCTGATGTGAAGAACTGACTCATTTGAAAAGACTCTGATGGTGGGAAAGATTGAAGGCGGGAGGAGTAGGGGACAAGAGAGGATGAGATGGTTGAATGGCAGCATCAACTCAATGGACATGAGTTTGAGCAAACTGCAGGAGTTGGTGATGGACAGGGTAGCCTGGTGTACTGTAGTCCATGGGGTAGCAAAGAGTTAGAGACATGACTGAGCCACTGAACTAAACTGAATTGACATTATACATAGCAGAGATCTATTCAGGTCTCTATTAGAGATTCTTGAGTACAGTGTTAACTTGACAATCTCAGATAAAAAACAAGTTAATCAAATTAAAAGAAGGTTAATTGTGTATGCATACTGTATGGCCAGAAGAAAGCTCAGCAGGATGTTTTCTGGGCATTTCTACTGAAAGAAATACATTTTTTTTAATTCAGGGGTAATAATCAAAACTTTCATGTTATACACATAGTATTAAAAACAAAGACTTTTTAGGATTTACTAGCAAGACAGTTTAGGAACTATATGTATATTCTAATGCTGTTTATGGGAGTTGACTCAATGCTCTCCAGCTCTCTGCTGCTGCTGCTGCTGCTGCTAAGTCGCTTCAGTCGTGTCCGACTCTGTGCGACCCCAGAGACGGCAGCCCACCAGGCTCCCCCGTCCCCGGGATTCTCCAGGCAAGAACACTGGAGTGGGTTGCCATTTCCTTCTCCAATGCATAAAAGTGAAAAGTGAAAGTGAAGTCGCTCAGTCGTGTCCAACTCTTAGCGACCCCATGGACTGAGGCCCACCAGGGTCCTCCGTCCACAGGATTTTCCAGGCAAGAGTATTGGGGTGGGGTGCCATTGCCTTCCCCACTCCAGCTCTCTAATTGTTAACAATTCTTCATCATGAGTAGACTGAGTCAGATTTAATGTGTACATATGTATGATTAGATAATATTGGAACTGAAATATGCCTTAAAGACTCTAGTCTATGCCTTGTATATAAATTTAGACCTGGAGAAGAAAAATGGGCTACCCAAAATCACAGAGATATTTGGTACAGTATCTGTGATTCAGTTATTTTTTCTTCCTTTACTCTGCATTGAAAACAATATTATCCTTTGATGAAAAAAAAAAAAGAGAGAGGAAAAGAAAAGTTGAGACAAAGACAAGGTCACATAATACAGTCTCTTACTCTATAGGAAACTTCCTCATGACACATAGTCATTCAGTCTATGATTAAAACTATACGTAAACCTCATTTTCATTACTGAGTAGCTCTAATTGTAAGAAAAGTCATCTTCATACTGATACAAAAATATACACACCTTTATTTCTTCCTTTAGCCTTCTGTTTTCTATGTAAAATATCCATACCTACTTCAACCATTCCTTTTATGGCACGAGTTTCAGATATATTTCATCCTCTGACCCCCTCCTCACAGTATCAATAAAATGTTTCATGTCGATGCCCAGAATTAAACATAATGTGACATATGGTACCTGGAGGCTACTATAAGCTTGTGGGAAAACTATTATCTCTTGATTTGACTATTGTACCTTTAGTTTTTTAAATAAATCGTGCCTTTTACATGATTTTGGTTGCCCTCATGAAACAACTAAAACCTAAACTAAAAGATCAGATCAGATTAGATCAGTTGCTCAGTCGTGTCCAACTCTTTGCGACCCCATGAATCACAGCACGCCAGGGCTCCCTGTCCATCACTATCTCCCGGAGTTCACTCAAACTCATGCCCATTGAGTCCGTGATGCCTTCCAGCCATCTCATCCTTTGTGGTCCCCTTTTTCTTCTGCCCTCAATCCCTCCCAGCATCAGAGTCTTTTCCAATGTGTCAACTCTTTGCATGAAGTGGCCAAAGTACTGGAGTTTCAGCTTTAGCATCAATCCTTCCAAAGAACACCCAGGGCTGATCTCCTTTAGAATGGACTGGTTGGATCTCCTTGCAGTCCAAGGGACTCTCAGAAGTCTTCTCCAATACCACAGTTCAAAAGCATCAATTCTTCGGTGCTCAGCTTTCTCCACAGTCCAACTCTCACATCTATACATGACCACAGGAAAAATCATAGCCTTGACTAGACGGACCTTTGTTGGCAAAGTAATATCTCTGCTTTTCAATATGCTATCTAGGTTGGTCATAACTTTTCTTCCAAGGAGTAAATGTCTTTTAATTTCATGGCTGCAGTCACCATCTGCAGTGATTTTGGGGTCCCCCCCAAAAATAAAGCCTGATACTGTTTCCACTGTTTCTCCATCTATTTCCCATGAAGTGATGGGACAAGATGCCATGATCTTTGTTTTCTGAATGTTGAGCTTTAAGCCAACTTTTTCACTCTCCTCTTTCACCTTCATCAAGAGGCTTTTTAGTTCCTCTTCACTTTCTGCCATAAGGGTGGTGTCATCTGCATATCTGAGGTTATTGATATTTCTCCCAGCAATCTTGATTCCAGCTTGTGCTTCTTCCAGCCCAGCGTTTCTCATGCTGTACTCTGCATATAAGTTAAATGAGCAGGGTGACAATATACAGCCTTGACGTACTCCTTTTCCTATTTGGAACCAGTCTGTTGTTCCATGACCAGTTCTAACTGTTGCTTCCTGACCTGTATATAGGTTTCTCAAGAGGCAGATCAGGTGGTCTCTATTAAAAAAAAAAAAAAAAAGGGATGGGGGCGGCTTCCCTTGTGGTTCAGCTGGTAAAGAATCCACCTACAATGCAGGAGACTGGGGTTCAATCCCTGAGTTGGGAAGATCCCCTGGAGAAGGGAAAGGATACCCACTCCATTATTCTGGCCTGGAGAATTCCATGGACTGTATAGTTCATGGGGTTGCAAAGAGTCAGACACGACTGAGCGACTCTCACTTTCACTTTATTCACTATAAAAATAAGGTGTCCATACTTATTTTAAAATTGGATTGTTTTAAGTCAATATTGACAGAATTAAACATATTTCCTATCATCGGCACCAGAAACATCAAAACAGGATTATATAACGAGAGGTATGTTCCTTAAAATGGGCAGTAAGTATTCTTTTGAGTCCTAAGTTTCTAAGAATTGTTAAGATAATCTTTTGTATAAATCTTTTGTATAAATATGTATAAAAGATAATATTTTGATAAATATGCCATGTATGATCTTAGATAATTTATTAACAAAGATTTTAGGGGTTAATTGTTTTGGTGGTGAATGGCGTATACCTAAAGATTATTTTTATATAAAAATCTCATTTTTTAACAAATCTTGGAATGGTTTCAAACTTTAGGGGGAAAAAAAAACTTCTGAATCTGATCTCAGATTTTCCTGTGCAAAACCATATTTTTTAAATCATATTTTAAAAGATCAGAAATCACCTGTAGTTGCTAAATGGAATTATGAAATTTCCTATGTAATATTTTTCATTTGAAACAGCTGTCTACAGTTTACTTGAAATTTTCATATTACTGTAATTTAAAACCATAGTAATGTCAAAAGAAGATTACACCTATATAATACTTTCTCCTTGATCACAAGGACTGTGCTCCTAAAAATCTTTTTGACACAGATAAATCTTTATATTATAAATATATACTTTATAAGGTTATATTTATACTAATATAAGTTTGTATACATAATTTTCTCTTCATTAAAAGTAGGTAGACATAATAAAGGTTCAGTTCTTCACTTCTCAGACGTGAAGTCGCTCAGTTGTGTCCGACTCTTTGCGACCCCATGGACTGTAGCCTACCAGGCTCCTCTGTCCATGGGATTTTCCAGGCAACAATACTGGAGTGGATTGCCATTTCCTTCTCCACGGGATCTTCCCAACCCAGGGATCGAACCCAGGTCTCCTGCATCGTAGACAGACGCTTTACTGCCTGAGCCACCAGGGAAGTCAATAAAGGAATAGTTGTAATAATTTATCTAAGAGTAATTGTGTACAAAGTCATTTCTTCCTTCTTCTATTCATTGAATATTTATTAACCAGTCAGTACCATAGATGATTGAGATACAAAGGTGAAAAAAAAAGTGGAACTTGCCTTCAAAGGCGGAATTTACAATCTTTTGCAGGGACAACATAAAGGAAAATAAATGAAACAGTGTTTTATAGTATCTTTGATAGTAAAAACACGCATAGGCTACAATTGGGGCAAACCGCTACAGTACCTTACAGTAGACCAGGTTCTCCAGATGCTGGTGATACAGAGTTGAACAAAAAAAAAAAAATGTACATTAGAGTAGGGGAGGCAGATGGTAAAGAAAAACAGAATATATTACATAGTGATGAGCAGGAGTGAGATTTAAAATGTTTAACAACCAGCACAAATGTGTACCTAGCTGTCAAATAGACATGTAGCCACTCAGAAGGGAAGTTTATTCCACCTGCCAAATATCCGACTTGATAGGGAAACTGGTCATCAGCACTGATAGGGAAAGTAAAGTGGGGAGGGAACATTCAAGTATCAAGTTAAGAGAATACTGAAATTTTAGAAATTTTGGACTGAGGGATGATTTCTGAGTAAAACTCTCAAGAAAGTAGAAGAAGTATTCATGTAGATATTGGTGGAAGACAGGGTAACAGCAGGTATTAAGGCCATGGGGGAAAGCTTACATGAACTGAGCTCCAGCAGACCTCAGCTATAACCCAGCATGGCTGAAGTGATAGGAAAAGAGGACCCTTGTAGCTCCTAGTGAGAACATTGACTTCTATTCTACATGAGATACTCTGTCACTAAGGTTTTTGAATAGCAGAGTGACATGTTTAGTCATATTGAAAGAGGATTTTTTTGCCTTCTGGGTTGAAAACTAACTGATCGAAACAGGATCAGTGGCAGGTATACTAGGACAGGGAGCTGTTGCAATAATGCAGGCAAGGGGTGGACCAAATTAGGTTTTTGGTAGTTGGTGGGGTAGTTGAATTTTGGATCAGCATTGCTTTGAAAGAGCTATTTGGGTTTGCCAACAAACCAGATGTGGAATATAGGAAAGTAAGGCCAGGGATAACTATCTGGAAATAGTGGTTGTGCATGTGAAACTCTTTATTAGTGCCTAGGAAGCACAAAGGGGCACAAGACAGACATCATCTATCTAGGATGGACAGCCAAGTAAATAAAAAATCAAGAGAGTTCAAATAGTCCCTAAATATGGGAAGAATTGGAGATCATGATAAGGTTGCTTAACCTAGTCCAAATAGGTGGGGAACTACTTTCTCTGGAACAAAAAATGATGTATGAGTCTAAGGGTGAGGCTAATTCATTCAATGAGGAGAGGGCTTTGGGGAAAGGGAAAATGTGCTGAACTTATTTGCTTTCAATTCCAAACACTTGAAATTTGCTAATAGCTTATTAATAACTTCATTGCTATGTTTCTTTAAGAGTAGTATATCCTTATCAAACTATTTATTGCTTTGAGCAGGAACTTATTTTAAAGGCTATATTCTAATCCATTCTTTTTTTCAAAAAATATTTGTGGATCACCCACTTTGTGCATGGGTTTCTGTCCTGGGTGCTGGGTGCCAGGATGAATTATATCTGAATCCTGCCCTCAAGGAGCTTATGATATATAGTTTTATTCTTAAGTTAACATCTAAATTGTTAACTTCACTAAAATATGCATTTATTGTTTCAAGTTGCTAATATACTACATTTATAATTCTGTACATGGTATGAGTTACCTAAGTTCAGTTCAGTTCAGTCACTCAGTCATGTCGACTCTTTGCGACCCCATGAATTGCAGCACGCCAGGCCTCCCTGTCCATCACCAACTCCCAGAGTTCACTCAAACTCACGTCCATCGAGTCAGTGATGCCATCCAGCCATCTCATCCTCTGTCGTCCCCTTTTCCTCCTGCCCCCAATCCCTCCCAGCATCAGAGTCTTTTCCAATGAGTCAACTCTTCACATGAGGTGGCCAAAGTACTGGAGTTTCAGCTTTAGCATCATTCCTTCCAAAGAACACCCAGGACTGATCTCCTATGGAATGGACTGGTTGGATCTCCTTGCAGTCCAAGGGACTCTCAAGAGTCTTCTTCAACACCACAGTTCAAAAGCATCAATTCTTCGTTATCAATTCTAACTTAGTTACCTAAGTTACTAACCACTTAATAGATCACCCTAAATGCATGCTGTTTGTTTTTATCACCCCTTGAAAAATATCCTTAGCACCTATTAAATGTTGCAGCCTACAATAATATTGTTAATAAATATATGGCTTTCCCAGCTCTAGTCCTATTTTTGCTACAGATCATTGAGATTCAGCCATGAAAAGTTTATATACTTTTATATTTTGTGGAGATTTATTATATGAACTTTGCTTACAGGATATATGCCAAGAGGCTCTTACATCATTGCTCCTATTAAGGGTTTTTTCATATATGTATAATCATTCATTCATATATGTATAATCAATCATTAATAATCTTGAATTTAGTTACCACTTAGAGAAGATTAATTTTCTCCTCATTGACACATTTACTTGCAATCTCTCTCCCCTTTCTAATAGCAAATACTTCCACAGAATTCTAATTTCTATCAGCATATTTGACTTTAATATATATTTTCCATATATTCACAGTTGTTTCTCTACTTATAAATTTCCATTTATCATGTTTGTCTAAACATTGATTTTAAAGCTGTATGATCCAGGACCCCAGGAATCATTTTCTTCAGTTTTTATGATGATCATTCCCTTTACTTGAGGAATAAAGACTCTTCTTTCTAATTCTCTGTGAAATCAAGTATAATTGTGTTCATATTGAAAAGAAAGACCAATAATGATTATAAATACACTTTAATGTGAACATAATTTTATAATCAGAGTTACTCCATCCCACACCAATTTTCCCTTCAGATTTTGTAGGGAAAAGGAATTGATCTGGCAGCAAACGCAAAGTTATGGATCTGCGAAAGTTATTAACCTCTCAGTGCCCCATTTAGCTTTTCCCATTTCACAAGAATCAATGATAAACACACCCATTCATTTTATGTTTCTCATTAAAGCAGAAAGTTAACACAAAATGAGTGCCTCTTGCTTTGTCTTTCAAGTTGATAATGTGTGTATTATTCTAAGAACATGACACCACCACCCTGGTAGTACCACAGCCTGGCAGGTGCTCGTTAAGCTTCCCTGGATAGCTGTACCTGTGATGTAGCCAAGTCAATAATCCAGTTTAAGTGGTACTTGATTTGAAAGTACATAGTCACCATGCTTCTTCTGAATGGACTTAATTCCACAGATCCAAATGCTGGCTTATTATTATTCTGAACCATCTTTCTACTCATTTGCTCTCATCCCCCAGTCAATTGTTTCAAGACTGGGAAGTCTGAGGTTGAGAAATGATGAATTTTTTTTTTTTTACTTCCTCTCTTCCTGCCTGTTTCTCTAGATTGGAGAGAGATCATCAGTAAGTGAATATTTATTATATTTAGGGCAATCATTTTTTGTCCAACTGTCTTTCCAAAGCTTTTTGATTCCCCAGCACCCACTTTATCACAACAGTGAAACAGTGAAACTGCTTGTTGCCTTCCATTGAAAATTAGATTTTGGCCCTAAGCCAAGCTGCCTGAGCCAGCACTAATATAATTCACAACTGGAAGAAGACAATCAATTAATCAATACTATAATTTGGAACTGACCATGGTAGTAACACTCACAGCTATTAGACTCAACTGAATGACACCATTTAGAATTAATGAGGTAGCAAGAGCAGGCAAATCAAAGACTCATTTAAAGACTTTTTCCCCTAAAATCAAACTGCCCACTCTATTTTGTTATTTTTTCCCCTTATTTAGTGATACTGGAGTGAAGTTTAATGTAAGAATTTGAAGGACAAAGAATCATATTCATTTTGGTGATTTTGAACAAGAATTTTAATGAAGATTTTAGGTATGGATTTCAGGAAAATAATTCAGTTCAATGTTAGACTCTTCTCAGAAATCTAAAAAAAAAAAAAGGCTTAAAATTAGTTTTCTAATCTTCTTTGGGCTTTCTTTGATCCAATCTTATATAATCAAAAAATGGCATACATTGGATAAATAACCACCTTTGAAATTTCAAAATTTTAAAATAAGTTCCAGAAAACCTCTATGGTTCACTCTGTTTTAAACCTACAAAAAATAAATAAATAAAAATGTAAAAACATACAGGATCTGTTATGTTTGCAAAATGACAACAAATACCAACTCCCCAAAGTACTTCCTGGCAAAACCATCAAGTCATACAGATCTTGTTAATAAGACAAGGGTTTCTCTAAAGCCATTGACTAAATATTTATAATGATATGTCATTAATCTAACCAGGAAGTTTGAGCCTTTGTTGGTGTATCAATTTTCTTTGGATTGGGCATTCCTAACCTCTGACTAGATAAATTTTTAGAATGTGTCTAAATGCGAAATCCCAAAAGTTAGCCCAGGGACATTTAATTGTGGTAATTTTCGTTTTTCAAGTTGAAAGAAAAATACAAAAGAATTTCCATTAAATCTGGCAGAAAACAGGAAGGAGGAATGACATAGCTATGCATTTTGTATTACCAGGCATCTGAGGGGTATGACTTAACCAGCAACATATCAAAATCCATATAGACAGATGCTCCACTTTTAAATAAAATTATAATTGACATTTATTAGTTTCAGGTGTACAATATAATGATTTGGTATATGTATATATTTCAAAATTTTCACAAGTTAGTCAAGTTCATTCTTTTAAATTAGAAAACTCAGATTAGAATCATCCCTCTTCAAGCTCCTAATTTTATTACAACAAACTGAAGAAAGGTAATTGCAGGAGTATAGCCTGGTAATTTATGTTTTCTTTCCAAATACTTACCATGTATTAATAACCAAAAGGTCACTGAAAAAAATTTAAGAGCCCTCATAGTGTAGAGTCAGAAAGTATATGATATCAGATCAGATCAGATCAGATCAGCCGCAGTCGTGTCCGACTCTTTGCGACCCCATGAACCGCAGCACGCCAGGCATCCCTGTCCATCACCAGCTCCCGGAGGTCACCCAGACTCATACCCATCAAGTCAGTGATGCCATCCAGCCATCTCATCCTCTGTCGTCCCCTTCTCCTCCTGCCCTCAATCCCTCCCAGCATCAGAGTCTTCTCCAATGAGTCAACTCTTCGCATGAGGTGGCCAAAATACTGGAGTTTCAGCTTTAGCATCGTTCCTTCTAAAGAAATTCCAGGATTGATCTCCTTCAGAATGGACTGGTTGGATCTTCTTGCAGTCCAAGGGACTCTCAAGAGTCTTCTCCAACACCACAGTTCAAAAGCATCAATTCTTCGGCGCTCAGCCTTCTTCACAGTCCAGCTCTCACATCCATACATGACCACAGGAAAGACCATAGCCTTGACTAGGCGAACCTTTGTTGGCAAAGTAATGTCTCTGCTTTTGAATATGCTATCTAGGTTGGTCGTAACTTTCCTTCCAAGGAGTAAGCGTCTTTTAATTTCATGACTGCAGTCACCATCTGCAGTGATTTTGGAGCCCAGAAAAACAAAGTCTGACACTGTTTCCACTGTTTCCCCATCTATTTCCCATGTAGTGATGGGACCAGATGCCATGATCTTCGTTTTCTGAATGTTGAGCTTTAAGCCAACCTTTTCACTCTCCACTTTCACTTTCATCAAGAGGCTTTTTAGCCCCTCTTCACTTTCTGCCATAAGAGTCGTGTCATCTGCATATCTGAGGTTATTGATATTTCTCCCAGCAATCTTGATTCCAACTTGTGTTTCTTCCAGTCCAGCATTTCTCATGATGTACTCTGCATATAAGTTAAATAAACATGGTGACAATATGCAGCCTTGACGTACTCCTTTTCCTATTTGGAACCAGTCTGTTGATCCATGACCAGTTCTAACTGTTGCTTCCTGACCTGCATACAGATTTCTTAAGAGGCAGATCAGGTGGTCTGGTATTCCCATCTCTTTCAGAATTTTCCATAGTTTATTGTGATCTACACAGTCAAAGGCTTTGGCATAGTCAATAAAGCAGAAATAGATGTTTTTCTGGAACTCTCTTGCTCTTTTCATGATCCAGCGGATGTTGGCAATTTGATCTCTGGTTCCTCTGCCTTTTCTAAAACCAGCTTGAACATCAGGAAGTTCATGGTTCACATATTGCTGAAGCCTGGCTTGGAGAATTTTGAGCATTACTTTACTAGCGTGTGAGATGAGTGCAATTGTTCGGTAGTTTGAGCATTCTTTGGCATTGCCTTTCTTTGGGATTGGGATGAAAACTGACCTTTTCCAATCTTGTGGCCACTGCTGAGTTTTCCAAATTTGCTGGCATATTGAGTGTAGCACTTTCACAGCATCATCTTTCAGGACTTGGAATAGCTCCACTGGAATTCCATCACCTCCACTAGCTTTGTTCGTAGTGATGCTTTCTAAGGCCCATTTGACTTCACATTCCAAGATGTCTGGCTCTAGGTCAGTGATCACATCATCATGATTATCTGGGTCTTGAAACTCTTTTTTGTACAGTTCTTCTGTGTATTCCTGCCACCTCTTCTTAATATCTTCTGCTTCTGTTAGGTCCACACCATCTCTGTCCTTTATCGTGCCCATCTTTGCATGAAATGTTCCTTTGGTATCTCTGATTTTCTTGAAGAGATCCCTAGTCTTTCCCATTCTGTTGTTTTCCTCTATTTCTTTGCATTGATCGCTGAAGAAGGCTTTCTTATCTCTTCTTGCTATTCTTTGGAACTCTGCATTTAGATGTTTATATCTTTCCTTTTCTCCTTTGCTTTTCGCTTCTCTTCTTTTCACAGCTATTTGTAAGGCCTCCCCACACAGCCATTTTGCTTTTTTGCATTTCTTTTCCATGGGGATGGTCTTGATCCCTGTCTCCTGTACAATGTCATGAACCTCATTCCATAGTTCATCAGGCACTCTATCTATCAGATCTAGGCCCTTAAATCTATTTCTCACTTCCACTGTATAATCATAAGGGATTTGATTTAGGTCATACCTGAATGGTCTAGTGGTTTTCCCTA
Source organism: Tragelaphus eurycerus (assembly GCA_935064755.1). Lineage (NCBI taxonomy): Eukaryota > Metazoa > Chordata > Mammalia > Artiodactyla > Bovidae > Tragelaphus > Tragelaphus eurycerus. Next base: position 9,165,078 of record CAKXYN010000015.1, read on the forward strand.
CTTTCTTCAATTTCAGTCTGAATTTGGCAATAAGGAGTTCATGGTCCGAGCCACAGTCAGCTCCTGGTCTTGTTTTTGCTGATTGTATACAGCCTCTCCATCTTTGGCTGCAAAGAATATAATCGATCTGATTTCGGTGTTGACCATCTGGTGATGTCCATGTATAGAGTCTTCTCTTGTGTTGTTGGAAGAGGGTATTTGCTATGACCAGTGCATTTTCTTGGCAAAACTCTGTTAGTCTTTGCCCTGCTTCATTCCGTGTTCCAAGGCCAAATTTGCCTGTTACTCCAGGTGTTTCTTGACTTCCTACTTTTGCATTCCAGTCCCCTATAATGAAAAGGACATCTTTTTTGGGTGTTAGTTCTTAAAGGTCTTGTAGGTCTTCATAGAACCGTTCAACTTCAGCTTCTTCGGTGTTACTGGTTGGGGCATAGATTTGGATTACTATGACATTGAATGGTTTGCCTTGGAAATGAACAGAGATCATTCTGTCATTTTCGAGATTGCATCCAAGTACTGCATTTCGGGCTCTTTTGTTGACCATGATGGCCACTCCATTTCTTCTGAGGGATTCCTGCCCACAGTAGTAGATATAATGGTCATCTGAGTTAAATTCACCCATTCCAGTCCATTTTAGTTCACTAATTCCTAGAATGTCAACATTCAGTCTTGCCATCTCTTGTTTGACCACTTCCAATTTGCCTTGATTCATGGACCTGACATTCCAGGTTCCTATGCAGTATTGCTCTTTACAGCATCGGACTTTGCTTCTATCACCAGACACATCCACAGCGGGTATTCTTTTTGTTTTGGCTCCATCCCTTCATTCTTTCTGGAGTTATTTCTCCACTGATCTCCAGTAGCATATTGGGCCTCTACTGACCTGGGGCGTTTCTCTTTCTGTATCCTATCATTTTGTCTTTTCATACTGTTCATGGGGTTCTCAAGGCAAGAATACTGAAGTGGTTTGCCATTCCCTTCTCCAGCGGACCACACCCTGTCATCTCATATGATATAGAGTTGGTTAAAAATCAAGATAGAATTCTTTTTAATGTGAGCTTTTAATATATTACCTGTGGTATATTTTTAAATCTTATAAATTAGTAAGTTTTTAGAAATATTAAAATTTTTACATGAGAAAATTAAAGAAAATAAGATGGGCTCTAAGATCTGCTAAGCGAATAGCATATTAGACAAAATGGGAGCATTTGATTAGAAAGTCAGTGTAATTTTGTACATATTAATTTCCATTTATATGAATATATATAATTTACATATCATATATAAAATTCCAGGGACAGGGGAGCCTGGTGGGCTTCCGTCTATGGGGTTACACAGAGTCGGACGTGTCTAAAGCGACTTAGCAGCAGCAGCAGCAGCATCATATATAATTTATAGCATCCAATGATTGTTTCCTACTAAAAGAAGCATATATTCTAAATAAATGACACTTCATGAAATAGAGCACATGTCCAATTTAATATAGCACTTTTTATTGTGAAGAGACACAGGAAAGCATTCATTTTCATTCTATTTGCCTACACTAGATTAGGGGTTCCATGGTGACTCATTGGTAAAGAATCGCCTGCCAATGCAAAAGACGTATGAGAGGCAGGTCTGATCCCTGGGTCTGGAAGATCCACTGGAGAAGGAAATGGAAACCCTCTCCAGTATTCTTGCCTGGAGAATCCCATGGACAAAGGAGCCTGGTGGGTTACAGTCCACGGGGTTGCAAGAAGTTGGACATCTCTTAGAGACTGAACAACGACAATAGTTCTTAGATTGCTAAGCTTTCTAGAACAAGGCTTAGTCACCTCTTTTGTTTTTAAAGAGCCACATCATAAATATTTTAAGACCTTGTGGGCCATACACACTCTGTAGCAAGAGAATTAGAACCTGGTAAACTCTGCTACTTTATATGAAAATAATTATATAAGAATGACTAGACATGAATTTGCAACAATAAAACTATTTACAGAAAGAAGTAATAGGCCAAAGTTAACCTATGGACTGTGGTTTGCCCAGTTTTCTTGTAGAAACTAAAGCAAAGATAGAGTTAGTTATCTGATTTTAAGACAAAAGTCTACTCCAAGGAATGGTAGCTTTCTCTGACCCCAGAATGTGAGCCAAAGCTCAGTAAGGACAGTTTGATAGTGGAAAGTGTCCATTATATCCCTGCAGTGATTAAAACAGCATGTTTCATGCAGCAGCTGGTTGCAGCCCATGAACATCTGTGAAGTAAGTGTAAAACTCAGCATAAAATTTAATATTTAGTCTTTTGTAAACCAAAATAATAGATTGTTCTCTTTATTTTTAATTGGATATTATGGCAATGGCATTTTGTGATTGGGGATCTTCATTCTTCTTAAGTCTGCTTCACTTTGCTTCTTTTGTTTGTCATTGTTATCAAATGGAAAGATGACTCCCTGCATGGCATAAGAAGCAGTATAAGAAGCAGTATAAGAAGCAATATACTATCTTGCATTATATTTAAAAAGCTGAGAACCACATCAGCGTTAAAACATGGCTGAGCATTATTATGGGATTAGTGAAGAATATAAGAAAGGAATTAGAACCTGACAGGGAAGATGGGGTTTATATTTTTTTAAAAAGTGTAATGAATATTATGATAATGAGGAGACTCATGTTCTGGATTTAGACTCCTTGGTTTTGAATTTCTGGTCCATTATTTATAAACAGTGTGACCTTTAGCATATTCCTTAACCTCTGTCTGATTTGATTTCTTCATCTTTAGAATGAAGATGGTAACAATGCCTTTCTCACTGAGTTGAAAGTGTTGTCAAGACCTAGTACACTGGCACATTGCTGCTGCTGCTAAGTCGCTTCAGTGGTGTCCAACTCTGTGCGACCCCATAGACGGCAGCCCACCAGGCTCCTCTGTCCCTGGATTCTCCAGGCAAGAATACTGGAGTGGGTTGCCATTTCCTCCTCCAATGCATGAAAGTGAAAAGTCAAAGTGAAGTCGCTCAGTCATGTCCGACACGTAGTGACCCCATGGACTGCAGCCTAGCAGGCTCCTCCGTCCATGGGATTTTCCAGGCACATAGCTAGTACTTAGTATTTAACTTAGCTAGTGCATATATTCAAGAGTGAGATTCTGGGCTGTGATGGAAGTTTTCAGAGGCAGGTGTCTGTGATCCAGCTGAATGACTCCTAAATCTTTTACATCCATAGGTAGGTAGATTTTTTGAAGAGGTATTTTGCAAAAGGTGTTTACTAAATGTCTTCTTCCCCTAATGCACATATACAGACACACAAGCACACACACACTAAAGGGCCTCTAAAAAGACCAGTTAGAAAGCATAATATGTATCCCTACAGTCTAGAAGATGTAGTGGACAAGTGTCTGAGCCAGGCATAAGGAGTCTATGAAAGAGGAGCTGGTTAAGGTAGTCTCTTGGAGCATAGGGGAATTTGAAAATGTTAATGGCACCTTTAGAGTTTGTAGGGACAATGAATTTGTGAACATTTCCTCATGACCACTTTGGAAATACACAGGCGAGGAAGCTGCAGTAGAGTAGTCTAAACCTTCACAAGCAGTTCAGCTAGAGGGGTGAAGGCCCTTGGACAGGAAGAAGGGTCTGAATTCCAAGTGCCTGGGAACTGTGCACGAGAGCTCTCTGGGGCAGGAGTAGGAGGGGAACTAACTCCCCCATATTACACAAACGAACACAAGAAAGTCAGCTTTAGATCTCTTCAAAGGTTCACCGAGTACTGAAATTGCCTCACCTCCACAGATTCAGCCAAGCAATGACTTTGTTTTGCTCTCCTGTGTTCCCTTTCCTCTATCCCAACTTCAAAAGAGTTAGAAACCTCAGTAAATAAGATGGGTGAGAGGAACAGAAGTGATTCAACATAAAAGCAAACCCAGAATTTTGACACATTCATGAGATGAGGCATTTTAATTACTGAACTGAAACTGTTTTGTGATTTAGAGTCACTATAGGTTGTTTTAATGCCTAAAAGTGGACAGAAAAGCAGTTATGCCTGCCTGAATTTTCATCTGGGGACAGAATCAGAACTGACCCCTATGTAAAAGGTCAATGAGTATGAAAAAAACTATTTTGTTAATACATTTGGCTATTTTAAGATTATACTTCATAATTTATACCTATTCAATATTAGAGTCATTTATTATATCTGTTTCAGTGGATTGGAATCACTGAATCACAATTTAGGACCCTGTATTTCTTTATGATAAATAAGTCCCGAATATTTCTTAAGGTGAGACACCATAATAACCACCAGAAATGATGGAATAAAGTACATTTCATAAGTCTAGTAGGAAAAATGGACATCTAAACAAATGTGCAAGGAAGAGTAATGCCCACCCCTTTTAAGATGTCAGCATCCTAATCCCTAGAACCTATAAAACATTAGCTTGCATGGCAAAGGGGATTTTGCAGATATGATTAAGTTAATCTCTCAATATTGAGATGGAGAGATTATTGTGGGTTACCCCAGTGAACCTGGTTTAATTATCAGGATCCTTAAAGGAAAAGAGGGAAGTGAGGGAGAGTCAGATAAGATGTGATGACAGAAACAGAGGTCTGAGAGAGAAATTTGAAGATGTTATCTAGCTGGTTTTGAAAATAGAGGAGGGGGTCTGAAGCAAGGGATGTAGGCAGCCTTGAAAAGAAAGAAAAAGTAAGGAAATTAATTTTTTATCAGACCCTCCAGAAGGAACACAGAACTGCTGACTCATATTAGACATCTGACTTCCAAAACTGTAATAATAATAAATATGTGTTGTTTTAGCCCACAAATGTTGTGGTAAATTATTATGGCATCAACAGGAAACCAATACAACAGGCAATAGTAATAAAACATGAAAATATGATAGGAAAAATACATAAATATTGAAGTCATATTTCAGTAGGATTTATTTAACTAATTCAAGAATCCAAGAAGGGCCACTTCAGAAAGTGATATGTAAACTAAGACTAAAAGGATGAATAAAATCAGCTAGGAAAGAGGAGTAATGAAGAATATTCCAAAGAAGTGAAATAATATGTGAAGGCTTAGAGGCGGGCAAGAGCAAGTTATTAATATATCTCAAAAAATTGGAAGAAATTCAATATGTCTGGACAACAACATTTAGCAGGAGATTGAGTGATGAGGCTGCTGAGTGTACTAAGACCAGATCATGAAGAGTCTAATCATTATTATGTTTCAAAGCTTGAACTTAATCATAAGAGCAATGGGAAGGTTGTAAAGGATTTTAAGCAGGGGAATGTCATAATTCCTAATGCACTCTAGGGAGTGGAGTAGAGGAGAGAGATTTGAAGAAAGGAAGGCCAATTAAGAAGAGGTGGGATAGATTGAGTGACCACAGTGTATGGGTTTATCTCTGAACTTTCTATCCTGTTCCATTGATCTATATTTCTAGTTTTGTGTCAGTGCCATACTGTTTTGATTATTGTACCTTTGTAGTATAGTCTGAAGTCAAGAAGCTTGCTTCCTCCAGTTCCATTTTTTCCCCCTCAGGATTCCTTTGGCTCGTGATGGTCTTTTGTATTTCCATACAAATTATGATTTTTTTTTGTCCTAATTCTGTGAAAGTTACAAATGTAGAAAATAAACTTATGGTTACCAGGGGGAAAAGGGGGGAGGGATAAATTGGAGGATTGGGATTGATGTATACACAGTACTGTGTATAAAGTAGATAACTAGTAAGGACTTACTGTATTGCATGGGGAACTCATTACTCTGTGATGGCCTGAATGGGAAAAGAATCTAAAAAAGAATGGATATATGTATGTGTGTGTATATATGTATACACACACATATATATGATTCATTTTGCTGTGCTCCTGACAGTAGCACAACATTGTAAATCAACTATACCCCAATAATTAAAAAAAAAAAAGAGGTGGCAGTCATTCAGAAGGTATATGGTATATGCTTGGATCTTGTTGGCTGCTAGGGAATAGACAGAAGACTCCAGAAAGCAATTTTACAACAGAATCTAAATGACTTGGTAGTTTACTAGATGTGAAAGTTGTCTTAGGTGGTGGGTGGCAGCATTTCAGGGAGACAGAATGCAAGAGGAAAATTAAAAAATGTGAAAGACGACTAAGGAGATCATGACTACACTTCTCAACATGTTAGACTGAAGGTGTTTCTATGAAATATACACATGGAAATATTTAGTAAGCAGTTGGATATATATACCAGCAGAAAAGAAGTCTGCTGGTAAGTATATTTGGCAGTCATCATTTTGCATATCTTTCTTGAACCTTTGGGAATAGATGATTTATCAAGGGATTCCTGGGTTAGCTTAATAAACTCTCCACAGTGAGGTGGAAGAAAAGCCTGGAACTGAGTCTTGATGGTCATCAATATTTAAAGTGCAAGCAGAACCTTTAAAGCAGAATAAAAGGTCAGAGAGAGGCCGGGATTTTACCTTAAGAGGAAAGGAGACAGAAGTTCATGAAGAAAAGATTCCAACGGTATCAAATGCTTCTAAAAAGTCAAGCAAAGTAGGTGAAAATTCTCCATATTAGCAATATGTAGGCATTGAGAGCCTGTGTGAGGACACAGTCCATGATATGCTGCAAGAAGAAATAACATTGGTTGAGTTTAGGAAACTCATACAGAAAATATAAATAACACCATAAAGAATTTTTGACTGTGAAGGGGAGACAAGAGAGTAGGATTTGCAGAGGTAATTTATATTGAAGAAAGGTCATTTAGTTTTTCTCTTTTTTTAATGCATAAAACCCATACAGGATGAAATTCTGCTGTGACTCATCCAGAAGTAAATGAAAAATTCAAGATGTAAGCAGATGGAGAACAAGAATTTACTATATTGCTAGGGAATCCAGAGAGGAAGAGTTTCAGAGTAAAGATAGATGGTATAACAATTATGCAGATGGAAAGTCAATTCTTCCTCAACTCAACAGGGAAAAGGGAAAGATGGATGTAGGTGGTATCCTGTACAGTGAGAAGCCCAAGAGTTTCCCCCAGTGGTTTTAAGTAATCTTCTGGGTTTGAGGGAGCAGATGGATGAGCTGAAGATTTGAGGAGAGTTGGGAAGGTTTGACATAGTATCTGTGGGGAATGCGAATTACATTGTATAATGAAAAGCTAATAGGATTCACAGATACTATGGAGAGCCTGGGTAAGATTAGCAATCATGGGTGTATATAGGTACCAGTCTAACCCTTTGTGTGACATTCCATAGCTGTGTTCAGCAGAGCTATAAAGCCTTGGTGCATGTATAGGGAAAAAATGTCACTGTAAGTTATTTTCTATTATATAACTTTCTGTGTAAAATGACTAAGGCAAATAGGTCATTGGATGCTCAGATATTGACACAAATGGAAAGGCAGGTCCTCATATTTCCTTCTTCGTAGATGCAGTTATGTTATCCTGTGGCTCTTTTAGGATTCAAGACCAGGAATCTCAATATGAAATGCCTTTTAAGACTCTACTGTAAATTAATAAGCTGAATCCCATTTCATGAAAGTTGAAATTTTTGGCTAATTATGATATATGTATGTGTGTAGCTTATGCAGTAATGTTACCATTACATGTTCCATTACCTAGTTTGCCATTTAGAAATAAAAGTGTAGCATGATACACAAGTATAGATATATATTATCTTAAACATATTTTAAATGTACCTATAATTTTGCCACTGATGTCAATTTACAGCTGTGTCTTTATCACCAGTAGATGTGAGGAGAATAATGTGAAATGCTAATATTCTCATTCAGAAGTCTTCATGAATCTTTGTGTGTGCTCCCCCAGGATTTGATCTTATTTTTTAATTTCCATTTCTTTAATTTGGTTACCTCTCTAGCTTCTCCTTTTAATTAAAATCAAATTTAAAAATTAAATCTCTACCACTAAGCCACCTGGTTTGGAGCCCAAATAAGAGCCACACAGAATCTTCTCTTCGTCTCTTGATCATGTTAGCAAATTAAATATAAATAGAAGGAAAAGTGTTCTATGTATGAAAAGGGCATTAGCTCTCCAATTGTATCTTATGACCACTCTTTATGTTCTTATAGAGAAGAGGTTAATAGATGAATAGCTTTGCTACTTAGTCTCATCTGAAAATCAGAAAATATGCAAAGCTAACCAACATGTGGCAGGGAGTGTAGAGTTGTTCCTGAGAAGCAGCTGCCTGCAGGGAATATATATTTTCCAACTCCCTTACCTCTAGATGAAGCCATATTACTTACTTGCACCAGTGGAAAATGATAGGTAGTGATGAGTGACATTTCCTAGGTGAAATGATTAAGAATCAGGTATGTTTTCCCTCTGATTTCCTTCCTGATCTGTCCACTTGTTGAAGACTCTAAGAGTGTTAAAAAGATAGAGTCATAATATGGAAGCAATCCAAGTAAAAGATGACCACATCTGGAATACCTGCTATGCATTCGGTGTGAGCAATAATATATCTAGCCTCTGGGAATTGTTAAAATGGATACCCCAATGTTAAAATGGATACAGCCATACATTTACTGATATCTCTTGTTTACTGCTATAGACAACTTACTCTAATCAATTGTGTATTGGTTATATCCATTTTTCCAAAGCTTAATTTATTTATAACTTCTGGGTGCTTCTTACTTAATACATTCTTACATAAAAGTGTTTTATTTGTTGCAGAAATAAATTGACTGACTTTAAAACCATTCTGAGGTCTTTACCATAAAAATGTGACAAGTGAAAGTTGCTCAGTCATGTCCAACTCTTTGCGACCCCATCGACTATACAGTCCATGGAATTCTCCAGGCCAGAACACTGGAGTGGGTAGCCTTTCCCTTCTCCAGGGGATCTTCCCAACCCAGGGATCAAACCCAGGTCTCCCACATGGCAGGCTGATTCTTGACCCCTGAGCCACTAGGGAAGCCCAAGAATACTGGGGTGGGTAGCCTATCCCTTTTCCAGCACATCTTCCCAACCCAGGAATCAAACTGCAGTCTCCTGCATTGCAGGCAGATTCTTTACCAACTGATCTACGAGGGAAGCCCTAAATATGTGACTGCTGCTACTGCTGCTAAGTCGCTTCAGCTCACCAGGCTCCCCTGTCCCTGGGATTCTCCAGGCAAGAACACTGGAGTGGGTTGCCATTTCCTTCTCCAATGCATGAAAGTGAAAAGTGAAAGTGAAGTCACTCAGTCGTGTCTGACTCTCAGCGACCCCATGGACTGGAGCCTACCAGGCTCCTCTGTCCATGGGATTTTCCAGGCAAAAGTACTGGGGTGGGGTGCCATTGCCTTCCCCATAAATATGTGAAGATATATACAAATATCTCAGAAGGTAGAAAATGGAATTTTGATAAGAAATATAAGAAAATAACTTTTACTGCATTGTGAAATGGACTGGACATTATGTTTAATTTGGAACTAGTCTTAGAAGCTTTAAAATATAGTCATAGTTGTTTGTTCAAACTACTTTAAGACATAGGCATATCTGAAAGAAAGATTGCTTTTCTCAGAGCAATTTTTTGAATACCCTTTCAAAGTGAGGTATGTGATTCTCATAGTGCCTCAAGTAAAAGGGATATCTATTTTACAAATAAATAAACAGAACTGTAGATAAATTTTGCCCAGTTCAGAAACAAAAGTTGAAGGCTGCAAGAATACTCCTCATTAATTTGTAAGAAAACTATTTTAGAGTTTCAGAAAGTAAGAATGGCCAAGTTATAAGGTACGAGGTAAAAGTGCATCCTGAAGCCTCTACTCAAGGAAGCAAAAAGCAGGAGTAAAGACAAAGGCAAGGGTCATTCTTCAATATCAGCAAATCAATAAATGTAATACACCACATTAACAAATTGAAAAATAAAAATCATGTGATTATATCAATAGATGCAGAGAGAGCCTTTGACAAAATTCAACATTCATTTATGATAAAAACCCTCCAGAAAGCAGGAATAGAAGAACATACCTCAACATAATAAAAGCTATATATGACAAACCCACAGCAAACATTATCCTCAGTGGTGAAAAATTGAAACATTTCCCCTAAAGTCAGGAACAAGACAAGAGTGCCCACTCTCACCACTACGATTCAACATAGTTTTGGAAGTTTTGGCCACAGCAATCAGAGCAGAAAAAGAAATAAAAGGAATCCAAATTGGAAAAGAAGAAGTAAAATTTTCACTGTTTGCAGATGACATGATCCTCAACATAAAAAACCCTAAAGACTCCACCAGAAAATTACTAGAGCTAATCAATGAATATAGTAAATTTGCAGGATATAAAATCAACACACAGAAATCCTTTGCATTCCTATACACTAATAATGAGAAAATAGAAAGAGAAATTAAGGAAACAATTCCATTCACCATTGCAATGAAAACAATGAAATACTTAGGAACATATCTACCTAAAGAAACTAAAGACCTATATATAGAAAACTATAAAACAGTGGTGAAAGAAATCAAGGAGGACACTAATAGATGGAGAAATATACCATGTTCATGGATCAGAAGAATCAATATAGTGAAAATGAGTATACTACACAAAGCAATCTATAGATTCAATGCAATCCCCATCAAGCTACCAACGGTATTTTTCACAAAGCTAGAACCAATAGTTTCACAATTTGTATGGAAATACAAAAAAACCTCGAATAGCCAAAGCAATCTTGAGAAAGAAGAATGGAACTGGAGGAATCAACCTGCCTGAGTTCAGGCTCTGCTACAAAGCCACAGTCATCAAGACAGTATGGTACTGGCACAAAGACAGAAATATAGATCAATGGAATAAAATAGAAAACCCAAAGATAAATCCACACACCTATGGACACCTTATCTTTGATAAAGGAGGCAAGAATATACAATGGAAAAAAGGCAATCTCTTTAACAAGTGGTGCTGGGAAAACTTGTCAATCACTTGTAAAAGAATGAAACTGGAATACTTTCTAACACCATACACAAAAATAAACTCAAAATGGATTAAAGATCTAAATGTAAGACCAGAAACTATAAAACTCCTAGAGGAGAACATAGGCAAAACACTATCCGACATAAATCACAACAGGATCCTCTATGACCTACTTCCCAGAATATTGGAAATAAAACCAAAAATAAACAAATGGGATCTAATTAAAATTAAAAGCTTCTGCACAACAAAGGAAACTATAAGCAAGGTGAAAAGACAGCCTTCAGAATGGGAGAAAATAATAGCAAATGAAGCAACAGACAAAGAATTAATCTCAAAAATATACAAGCAACTCCTGCAGCTCAATTCCAGAAAAATAAACGACCCAATCAAAAAATGGGCCAAAGAACTAAACAGACATTTCTCCAAAGAAGACATACAGATGGCTAACAAACACATGAAAAGATGCTCAACATCACTCATTATCAGAGAAAAGCAAATCAAAACCACAATGAGGTACCATTTCACACCAGTTATAATAGCTGCTATCCAAAAGTCTACAAGTAATACATGCTGGAGAGGGTGTGGAGAAAAGGGAACCCTCTTACACTGTTGGTGGGAATGCAAACTAATACAGCCACTATGGAGAGCAGTGTGGAGATTCCTTAAAAAACTGGAAATAGAACTGTCATACGACCCAGCAATCCCACTGCGGAACATACACACCGAGGAAACCAGAATTGAAAGAGATGCACGTACCCCAGTGTTCATCGCAGCACTGTTTATAATAGCCAGGACATGGAAACAACCTAGATGCCCATCAGCAGATGAATGGATAAGAAAGCTGTGGTACATATACACAGTGGAGTATTACTCAGCCATTAAAAAGAATACATTTGAATCAGTTCTAATGAGGTGGATGAAACTGGAGCCTAAGCCAGAAAGAAAAACACCAATACAGTATAATAATACATATATATGGAATTTAGAAAGATGGTAACAATAACCCTGTATGTGAGACAGCAAAAGAGACACAGATGTATAGAGCAGTCTTTTGGACTCTGTGGGAGAGGGCGAGGGTGAGATGGTTTGGAAGGATGATGTTGAAACATGTATAATATCATATGTGAAACGAACTGCGAATCCAGGTTCAATGCATGATACAGGATGCTTGGGGCTGATGTACTGGGATGACCCAGACAGATAGGATGGGGAGCGAGGTGGGAGGTGGGTTCAGGATGGGGAACACATGTACACCCGTGGCAGATTCATGTCAATATATGGCAAAATCAATACAATATTATAAAGCAATTAGCCTCCAATTAAAATAAATAAATTTATATTAAAAATAAATAAATAAAATATAAAGTTCTCTTTAAAAAAAAAAAAAGACAAAGGCAAGGGTAGGAACTGAGCTTCTGTATTTTTGTTTTGAAAGGAAGCATTTGTATTTTAGAGGGTTCTGAATGAATCAGTTCAGGTTATACTTGTTCAGATAAATTAGTGCTTTTCAAACTATGTGCAAGAGTTATCACCAGGACTGCAGGGCAACCTCTTGCTCTTAAAACAGGCTTTAAAAATTTTTTTAATTTTTTTAATTATGTATTTAGCTAGTTATCTAGTTATTTGACTGCATCAAGTCTTAGTTTTAGCACCTGGGCTTAGTTGCTCTGAGGCATGTGGGATCTTAACTCTCAGATCATGTGTTGAACCCACTTTCCCTTCATTGCAAAGCAGATTTTTTACCACTGAACCAACAGGAAAGTCCCTCACAACAGGCTTTTGATGTCTGCCAAGATTATCCATGGATTCAGAGCCTCTATTTGTCCATACAGCACCACAGATGAAACAAAGGATGGTTTCTTTTCAGGATGAATAGACCTGAAAGCGTTGTCTTAGCTTAGAGTGTCAGGCTAGAAATGCACAGTCATACTGAGAGGTCCTACGCTGAGAAGCTATTCTGACCAGGTTGATTGTTTAGGTATATGTATCAATCTCTTGATTTTAGCCACCAACATACGGTGGGCCCCAAAATTATTTCTGAGAACATTGTCTTCCAGTGGGCTTTCTTTTGCCTTTACCTGCCCTTTCCTCAACAGTATAAGTGTCCCTTAAATTCTTATATTTTAGGATGTCTGTGCCTACTTAGATGACATCTGCACGATTTAGTTGATACATCATATTGAGATCTAATTCTAGCATAAAGAGGACAATGTAATGGGAACACACAACTTTAATTTAAAAAAAAATAGCACCCTAGTTACTAGATTTGTACGTGTGAAAATAAAGAAGCCAGTGTATTACTCAACCCCTGAAATCAAAAGAGAAACATGCTCCTCAGTGTATCTTAGAGTAGACATCTATAATAAAGCAGTAATCATTTCAGACAACATAATAAACTAATATTATTTTGCATTTCTTGATCGTATTATTTGATTTTGAATATCATCCAGTTGCATTTCTGCATTCACCAGACTTTACTCAACAGGGAAGACTTGTTTAAAAAAATCTGTGCAATCCCCATGTTGCAAATATGCACACATACACGCATGCAAGAGAAAAATGAGATCAGTCTGTTTTTTTTTTCTCAGCAGTAAAATATATGTACATCTAAATATAGTGAATTCAATCATTTTACCTAGTGGAAAATATTTTCTAATGGTAAATATTGTTTATTTGAGTATAAAATATAAAAAATGGTATAAAACTAGAACTGGCCACATAAACCAGAATGATTTTATTGTTTTGATTGTCCACCTAAGAATACATGCTCCTTTTATTTTTCTGGTTCATTTTTTGCTGTTTTAGGAGAAAACGGATGCAAAGACCTAGGACAAGCTTTTGACATATGATTCTGGTTATGCTGTAATGAGGGGCTTCCCTGGTGGCTCAGACGGTAAACACCCTGTCTCCAATGTGGGAGACGAGGGTTTGATCACTGGGTCAGGAAGATCTCCTGGAAAAGGAAATGGCAACCCACTCCAGTACTCTTGCCTAGAAAATTCCATGGATTCCTATGGAGCCTGGTCGCAAAGAGGAGCCTGGTGGGCTACAATCTATGGTGTCACAAAGAGTTGGACTCGACTGAGCGACTTCACTTTCACTTTCATGCTGTAATGATACTGTGCAACTGGTATGGTTTGAATGATTCTGTCCCTGTAAAATTCATATGTTCAGTCCCAACCGCAATGTGACTACTTCTGGAGGTGAGGCCTTTACAGAGGTAATTAAGGTTACATGAGGTCATATGGATAGAATTCCAATCCAATAGGGTATTATTCTTATATAAAGAGATACCAAGAGCTGATTTGCTCTGTCTCATCATTTAAGAACACAATGAGAAGATGGTCATCTGCAAGCCAGAAAAAAGTTCTCACCAGGATACAAACCCTGCTGGAAACTTGATCTTGCATTTTCCAGTCTCCAGAAATGTGAGAAAGTAAATTTATGCCATTCAAGCCACCCACTCTCTGGTACTCTATTATGGCAGCAAGCAGACAGACAGTAGCAAAAAATTCTAAGCAATCTCTGCTGCTGCTGCTGCTAAGTCACTTCAGTCGTGTCCGATTCTGTGTGACCCCATGGACTGCAGCCCACCAGGCTCCCCTGTCCCTGGGATTCTCCAGGCAAGAACACTAGAGTGGGTTTCCATTTCCTTCTCCAATGCATGAAAGGGAAAAGTGAAAGTGAAGTCACTCTCAGATTATTACAATAAAGTATCAGTTGTTATTGACAAGTCAGTGACCTATTGTGATAGATGTGTTTCAAGTTCAAGATCACAATGGATATTTCTGATGATCTGAAGTAGCAGCAACTACCACAATTATGTTGTTTTTATGGTTGATGACAAGAGTGCAAGCAGGAAAATCAAGCTACCTAAGATTCTGAAAGTGAAAGTTTTAGTCGTTCAGTTGTGTCCGACTCTTTGAGACCCCATGGACTGTAGCTTGAGAGACTCCTCCGTCCATGGATTTTTCCATGCAAGAATACTGGAGTGGGTTGCCATTTTCTTCTACAGGGGATCTTTCTGACCCAGGGATTAAGCATGGTGCTCTCACATTGCAGGCAAATTCTTTACCATCTGAGCCACCAGGGAAGATTCTACTCTGATGTATCTATGTCATGTCTACATACAATACATTGACCAGAGCAAATGATGCCCTAAATTCAGTATCAGTGCATCAGGGTAATATACTCATCTGGGAAGGATGGGAGCACAAGCAGTGAATATTTGCTGAACAATAATATTTACTGCCTCAATAGTCAGCAACTTAAATCAGATAAGAATTTGTGTTCTAATAGTTGTTGGTCCCTTAAAATTCCATGAGAGAGTATGGTCTGAGGAGATAGATTTTTATCTTTTTTATCCCTAATTTTATTGGGTTTTAGTTTGGGAGGCTATAACTATAGTAAATGAATCCTGATTTTTTAAACTCTGATACCTATTTAATAAATGGGTTCCTTATTAGAAAGAAGAGTTTTGTGGAGATTTAAACACTTTTGTTAATATTTACAGAATACAAATCTTTAAATGTGCATCTGATACCACTGTTTATTGTTAATAAATTAAATAGATCATTTTAATCTGCCAAAATAATTGATACTAATTTTTCTGCCTCATGGGATTTTGAGAAACTAAGATCTCACACTTTAAAAATTTGATAATTTTTATATATAATTTTATTTCTCAGCTTTTTAACACTTG
The DNA here is from genome assembly GCA_935064755.1 of Tragelaphus eurycerus. NCBI lineage: Eukaryota > Metazoa > Chordata > Mammalia > Artiodactyla > Bovidae > Tragelaphus > Tragelaphus eurycerus. Next base: position 9,180,645 of record CAKXYN010000015.1, read on the forward strand.
AGAAGAAAATGATGTTATTTCTCACTTTATCAACCTCAAAACATACATCCACACACAAAAAGACATGTACACACTCATGTTAGCATGCATTCACTCACACACAGACCTATGATGCTCTGTATAGTCCAAGAACATAAACTTTTTCCATTCTGGCTAAATAGAATTTTATCTTTAATTAAAACAAAAAAGCTGTTAAATATGTCTGTTTTTGTTCATTCCGTCTATCAGTTAGGGAAGATTTATATTTAGTTGTTAGTTTACTGTGGCCATTAGAAGCTGACTTCAAAACTGACTGAGTTGCAGGTTTGGTTCTCATTTTCACAATTCTTAAAAGCACAGGAGGAAAGCCAGGATTCCCCTAATCAGAATGCCATTTGTCAACTAACATGTGACTTGCAAGAAAAGCATGGTCAATATTCTAGTGCTGCATACTGATGGAAAAATTCTGCAATGCGAAATAACCCAGGGTTTACAATTACTGAATGGCACACCTTGGGGAGAACCTAAATCTATGTGTCAGCATTCGGTCTCAGAAAGATGTATTTGTTTCTTAACTCACAAGTAAATGTATGTCCCTCTCATCAGTTCTGGTTCATGGAGATTCTAATCAAGCAATTTATCTGGTTCATTTCTCATATGCCCTCATCAACTAAAGTGCAAAGTCTCCTCAATAGCCAGAAAAGATGAGGTCAGCCTTGAAAATAAGTCTTGGCCCATTTGTCCAAGGCCCAGAAGAAACCAGGATGAGACAAATGAAATCAGCTGCTTTTGGACAAGTCTTCATAGGGCCACAGCAATATTTGAAAGGTGAAAATGTCAGTTATACCTTTCATTGGGCACCATTTATATCCCCCCACCACCACCCAGTGATAAAATTGGTTGATAACGTCTTTTCTTTTCTTTTTTTCTGAATTACATATTTGAATATTTGTCCTTAGCATTAATTACTCCCATTAGGATTCTACAGTCTGCTGGAAAGAGTGTTTAGATATCATAATTTCCCCTTAAGATTTAAAAACAAATCAATGAATTTAAGTGCTCACTATTTACTTTAGAATGTACTTTCAGTGATGAAATGGGAGACAATTTTACTTAGGTATACAAGAGAGAATACTAGGTTATGCATGTTAAAATGAAGACTAAATAGCATATCATAAAGAGAAACTTGAAGTCAGAGGTGATGTCTCTACATGTGCCTTCAAATCAAATAACCATGGATGATACCATGATTCTGATATGCCAGAAAGCTTGGCTAAAGGATTAGACATGGCACTAGTTGGTATTAACTGATACATGCAAATGAGTGTAAGAGTAAATCAGTGACCAACTCTTCATTTACACACATGGTTATCACATAGAAGGATTCAGTCTAAGTCATCAAGGCAGGGGAAAAAAAAGTTGCACACTACATTTCCTTTTAAAGAAATCTTCTAGCTGGCTGTGTTACCTCCCATTCATTCAACTATTTATAAGCAGTGAGATATAAATCAAATTCAGTCCTTACATGATTGATGAAAAAGGTACTCTCACAGGTGGATCAGAGAACAATGATCACACTGTTAGCTAATGACAGCCCCTCCTAATTCTTAGTGACACAGTGGGTGCCATTGCCAAACTGGCCCTGATGTGATCTGAAGTACCACTTCATTTGCCTCTTTATATCACATTGTGATGAAAACTGTCACAATGTGCTTCTTTAGGCAGTAAGCAATCTGTGATTTATCAAAGTGCCATCTTGCTGATGAACTGAAAAACAAACCCTGTCTCATCAACAACCAAAGCATTTTACATTAAAATATATTCTCTAATAGCCTCTAAAATTAATCTTCCAGGATGGTTTCCTCAAAGGCAAATAAAAATAAGGAGAGAGTATTTTCAGAGATTTTGCTAGTTGATATTTGACCCCCAAATTTTGAAAAACTGCCTCATTTAAACAGAACAGACTTGTAAACCCTTGATCTCAAGTCCTTCAGATGAAGTTCAATCTCAACTTATTGGGGAGACATTCTGTACCCCTCCCTAGATACCTGCCTCCAGGCATTGGCAGTATATCAGACGGTCACTCCCACCCAAGAATAGGGGCTTCAACACCTCCACCAGGCAAGGTCCTGGGGTCTAGAAAGCCTTAGAGGTTAGTGATGTGAATCACCTGCTTCTGAGCTGCTTAGTTCAAGGATGAGGAAAAGAAAACCCAGTGCTAGAGCAGAGAAGATGCTCAAAACCCCCAGATGCTCCAAAGTGATCATAACTCTGAAGGGCTAGAATTCTTCAAGATCTAAGAAAGTGCAAGAGAGAAAGTACAACACTTGAAAACGATGATGAGAGTGGAGACCACAGCCCTTACTACACCTAAAGGAGGGTAATTGTCTTTGACTTGGAAGGCAATGTTTAATGATAATGAATGTATAGCGGTAAAGGATTTAGTTTGGTGGTGACATTTAAAATGTGGTTATGTGTGATCTGGTTTTCAAAGTGTACCAGCAGGTACATCTGACTCAGTAAACTTGTGCTTTTCAGTTTCCCACTAAAATATCCCTATGGCAAAGTGGCCTGAACCAATTTGCCCGGGAGAATTTAATTGGGTTTCCTTCTTATATCAGAGACACACATTGAAAATGTCCACTCTAAGCTGTAGCCTATCTGCCCATGCTTGTTTTAATACAAAAATACACTTTAATTAGATGATTAAGCTGCATGACATGAGAAACCAGCTTATCTTCTTTACCACTATATCCCCCAAACCCAGACTAGCACAAAGTATGTACCAATAGTAAATATTTGACATCTATGTTAGGAATCCAGGAAGATGCAGAATGGCCATCCTGGGGTTTCTCATGTATATGCCACAAAACACAAGTTGTACCTTCTGATGGTAAAAGAGATAAGTGATAGAACGTATGTGTGGTCACAGTAACTTCTGGTTAGGCATGATAAAAAGCAACCTTTTTATGTTTTCCAAAAATAAGGTACTGTCTGGATCTGTTGCTGCAATAGTCATAAATATGGGGATCAAATAGCTGTTGCCCTGGTGATGGGCAGCAGCACTAGTTCAAAGCAAGGAGTTACCACCCATGTCCATAAAATGGGTCTTCGTATATAGCAGCCTGCCTGAATATAAAGTTTTGCCTGTGGTTACTCTTTATACTAAGCCTTATGACCTCAGACTCTGAAACAGAAATTCTCTGTTGTGCCTGGGCACTGAGGTCAGGCATTAGATCTGCCTGGATGACATACCCTTAGGACAGAACAGCACAGCAGGGCAGAGGTAGCATCCAGATGCTGCTCACCCCAAGGTGGAAACAACTTTGGAATTTACAAGTCAAGGCCTAAGGGCAAGAGTGTTTTCACTGAGGCTGTTTCCATTTGGAAATTTTAGCAAAGAATCTAAGAGAGAACTTTTTTTCTCATATAAAAGTAAAAGCTGTTATCACCCACTTGGATTGGGGTAGAGCCTGGATGTTTTCACCCAGATGATTTCAGTATTTGATGAATATGGTTGCTGAAGCTGATTGCAAGGTATGAGTTTTTTCTCTGAAATCACCATGAACTGGTTGCCAACACAGCTTCTGTGGAAGAGGACCTCTAAATGGTTTCAAAGCTGATCCAGAGAGTATTTTTAGTGATCTGATTAATGAGAGAGCTCTGAGTTCGTTGGCAAAGTCTTTCACTTTGTATCTTCTTGTTTATGACCACTACTACCTTACAGATAAGTGATCAACACTTAACAAGTGACAACAGCAAGAGCTTACGCTCTTGAGTGGTCACTGTGTGTCCAACAGGGGCTGAGGGCTGTCTCTTCCTCACAATAGATTTTTGGCATAGGCAGTGTTATTATCTTCTTTACTGGTTAGAAAACTGAGATAGGGGACTGCTTTTGGACCTTGCCAATTGTTAGAGATAGGAATGGGTGATGCTGGGACTCCCAACCTGAACAGACTGCAAAAATTGAACTCTTAACTACTCCAATTGGATCCATCCTTCTAGAACTGAAAATGAAGTCTTTAATGGAAGTTTACAATGCTCTTTGAAATAATAAACCTATTGTCTCATTTGATTATTGGCTTCTCTGTAAGCAGTGCTTCCTAGCCTAAGAGCACAACCCTTATGACAGTCTCCATTTTCAACTGCAATATTTTGTTCTAGCTTTACTAAGCATATCATTTTCTTATTTTTATCACCTCTGGTTTTATTGTACTAGTAAATAGAACTGAAATTAAATATTCATTAATATCCTAAAATAAATATCACTGAATGAGAATGGAATGGTACATTGAGCCATTCATTTCCTTAGAGCAGAATATTAAGAATCATTAACGAGTTTTCTTTAGCATGCTTTTCAAAGCAATAGCCTCATTTAGACTGGATTATTTTCTTATATTTTGCTTTTAAATGATTAGTCTTCGTGCTTCCTTTCTTCCTCATCTGTCCCCACAGTTTCAGTTCAGATTGGGACCAAGCAATCTCTTCTTCAATAGTGGATGTAAAAATGTCAGCCACATGGGGGTGAGCACTTGGTGTTCACAGTGCATGTGTATCAAATGACAGGACATCAGGAACAGGTTCTTCTGCAAAAAGAAGCTGTGTGTTTCCCTCCCTTCTACTGGAGTCAGTTTGATTTTCACATATAATTTCAGGTTGGGTTCTTTAACTTCATATATAAATGATTGAAGCATATTGTATTTTCTTCTTCATAAACCCAATGATAAGCCCTTTTAAGTACCACTCAGATTCAGCTTCTAGAAAGGTTGCCATCTCATTTTTCTGATTTATCAAAGCTACTCTGAGGTAATTTTATAAAGCCTGTTAAAATTAAAGTAACCCCTAAAGCAAGATGTGCAATTTTTTTCTCTATTTCTCTGCCAACAGAATGTTCACCAGTGTTCATCACTCTCTTCTATACTTTTTATGTTTTCCTTGCAAACACAGTATAAGAACTAAATAAATGATTATGCATATTAACATAATTTTAAATACTTTTGTTTATTGCCTCCTTACAACAATCCCTGGCTGACAGTAGTCCTCAAACTATAGCATGCCTCAGAATTTATTAGAAAGCTTACTAATGCACAGACTGCTTAGTCCACTGCCCATACTCAGACTTCTGAGTCCACTATCTGTCTGCTATTTCTGATTCAGCATGTCTGGGATATGGGCTGGACTTCTAGCAACAAATTTTCTTTTAATACTAATACTGCTGGTCCAAGGAATACATTGAAAACCACTACCTCAGAAGAAGAGACTACAAAGTGTTTCTGTTAGGTTTCAGATACTAAATATTTTGGACTTTCTGGGATATATAGTTTCTATAGCACTAACCTGCTCAAGTCTCTGGTTGTAGCCTAAAATCAGACAAACAATAGATAAGCAAACGAACATGACAATGTTCCAATAAAACTTCTTTTATGGGCACTGAAATTTAAATTACATAGAGTTTCACATGACAAAACATATTCTTTAAATTTTTTGCAAGCATTTAAAACAGGTTAATTTATTTTAGCATGTCTTTAAGAAAAGTGAAGTCGCTCAATCGTGTCCAGCTCTTTGCAACCCCATGGACTCTATGTAGCCCACCAGGCTCCTCCATCCATGGGATTCTCCAGTCAAGAATACTGGAGTGGGTTGCCATTTCCTTCTCCAGGGGATCTTCCTGACCAAAGGATCAAACCCAGGTCTCCTATACTACAGACGCTTTAACCTCTGAGCCACCAGGGTACTCCATATCTTTAAGAAAACATGTTTTTAAATGTTAATTAGAAACATTCTTAGCTTGTGGGCAGTGCAAAAACCTAGCCATGGGCTGGATATTATCCTTAGACTAGAGTTTGCCCACACTGGACCAAGAAGGAGAGAATGAGTAGAACCTTCAGTATCAAAATTCATGGCACATGATAAATAAAGACCTCATACTAAAAATATATTGATAAAATTCATGTCTCCAGCAGGCTCTTATCTACTACAAAAGAAAGAATTGGAAGTTCCAAATTGGCAGTGATTACTCTAAAGAGTAATTTTTCCAATTGACAGATTGGGTCATTTATCATTATTCAAGTTTCCAGACACCTATAAATAATAGTTTAAGAGTACTCCCTGGATAGGGAACTAGATTGAAATTTATCGTGTCAAGTGACAGAAAATAAGGATCATTCCTGTTAAGGTCTACTCTCAAAACTCAGCATATTAGCTTAATATTTTAGCTTGATGGTAGTTAAATATATATCTTCATATACAATGGGTTCAAGAATTTCAAAATCTATCAAGTTTTAAAAAATCATTCAAAAACATAAAAACACCTGTGTGAATATTTTTGAATGACCCCCATTATCACAATAGCCACTTAACATGTATCCTTACATGTTATTTCTTTTAAAACTGTGTGGAATAAGTGACCACTGTAATTGAAATGCCCATCTGTTTATAAATTACACTTTCTAAATCACTCTCCTGACTGAGGATGACTTTTATTAGTAAAAATGCCATACTACTTACCAAATATATTTTCAGGGCCTTATAAATGGTACTTACTACTTTTACTAGGTCAGAAATAGTAGGTAAGGCTGGCTTCTTATTGAAATAATCAAATATTTTTGGAATTTCAAACACATCTTTATTTAATCATGTAGATGCTGAACAAGGTGATACCCAAGGTCCCTTGAGCTCTAAAATAAATTAGTTGTGAAGATCTATTCATTGTGACTATAAGCCCTAATCAAAGGAAAATGTCTTATTACAGTGGTACTCAAATTTCAGTGTGCATAAGAATCACCTGGAGTTCTTATTAAAAATGCAGACTCTGGGCTTCACCCTAGAGGTTCTAATTCAAAGGGTCTAGGACTCCAAGTATTGTATTTAAAACAATACCCTAGGTAATTCTTATGTAGCTGGTCCATAAATCATACTTTGAGAGACACTGACTTACTACAATCAAATATATAATTGAGCTAGACAATGGAATTAAATAAAAGGAAAATTAACAAATTTGCTTTGGGCCATGCATAGCAGTGGTCTAGTACAACGACTACAGAATAAATAATCTCAATCATAGGATTCAACAGGCAGGAGGTTCTGGATCACTTCTGTTCAGCTTGATGAATTATGACTGGTGGAAATTGCTTTTCAAAACCACATTTTTAAATCACCTCTTTAAGCCACATTCATGGTCTGATATAACTGAGCACTCGTAAGAGTGAAGTGGGTGAGAGTGGTATCAAGCCCTGTCACCTTATTTTCCATGATGATTACAAAGCAGGATATCCTCAGTCACGGTGTTTTTCCCTGAGTTGCATTGATTAGTGATGAATGACTGTGTTCATTACTTTCCTTGAATGTTGCTGGTATTTATAGTTAAGTGCATGTTCACAAAGAGAAATCACATCCTATAAACTAGAACAAGGAAGAAGCACATGCACATGATCCCAATCTTTGACTCTAAGTCAGTTATTTTTGGAGAAGGCAATGGCACCCCACTCCAGTACTCTTGCCTGGAAAATCCCATGGATGGAAAAGCCTGGTGGGCTGCAATCCATGGCGTCACTAAGAGTCGGACACAACTGAGCAACTTCACTTTCACTTTTCACTTTCATGCATTGGAGAAGGAAATGGCAACCCACTCCAGTGTTCTTGCCTGGAGAATGCCAGGGACAGGGAAGCCTGGTGGGCTGCCGTATATGGGGTCGCACAGAGTTGGAGACGACTGAAGTGACTTAGCAGCAGCAGCAGCAGCAGCAGTTCTATTTTATTGCACTCACTCAAGCCAAAGTAGCTAACTCCCCATAGCCTAGCTGAGATAAGAAGTGAGATATAACATCACTCTATATTTCCTCCAAAGATCATCAACTCTAAGAAGACAAATTTGTATTATTATTGGCTCAGCAGTCAATTTGAGGGAGGGAGTTAAATTTTTATTCGTATTTTATTGCAATAACATTTAGCTTAGAAATGGAAGTGTTTTGAAGACCAGGTATTGTTGACCAATTCAAAGGCATCTTTGATAATTACATCAGTTCAGTTCAGTTCAGTCACTCAGTCGTGTCAGACTCTTTGCGGCCCCATGAATCACAGCACGCCAGGCCTCCCTGTCCATCACCAACTCCCGGAGTTCACTCAGACTCACGTCCATCGAGTCAGTGATGCCATCCAGCCATCTCATCCTCTGTCGTCCCCTTCTCCTCCTGCCCCCAATCCCTCCCAGCATCAGAGTCTTTTCCAATGAGTCAACACTTCGCATGAGGTGGCCAAAGTACTGGAGTTTCAGCTTTAGCATCATTCCTTCCAAAGAAATCCCAGGGCTGATCTCCTTCAGAATGACTGGTTGGATCTCTTTGCAGTCCAAGGGACTCTCAAGAATCTTCTCCAACACCACAGTTCAAAAGCATTAATTCTTTGGTGCTTAGCTTTCTTCACAGTCCAACTCTCACATCTATACATGAGCACAGGAAAAACCATAGCCTTGACTAGATGGACCTTTGTTGGCAAAGTAATGTCTCTGCTTTTGAATATGCTGTCTAGGTTGGTCATAACTTTTCTTCCAAGGAGTAAGCATCTTTTAATTTCATGACTGAAGTCACCATCTGCAGTGATTTTGGAGCCCCCAAAAATAAAGTCTGACACTTTCCACTGTTTCCCCATCTATTTGCCATGAAGTGATGGGACCAGATGCCATGATCTTCGTTTTCTGAATGTTGAGCTTTAAGCCAACTTTTTCACTCTTCACTTTCACTTTCATCAAGAGGCTTATTAGTTCCTCTTCACTTTCTGCCATAAGGGTGATGTCATCTGCATATCTGAAGTTATTGATATTTTTCCCAGAAATCTTTAGTCTAACTTAAAAACACACTTACTAATCAAAACCTAAAGGCATTTAGTATACAGTCTTTTTCCAAAGGAATATTATCATAAACAATAATCATAGGAAATTATCTGGACACAGAGTGTAACCTACTATCTTAGTTTCATTTTTCCAGAGACAGTGGTCTCAGAGAACTTTGAGAAATTTCTACCCGTATTTAAGAAGCACATAAATTGTTCCCTTGTGTCTTAGCTGATAAAGAATCTGCCTGCAATGTGAGAGAACTGTGTTTGAGCTCTGGGTTGGGGAAATCCCCTGGAGAAGGGAAAGGCTACCAACTCCAGTATTCTGGCCTGGAGAATTCCATGGACACTATAATCCATGGGGTCGCAAAGAGTCACTTTCACTTTCACTTAAATTATGTGGTTTACTTAAGTTGTGTGTTCAGTAAATCAGACAGTGATTCACAGTGGTCAGCATATTTATGTTGCATAGTAACACATGCTTAGATTCTTGAGGAAAAAAACAGGATATGAGCTATAACTTTACATTAGTAATATGTTCAGGAATTTAAGCTATCAGGCCTATGATTTTCAAAGATATTAAATTATGCAAATCATAGTAATCCATTTCCACTTGCAAATATTTGTTAAGAAGTTGCTTGCTAAATTTTCAGCATATCTTTAAAGTGATAGATTTCCCAAGTGCTAAAATGATGCAGTTATAATCAGAACATAATATAAACACTTTTAAGATGTGATGAAAAGATTTTCTCATCCTTTTCATAACAATATTGCTTTGTGATATACCAAATTACCATTAAAGGATATTTTAAATCACTTTAATAAATGTTAACGTGATTTTCAGATATCACTTAATATTTCCAGTTTACATAACAAATGAACCATTTCAGATTTCATTGAAAGCTCTTTAGTATATGTCAGCAGACTATTTTGGAACAGTTTCAAAATGTGACAAATTGCAGTAAATCATCCTGAGGCAGCTCAACACCACTGCAGCCATTACAAGGTGGACTGCGAGGACTTTGTAAATCACAGAAGATCACATATCAACTCAGTTTTGTCACATAGCAGAAATAGCAAATAAAAAGCTGTCAGGGTGGGATGTTCCCTTTCCTAATACTTCAATTTATTTAACATTCATTTTAATGTTGACACATTAGATGGGTCTGTAATACAGGAAAGGAAATATTTCCTACATTCATTTATCAGACATTTGGCTAGGTTGCCAAATATCACTGTCATAGTGACAGTTGACCTTAGAAAAAGTGTGCTGTATAGCTCTGTACAGAGAACATCGGTGCGTAGAAGGAACAATAAGAAAATTCTTAACACCTCTTGATGAATGACATAAGAAAACCTCACAAAACCTGTACTAAGATATTACATGACATAAATTATTTTTGGTTCATTTCATATCACTTGGTGCACCAAGCCAAGTGTTTTGTGTTCTTTTGCTTTGTTTTATAGTAGAACATGTTACTGTTCAAACCCCCATGATTTTTCACACAAGGACTGGTAGTATTCAATCTTCCATCCTCTGAAAATGGGTCAATTGTTAATTCAAAATTCATGCCCAAATTATTGGACAAGTTATTTTCACATCACATTCAATGTTTGTGAATGCCTGGTATACTAAACTTTTAACATTAAAGATTTTGAAGAGATCTATGTTGTGATGATCTATTATGATCGTTAATTATGCCATTATAAAACATTCACTCTTTTAAAAATTACTGTGATTAACATCCACATTACCATAAAAGATTTGCATCAGTGATTTTCATTTTAAAAAAGCTCTCTTTTAGTGCCTGATCTTTACTTGAGAAAATATAATAGAAGGTTCAATGTCTATGCAGTAGAATATGGTTAACATGATTAAATAATTGTAGTAAATGGAGACATTGCAGGAGTGTAGAAGAAACATCCTAATAAGAATCAAACTTACCAAATTCCAACCACTGACTAGCTTTGTGACCTTGGGCAAATCATGTGTCTGCATATCAAATCCTTCTATTATAAAATGGGGCAAATCTTTTGTAAAATTGACATAAACATCAAATGAGACGGTTGATCTGGCAGCGTCTCAAACAAATGACATGATACTATCAGGATTCTTTTTCTTTTTTTTGTTAATGTTTATTTTATATAGGAGCATAGCAAAGTGATTCAGTTAAACATATTGTTGTTGTTGTTTAGTCACTAAGTTGTGTCCCACTCTTTGGTGACCCCAAGGACTGTAGCCTGCCAGACTCCTCTGTCCATGGGATTTCATATATACATGTATATATTATTTTTCCAATTATTTTCCCATTTGGGATATTACAGAATATTGAGCAGAGTTCCCTGTGCTATATAGTAGGTCCTTGTTGGTTATCTATTTTAGATACAGTAGTGCATATATGTGGAGAAGGAAATGGCAGCCTACTCCAGTATTCTTATCTGAAGAATCACATGGACAGAGGAGCCTGGTGGGCTGCAGGCCATGGGGTCACAAAGAGTCGGACACGACTGAAGTGACTTAGTAGCAGCAGTGCGTATATGTCAGTATCACTTCACACCCATCAGGATTTGATAGGAATGTAATAAAATGACAATTTGCAAAGGAGAAGAGTAGGGACCAAGGGATAGTGAAGTGTTACCACCTGAAGGCATGAGAGGAAGCAGTGGGTACTGGAACCTAGAGACAGAAAGAGCTGTGTGGAGAGAGCAAATTCTGGGGAGCTCCCTCACTCCTTGGAGGGATACAGCCAATCTCTGGCAAGCCTTCCCTTCCTCTTTTCTTTTTCAGTGCTTTCCAGTGGTTGAACATAACAGGAAGCCAGAGCTAAGAATTCCAACATCATGGCCTCTCTTGGTCGACCTCCCAGGACTAGAGTAGGATGCAAAATGGAAAGAGTAGAGTAAGAGGAGTAAATGGAATGTATCCAGGACAAAGGGTGTGGGAAAAAAGTTGAAAATACAAATCACCAGAGGTGTAGAATTTAGTAATAGAAGTAGAGATTCTGAATACTCTCCTTTCCTCTTCTACTGTGTGACTTCAGATAAATGTTGTGGTTCTTTTTTGTATCAAGCAGTCTATAGAAGATAAAGGCATCTTTGCAGGCTTGAATGCTAAGTAGCTTCAGTTTTGTCTGACTCTTTGTAATCCTATGAACTGTAGCCCGCTGGGCTCCTCTGTCCACTTTAGGCAAGATTGCTGGGCACTGATTTCATAGCAAAAGAGTGAGTACATTTTAAATGTACACATCCCCATCAAGCTTCAATAAGATTACCAAGTTAACGGAGTTATGGAAGAAAATATTTTTTAAAGAATGAGTCAAACCTCAAAAAGTTCTAGAAGAATAGCATAGCAGGTGTTCTGGTACCACCTCCAGAGGACTCTGATACCTCCATCCTTAGGAACTCAGCATCAGGCCCAGTAGAATAGTTGTCATAAGGGACAGGAAAGGATGGCTAATGGGCAGTAAGTTACAATTTCTCTAGCTGAAGTTTTACACTCAATATGTCAGTGAATTCAGAAAACTGAGCAGTGACCACAAGAAGGAAAAGATCAGCTTTCACTGTAATTCCAAAGAAGGGCAATACTAAGGAATGTTCAAACAACTGTACAATTGTGCTCGTTTCAGATGCTAGCAAGGTTATGCTCAAAATCCTTCAAGCTAGGCTTCAGCAATACATGAACTGAGAACTTACATTACAAACTGGGTTTAGAAAAGACAGAGGAAACAGAGGTCAGTTTGCACTTTAAAATTATTATATTTTCACATTTTAAATTGCTCAGCTGGAATTCCATCACCTCCACTAGCTTTGTTTGTAGTAATGGTTTCTAAGGCCCACTTGACTTCACACTCCAAGATGTTCTACTATAGGTGAGTGACCATACCATTGTGATTATCTGGGTCATTAAGACCTTTTTAATATTGTTTTCTGTATATTGCCACCGCTTCTTAATCTCTTCTGCTTCTGTTAGGTCTTACCATTTCTCTCCTTTATCATGCCCATCCTTGCATGAAATATTCCTTGGATATCTCCAGTTTTCTTGAAGAAATCTCTATTGTTTCCCATTTTGCTGTTGTACTCTATTTCTTTGCATTGTTCATTTAAGTGGTCTTTCTTATCTCTCCTTGCTAAGAACAAAACCATCCCAAAGAAAAAGAAAAAAAGGCAAAGTAATTGTATGAGGAGGCTTTATAAATAGCTGAGGGAAAAAAAGAGAAGGGAAAGGCAAGGGAAAAAGAGAACTAACGATGTACCCAACTGGATGCAGAGTTCCAAAAAATAGCATGGAAAGGTAAGAAAGCCTTCTTAGATGAACAGTGCAAAGAAGTAGAGGAATACAACAGAATGGGAAAGACTAGAGATCTCTTCAAAAAATTGAAGACATTAGGGAACATAATAGAGATAACATAATGAAGTTAAGTATTATTTTTATTATTATGCTGCTACTAAACCCTAGTGTAGTTACAACTCAGTTCAGTTCAGTCACTCAGTCATGTCTGACTCTTTGTGACCCCATGAACTGCAGCAAGCCAGGCTTCCCTGTCCATCACCAACTCCCAGAGCTTGCTCAAACTCATGTCCATCAACTCAGTGATGCCATCCAACCATCTCATCCTCTGTTATCCCCTTCTTATCCTGCCTTCAATTGTCCCCAGCATCAGGGTCTTTTCTAAGGAGTCAGCTCTTTGCATTAGGTGGCCAAAGTAATGGAGCTTCAGCTTCAGCATCAGTCCTTCCAATGAATATTCAGGACTGATTTCCTTTAGGATTGACTGGTTTGATCTATTCAAACCAGTTCAGAAGTATCAATTCTTCGGCACTCAGCTTTCTTTATGGTCCAACTCTCACATCTATACATGACTACTAGAAAAACCATAGCTTTGACTAGACAGATCTTTGTTGGCAAAGTAATATCTCTGCTTTTTAATATGCTATGTTGGTCATAGCTTTTCTTCCAAGGAGTAAGCATCTTTTAATTTCATGGCTACAGTCACCATCTGCAGTGATTTTGGAGCCCAAGAAAATAGTCTCTCACTATTTCCAATGTTTCCCCATCTATTTGCTGTGAAGTAATGGGACCAGATGCCATGACCTTAGTTTTTTGAATGTTGAGTGTTAAGCCAGCTTTTTCACTCTCCTCCTTCACATTCATCAAGCATAGTTATAATTACCAAGTACTATATTGAATATGTAAGAACTATCACTTCAGCCTATGGTAGCATTATATTAAACAGCTGGTAAAGATTCCACCTACAATGCAGGAGACCCTGGTTTGATTCCTAGGTCAGGAAGATCTGCTGGAAAAGGGTTAGGCTACTCACTCCAGTGTTCTTGGGCTTCCCTGGTGGCTTAGCTGTTAAGAATCCACCTGCAATGTTGGAGACCTGGGTTTGATCCCTGGGTTGGGACGATCCCCTGGAGAAGGAAAGGCTACTCACTCTAGAATTCTGGCCTGGAGAATTCCATGGACTATACAGTCCATGCGGTCACAAAGATTTGGACACATTTGAGTGACTTTGAGTGATTTGTACTTTCATGACAAATATTTAGCACTGATTATTGTTGCCAGATATTAATAGTTGTCTATTAAAATATAGACTGTTTAATATAGTTCTATATTAAAATGCTAGTTCTCTATTAAAATGTATAACATAAACTTGTTCCCCAGATGCTCAGCTGGTAAAATGCAGGGTGAGGACTACCTTTAAATCTTTGGGTTTTCATCTTTCCTTCCCACATAGACACAGATCCCATGTGTTCATTCCCTTAGCAAATAAATACACTCTAATATTAGGGCAATTTTATTTTGAAAACAGTTGGCCTTTATTAAAAGTAAAGTGTATGGAAAACTGTCATGAGTCATCTTAAAAAGCAGTTAAAAAGAAATATTTTTTATATTTATGAATTTCTAGTAGAGCCATCCTAAAAATAGGAACTTCCTCTACTTCAGGATGTATTTCTACTTCGTGTACAAATATGCTGAAGAATGATGATGGTGGCTATGATAGTAACTTTATCTAGTAGTCATTGAGAACGTCTCATTTCCTGTCACATGGTTGCACTTATTTAACTTTCAACCCATTTCCTGTGCCATCCCCATCTTTGAGATAATAAAGCTGAGGCTCAACCTAGGTGATTTAATTGATCTTGCTTATTTCTTTTTTATAGTTTTCAGATAAAATAATTTATGTTTTAGGTATGCATTTTTTCCAGAAGATAAAAAGTTTTTAGGTACACAGTGTTTCCAAAAGAAAAAAAAAAGTTGCAATTCATTCAACTGGTATAATTTATCTGCGTTGAAAAATCAAAGCCTAGCATAGTACAAGGGTCTTGAACTTTAGCATCAGATAGATGAGTAATAGCCAACTCTCCCCCTTGCTAGGTGTGTTGTTCTCATTACATGAATAAATATCTCTGAGTCTGTTT
This sequence comes from Tragelaphus eurycerus, assembly GCA_935064755.1. Taxonomy (NCBI): domain Eukaryota; kingdom Metazoa; phylum Chordata; class Mammalia; order Artiodactyla; family Bovidae; genus Tragelaphus; species Tragelaphus eurycerus. The sequence continues at coordinate 9,195,879 of CAKXYN010000015.1, forward strand.
TCTCCACTGCACAATAAGATAATAAGAGCTATTTTATGAATAGCTCTCCCTATTCTTCCTAGGGAGAGTCAAGATGTTATATACAAAGAGTGATGCTCAATAAATGGAAGATGGTATTATTTAAACCAGAATTGGGGCCAGATATAATGGAATAAAGAATTCCTTAATTCCCCTGAACTTCATAAATTTTTCAATCTTGTGAAATAGATTTTTGCACCAGGAATCCAACTATAATACACAACTGACAAACACTTTTAACAGAAGCATAATATATTGTAAGATAGTATATTTTAAGATTACAGAAAAGGAAATATTACTTCTGACTTGCTTAACATTTTTTGTTTAATACTTATAGGAAATCAGCTAACCTCATTGGAAAACAGTCTGGGTCCTTGGCCATAACATTTATGAAGATTGAGTCATCTACAGATTTTGTTATGCTCTCGTAGTTATTCTATAGAGAGTTAAAAATAGTGGTTTCATAGCCTCAGAGACATTAGGGAGAAGAAAAAACTATATATTAATTTGGCCAGACTCCTATATGTTCATCAAGAAATATAAGGACAAGAAAAATGTTTTTTGCAAAAGTTTTCTAAGCAAGTTATTGCTAGATCTTTAACTTCTTGAGCCAGATTTGATAGCATTGGGTCAATAAAGCCTTCAAAAGAGAGCAAGAGAATGGGAAGTACAAGCACAATTGTCATACCTGGTTTAAAACAACATAGGCCAACAAAGTTGACACAGAAAACTAGAGGCTAAAATATAAATTACTGCTACAATAGGAATAAAATTCCATATATCAAAGCTGAAATGCACCTATTGTACCAGGAGAATCAATAATTCCTCTTCAATAGCAATTTGCCTTACTTATTTGACTCTGCATTCCATAAATCGTGCAAACATTTTTCTGTGATTCCATTAGCAATAAATTACATTTTGAGCAAGTGAAATCATGTTATTGGGCTTTTGAAATTGTTTGTTGAAAAAGCTGATGCTTCATACTTAATGACTAAACAATAAACAAGAAAAAAATACCACCTTCCTCTCCCTGTACTGCCATTAGAGATCTAGTTTATATCTGAGTGAGCCAAAAAGAGGATAAATCCCTTAACAAGTGACAAACCTTAAAAGTGATCTCAGATGGGCATTTCACAGATTGGAAATATTCCACTCATACTGTTATGTCATTTATTTTACTTCCAAAATTATTCCATAATTACATTCTCTTTTTACATTCGTATTAATCTCACCATATCAGCAAGAACCATAATGATTGATTTTTGGTCAGTTTTTTTCAAAAAAGTTTTTTGCAGGGCCAAATAAATATACAGTTAGCCTACTGACTCTTATTTGAAAGTCTTAGTTAAATGGAAACACTGTAAGTGGCTTACTAAAATTGCAAGATTTTAACCCAGAATATTTGCTTTGCCAAAGGAGAATTATGAACAGTTAATCACTCTTGATTTCATATATTATTATTAGATTTGCTAGTCTTTTTCCTTCTAATCTTTCAATCCTTAAAGCCTAATGTTGGTTATATTCTGTTAAATGAGTTTTCTTCACCCTCAATCATATGTACACAAAGGAGAAATTCAGATAATGATTTAAAAGTACGTTTTATTCTATGAAACTATAATTTTATTAACTTGTATATGTAATAATCAAGAGGAAAATGCCATATAGAATGCTACCATCTTAAAGTAGTTAGATGACTTTAATTTAAAAATTACCTTGATTAAAAGTAGATGTTAAATAGAGACTTAAAGATCAAGGTGGAAATAAAATACTTGAGACCCTGATTCTTGCCATTTGTTTCTCCTTAATATGAATATAAACTCCTTGCCACAGTGAATTAGTCTCTGTTCAGTATTTGATGAGGTTGCAAAGGCTGAAAATTTGAATATCACAACACAACTTTATGGTATTGGGGCTTCCCTGATGGTTCAGATGGTAAAGAATCTGCCTATAATTCAGGAGATATGGGTTTTGGTCCCTGAGTCAGGAAGATTCCCTGGAAAAGGGAAGAGAATGGCAACCCACTCCAGTATCATTGCCTGGAGAATTCTATGGACATGGACCTTATGATATTTATATTAATAGAAATGTTTCATTAACAAAATAAATATCTTGTTCTCTCAAAATACTTTGTATAAGTATCTGGGTGTATGTATAAGTATGTGTGATTGCACACAATTGTATGCATGTACATAATGACCACATATAAGACAATTTCTTTTTTTTTAAAAAATAGAATTTCAAAAATTTTACACTTTTACTACTTTACACTTTTAAGTGTGTCTTAAACTAATGAACTTATTCCAAAATACCTAATCAACTACTGGATAATAAGAGGAAAAATAGAGAAAAGTTGTTTGGTTTTATTTTTTAACCTGAATATTTCTAATTATGACCAGGTACAATTAACAATCTACCTTTAAACATGTGAAAATTAGTTAACAAAATAATTTCTTATAACTTGTCATTAGTAGCCAAATTTCTAACATATGACATAGTTTATAATATTTTGATCCAAAGAATTCTGCATAAAATGAGTTCAAGGTTGAATTAATGTCAGCACTTCCTTGGTAATTAGTTTCAAACCCAATTGTTTCCCTTTTTAGTGTCCTTTATTATGTTTTGCATCCCTCTGGGCATGTAGCAGAGAAATAAAGCTTTGGAAGATTTTTTTCTTTCACTTTCATACTGTCTCTTGCAATAAGAATTAGTTGACAGCAACGTGAAGATCTCATGGTGGCAGCCATAGCAGAGACAATGATCCAGTCATCTTCAGTATCTTTGGACACTGTGTATATGCACATCGATTTTGGCCATTTGGCTCAAACAATTCAATCCAAAACTAAGGATGTCATGTTTCTCTGAACCAGAAGATTACATGGTTAATCAAGATATAAGATAAATCAAAAAATAGTTAAGGTCTTTTCTACTATGTACAAAGCATTGTACTAGGTGCTAGAGGGGTAATGTGAAGAAGTGTAAAATCTTCTGAGTCAAAAGTGTAAAAGCAGAGTAGATAGACATGAAATTCCCTTTTAGCCCTCCTGAGAATGAGGGTAAAACACTGCATTTCTCTCAACTTAGGTAAGTTGTAGTTCCAGCTGTGACACCCATAACCTCTAGGGATTTACAGTCTGGTTAATGCTGACATTTTATCTCAAATTAAAATAATATCCAAAGTGAAGCATGATGAGGCTTCTGTGAGTGCCATCGCTGCCATCCAGGGGTAGAGTAAATACAGTCACACATCTACACACAAAATATCCTGTATATAAAAATTCCTGATTGCATGCAGCTTGTAGTCTGTTGTGAGGAACCAAAAAATAATGAAATAAGTAAGTAAAAGATAAAGCAAGGTAGATGATAAACAGTGATACGAATAAAAACAAAGTGTCGGGAAGGAAGCAGGGAGCACTATGGGGAGGAGGGGTGTAGGATTGCTGTAGGGCTTTGTGAGACATTCCAAATGTCTAAGCCTTTACTTTCCGTAATTGAGAAATCACTGGAATTACATGGAAAGGATCCAGCATCCAGTTACATCTATCATTTTGGCCAGGTCAACATCAGAGAGGCCTATATGCAGACTGTTGTAATATTCCAAGTGAGCAGTGATGGTTAGTTTGGACCAAGATTATAAACATGGAGGTGTGAGAGGTAGTGGGGTTATGTTTTGAAGGTAAAGTCAACAGAATTGCTGATAGATTGACTGACTGAAATGAAGAGAGGGAGGAATCAAAATGACTCTACACAGACTATTGAAAGTGGTAGTTGCCGATAAAACTGAAGGACTAGTAAGATTTGGGCACAGAAGTGGTGCTTTGACAATATTCTTGGAAGTTCTATTTTAACCTGAAATTTCCTTTTCACCTAAGCTATACTCTGCCTCATCCTTTTCATCATTTTGTGGTTTGAATTTACTGGGCTTGTGATAACATCCTCAGGAGGAAGAAGTAGGACCTGTCTTCATTCTGCATGGGCAGCTCACCCCCTATGCCTGAAAGCCCTGCTGCTGCTGCTAAGTCACTTCAGTCGTGTCCAACTCTGTACAACCCCATAGACAGCAGCCCACCAGGCTCCCCCATCCCTGGGATTCTCCAGGCAAGAACACTGGAGTGGATTGCCATTTCCTTCTCCAATGCAGGAAAGTGAAAAGTGAAAGGGAAGTCGCTCAGTCTTGTCTGACTTTCCAAGACACCATGGACTGTAGCCTATCAGGCTCCTCTGTCCATGGGTGTATAATAAGCAAATAGAAATCTATGCTATATATTACAAATGCAGTGACTGTATATGACCAGTATTGTTAAGTGACATAAGGATTCTCAGATACCTATGTATCCAACAGTAATTTTAACCCAGTACTCACATCCTAAGTACTTATATATCTGTGTCTTCAAAATGAGCTTTCTTAAAATAACTCTCTGGATTTAAAAAGCTTATCATCACACACATTACTCTTTTTTTGTTTGTGAAATATTTTGTGAAACTCCATTTGTTTTTCTTTTAGTATATACACTCTAATTCTTAGTTTTTTAGAATGAATTGATCACTATATATTGAATTAACACTAGATCAATGTCATTCATTTGAATATCACATTGATTAATAGTTAAATAGCTCCATGTTATGCAAAATAAATGTCTCTGGGGAGGAGGTTGTTAGTGAAATAGATGGGGAAAAAATTGCCAAGACTGGAATATCATCATAATACCCTAGGGAGAAGTTGTCAAATATTCAGATTCTATTCCCACCCACAAATCTGCCATCCAGTTCCTTAATCATCATATCAGATCAGTTCAGTCGCTCAGTCGTGTCCAACTCTTTGCGACCCCATGAACTGCAGCACGCCAGGCCTCCCTGTCCATCACCAGATCTTGGAGGTCACTCAGACTCACATCCATCGAGTCAGTGATGCCATCCAGCCATCTCATCCTCTGTCGTCCCCTTCTCCTCCTGCCCCCAATCCCTCCCAGCATCAGAGTCTTCTCCAATGAGTCAACTCTTTGCATGAGGTGGCCAAAATACTGGAGTTTCAGCTTGAGCATCATGTCTTCCAAAGAAATCCCAGGGCTGATCTCCTTCAGAATGGACCAGTTGGATCTCCTTGCAGTCCAAGGGACTCTCAAGAGTCTTCTCCAACACCACAGTTCAAAAGCATCAATTCTTCGGCGCTCAGCCTTCTTCACAGTCCAGCTCTCACATCCATACATGACCACAGGAAAGACCATAGCCTTGACTAGGCGAACCTTTGTTGGCAAAGTGATGTCTCTGCTTTTGAAAATGCTATCTAGGTTGGTCATAAGTTTCCTTCCAAGGAGTAAGCGTCTTTTAATTTCATGGCTGCAGTCACCATCTGCAGTGATTTTGGAGCCCAGAAAAAGAAAGTCTGACACTGTTTCCACTGTTTCTCCATCTATTTCTCATGTAGTGATGGGACCAGATGCCATGATCTTCGTTTTCTGAATGTTGAGCTTTAAGCCAACCTTTTCACTCTCCACTTTCACTTTCATCAAGAGGCTTTTGAGTTCCTCTTCGCTTTCTGCCATAAGGGTGGTATCATCTGCATATCTGAGGTTATTGATATTTCTCCCGACAATCTTGATTCCAGCTTGTGTTTCTTCCAGTCCAGCATTTCTCATGATGTACTCTGCATATAAGTTAAATAAACATGGTGACAATATGCAGCCCTGACATACTCCTTTTCCTATTTGGAACCAGTCTGTTGTTCCATGACCAGTTAACTGTTGCTTCCTGACCTGCATACAGATTTCTCAAGAGGCAGATCAGGTGGTCTGGTATTCCCATCTCTTTCAGAATTGTTCACAGTTTCTTGTGATCTACACAGTCAAAGGCTTTGGCATAGTCAATAAAGCAGAAATAGATGTTTTTCTGGAACTCTCTTGCTTTTTCGATGATCCAGCGGATGTTGGCAATTTGATCTCTGGTTCCTCTGCCTTTTCTAAAACCAGCTTGAACATCAGGAAGTTCATGGTTCACATATTGCTGAAGCCTGGCTTGGAGAATTTTGAGCATTACTTTACTAGTGTGTGAGATGAGTGCAATTGTGCGGTAGTTTGAGCACTCTTTGGCATTGTCTTTCTTTGGGATTGGGATGAAAACTGACCTTTTCCAATCTTGTGGCCACTGCTGAGTTTTCCAGATTTGCTGGCATATTGAGTGCAGCACTTTCACAGCATCATCTTTCAGGATTTGGAATAGCTCCACTGGAATTCCATCACCTCCACTAGCTTTGTTCGTAGTGATGCTTTCTAAGGCCCACTTGACTTCACATTCCAGGATGTCTGGCTCTAGGTCAGTGATCACACCATCATGATTATCTGGGTCGTGAAGCTCTTTTTTGTGCAGTTCTTCTGTGTATTCTTGCCACCTCTTCTTAATATCTTCTGCTTCCATTAGGTCCATACCATTTCTGTCCTTTATCGAGCCCATCTTTGCATGAAATGTTCCTTTGGTATCTCTGATTTTCTTGAAGAGATCCCTAGTCTTTCCCATTCTGTTGTTTTCCTCTATTTCTTTACATTGATCGCTGAAGAAGGCTTTCTTATCTCTTCTTGCTATTCTTTGGAACTCTGCATTCAGATGTTTATATCTTTCCTTTTTTCCTTTGCTTTTCACTTCTCTTCTTTTCACAGCTATTTGCAAGGCCTCCCCACACAGCCATTTTGCTTTTTTGCATTTCTTTTCCATGGGGATGGTCTTGAATCCTGTCTCCTGTACAATGTCACGAACCTCATTCCATAGTTCATCAGGCACTCTATCTATCAGATCTAGGCCCTTAAATCTATTTCTCACTTCCACTGTATAATCATAAGGGATTTGATTTAGGTCATACCTGAATGGTCTAGTGGTTTTCCCTACTTTCTTCAATTTCAGTTTGAATTTGGCAATAAGGAGTTCATGGTCCGAGCCACAGTCAGCTCCTGGTCTTTTTTTGCTGATTGTATAGAGCTTCTCCATCTTTGGCTGCAAAGAATATAATCGATCTGATTTTGGTGTTGACCATCTGGTGATGTCCATGTATAGAGTCTTCTGTGTTGTTGGAAGACGGTGTTTGCTATGACCAGTGCATTTTCTTGGCAAAACTCTGTTAGTCTTTGCCCTGCTTCATTCCGTATTCCAAGGCCAAATTTGCCTGTTACTCCAGGTCTTTCTTGACTTCCTACTTTTGCATTCCAGTCCCCTATAATGAAAAGGACATCTTTTTTGGGTGTTAGTTCTTAAAGGTCTTGTAGGTCTTCATAGAACCGTTCAACTTCAGCTTCTTCAGCATTACTGGTTGGGGCATAGACTTGGATTACTGTGACATTGAATGGTTTGCCTTGGAAACGAACAGAGATCATTCTGTCATTTTTGAGATTGCATCCAAGTACTGCATTTCGGACTCTTTTGTTGACCATGATGGCCACTCCATTTCTTCCAAGGGATTCCTGCCCGCAGTAGTAGATATAATGGTCCTCTGAGTTAAATTCACCCATTCCAGTCCATTTTAGTTCACTAATTCCTAGAATGTGAACATTCACTCTTGCCATCTCTTGTTTGACCACTTCCAATTTGCCTTGATTCATGGACCTGACATTCCAGGTTCCTATGCAGTATTGCTCTTTACAGCATCAGACTTTGCTTCTATCACCAGACACATCTACAGCTGGGTATTCTTTCTGCTTTGGTTCCATCCCTTCATTCTTTCTGGAGTTATTTCTCCACTGATCTCCAGTAGCATATTGGGCCCCTACTGACCTGGTGAGTTTCTCTTTCAGTATCCTATCATTTTGTCTTTTCATACTGTTCATGGGGTTCTCAAGGCAAGAATACTGAAGTGGTTTGCCATTCCCTTCTCCAGCGGACCACACCCTGTCAGATCTCTCCACCCTGACCCGCCCATCCTGGGTTGCCCCACAGGCATGGCTTAATTTCATTGAGTTAGACAAGGCTGTGGTCCTGGTGTGATTAGATTCACTAGTTTTCTGTGAGTATGGTTTCAGTGTATTTGCCCTCTGATGCCCTCTTGCAAGACCTACCGTCTTACTTGGGTTTCTCTTACCTTGGGTGTGGGGTATCTCTTCCCGGCTGCTCCAGCAAAGCACAGCCATCGCACCTTACCTTGGACGAGGGGTCTCTCCTCACCACCGCCCTTCCTGACCTCGGTCGGTCGTGGGGTAGCTCCTCTCGGCCGTGCTTAGTGCGCCGGTTCTCACCACCGTCCTTCCTCGGTCTTGAGTAACTCCTCTCAGTGCGCCACTCTCGGGCAGGCCGGGCGCTCTCAGTGCGCCGCTCGTGGGCCTCCATGAAATTTTCTTCTGGTGATTCTAGGAAGGGAATCTGTACTTCATACATACTTTCCCACATGTTCTGATCAGCCACACAGGAACCACTAGACAAAGCATCCCTTTAATGCTTCTAAAAGTAACTTCATAGCATGATATGAAATGGACCAGGAGCAAAATTAATTAATAAAATATCTTTTGTTGAAATCACTAGTCTTAAAGTACCTTAAAAACAAAACTAAAGCAAAGTAAAAGCTAATGTCTTTTATTTCATATATCAGCTTTATTTGATATGAAGAATAAATATAACTAAATTTATATTGTATATGCAATGTATTCTCACCTTCACTGAATTCTCATTCTTTGCATTATATTTTTAATAATGTATCACCTTTTGGTGAAGAGAAGTGTTTATTTAGTCTTATATGTTTTCACACAAATATTCTGTAGCACATTCATTCCCTGAAGCATGTAAAGGAGAGGATTTGGAATCTGCAACATTGCCTCCAGTTCATTTAATTATGATTGCATATTTGGTTAGGGACAAAGTAAATTCAATGAAGCATTAAAATCAAACATCCCTTTAATTAAACTGGAGAAGAGACTGACTTCATCTTAGATGTTGTTTATTTTCATTAATAATATGAGAATACTATGTCTCCAAAGAAGGTATCATGATTTCTATGAAATAAAGATACTTCTATCCAGCTGTATTATCTGTAAGCTTGAGCCTGACCCATGCCTCATCCAGTTTAATGTTTTCTGAAAAGGCTATGAAAGCATGAAATGTTATACAAATTATTGTTGTTATTCATACTTTGTATAGTAGCAACTTGCATACTTGCAGATGGTACAAAGGACTTTACCCAGATCATGAAGCATTTAGGAAAATTCACAGCTTTCATAATGATTGGCCCTTTCTTAAGCTCAGTAGACTAAACAAGTCCTGCTCAAATGAGAGAAACTGTACAGCTGCCTTTCCAATTAATTAAAACAAAACTCACAAAGCCTTTATCTCACTGATAACTTGGTTCTGCTTTTAACATTTTTGGTGTCATAGTGAGAAACACATTTTATTGCATGAACCACTACCTACACACATCCCCCACCCTACCTAATTCTTACAGTTAAATCATTTATCTTTCCCAGTAGATGTTTAAGTTGGCTATTCATATGTGATATTTACATTAGAAAGAATTTGTCTAGGAAGAAACATTTGGGGCATATATTGATATTTTGCTTAATTTCAAAAACACTGTCTATTTCTCTATAAGCAAAATACAAGTGACAATTAATGAATGTATACACACACACACACACACATATACACACACACAAAATATATAGATAATGCTAGTGACACACTCCTATGGTGCGTTCCATGTGATTTTAGTGTTTGAATATATCTGTTTATAAGCAATATTTCTGACATCTATTTGCTGATCCCCTGATACAAATTTTTATGGTACACAATTGTACATATTGATAGTATAAACAGACAGTCATTTGCAGGAACAGAATAACTACTGAATAAGCTTTCATCAAAAAGATATTTTTGTTCTTTCAGAAGAAAGAAAATCTAAAAGAAAAAAATAATTAAAATAAAATTTAAATTGTATCCAAATGTAAATAGCACAGACAAATGAGAAAGAAATAAGGCATTTAAAATGTCCATATATGTAGGCTTTGCCCTAAGTATCAGTTTTTATTGCCGCAGCTTATTTTATTATCTCAGACTTTCTATTTCCTTTTTCCCTGGCCACTCTTCTTCAGGTTTCTCTTCCATTCTAGAAAACCACTGGATTTGTTTTTAGGTAAAATATTTATCTTGCATTAAAAAAAAATCCAAGTTACAAAATTCAAATTTTCAAAGATAAATAGATGAAGTAAGAATGAAGTATTCATCATAAAGACTATTTAAAATGCTATTTTAAGTGGATATTTGATTTATATGCAATTTCATAGCCTATTCCTGATGCAGAAGGTGGAGTATAATTCTATCATCATAAAACTGGCACCTGTTAAGGCCAGTTCAGTGAAATGACTAACCCTTTGTCAGCAACCAAATATTTTGTTTCACTTGTTTTTAATATAAGACATTCAGTTAATACAATACAGTGTGGCCAATAGGAAAGACATGTAAAAGCAAATAATTCTACAAATGTGTGTGTGTGGGGGGGAGGTGTGTGTGTCTGTATGTGTGTGTGTACACAGAGGGAGAGAGGGGGGAATATGTGTGTGTGTGTGTGTGTGTGTGTGTGTGTATGCTGCTGCTAAGTCGCTTCAGTCGTGTCCAACTCTGTGCGATCCCATAGATGGCAGCCCACCAGGCTCCTCTGTCCCTGGGATTCTCCAGGCAAGAATACTGGAGTGGGTTGCCATTTCCTTCTCCAATGCATGAAAGTGAAAAGTGAAAGTGAAGTCACTCAGTCGTGTCCGACTCTCAGCGATCCCATGGACTGGAGCCTACTAGGCTCCTCCGTCCATGGAATTTTCCAGGCAAGAGTACTGGGGTGGTGTGTGTGTATATATATATATATATATATATATATATATATATATATATTCCTTACAAAGTTTACCCTTCACTTTAGGGTAAGTCTGAATAAGAGAACAATAAATAGATGCTTGAAACTCCATAAGAGCTTTATATGCAGTATCTCTACTTTGTTTTCTAAATAATGATTTCTCTGGGATTTATTAGAATACTTTGTCTCCACAAGGAATACATGACACATATTTTGCTTTAAGCATAGAGCATTAAATTAGCAAAACCCTGAAACAGAAAGATGGAACTCAAAGAGTTGAAATGATCCCATTCACGTGATTTCTTGGAATTCCAATGAAAAATATCTCAAGAAACTTTATTTTTTATCAAAAATTTGATGTTTAATTATAAACAGATGAGAAGTAAATGCTACTTTTTATTAGTAATCATTTCCTGTCAGCTTTCATCATTAAACCACTTTTCTGTTTTAGAGTAAATATTCCAAGATGTGGACTTACTCCTACAAAAATACACATTATTTTGAAAATAGGTATCATTCATTCATTTCCCATCCAGACTGAAAATATTTTCAGTGCAGGGTTGTCTTTTTTTTAGAAATGTGTCCCTAACCCTTAATATAAGGTAGATAAGCACATTTGAATAATAACAATTAAAATGATAGCAATATACATTAAGAGCCTAATATGTCAAATATTCTTTTATGTATCTTAAATAATACTTACTGTATCTTAAGTATTATGTATTTATGCTTAATGTATCTTAAATAATACTTATCCTCAGATGCTATTATTATACTTATTTTACAAATAAATAAACTGAAGCAGCAAAAACTTATGTAACTTGTCCAGAGTTAAACTGGTTAAATGGCAGAGCTAATATTCCAGACTAGGAATCTACACTCCTATACACTCTGTAATAGTCCTTTGAGTATAAATAAATCCTTCATAAATGTATGCTGATTGGACAAATAAATGTAATCTTACTATGAATGTAGAATGGAGTAAAATAGCACATCTCAGTTATATAACAGAAGGGAACAAAATAAGGCCAAATAACTACTAAATCAAATAACTGATCTGAGAGAGTATTTGTTAGATATGTGATCTATCCTACCTCTGTTGGGGCATTGCAGTTACCTTTTTGAAGATGGAATATTACCTATCAGTTCAGTTCAGTTCTCAGTTGTGTCCGACTCTTTGCAACCCCATGAATCGCAGCACACCAGGCCTCCCTGTCCATCACCAACTCCTGGAGTTCACTCAGACTCATGTCCATCGAGTCAGTGATGCCATCCAGCCATCTCATCCTCTGTCGTCCCCTTCTCCTCCTGCCCCCAATCCCTCCCACCATCAGAGTCTTTTCCAATGAGTCAACTCTTCGCATGAGGTGGCCAAAGTACTGGAGTGTCAGCTTTAGCATCATTCCTTCCAAAGAAATCCCGGGGCTGATCTCCTTCACAATGGACTGGTTGGATCTCCTTGCAATGCAAAGGACTCTCAAGAGTCTTCTCCAACACCACAGTTCAAAAGCATCAATTCTTTGGCACTCAGCTTTCTTCACAGTCCAACTCTCTCATCCATACATGACCACTGGAAAAACCATAGCCTTGACTAGACAGACCTTTGTTGGCAAAGTTGTCTCTGCTTTTCAATATGTTATCTAGGTTGGTCATAACTTTTCTTCCAAGGAGTAAGAGTCTTTTAATTTCATGGCTGCAGTCACCATCTGCAGTGATTTTGGAGCCCAAAAAAGTAAAGTCTGACACTGTTTCCACTCTTTCCCCATCTATTTCCCATGAAGTGATGGGACCAGATGCCATGATCTTTGTTTTCTGAATGTTGAGTTTTAAGCCAACTTTTTCACTCTCCACTTTCACTTTCATCAAGAGGCTTTTTAGTTCCTTTTCACTTTCTGCCATAAGGGGGGTGTCATCTGCATATCTGAGGTTACTGATATTTCTCCCAGCACTCTTGATTCCAGCTTGTGCTTCTTCCAGCCCAGCATTTCTCATGATGTACTCTGCATATAAGTTAAATAAGTAGGGTGACAATATACTGCCATGACGTACTCCTTTTCCTATTTGGAACCAGTCTGTTGTTCCATGTCCAGTAGTAATACATAAAATTTTTAAAATTCTATCAGCAATTGAAATGCATACTAGTTTTCAGGGCTGAAAGCCCTGCCACTTTCCATAGTTCTGTTGGAGGAGTAAGGGCCGGGGATGATAACTAAGAAATTAATTAAATATGTAACAAGAAAAGAAGAAGAAAATTAAATTACAAGAATTGAATATTTAAGTAATGGTTAAGTAAAATCTTGTGTTAGGATTATTTGTAAGAGTGGTAACCTCACCGACTGTGGTTGATATGGACATGCATTCAAACATTAAATAAAACTCTTTAAAAATTTCCCAAGTAGACTCTTATGTCTTGTTGCTAAGTATCCATTTAGTATGACTTCCTTAATACCGTTTGGAATTATAAAAATGATGTTGCCTTTAGCATTTTTTAAGAGTCATAATTTTTAAATTGTTTTCAGACCACAGTAAAAAATACTGCTGTCCTAAAGATGTGATTCTTGCTAACTTCTCTGTTCTGATAGTTCAGAGTCACCCACAGGAACATAGCTACAGGTACAATTTAGTCTTTTCTTTATAGGAAGCACAAACGCCTTTGTATCTAATTATACTGAGTTCTCGAAATCATTTGGTGGGCATCAGTCACATCCTATGCATTATATCCTTAATAGTCAAAAAAATCATTTGATATTCAGAAAAAGTATGTATATTTTAAGAAGCAGATATTTATGTGTGTGTGTGTGTGTGTGTGTGTATAATTAGAAATCCAAGATCTGTTCATTCTGACTCCTGAACATGCTAGGACTTACAAATGATCTCATCATTTTACATTAAAATAAGTAACATAATGGGCCATGATGCTATTGAACATGTGTATGTAATTGAATGTGTGTTTTTTAAAATGTGCATTAGGATGTAGGTTTTTGACATGTAATTCTGAATTAGAACCACAAATCATCTATTTACTGACAATTAGCATATGGATGTTTGTCCATGTACGTTTAGTTCTCTGTCCATGGATGTATGGATTGGAAAGGTAATAAGGAGGCTAATTAGTTGAAATATTTTGAATTATAAATATATCTCTTATTCAGAGGGCTTCCCTGGTGACTCAGCTGGTAAAGAATCTTCCTGCAATGAGGGAGACCTGGATTCTATTCCTGGGTTGGGAAGATCCCCTGGAGAAGGGAATAGCTACCCACATCAGTATTCTGGCCTGCAGAATTCCATGGACTGTATTATATAGTCCATGTGGTCACAATGAGTTGGACATGACTGAGCAAATTTCACTTTCACTTTCACTTTCTCATGTCCAGAAGGACCTATTAACAATGGTCTTCATTTGTAAGTTTCATGAAAGAGTGAGATGGCCAAGGCATCATGGTCAAATACATGCTTTAATCTAATGATCCAGGATCTATTTTGTACTTAAAATATAAACATCTAGGTTTAAATAAACAAATATAAAACTTATGTCATATCCACATATTTCAGACATGTGGTATATTGATGGATGTATTCTTCAATCTGCAATAAAACTAGCAACCAATTTGGAAGGTGCCAAGGTGAATGGAGAGCTTGGGGTACTTTGTTAACCAGATATTCTGACCAGACCAAATTCTGACAAAGTTAGGAGATAAATGAAGTTTAACCAGGGTGCTAAATTCCTGCCCCAAGGCATTCCCTCTACTTATCCTTGTTGGTTTATTTTCTCTGAGCTTCTTTCCTTTGCTGTCTCCTGAAATGACCTCATCCAGAAGCTTGAGTAAATTCTGATAACTCTTAAATGTATGTTTCCAGCCTTGGCCACTACCCTCAGCTCAAATGTGGAAGCCTTGTTATTTATTTGACCTATTCATTTGAAATGGGATAAAGAGATCTAAATTTCTCAGGTCTAAAACAGACAAATTTGAATATTCTTCATTTTAATGAAATACATATCCATGCATTTGATTTTTCAAGCCAAACCTTTTAGTTTTATTGACCAAAGATCCCTCCCTTGTCCACGGATCCTTTACATCCATTCTATCTCTGAGTGCTTTCAGTAATTCCTTACAAATATCTTTAGTATCAGTTCGCTTCTCTTCATCTTTACTCACTTGTTCATGCTACCATTTTCTTTCACTGCCTGCTACAACATTATCCATCTATCTTGCTTCCATTCATGTATCATGTCCTATGAGCCAGTGTCTGTCCTGATTGTTTGGTGACTTTTCTGATATGTGTCAAAGGCTATAGAAGTTATTAAATTATTTAAATCCCATTCCTAATTGTTTCCCCTGATTCCTCTCTTGTTACCCTCCATCCATTTTCTACATCACTGATACAGTATCTATATAAAATAAATACAGTATTGGCTTATACCGCTCTCCTGTTTAAAACCTTTCAAAGTCTTCCCATTGGTTACAGAATAAATCCCAACTCCTAGCTTTGGTTTAAAAGTTCTATATAATCTGGCACTGCCTATAAATCTCTTCTCTCACTGTTCTTCCCTAATTCACAGTGCTTCAGGCAAAGCAGCCTCCTTTCTATGCCTGCCAGAAATAACTTTCTATGCCTGAAAGATATCTTTCAAGATCTTATTTGTCATGATACTAACTGTCTCTTCTGCCTGGACCATTTTCTCCTGTCTGTTCACTTGACTAACTGCATTTCATTCTTCAAGTCTCAACTCAGATGTCACCTCTTAAGAGAAGGCTTCATAATCTAAAACAACCTTCCCCCATCAATCTTTATTTGATTATTCCCTTTGTTTTTTAATTGTTGTTTTCACAATGTATATGTCTTTTCTTTGTTACTTGTGTCCTCTCTTGGAGTATAGTCCTATGAGAACATGGGTCTGCTATATCGCTGTAGCAAATGCTTAGAATATAGTGCATGCCCTGTAATATTTGTTGAATAATTTTGTCAGTGATTCTCAACTGGAGAATTTAGTTTCCAAGGGATTTCCTCACCAAGTATTTCTTGAGCAGTGACTGTGTACCCAATATTTTGTTAGGTGGTGGGTACTGAAATGAAAGGCAAAGTCTGTGCCCTGAAATCCTGCATCATCTGAAAGGGAGATCTCTCTCTCTTATCAGGCAACCGCTACACTGAGGGAAATGCTAAGTTAGAGGTAAGCACAAATGCTAAGGGAAGAAAGAGAATCAGACTAAGCCAGAATGGTAATGAAGCAGGAGAGCAAATAAGAAACATGCTCCACAGAAGGTGATTCCTGCTGCTGCTGCTGCTGCTGCTAAGTCGCTTCAGTCATGTCCGACTCTGTGCGACCCCATAGACAGCAGCCCACCAGGCTGCCCCATCCCTGGGATTCTCCAGGCAAGAACACTGGAGTGGGTTGCCATTGCCTTCTCCAAGGTGATTCCTGAGTCGAGGCTTAATGGTTCATAGGAATGCTTCAAATGTAGATGTATCTTCCCTCCTCTGACAGCATGGCACTTCCACGACAGGCAGCTTGATTGTGGAATCTAAAGTGAAACAGGGCTTTGTGACATCTTCTGCTTAGGAGTTGGCCAGTTTGTCTAAGTAAGAATTCGGTTCTAGTAATAATTGCTGCCGCACTGCTGCAACCCAGGCTCAGGTATTTTACACTTCGGTGTTTCTTTAGGGGGAGGTGTCTTTTCCTGTTAGACAGTGAGAAGCTTAAGAGAATCTGGCACATAGAAAGAACTAGAAGAGGTGCCAGATGGATAAAGAGAAGGGAGGGAGAGAAAGGAAGAGAAGGAAGGAAATTAAAAAAAAAAAAAAAGATGAAGGAAGGAAGGGAGGGAGGGAAGAGAGGGGAGGGAGGAACCAGTTGTGGAGTACAGCAGTTTCTTGTTATAAGGAGTAACAAAATAGCAACCGGGATTTTCAGTGTTTGGGTTATTTTCTGCTATCAAGTATGTACAGTCTTGGCAAGTTTTGTAACAATTTTGAAATCTGTGTAAAACAGGGAAAATTGCCCAGAGTTGTGATTTCTTTGTGGTTTTCCTCCTAGAACATTTTTGATGCAAACATATAGCCTTATAAACTGGCAAACAATGCAACAAGGCTGAATGGAAGCTGGCTGACTTCAACTTTATTATTTGAGGTCAAAAAGAAATGAGGCTTGAAATAGCAGCCACAGGGTCTGAACTCACCAGGAATCAAATGAATCAGATTTGGTATGAGCTTAATAGTTTGGTTTTGTTAGTTCTTTTTACTAAAATAAAAAGAAAATTTTAGAGCATAGATTCTATAATTGCTTGATTTCTTCAGCCTTATAATTGTCTTGAAAATAATTATGGCCATTTTGTCACTTTGCTCTGGGCTAAATTTCAGTCTGCATTTGACCAACCATATTAGAAATGCATCAGTAAATATATTGATTACATTGTGGTATTTTTAAAATCTGTTTCAAGATTGTTATTCAGAGAAAGCCAGACATTTTTATTTTGGCACAAAGAAACACAGAAGGAAAGGTGTGTGTGTGTGTGTGTGTGTGTGTGTGTATAATCTTATTGGTGTATGCAAATAACATCAATGAGAATGACTTCAGCAGTCTAGCTTCTTTTCTAGACCTGCTCAAAGTATTTACTATCGAATACCTCTCCCATAAAATGTCTACCGTTGCATCAAAGGCATCAGCACCATAATACTTTATCATGCCTGATGGGCACTTAACTCTGATATGGCTAAATGTATTTTCTTCCTATGTATAGATACACAGAAAATATTTCCTTTTCTTCTTTCCTGATTTATGCTTCCTTTACTAGACATAATCATTTCTTAAGCAGTTTTCATAGTTCCCTCCCTGCTCCTGCCTTTTAAACAAAATGGCCACATCAACCTATAACTGTGCTGTGCTTAGTCTCTCAATTGTGTCCAACTCTTTGCAACCCCATGGACTACAGCCCGCCGGGCTCCTCTGTCTGTGGGGATTCTCCAGGCAAGAATACTGGGGTGGGTAGCCTTTCCCTTCTCCACAGGATCTTCCCAACCCAGAGATCAAACCTGGATCTCCTGCATTGCAGGATGATTCTTTATCAGCTGAGCTACCAGGGAAGCCCCAAACCTGTAGCTGTACATGGGTCCATTTACTTTTTCCAAGGTGTGCATTAGCTTAGATAGATTCCATTTTTTTCTATTTGTCTGATGTTACGTCACTATTTATTTTGAGTGTTTTGGTCTTTCTACATGATGTAGAAATATGTGAACTTTAATATCTTTTTAGAGGTTTAATGTCCATATCTACTGCACCAGTTTTAGGCCCACCAACTTTCTTTTATTACTGGGATAAAAAAGAATGTGATTTCATGTAAGTAACTTTGTCAGAAGTGGAAATACTTGATATTTCCTAAAAGGAAAAGGAGAGGCAGTGAACTGGTATTCAGCATTGTTTTTATTCTGCATTGTAACATTCTCTGACATTTAACAGAGCTACATATAACCAGCACCAAAAAAAAAAAAAAATCACAGGTGTTTTGGGTTTACATTTTATTTAAAAATAAAGTGCTCATAATTTCCTTTATGGTAGAATGAGCATACCATCCTTCATTGATCACATGGGATCAAAATTATGGAGACTAAAAAAGTAAAAATAAAAGGACATAGTTTATTGAGCTCACTGCTTTCTGATGACCTTATTAGTTCAACTAACAGCTGCCCATGCTTGCAAGTACCTTCCGGGCCACCAGCTCAACCCTGTTATCTCAACAGAAGGAGGCTGCCTCTTTCTGCATTTAAGAGCCTTATTCTCAATTTACTTTTAAAGGTTGGAGGATATGAGCAAAGCAGAAAGATTCTAGTCTCTTTGCATTGTTCAAGCCAATAGAGATAGCCGTTTAGATGGAGAATAAAAATGGAAATTCCTAGAAGGTAGATAGAAAACCAGAGTGTGACTAAAAAGTTGCTAGGCACTAAATCACAGCATGTACAGTGTGAAATCAGGCAGGATTTTTCTATTCCCACTTTAACTTCTGTATAAAATGGTCATTTAAGTGGGGCTAACGGGATTGCATCTGTTGTTACTCAACCTGTGAATCCCTGTAGTATTGGGATCAAGCTTGCCATGTATTCTTAGGGAGATCATTCAGTCATGCTAATAACTGATAAAGTATTTTTACTATGTTATTTTGTGCTGAAAACATATTTAAATACTTCTATACCATCTTTAAGTTTTCAAATCCTGCAGAGCCACTGTCAAAGGCTGTAACATTGTTAGTTCTGCAATGATCAAAAGACACAAGGGTGGATAACTGTCTGGTCTAGGTGCCAGAGGCAGATTTGGCCTAAAGTTAATGAAAGTCTTGCTTCAGATCCCTCTATTTCACAGGCCCCACTAAGGACTTGTACCTAAATTTATAGTTGCAATTTTTAAAATTATTTTTCTAACCAAGGGATCTCCACATTATATAAACATCAGATGCCACAAAACCTGAATCTATTCTTCTTTCTTTCTTTTCATTACCTGCACCATTATATTCCAGGTAATACATCAATCTAATTTTTCAGGCAGTGTAACAAATGACAGCCTCATTATTTCTGAAATATTACTACCCATGATATTAGAGTTAATTTCAAGTTGTAAAGTACTTTTTTTCTCAACATATTAACATTATAAGAAATTTTCCCAAATTCATTTATTCTAGGAAGACCTAGGTATCCTTTCTTGTATTCATTTATTTCATCAGAAAACATTTATTCAGTAACTGTGCTGCAATATGGGTCTAGGCACATATACAAAGATAAAGTGTAATTGAATAAGAAAAACATTAGCTCCTCAGTTTACTCACCAGCTCTGCATTGGGGGTGGACAAGGTACTTAGCACAATTCTCAATTACAAAATAATTTTAAAATAGCTTTCATCCCTAATTTTGGTGGAATATCTCTATTTCATGTGTATTATCTCTTTTGAATCATTTTATTATGCTTAAGAACAATGCATGTTATGTTATTAAAAATTGTAAATCAATAAGCAAAGCAAGATGTTAATGAAAGTACTAAGGCACATTGGAGCTTTGTTTTACAAATCTAACAGTCTTTTTACCCTCAAGAATTATTATTTGAATATAAGTTGAGTGTACCCTGAAAAAAACCCTCAATTTCCTGATCTCTCAGTCAGAAAAAGGTTACTAATTTTAGATCAGATTTCACTTACTTATAACATGCTAAAAATTTATGAAGAATGAACATTACTTCAAAGTTTCTACTCAGTGTCCAAGCATTGCCCTTCTTTTTTCAGTCGTCACATTCCTTTAATATATTTGGAAAGGAGAAAGTTAGGCACATATCTGTCCTTCTACTCCCATCTCAAACTTTTCTCCACCATCCTGACTCCCTTTCTGGGGCATTTATCATTTATTTGACAAATATCTAATGGATTTCTACTGTGTATTAGCATTGCACTAAATACTGGGGAGCCACATTTATCAGACTATGCTTCTGGATTAATTATATAATCACAAACATATATTTTAATTTGTGGCAAATGCTTTAGATGAAAAACACACAGTCTTACAGACATGATTGAAGAACTTCATCCTCTGGGCATAGGAGAGCTTTTTCTATACAAGTGAAATTTAAAGTAAAATCAGAAGAATGACTTGAAAATTATTACGCCTCTCCAAAAATTAAGTCAATATAAGATTTTTAGCTATATTAGACATTGCTATGATATGACCAACCTAGACAGCATATTGAAAAGCAGAGACATTACTTTGTCAACAAAGGTCCATCTAGTCAAGGCTATGGTTTTTCCAGTGGTCATGTATGGATATGAGAGTTGGACTGTGAAGAAAGCTGAGCGCTGAAGAAGTGATGCTTTTGAACTGTGGTGTTGGAGAAGACTCTTGAGAGTCCCTTGGCCTGCAAGGAGATCCAATCACTCCATCCTAAAGGAGATCAGTCCTGGGTGTTCATTGGAAGGATTGATGTTAAAGCTGAAACTCCAATACTTTGGCTACCTGATGCAAAGAGCTAACTCATTTGAAAAGACCCTGATGCTGAGAAAGATTGAGGGCAGGAGGAGAAGGGAATGACAGAGGATGAGATGGCTGGATGGCATCACTGACTCGATGGATGTGAGTCTGAGTGAACCCGGGAGTTGGTGATGGACAGGGAGGCCTAGCATGCTGCAACTCATGGGGTCACAAAGAGTCAACACAACTGAGCGACTGAACTGACTGAGACTTTGCTAAGATGTGTTTAAATATGGAAATAATTATTTACACCATAAGATTGTTCCCAAAATCAATAAGAAGAGCATCTCAAATGAAACCAACTACTCCTAGGAATATATCCCAATTTCTACATTTGTTTCACTCCCTTGAAGACTTGCTTCTTCATTCCTCACCTCTAGCATATGTCCTCCCTTCAGGGAATCAGCAAAGAATAGCCACCACGAAGACATTTCCTAAAGTCATTTAGCTTAAAACAACATCAGAGACTATGAATAAGGAAGATGATCTTTCTAACCCCCAGCTCTTGACAGCAATCCAAGCTAGGTTTGGTCACCCTGAATTTGGTCTTCTCTAAAGTCAGCATGAGATGCAGACACCATTTTGTAACCAGTCTTCTGAGAACAATGCTCATCCTTGAGCCCAATAGAGTTCATATTCA
This sequence comes from Tragelaphus eurycerus, assembly GCA_935064755.1. Taxonomy (NCBI): domain Eukaryota; kingdom Metazoa; phylum Chordata; class Mammalia; order Artiodactyla; family Bovidae; genus Tragelaphus; species Tragelaphus eurycerus. The sequence continues at coordinate 9,217,343 of CAKXYN010000015.1, forward strand.
GGAGGAAAATATTCCACTAAAAGCCTCATAATGTGCATAAAGGCCTCCAATTAGAATAAAGGTGGCACTTGACATGGTTACTCAGAAAACAGCTTGTGAGTTGTGCTCAAAATATGAAACTGGGAGTCATATCAAAGTCATCTCCCCTTAATGCCAGCCACCTGTCTAACTACAATTAAAACAAGGTTTTCATTGATTTTTCCATTATTTTTTGGAGCAGGTAAAATTCTTGATCAGGGAGTGCCTTGTACTCTTTGTAGGGGAAGGGAGGCAGGGCAACTATTGTTTATCCCCAGAAGTGCATGATGAGATGTTGATCCAACACATATACAAAGATCATACAATGCAATTAGGAGAAATGAAAATCCTCCTGCTGTTGATATGATTAAGAAGTTTTTCTCCAAGAAGAAGTCAGTCCACACATCTCCTTTATTCAAGTATTTTTGGATTGTGCCCACCTGTAGAACCAAAAGTTCTCACTAAGGGATTCTATCTCTGACAGACTTTGAATAGGATTCTTCCTGGGTAAGAGGCCTTTCCCAGGCTAAGCCTTATAAAGACAACCCTTGTGGTTTTACAGCTCAACAGATTCATTGTTTCATTATGGAGCTATCAAATAACAGGGCACATAAGCAGACACTCATTTCAGCTGTTTTACCATCAATAACCATCCCTGTGTGCACCCAAATTACTCTGTAGAAACCCTAAAGATCTGCATCAGACCTTATAGGGAACATAATTGGTCTGTGGTCTCCTCATTTTGTTTGCATTGAATAAGCTTCAAATGACAGTTTGTGTTTGACACAGGCCAGTCAGATGTGGGTTACAGCTCTCCTGTTTGCTTCCTTACACTGATTCTCACCATTTGATTTCACTTGTCTGAAGCAGCCTGTTCACACGGAGGAAACCTAGGAGGGAGACCTGAGAGCTTGTTCCCTGAATAGTCCTTTCTTCTCACATTGTCTTGCCACAAATATCAGACCTTTTTATTGGTGAATACTAAGTCATTTGATACCTAAACATAGCACACTGTCATTTAGAAAGAACACTGAAGCTTTGTTGTCTCTTGGACAGGATTTTTCAAAGTATGAAAGAATTGCTGTGCACGCATATGTGTGTGCTCAGTTGTGTCCGACTCTTTGTAACCCCATAGACTGTAGCCCACCAGGCTCCTCTGAACATGGCATCTCCCAGGCAAGAATACTGGAGTGGGTAGCCATTTCCTCCTCCATGGGATCTTCCTGGTCCAGGAGTCGAACGCACATCTCCTGCATCTCCTGCCTTGGCAGGCGAATCCTTTACCACTGAACCACTCATAGTAGTTTCTAAATCTATTTGGCAGATACTTGGTATTCCTGGGTGGTATCATGGAAGCAACAGTAAGAATCTTGCAGGGTCAGTCCACATGCCAGCCCTAAAACAAAGTGTCACATGAAGAAGCTTGAGTTTCATCACTTCCAAATCACATATCTTATAGGTAGTCATGGAAATCTGTTCAATTGTCAATTCTGTAAATTTGGAACCGGAATTCTGGACGTCACTGCTTTGAAAACATTCCTTTGCTCACCACATTTCTTTTTCCCAGTGCCATAGGAGTGATTGAATCAAGGGAAAGCCTGACTTTGAATGTTTTGATTTTCTGGCCCTAACTCAGAACAGCTCTGTCAGTCCTTACTGTAATACCAGAGCTCCCTCAGGACAAGGTTCTTCCCATTCATGGTAGATATGAATATTTGTGAGTACCTTGTGCATGATCACTGCACATTAAATATCTAATCAATTCAATTTAAACATCAAATATCACGTGCAATGGAGAATTATACACAAATAAAGAGAAGAAGCTGGGCTCACATGGGGGGTGGGCGGGTTGCCTTATGTTCATTTTATCTGAGAGAAAAAACACAGTTCTTTTCCCTCATCAAAAGTTTGTGATCCACACACCTGCTAAAGCAATTCAAAAAATATAAAACGCATTTGGTATGGTCTCTTGAATTTTCTCTGCTTTTAAGTTATTTCACTGGACCTAAGATTCAGACATCTGATTTGCTAATAATTTTTTTTCACAATTTTATTAAGACTAAAACGCTATGTGATTTTAAGCCTGCACATTTATTCTCTTTCTTAAAAGCTTTTCATTTTGCTGTCTGATGAATACTGGAAGCAAGTGGATTATCTGGATAAAGAGAATTAGTTAAGGTTTGCATCAGTCAAGAGAGTAAAGCCACCAGAAGCTTTGAAGGGAGTGCCTTACAATATAAATAGTCCTAATCTCCTGCAGCACTGACTTTCAAGAAAGAGAATTTTCTCAAGACCAGCGTTTTTAATCAGCTAGATCTGCAACAAGATTGAAAGTAATGCTGGTGATAAGGGAAGCAGGCTGTGCAGGTGAGCAAGTAGCAAACAGGCAATGATCTGATTCATGAGGAATGCTAGAAGTTGGAGAAGAGGGGGAAATTAGAAGTCTCTCAGACCCCCTAACTACTTTTACCTCTGAAACAGCCATCCAAAGACATCCCTGCCTGAAGTGAAAATGCACCATTTGGATGGAAACAGGTTCTTAGCTGGAGGAGGGCACCCAGTGAGATGCTGGAAATGTAGACAGCGCTTTAACGGCCCCAGTGTTTCCATTTTTCATGCCAAAAGAGATCAGTGCCAGCCACAAAACAGGTGGAATTATTCTAGTATGGCTTTGTAGGCAGAAAAGAGAATGGGATATGTGTTTTACCTGAGATGATGGGGCAGCAGTAAAAGCAGATAAGGTTACAGCAAAATGAAAAGAAAAATGGCTCTGCTCTCAAATTGTTGGAGTCTCAACTTTCAGCAACAGTGGCCTGGACCCCCTGTTTTTGCACATTTTTTTTCCCTCTCTCCAAGAAGAAATAGGAAAAGGGCTTCTCAAGTTCCCATTTTTGGTGAAGAGAGGAGAGATTTTTTAATTTAGTATCATGCAATTAAAAAGGGGGAAAAAAGTAAAAGAAAAGTAAATGCTCTATAATTATTTCAGATATATTTTCCTGAGTCTGTGAGGGTTTTTAAACGTTTCCTTAAGTGTCTCCACAGAGATGAAAAGACTTTTCAATGGGGAAAGATGAACATGTAACCAAAACCATTTCAGATCTTGCATGAGATTTATCTTGAAAAACCAGTGGTGCCTATGTATTTTTCTACAGACCCTGGGGGCAAAAGTGTTAGACCAATATTCTCTCTCCAGATCACTTGGTAGCCCCTATAAAATGCAATCTGATAGTCACTACTTTAGGCAACTCCCAAAGTGTATATCAGGTTTTCAGGAAGAAATTTGTTTACTGTCTTAATATGGAGTGTCTCATATGCTCAAAAGTAGCATTCCCACTGCTGCTCTGAGTCATATCGAATCACTTCTAGAACTAGGACTCACTGTGCAGTAGGGAACCACCTGGAAGGGAGTGATCTGAAGGTTTCTCCCCTAAACATTCAGAGTCAAGGGTTTTTTAATGCAACATTGAAAATCAGAACCTGCTGAGGACAGCATCAAATACTGAGAGAAATTATGTTATGTACATATTCAATAAACACACACACACATGCATACATACATGTGTAAAGTTACTTCTTCTGACTGTGACACTTTTCTTCTTTTTCCTTCATCTGATAGGTTTCCACACATCCTTTGAAACTCTGCTTCATCACACTTTCCCTAGAAAGCCTTCCTTTCTTCCCTTAAGCTAGGTCAGGTTCTCCTGAACTGGATAACTATATAGCTCACCTTATTATCAGGTTTTCCATGCTGGACTATAAATTCCATGAGGACACATATGCTATTCATCTTTCTCTCGATGAATGCCCAGTGCCTACCACAGTGGTCAGACTTTTTCACTATGGGGCCAGATACTACATACTTTAGACTGTGGAGCATCCAGTCTCTTTTGCAACTATTCAACTCTGTCACAGTGCAAAAGAGGTCCAGGCAATATGTTAACAAATGAATGTTGTATTCTTTTTTTTTTTTTTTTTTTCTTGTTTTTTTTTTTTTGGGGGGGGGGGGGGGGGGGGGGGGGGGGGGGTTTTTGGCTGTATTCTAATAAAACATTATTCACAAAAATACATCATGGCCTGGATTGATCTTGCAGTCATGAGTTTGCTGACTAGCCTGACACAAAGCCTGGCATATATTACTGGTTTAGCAAAAAAGGCTTTTCAGTAATATAGACTGAGTTGATGGTAGTCCATGGGGAGAAAGAGAAGATGATGTACAGTTGATCCTTGAACAGAAAGGTTTCAACTGCACAGATTCACTGATACAAGATTGATTTTTTAATAGTAAATACCACAGTACTACACAATCCATCAGTGGTTGAATTTGCAGTTGCGGAACCAAGCTATGGATAGCAGACTATAAGTTAAACCCAGATTTTTGAGTGCATGAAGGATCTGTGCTCCTAACCCCACACATTGTACAAGGGTAACTGTACTTGAAATATATTGAGTAATTGGTAATTGGTGATCTGATATGAGGGATGGGTAAGGAGAAGAGGACAGATACAATTTTCTGGCTTGAGCAGCCACCTTTAAGAAAGAGACAGGGAAGTTAAAAGAGTGGAACTGGGTATATTAGCAGAAGCGGAGAAGGAGAGATGAATTACGTTTGGAGCATAATGAATGTGAAAAAACTGTGATCTATAACAATGGTTCTTAAACTTTAGTGTGTATCAGAATCACCTATAGTATCTCCTTGGATCCCCTGGTATGATATGAAGCTCATTTGATCCAGTTCTACCAGATTTATCTCATATATCTTTTCCTCTCTTCCTGTGGCCTCTGTACAAATGATCCTCCCATCTTCAATCTACATGTTGATTCTCAATATCTGAACCTTCTCTGTAGTTGGTCTAGTGTTTCTGACACACTCTCTGACTTTTCCACTGAGATGGGAAAATCCACCATTTCTAGGATGAATCAAAAAGAAAATACACAGAAAATATACATTGATATTAAATAAAGTAAGATGAAGAAACAATACTGGAAAGATGTCAAGCAAGAGAAGTGAAAGCGGAAGGCTCAAGTCTCTGGAATTGCAAGCTCTGTAGTTAATATTTTTGTTAATATTAATTAAATATTAACATTTGTAGGAAACTTCTTGTAAACTTTTCAACTAATAAAATCAGAAATATCTCTCAGGTCTAGACGGTCCTCTTTGTTTTCCTTTCTTTGTTTCTGTAGTTCTTCCCTTTTACTCTGTATTATAGTTATTAAACTAACAAATATATTGATAACTACAATTCACTGAATGCTAAATGCATTGCTAAGTATATGTACTGGTAATGTACACTATCTTGTTTTCATCTTCACAACTACCACTGAGATAGGTTTTTGTACCCCCATCTTAGAGAGATTTAGAGAGGCTAACTTCTTATTGTTTTTCAGTCGCTAAGTCATGTCTGACTCTTTGAGACCCTATAGACTGCAGCACACCAGGCTTCTCTGTCCTTCACTATCTCCTGGAGTTTGCTCATATTCATGTCCATTAAGTCAGTGATGCCATCCAACCATCTCATCCTCTGTCACCCCCTTCTCCTCCTGCCTTCAGTCTTCCCTAGCATCCGGGTCTTTTCCAATGAGTCAGCTCTTCACATCAGGTAGCCAAAGTATTAGAGCTTCAGCTTCAGCATCAGTCCTTCCAATGAACATTCAGAGTTGATTTCCTTTAAAATTGACTTTTTTGATCTCCATGCAGTTTAACGGATTCTCAAGAGTCTTCTCTAGCACCATAGTTTGAAAGCATCAGTTCTTCAATGTTCAGCCTCCTTAATGATCCAACCTCACACCCATGTATAACTACTGCAAAAACCACAGCTAATTAACTTACTCAAGACCAAATGGCTAATAGGTAATGCTGAGATAATTTAAGCCTAGACTGGACTGGCACAAAAACCTATCCTCTTGACCAGTCTTCAATACTTCAATACAGATTTCCTTTATTCTTCCTACAGTCCTCAAAAGAAAATGCACAGATGCTGCATTTTTAAGGACTTTACTGAAAATCTGTACATGGATATAGACAAGGTGTAACAAGCTTAGCAAGATTTCAAAATTAAGAAACTATTTTACAATTCTCAAGATCCTGGTCCAAAGCAGGATACAATCTTATAGATAATGAGGCCCAATTGGAAGAGTTCCCTCATCACTTACTGCCAAGGAAGGTACTCACCAAAACTTCCCCACCCAACCTACCCCTACATCATGAGTCTTGCCTAAAGGAGAGGAACAGGCTGACTACTGCATAAAAGAAGAGCCCTTTCCTTAGCACTTCTCAAGGAGTGGGGGTAGGGAAGCAGAAACTGAATTTGATTTGATGAGAGGCCAGTCATACGTATCTCCAAGCAGACGTGCCAATTACAAGAATAACTCTGAACATGGATACAGGTCCATCTCAGGTAGTTGTTAGGGTCCCAGTGCTTTGAATTGCATTCATATCAGAGGGTCTCCGTAGTCGCACAGCTCTTTCTCTATGAATACACTAGGCAAAGGCAATCACTGCTCACCTGGTTTTCTTAGTTCCCTTGCAGTTAAGCAGGCACTGATAACTAGGTTTAAACCATGTACTCTGAAAAGGAAGATGTATTGCTTATGGACAAAGCATTTAAGGTATAGAAGATCTCTAACTGTGTCTTCCATGGACTCTGAGACCACATAAGGCAAGGATTTTAAGTGTCATAACCACAAGATTAAACACAGCCTTGATCCCTAAGTTACTAATTGGAAGAGCTCTATCCTTGACTGTCCTTCAATCTTGGGTAGGTTTTTTATAAGTGAAAAATAATACTGTGTTTGTTACTGTAGATTATTTTACTGTAGTACAGCATCACTTATCTAAACTAAGGCAAGGGCTCTTGTTAATACTAATTTATTTTTTCTGGACTAGGTTTTTTATAAGTGAAAAATAATACTGTGTTTGTTACTGTAGATTATTTTACTGTAGTACAGCATCACTTATCTAAACTAAGGCAAGTGCTCTTGTTAATACTAATTTATTTTTTCTGGACTGGGTCAAAAGATTTGAGCTAGCTCCACAATATATCTTTACTCTTAGTTGAAAAAGATTACACCTAAGCCCCATGCATAAAATAAAACTAAAAGGGGAGGAAAATAAATCAAGAAATATCATTTTGAGTAGAGAATGCTTAATTCATATAGACAAATGCAAAGAACACAGATTTTAAGTGAAAACCTATAATTCAATAAAACCATGACTCTAAAGGCTTGGAAATAGTGCTGGATGATATAAGCCCTAACAGTTTGGAGAAGTATTTATTATATTGTTTACTAAATGGCTTTCTTATTTTAAAGACATGAGAAAGAAGCATGGCAACATTAGAAGAAAGAAAAAGGCAACAATGATGGAAATTTAGAGGAAGAAAAGTAGTTTGAACACTTGTCACACATAAAAAGTAAAAAGAATAGCACTTAAACCAGATTTTTCCATGAAATATACACAGCATGGGCTTTCAAAGAACAAATAAAAGCATGTAAGCTGAAGAGGGTAGACTAAAGTAGAGTGCATTTTAACTATCAATCCTGGAGATGACAGAGATCTGAACAACTGTAGTTAAGTGCGGATCATAAATCACGTGTTACCATCTCTGGAGGGAAAAGACAAATGACTTGCTCACCAGTAAGAAATTCATGAGAATTTGTGGATGAAAAACTTTCCAACCTAAGGGACAAGGATAAATAAGCCCATATATAAACAGCTGGCAGCTCCAGTCTGTCTCCTACTCCATTCCTCCTGCTTCTCCATTCTCCTGTTAATGTATCCTTGTGTGTGTATGCACACACATGCACACTCATGTGTACTGGCCTGCACAAACTCCTGCTGCCAACTGATCTAAGGCTATCAATCATGCGCAACTAGCAGGTTCCTTATTGGGCTTCCCAGGTGGCTCAGCAGTAAAGAATCTGCCTGCCCGTGCGGGAGACATGGGTTCAATCCCTAGGTCCGGCAGATCCTCTGGAGAAAGAAATGGCAACCCATTTCAGTATTCATGCCTGAGAAATCCCATGGACAGAGGAACCTGGTGGGCTACAGTCCATGGGGTCACAAAAGAGTCGAACACAGCTTAGCAACTAAGGAACAACAACAAGTTTCCTTATGAGATAAATAAGACTTCCAAGATTTAGATGCAGGTAAGAGTATTAAGGCTCCTATAACCTGGCAGTAAAACGAGGCTAACAGAGGGAATTTTGCTGTATATACAAATATGTATTAGAAAACAAGAATTCAGCTTATTTTGTAAGCACCTTCTTAGTGTTTTGACCTCACCTGTGTGAAAGATTTGCTTGAAGCATATGCAATAGATATTCTAGCAGCAAAATTTAGTATGATGACAAGTCTCCACTGAATCAGAAGGTGTACAGTAGACCATTTCAGAACCTGGCCTGAGGCTTCCTTCCAAAAGGTACAGATAATCTGATTTCTAGATTCTTATACCTCTTTCCTACAAGGGCAAGAAAGCCTACACAATATTTCTGTCACTCATATTAGTAGCAAAAAATGATTTCTAATACCCATTATGCTAATCTATACAAATCAGATATAAGAATATTAACGATAAAATAGCTGATGTGAATACCTTTGTAATGTGGACTTTTGATTAGAAAATTTTAAATGCTAGATATCATTGGAATATGTTCTCTCAAGTAGGCAATTGACCTCCCGTAGGGTATGAATTCACACACACACACATATATCACACTGTCACTGTCGAAATATTTTCAAGGATAATAAGAAACTCTACATAAAAATTATAATCTATGGAGCTATGGGAATTGGAAAGGCATAGATTTCAGGATAAAATAAGGGGAGAGAACAATTATCATGTATTGGAATACATCTATTTTTTTAAGTGAACATTAAAATCACCAGTCACAGATTTTGCTCAATGACTTGAGTTGTTTTGCTGCCCTACTCTTTAGCATTAGAAGTGGTAGAAACCTTAAATAACTAAAAGTAAAAAATGTAAAAGTTTAAACTCCAAAATGGTACTGACACTTAAGCAGAGCCACATCAATCTCACTTTAGTTGAATAGATTTGAAAAGCTAAACTGATAATCCCCTGAACATTTTCTGTGTGTAGCTCTCATTCAGTATATTTAATCCACTCTCCCAGATCATTATACAAGTGTTTTGTTTTGTGCCATGGGAAATTCTGATTTTGGTTGATGAAGTACTCAGTCACCTATAATCTTGTGAGAGCCACAAAGGACAATAATTGCAATTTATTGAGTAACCTGGAATAAAGAACACAATATGCCGAGTCTGAGAGCTGAGGCAATTGCATTTTTACTTCGTATCAGCATAAAATTCAAAAAAGGTAATGTTGTTTGAACATCATTTCCAATTTCATTTTCTCAGTTTTTAAGAACTATAGTCATTAAGAAATCACTAAATAAAAGATAAGAGCTCTACAAGTTAACTAGAGAACCTACATAGAAAAGAAAAAATAAACAATGTACAATCACTAAAAATCTATGGAAGAGGTAAGAAAGGCTTAGTGTGGAGGACACGATATTGAACTGGCAGAAAGAATTTAGAAGTGTAATAAGCCCACCTCTAAAGAGCTGGGTTGGAGAAGGCAATGGCACCCCACTCCAGTACTTCTGCCTGGAAAATCCCATGGGTGGAGGAACCTGGAAGGCTGCAGTCCATGGGGTCGCTGAGGGTCGGACACAACTGAGCGACTTCACTTTCACTTTTCACTTTTATGCATTGGAGAAGGAAATGGCAACCCACTGCAGTGTTCTTGCCTGGAGAATCCCAGGGACGGGTGAGCCTGGTGGGCTGCCATCTATGGGATCACACAGAGTCGGACACGACTAAAGTGACTTAGCAGCAGCAGCAGCAAAGAGCTGGGTAACCTTGAACTCACTTTTCTCGGGGCCACATTTTTCACTAATTAAGTGTAATAATCCAAATGAGTCACCACTAAGATATAACCCTAAAATTTCATGATTATACATGCAGGCAGTTGCTGCATTATTGTATAAATAATAAATATTTTATGTTTTATCTGAGGCTATTTGGCAATAAGTGTTCTCTTCTTTAAATATCTTAAATGGATTTGTTTCTCTGAGATTTCCTTCATACTTTCTGTCTTGTCAAGACATTCTTTCTCTTCCATGGTCTCCTGGGCCTCTCTTCTCGTATCTCACACTTATCACAGTGAAATTCACCTATTTAGTTTGCTTGTCTCATAGCTATTATGAGTTCTTCCAGTTCAGGAATCATGTCTAACTTACGGTCTCCCCAATACTTAGGAAAGTATCTGGCATTTAATGAGGAATGATGGCATAAACAAAGGAATGACTACATATATAAATAAAGGGGGGTTTGAGGTTTGTTGTTAGTGAGCCAGAAAGTAAATAAAAGAGACACTGAGCATCAAATCATTCAATGCAATTCACCATGAAAGTTTATCTTTCAGCTTCTATTCTTATTTTCAGGCCCTAATAAGACACTGTACAAAATGATTGTTGTTTAAGCTGACAGCAGTGGCCTTCAGTGAAAATTATAGTAGGCTTGAATATCTATAGAAATAACTGTTTTACAAACCTTATTACCAACAAACAGCCCTCACAAAACACCTACCTGTGTAGGTATATATATAAAATCAAGAGTTGCATATTCCATCACCTCCACTAGCTTTATCTGTAGTGATTCTTCCTAAGGCCCACCTGAATTCGCATTCCAGGATGTCTGGCTCTAGATGGCTTATCATACCATTGTGGTTATCTGGGTCATGAAGATCTTTTTTGTACAGTTCTTCTGTGTATTCTTGCCACCTCGTCTTAATATCTTCTGCTTCTGTTAGGGCTATACAATTTCTGTCCTTTATTGTGACCATCTTTGTACAAAATGTTCCTTTGGTATCTCTAATTTTCTTGACGAGATCTCTAGTGTTTCCCATTCTATTGTTTTCCCCTATTTCTTTGTGTTGATCACTGAGGAAGGCTTTCCTATCTCTCCTTGCTATTCTTTGGAACTCTGCATTCAGATCCATATATCTTTCCTTTTCTCTTTTGTCTTTCACTTCTCTTCTTTTCGGGCTTCCCTGGTGGCTCAGAGGTTAAAGCATCTACCTCCAATGCGGGAGACCCGGGTTTGATCCCTGGGTTGTGAAGATCCCCTGGAGAAGGAAATGGCAACCCACTCCAGTATTCTTGCTTGGAGAATCCCATGGATGGAGAAGCCTGATAGGCTACAGTCCACGGGGTTGCAAGGAGTGGGACATGACTGAGCGACTTCACTTTCACTTTCACTTTCTCTTCTTTTCATAGCTATTTATAAGGCCTCCTCAGACAACCATTTGCCTTTTTGCATTTATTTTTCTTGGGGATGGTGTTGATCCCTGCCTCCTGTACAATGTCACGAACCTTCATCCATAGTTCTTCAAGCACTCTGTCTATCAGATCTAATCCCTTGAATCTATTTCTCACTTCCACTCTATAAGGGATTTGATTTAGGTGATACTTGAATGGTCTAGTGGTTTTCCCTACTTTCTTCAATTTAAGTCTGAATTTGGCAATAAGGAGTTCATAATCTGAGCCACAGTCAGCTCCTAGTCTTGTTTTTACTGACTGTATAGAGCTTTTCCATCTTTGGCTGCAAAGAATATAATCAATCTAATTTTGATATTGACCATCTGGTGATGTCCATGTGTTTTCTCTTGTGTTGTCGGAAGAGTGTGTTTGCTATGAGCAGTGTGTTCTCTTGGCAAAACTCTATTAGCCTTTGCCCTGCTTCATTCTGTACTCCAAGCCCAAATTTGCCTGTTACTCCAGGTATTTCTTGACTTCCTACTTTTGCATTTCAGTACCCTATAATGAAAAGGACATCTTTTGGGGTGTTAGTTCTAGAAGGCCTCATAGGTCTTCATAGAACTTTTCAACTTCAGCTTCTTCAGCATTACTGGTCAGGGCATAGACTTGGATTATCATGATATTGAATGGTTTGCCTTGGAAACGAACAGAAGTAATTCTGTCGTTTTTGAGATTGCATCCAAGTACTGCATTTTGGACTCTTTTGTTGACTGATGGCTACTCCAATTTCTTCTGAGGGATTCCTGCCCTCAGTAGTAGATATAATGGTCATCTAAGTTAAATGCATCCTTTCAGGTCCATTTTATTTCTCTGATTCCTAAAATGTCGACGTTCACTCTTGCCATCTCCTGTTTGACCACTTCCAATTTGCCTTGATTCATGGACCTAACATTCCAGGTTCCTATGCGGTATTGCTCTTTACAACATCGGACTTTACTTCCATCACCTGTCACATCCACAACTAGATTTGTTTTTGCTTTGGTTCATCTCTTCATTCCTCCTAGAGTTACTTCTCCATTCTTCTGCAGTAGCATATTGGGCACCTACCAACCTTGGGAGTTCATCTTTCAGTGTCCTATCTTTTTGCCTTTTCATGCTGTTCATGGGGTTCTCAAGGAAATAACACTTAAGTGGTTTGCCATTCCTTTCTCCAGTGGACCACATTTTGTCAAAACTCTCCATCATGACCCATCCTTCTTGGGTGGCCCTACATGGCATAGCTCATAGTTTCACTGAGTTAGACAAGGCTGTGGTCCATGTGATTAGATTGGTTAGTTTTCTGTGATTATGGTTTTCAATCTTTCTACCCTCTGATGGAGAAGGATAATAGGCTTATGGAAGTTTCCTAATGGGAGAGAGTGACTGAGGGGGAAACTGGGTCTTGTTCTAATGGATGGGGCCATGCTCAGTAAATCTTTAATCCAATTTTCTGTTGATGGGTGGGGCTGTGTTCGCTCCCATTATTTATCTGGAAATTTTGGAAAACTCAGTAGTGGCCACAGGACTGGAAAAGATCAATTTTCATTCCAATCCCAAAGAATGGCAATGCCAAAGAACACTCAAACTACCACATGAAGTGCACTCATCTCACGTGCTGGCAAAGTAATGCTCAGAATCCTCCAAGCCAAGCTTCAACAGTACGTGAACTGTGAACCTCCAGATGTTCAAGCTGGATTTCGAAAAGACAGAGGAACCAGAGATCAAATGGCCACATCCATTGGATCATCAAAAAAGCAAGAGAGTTCCATAAAAACATCTACTTCTGTTTTATTGACTATGCCAAAGTCTTTGACTGTGTGGATCACAACAAACTATGGAAAATTGTTAAAAAGATGGGAATACCAGACTTCCTGACCTGCCTCCTGAGAAATCTTATGCAGGTCAGGAAGCAACAGTTAGAAATGGGCATGGAAAAACAGACTAGTTCCAAATAGGGAAAGGAGTATATCAAGGCTGTATATTGTCAACCTACTTATTTAACTTATATGCAGAGTATATCATGAGAAACGCTGGGCTAGAAGAAGCACAAGCTGGAATCACAATTACCACGAGAAATATCTATAACCTCAGATATGCAAATTTCACCACCCTTATGATAGAAAGCAAAGAACTAAAGAGCCTCTTAATGAAAGTAAAAGAAGAAAGTGAAAAAGTTGGCTTAAAATTCAACATTCAGAAGACTAAGATCATGGCATCTGGTCCCATCACTTCATGGCAAATAGATCGAGAAACAGAAGAAACAGTGACAGACTTTATTCTTTGGGGCTGCTAAATCACTGCAGATGGTGACTGCAGCCATGAAATTAAAAGCTGCTTGCTCCTTGAAAGGAAAGCTACGATCAACCTAGACAGCATATTAAAAAGCAGAGACATTACTTTGTCAACAAAGGTTCATCTAGTCAAAGCTATGATTTTTCCAGTAGTCATGTATGGATGTGAGAGTTGGACTATAAAGAAAGCTAAGCACAGAAGAATTGATGCTTTTGAACTGTGTCCTTGGAGAAGATTCTTGAAAGTCCCTTGGACTTCAAGCAGATCCAACCAGTCCTTCCTAAAGGAAATCAGTCCTGAATATTCATTGGAAGGACTGATGCTGAAGCTGAAACTTCAATACTTTGGCCGCGTGATGCGAAGAACTGAGAGACCCTGATGCTGGGAAAGATTGAAGGCAGGAGGAGAAAGGGCGACAGAGGATGAGATGGTTGGATGGATGGCATCACCGACTCAATGGACATTAGTTTGAGTAAACTCTGGGAGTTGGTGATGGACAGGGAGGCCTGGTGTGCTGCAGTCCATGAGGTTGCGAAGAGTCAGACATGACTAAGCGACTGAACTGAATTGAAATCAAGACTTTATTATCCATCTCTGTATTTGACACACAATGGTTTACTGGCCAAATCTGCCTTGCCACCTGTGTTTGTACAGTCTGTGAGCTAGAATGGGGTTTACATTTTTTAATGTTTGGGGAGAAATTTCAAAAAAAATAATAGTAATCCATGGCACGTGAAAATTTCATAAATTTCAAAGCCCATAAATAAAGTCTTATTGGAACACAGCAAGCTCATTTATTTGGTGTCTGGCTACTTTAATGTCTCAAAAGCAGAGTTACATACTTGTTACAGATACTGTATGGCCCATATAGGAGTGGTAAATAATTTTCCCTCTGCCCTTCTAGATTCTTGGCTAAGACTTTCTTATAATAAGAGAATAACAAGAAAAAAAAAAAAAAACCTTAAGTTTAATAGCATGTTACTGTTTTTTTAGTTGCTTAGTCCTATCCAACTCTTACAACTCTATGGACTAAAGCATGCTAGGCTCCTCTGTCCATGGGATTTCCCAGGTAAGAATACTGGAGTGGGCTGCCATTTCCTTCTCCAGGGGATGTTCCCAATCCAGGGAAGGAATTCTTGTCTCCCTCATTGGAAAGTGAATTCTTTACTATTGAGCCACTAGGTAAGGCCTTAATAACATGCATACCTCTTTTATTATGGAAGAGACCCAGGAAAACCAAGTAACCTCAAAATGGCCCAAGACACACCCTTAAATACCATCTGGTGGCTTGGGCAGTAAAGTATCCAACTACAATGCAGAAGACCCTGGTTTGATCCCTGGGTTGGAAAGATTTCCTGGAGAAGGGAATGGCAACCCACTCCAGTATTCTTGCCTGGAGAATCCCATAGACAGAAGGCCCCCGCAGTCTACAGTCTATGGGGTTGCAAAAAATCAGACAGGACTGAATGAGTAAGCACACGCACACACAACACACATGTTCCCAGCTCCTTCCTTAGGGCATCTCTTTTCCAGAACAGAAGGGTACTCTGTCCAACAAGACTAACCACACCCACATACACACACCAGCTAAAGACAGGAAATAAAAAAATAAGATCCTCGAAGGGGAAGGGGGAGAGGAAGTTATAGGAGATATTCAGGCGTGCTAAAGGAAGATATGTTTGTCATGCATATTTAAGTCCAGAATGCTTTCTGCATTGATAAGTGTTTCTAGAGATTTGGTCATCCTCTTTTGGGTAGTGAGAGGGAGATACCCTTACAAATGCTGCTTTCCCTTGTAAGTGTAAATGTCTCTTACCAAAGGATTATTGTATTGCCTGAGAATCCCATGGACAGAGGAGCCCCGGTAGGCTACAGTCCATAGGGTCACAAAAGGTCAGACACTACTGAGTGGCTAACACTTTCAAAGGATAATTGCACTGGATTTCCAAGTGTTTTCCTGTGTCCAGTTTCTTAAAAATAACCAGCTTAAAATAATCTTTATTATAAAGAGGCATGTTTTGGGGTGGTAAATTTTGCTCTCTTTATCCACAAAGTCTAAAATATTTACTATCAATATTTAGCCATTTACAAAAAAAAAAAAAAAAATTGCGAAGTCCTGCTCTGTCTCCTGGTCAGTTGCTTTTTTCCTATCAAAATCAATTTCTGAATCAAGATGGCTTTGTGTTGTGGAGAATATTTTCAAATGGAAAATTTTAATATCTGTGAAAATTAAAGTAGCCTTATTGTCATTCAAGGAGATCCAACCAGTCCATCCTAAAGGAGATCAGTCCTAGGTGTTCACTGAAAGGACTGATGTTGAAGCTGAAACCCCAATACTTTGGCCACCTGATGCGAAGAGCTGAAGAGCTGACTCATTAGAAAAGACCCTGATGCTGGGAAAGATTGAGGGCAGGAGGAGAAGGGGATGACAGAGGATGAGATGAATGGATGGCATCACCAACTCAATGAACATGGGTTTGGGTAAACTCCAGGAGTTGGTGATGAATAGGGAGGCCTGGTGTGCCGCGATTCATGGGGTTGCAAAGAGTCGGACACAACTGAGCAACTGAACTGAACTGAACACTGTCGTTCTTCTCATATTTTTGGTAAAATTGGAGAGGATGTGTTAAACAATATAAGTAGTCAAAGGTTGTTTTTATTGTAATATTTTTATGAAATTTAAAACAGAACAACTGTGGACTTTTAAAAAAATAATGTTTAACATTTTATGTTAATAACCTATTTATTTATTTATTCCACACTTTATTTTAATCCAAGATGATTTACCAAGTTTCTTCTAATTTAAGAGGAAGTCTGATGAATCTTTTTAAAAAGACATTGAATTGAGACAGTTTATAAAGTATCATTATGCTGTCCATGAAGTTGATATAATGAAATGAACAACTCTCTTCCACTGAAAATAAGTGACTAAATGAATTCTTCTAAACCCCTTGCTTAAATTGTGTCTGAGAATAAACCACTAGAAAATGTTGATTAGATTTTAAAAGTTAGTTAACTCCATCAAATAAAGTCTGGCAATTCACATTTTTTATAGTTATTTTATATGTGCCATTTTTTTCAGTGTTGTTCCCAAAATTGAGGGAAAAATCTCCACCAACTTAATTCACTGAAATGTTCATTTGTTCAATGGGATCAGAATCACTTATGATAGGTGACTTCCTTGTATGATCATATTGTAAAACTATTATAGTCTGGATAATTAAGAAAATATTTTCACATGGGCCAAACTATATCAAGAACAACCATGATGGGAAAGCAAATCCTTCAGCTCTGATTCCATGCAAGCATGAGTGGTTATCTTGCTGATTGATGATGATTAGGTTTCTGGAGCAAATCTGGCCTACATGCTGGTAAGTGCCAAATGCCTGAAGGCCACCTCTCTGGACACTCCTTTGCTGGCAATTATCTTTGCATGACTTGGAAGAAGCCACAGTTGCAGCAGCGTGACTCTGGTTCAGTGGTTCAAATTGGCTGTTTTTCTTTGTTTTGATCATTGCCCTTACCCAGGCACTACCTGTTGGGGATCATAAAATGGAACATTTCAAAGAAAATAGGGGCATGTTAAGACTTCCTCTTTCTTATTCTTCTCTCTGAATGACAGGAAATAATCTATGAGACTCTCTTAAAAATAAATTCTTAGGAATAAAAATAAATTTATCAAAAATAATGTAGCAGCTATAACCTAGATATTTGTAAAATAAATGCAATAAACCCTAGCTGTGAGATTTAGTAATCATATAAATGTCCAGGCGAATATTTAAAGGAAGGTCCTATTTACCTGCCTTTTAAACACTGGTCAGTACATTTTTGTCTTTACAGATATTAATAGTTCATTTTGTATCATGTATGATAAGCACTGGGAGAAGGCAATGGCACCCTACTCCAGTACTCTTGTCTGGAAAATCCCATGGACGGAGGAGCCTGGTAGGCTGCAGTCCATGGGGTCGCTAGGAGTCAGACACGATTGAGTGACTTCACTTTCACTTTCCACTTTCATGCATTGGAGAAGGAAATGGCAACCCACTCCAGTGTTCTTGCCTAGAGAATCCCAGTGACGGGGGAGTCTGGTGGGCTGCAGTCCATGGGGTCGCACAGAGTCGGACACGACTGAAGTGACTTGGCAGCAGCAGCATGATAAACACTAAATCAAATCAACTCCCAAAAGGTTTGTGATTTTGTTTCCACATTTTTTTTTCAAATACCAAATATAGCCTTAAATCTTCTTAGCATATCAGAGACTGTTATTATTTAATTTACATCAATTACTCAAGATAGTAGATTTAAAGAAAACATTTTAAATTTCTATGAATTCTGGAATAATTAAAATGGGATTTTCTGTGGATATAGTCAAGGAATAATTTCCTCCCATATTAAAGATGAAAAATAAAAGTATACCTACTTAGTCTAACTGTAGTTTAATCATATGGTTATTTAAGAATAATTGAATGGGGTAGCATACATAAGTGACAGACATATGTCACATCTCAAATCTTCAGCCTCACAAGTTGTTTGTAGATAAGGGCATGGTTTTAATGCTTCAGAGTTTTTAAAATTGAATGTTATAAAAGATAATAATTCTCTTATTAGTTTTCTGTTTCATAAATGTCAGTCATGACAATCTTGTATAGACACTTCGGTTTTATCATCACCCTTTGCTCTGCTGCCTCATTAATGCATCATGCATATCTTCAGAATCCCCTTCCATCCCCATTCTTGATTTCATGGAAGGTGAAGATGCTAATCATATCTGTGCAGGTGTATTTTTGTAGATCTGCCAGCAAAATCCTTCTGCTCATTCATGAACATCATCTGTCTGTAATTAATATTCCACCTTCTTGAAGATGAGAAATTAATATCTATCTAATATCCCAAATTTCATCCAGCAATTGAATTCTCAAGCATCTATTTAAGCATCAGTCTTTCTGAAAAATACTGTATTACGCCTATAATATTAGTTATTTGTTTGCTGAACATCATGATCATTCATTTCCTGAGCTTCTTGTTCTCTTTCTCCCTACTCTCTCTCTCTCTCTCTGTCTCTGTCTCTCTCTCTTTATTGATGTCGGCCAGTTGTTTCAAATTTCATATCAACTTCTTGGATACTCTTTGATTTTTACATGTTTTTCTTTTCTTTTTTATTCTTTCTAAACAAGCAGGTATGATAAAACCGAACAAAATAAACCTGATTTCATATCAAGGAGTTTATATGAAATCAAATTATTGCATTGTAAAGTCTTAAACAAATTACTGTGAACGATTATAGACACAGTGAAAATAAGAATTTGGAAAATAAAGTTAGTAACATAATATGGGTCCTTCAGATTAAGAACTATATATTACATCACTAGGTTCACTACAGATTCTTATCTCTAAGCCTGTCAATACAAAATATTGAAAGGAATGGATCTGCTTAGAAATATCCCTGGAAACAGGACAAGAACACTCCCTTCAGAATGTGGCTATTATTTCCAAGGACTTTTTACCCTACCTGTAAAGATGCTAATACATTCATTTTTGTCATCAAATTATTGCTTTGTTTTGTTCATTTCGTTTATTTGGTACAAACAAATAAGTGTGGTGATCATCTTTCTGAACAATGTCATGTCTACCTGCTCATTCCAATAGGATGATCAATTTTCTGGGTCATGTCATCCTGTCCCAACATAGAAGAGGAATGGTGGGAGTGGTGCTCCCCAAAAGAAACAATAGTGATTGAAATAAAACAGCAATTCACACAAATCTGTGTCACTAAGTATGTATTTTTCAAGGCTCTTCAGAAATCAGTGTATTTTACGATGTCATACTCTTCCTCATAAATTTGGGTGCCAAAATGGAAAAGCTACAGGGTTGCAGGCATATTTGGGAGCAGATGGTAATACCTACTGCTGTGTCCAAATAGGCTGGTGGGCATATTTATCTGATATGTTTTTGAGCTATGATAAGAAGCCAACCATCTCTTTTATTCACCACCCAGAAACACACACTTTCAAGTAAAGATAACCTTCTCTGTAGAGCCTGTATGCCAGCTGAAAATAAATAATATATTGCTGAGATTTTGTGTCCATTCAATTACAGTCATCACAAAGAGAGGGATACTTTTATTGGTCTTTTAATGTTTTCTTTTGAAAGTTTTTCTTTAGAGCATTTGTATACAAATAAGATCATTGCATTAATGTTTTTGCTGATTAGAACACATTTTTCCCAGAGTTGCTTAAAATATAAACTTTTTCAAGTTTGCAGTGCATCCTAACCCTGCAGTATAGCTCTCTCTGACTCTAATTAATTTGCATTGCAGAAGCAATGAGTTTGATCTCAGCTGTAGATGTCACAGTGACTTATCCCTTCAATGAAGTGATAATTGGTATCTGGTTAACTCTATTCATAGAAACCATGGGGCATAAAAAGTAATCCTCACTTTCATTACACAGCATGAAGCTTCCAGTAGCACCTATGCTGTTCCTAGCAAGAATATTTTTATTCTTAAGACCATAATTCACAATTGTGAAAATGCATCCTATAAGCATATATCTACTGTCTGCTTGATAATTACTCAAGAGGAGCTTTGAACACTGTCGTTTGGGCTTGATACAAAAGATTGTCAGTTACCTCCAAAACACAAAACCCAATCAAGCAGATGATAAGCTATTTCCTTGCAAAATAACTTCTTAGCACTTAGATCCCAGGCCATGGACATTTATTCAATGCAAAGATGATTGGTGTTATGCAAGATAGTTTAACATGGATGTGTAATATTAATATTTTGACATATATGAAAGTATACACATATTCTTGCTGTATATGTTTATAAATTATTAAGCAAATAAGAGAATGAGTAATCATGAGCCAGCACCTAAGTGAAGAACTACAGGATCACAGATGTGGCTGCATTTACTGCTTCTTAACTGTCCCATCACCTGCCCCAAACTAATATGTACAAGATCTGCTTTGTGGTCAGATATAATTGTACTGGCATTTATAAAGTTTTGTCACATGTTTATACATACACATTTTTTTTTAATTTCATTAAAGTATTTCTGTACCCTCACTTGCTTTTTCCTTTTTAAAATTCACTTATTTATTTTAAATTAATTTATGTTTTGGCTATGCTAGGTTTTTGTTATATCAGTATAAAACGTGTATTGATATCATTAGAAATTCATTCAATTCTGATAAATAAAGCCCTTGACCATCAATTCCAGTCCCCTCTCTAGCACTAACTTCTCAAGAGTTTGGCAAGAAAACATTTCAGAACTTTATATGATCATATAAATATTATGTACACCCTGGTGGCTCAGTTAGTAAAGAATCTGCCTGCAGTGCAGGAGATTTAATCCCTGCATCAGGAAGATCCCCGGGAAAAGAAAATGGCAACCACTCCAGTGATCTTGCCTGGAAAATCCTATGGATAAATAGCCTGGCTGGTTACAGTCCATGGGGTCACAAGAGTCAGATATGACTTAAAGACTAAACCACAGCCACCATAAATATTATATCTATATTGTCCATAATATGTTATGCTGCTGTTGCTGCTAAGTCGCTTCAGTCATGTCAGACTCTGCGTGACCCCATAGACGGCAGCCCACCAGGCTCCCCCGTCCCTGGGATTCTCCAGGCAAGAACACTGGAGTGGGTTGCCGTTTCCTTCTCCAATGCATGAAAGTGAAAAGTGAAGGTGAAGTCGCTCAGTCATGTCCGACTCTTAGCGACCCCATGGACTGCAGCCCACCAGGCTCCTCCGTCCATGGGATTTTCCAGGCAAGAATACTGGAGTGGGGTGCCATTGCCTTCTCCAATAACATGTTATAGATGTTATATATACATTAAAATATAGATATCTAATATTGTGGATAGTTTCATGCACATGGTATTATACCAGAAGCATCACACAACTTTACATCACCTCAGTTTTCTTCTGTTACCTAATATAGGTCCAGAAAGACTTTCCACTAAAGTATATATAGCTTGACCTCATTTCATAACCAATTGTTGTCATTCTGTCACTCAGTCATGTCCGACTCTTTGCAACTCCATGAACTACAGCATGCCAGGCCTCCCTGTCCTTCACTGTCTCCCAGATTCTGTTCAAACTCATATCCATTGAGTCAGTGATGCCATCCAAAAATCTCATCCTCTGTCACCTCCTTCTACTCTTGCCTTCAATTTTTTCCCAGCATCAGCATCTTTTTCAGTGAACTGACCCCTCTTATCAGGTGGCCAAAGTATTGGAGCCTCAAGTGTAAGTCCTTTCAGTGAATATTCAAGGTTGATTTCCTTTAGGATTTAGTTTGATCTCCTTGAGAATTGGCCAGTTTGATCTCTTTGCTGTCCAAGGAACTCTCAAGAGTCTTCTCCAACACCACAGTTCGAAAGCATCTATTCTTCAATGCTTAGCCTTCTTATGGTCTGACTCTCATATTCGTACATGACTATTGGAGCTTTGACTATACGGACCTTTGTTGGCAAAGTGATGTCTCTGCTTTTTCATATACTGTCTAGGTTTGTCATAGGTTTTCTTCCAAGAACAAAGCGTCTTTTACTTTTGTGGCTGTAGTCATCATACACAGTGATTTTGAAGCCCAAGAAAATAAAATCTGTCCCTGCTTCCACTTTATCCCCATCTATTTGCCAGGAAGTGATGGGACCAGATGCCATGATCTTAGTTTTTCAAATGTTGAGTTTTAAGCCAGCTTTTTCACTCTCATCTTTCACCTTCATCAAGAGGTTCTCTAGCTCCTCCTTACTTTCTGCCTTTAAAGTGGTATTATCTGCATATCTGAGATTATTGATATTTTTCCCTGAAATCTTGGTTCTGGCTTGTGCTTCATCCTGCCCAACATTTCTCATGATGTACTCTGCATATAAGTTAAATAAATAGGGTAACAATATACAGCCTTGACAAACCCTTTCCCAATTTGGAACCAGTCTGTTGTTCCATGTCCATTTCTAACTGTTGCTTCTGTCCTGAATACAGGCTTCTCAGGAGACAGGTAGGGGGGTCTGGTATTTCCATCTCTTTGAGAATTTTCTAGTTTATTATGATCTACATAGTTACAGGCTTTAGCGTAGTCAATGAAGCAGAAGTACATTTTTTTTTAATTCCCTTGCTTTTTCTATGATTCAGCAAATGGTGACAATTTGATCTCTGGTTCCTCTGCCTTTTCTAAGTCTAGCTTGTACATCTGGAAGTCCTCAGTTCACATACTGCTAAAGCCTAGCTTGAAGGATTTTGAACATAGTCTTGCTAGTATATGAAATGAGTGCAGTTGTGCGGTAGTTTGAACATTCTTTGACATTGCCTTTCTTTGGGATTGGAGTGAAAACTGACCTTTTCCAGTCCTGTGGCCGCTGCTGAGTTTTCCAGATTTGCTGGCATATTGAGTGCAGCACTTTCACAGCATCATCTTTTAGGATTTGAAATAGCTCAGCTGGAATTCCATCACCTCCACTAGCTTTGTTCGTAGTGATGCTTCCTAAGGGCCACTTGACTTCACACTCCAGGATGCCTGGCTCTAAGCGAATGATCACACCATGCAGGTTATCAAGACCTTTTTCTGTACAGTTCTTCTGTGTATTCTTACCACTTATTTTTAATCTCTTCTGCTTCTATTAGGTCCCTGTTATTTCTGTCCTTTATTGTGCCCAAGAAATACCTTTCTTTGCAAGAAAAACATTTCTTTGCATGAAATGTTCCCTTGGTATTTCTAATTTTCTTGAAGAGATCCCTAGTCTTTTCCATTCTATTGTTTTTTTCCCCCTATTTCTTTGCATTGTTCACTTAAGAGACTTTCTTATCTCTCCCTGCTATTTTCTGGAATGGTGCATTCAGATGGGTATATTTTTCCCTTTCTCCTTTGCTTTTCGCGTCTCTTCTTTTCTCAGCTATTTATAAGGCCTCCTCAGACAAGCACCTTGCCTTCTTACCTTTCTTTTTCTTGGGAATCATTTTGGTCACTGCTTCCTGTACAATGTTGCCAACCTCTGTCCATAGTTTTTCAGGCACTCTGTCTACCAGATCTAATCCCTTGAATCTATTTTGCCACCTCCACTGCATAACCGTAAGGGATTTGATTTAGGTCAGACCTGAAGAGCCTAGTGGTTTTCCCTGCATGTGTGTGTGTGTGTGTCTGACTCTTTGCGACCCCATGGACTATAGCTCACCAGGCTCCTCCTCTGTCCATGGAAGTTTCTAGGCAAGAATACTAGTTTGAATTGTCATTCCCTTCCTCAGGGGATCTTCCCAATCCAGGGATCGAACCTGACTATCCTGCATTGCAGCAAAATTCTTTACCATCTGAGCCACCAGGGAAGCCCCAGTAGTTTTCCCTCCTTTCTTCAATTTAAGTCTGGATTTTGCAATAAGTAGGCTGATGATTTGAGCCACAGTCAGCTCTTGGTCTTGTTTTTCCTGACTGTATGCAGGTTCTCCATCTTCAGCTGTAAAGAATATAATCAATCTGATTTTGATGTTAACCAAAATGTTCACTGATACCTAAAATGTCGATGTTCACTCTTGCCATCTCCTGCTAGACCACATCCAGTTTACCTTGATCCATAGACTTGACATTCCAAGTTCATATGCAATATTGTTCTTTATATCACTGGATCTATGACCAATAGGTGTCCTATAATTTAGCCATTATAAACATGTGTGACTAAATCAAAAGACATTATATAGTTATTTCATGTAACTGATAAATGTCCTGTAATTTAGCCAATAATTTAGCCAACAGAGTTATCCTTTGTGTACATTAAATTCAAACAATGTTGTAATAAATGTACTGCTGCTACTGCTGCTGCTAAGTTGCTTCAGTCATGTCCGACTCTGTGCGACCCCATAGACGGCAGCCCATCAGGCTCCCCCGTTCCTGGGATTCTCCAGGCAAGAACACTGGAGTGGGTTGCCATCTCCTTCTCCAATGCATGAAAGTGAAAAGTGAAAGTGAAGTCGTTCAGTTGTGTCCGACTCTTAGTGACCCCACGGCCTGCAGCCTACCAGGCTCCTGCGTCCATGGAATTCTCCAGGCAAGAGTACTGGAGTGGGTTGCCATTGCCTTCTCCAAATAAATGTACTAAATCTGCAAAAGAAAATGCAAATCCTTTGGCCACTGCCATTGCTGTGAGTAATCAAGTCCTTTGTCTCTGACCCAGGAGTATTGTATCTTCTACCAGTATCTGTGAAACTGTGGTAGACTAATTTAATAACCTGCAAGTAGGGTGAGATATCAGACCCTTCACAGTTCTAGCCTTTCATGCCTGTACAGAATACTACAGATTAGAAACCTAGAAGGGAAATGCCTTGGTCAAATTGTGTGTGCATTTTGAATGTTAACAGTTAAAGCCAAATGTCCCTTAAAAGGCTAGAACTGTAAAGGGTCTGACATTTCACCCTACTTGCAGGTTATTAAATTAGTCTACCACAGTTTCACAGATACTGGTAGAAGATACAATACCCTGGGTCAGAGACAAAGAACTTGATTACTCACAGCAATGGCAGTAGCCAAAGGATTTGCATTTTCTTTTGCAGATTTCTCAGGTGCAAAGACCCTCAGGGCCATGTGAAGAGGGCCAAGTGATACCCACACATGTTAGTGTGTCATCTGACAAAAACCTTGAGCTTAGGGAATCTGACTCTTTTATCATGGTTGGTAGATGTACCTGTGCTATATTCCAGAGCAAGATACTATCTTGATTGTTAGATAATATACAAATATAACCTTATTTTCTTAGAGAGATACCCCCTCTCTCTTCTAAGGCTGTTTGCTCTACAAATATCTTGGAGAAGATAGTCTCTAACACAATTAGAACTTCTGCTTACAGAATGTGCAGAAATAGGAAACCAACAAAAATTATTCCCAGCCGTTTCCTTCACAGAGGTTTTACACTGCCTTCCTTTGGGAATTGTGGTGTGCTCCTAACCTGCGGCTGTGTTAAAGCCTTCCCAGATTCATTGGGCAGTGTCAGGCTCACGCTCCCCTATCTCTTGCTCCCGGAATCTCCTAATGACAGTGCTGATGCTACGTTTGCTTTCAAGAAAACCAAATTTTCCCAGGTGCTCAAGAAAATATAATTCCTGTTTTTTTGTGAATCAGAAAACCTTTTCTCTTATGTATATGAATTATATACCACTCATATCCAGCTAATTGTTGCCTTGTGTATATGCAAACCAAGCAAATAAAGTGTTGCCTTATATTCCAGTGTTCCAAGAGAAGAGAGAAATCTGTATTTTGATGTGAAAACATCCAATTTTCAAATGTGAGTGAATTAATTCAAGTCGATTAATAATATTTTCAGCAATGTGAGGGCTTCACTGGTAGCTCAGATGGTAAAGAATCTGCCTGCAATGCAGGAGACCCAGGTTCAATCCCTGGGTCAGGAAGATCCCCTGGAGAAGAGAATGGCAACCCACTTCAGTACTCTTGCTTGGAGAATTCAGTGGACAGAGAAGCCTGGTGGAACACAGCCCATGGAGCTGCAGAGTCAGACATGACTGAGTGACTGACCCTTTCACTTTTCAGCAATGTGAGATGCAACCACAAAACTGTAGGGAATAATAAACAGTTATGACATTTAGGATCTCACTGGTAATGTGCCCTCCTATACGCAATTATGGCCCCATTGACAAAGCTTCCATAACATTTTATATACCTTTCTCCTAAAGTGTATCACTAGGTTCCTGATTTTTTTTGACAATTTACATAAAATATATTCACTGTCCTAGAGGAAATTAAACAGAAACCTTTGGGATTAGCCTTTTGTACCAAACAGACATCACTTGTCTCATCTGACAAATATAATTTATATGTTATATAGTTTTTTTATGATTTAATATATAATATTACAGAATTATAAAAAGTGTAATGGTACACAAAACTGTTTAGTCAGTGTAGAAAGTAGTGTTCAGAAATTATTTTCAACACTTTGCTTTTAACTATGTCACATCCCATGGTGTACATAGTTGTCTTTTGTGGAGTTGTTGAAGTTTTTCTGTTGTTGTTTTCTATAATTGCTATTGTAAATTATTTTCAGAAAGAATATAGACATCATCTTGCATCCTTGAGAATTTTTTAAATTAAAATATAATTGACATATAGCAGTATATTAGTTTCAGGTGTATCGCATACTGCTTTGATATTTATATGTCAGTTCAGTTCAGTTCAGTCTCTCAGTCATGTCTGACTGTTTGCAACCCCATGAATCGCAGCACGCCGGGCCTCCCTGTCCATCACCAACTCCCGGAGTTCACCCAGACTCACGTCCATCGAGTCAGTGATGCCATCCAGCCATCTCATCCTCTGTCGTCCCCTTCTCCTCCTGCCCCCAATCCCTTCCAGCATCAGAGTCTTTTCCAATGAGTCAACTCTTCACATGAGGTGGCCAAAGTACTGGAATTTCAGCTTTAGGATCAGTCCAATGAAGGACTGATCCTAAAGGACTTCAGATCCAATGAAGGACTGATCTCCTTTAGGATGGACTGATTGGACCTCCTTGCAGTCCAAGGGACTCTCAAGAGTCTTCTCCAACACCACAGTTCAAAAGCATCAATTCTTTGGCGCTCAGCCTTCTTCACAGTCCAACTCTCACATCCATACACGATCACTAGAAAAACCATAGCCTTGACTAGATGGACCTTTGTTGGCAAAGTAATGTCTCTGCTTTTGAATATTCTATCTAGGTTGGTCATAACTTTCCTTCCAAGGGATAAGCGTCTTTTAATTTCATGGCTCCAGTCACCATTTGCAGTGATTTTGGAGCCCCCAGAAACAAAGTCTGACACTTAGATCCCTGGATCTAAGTACTTATGATTTATCACACTAAGGACACATTCCAGGAATTCAGGACAAAGGATATAGCTTTCGGCTAATGTTTATTGAAAACGAGACTGATGTCTCAGAGTCCTACACTGACTGCCTAGCAATTTCTACCTCAAGAGGATCTCAGAACTTTCTGGATATTTGCACAAGTGTCCTTCACCACAAGGAGACCCAGGAGACCTTCTTGGGCCTTTTCTGTCACCATGCATGTTCATTATTATACCACAAGTGTGTTGATCTTATATTAATAGGTCAGTTTGGGGAAATTGGCACTTTGCAAATAGAAATACATTTGATTTTTGTATGTTGGCCTTGTATTTTGCAAGTTTTTTTTTTTTTTTTTAAATTTTTCTTAACTTTACAATATTGTATTACTTTTACTATACATCGAGATGGATCCGCCACCAGAATACACGTGCTCCCCATCCTGAACCCTCCTCCCTCCCCCCACCCCCCACACCATCCCTCCAGGTCATCCCAGTGCTCCAGTCCCAGGCATCTGTTATAGGGCATCGTACCTGGACTGACTCGTTTCAGATATGATATTATACATATTTCAATGCTATTCTCCCCAATCGTCCCACCCTCTCCCAGTCCCAGAGTCCAAAAGTCTGTTCTATAAACACAAATACAGTATACTAACGCATATATATGGAATTTAGAAAGATGGTAACAATCACCCTGCTTATGAGACAGCAAAAGAGACACTGATGTATTTTGCAAGTTTTAACTTAGTTTAAGCAGTTGTTTTGTTTCTTTTTAAAGATTTCTTCAGACTTTCTATGTGTTGTCTGAAAATAAAGACTATATCTTTTTTTAAATTTTAAAATTTCTATTCTATTAGCTATAGTTTTGGTTTCTTTGTTTTTATAAGTACTATGTATTTGCAAAGATACTCCTTTCTATGCCATTTTGCAGGTTTTATTATTTGTTTTTTGGTTTATTTACTTTACCATGAATTAATACTATCAACACTCCCAGGTTGATTTTCAAATTAATAAGTCTTATATTCTTGAGATATGGCCATTTGATCTTGATGTCTTATCACTTTTATACATTACTGAATTTGACTTTATTTTGTTTTGTTGAGGGTTTTTGCATTTGGAATCATAAGGATATTGCTTTATAATTTTCTTTTTCTGTGATTTCTTTTTCTGATTTTTAGTATCAGTATGAGATGGGTCACCCGCATAAAATAACTTAGGATGTTTTCCCTTCTCCTCAGTTTTGGAAGAATTTTTGTGGTATTTTTCTAGTGTTGTTATTGTTGTTTTTAAATGTTTATTTGAATTTAGTAAGGTAGCCATCTGCACCTGAGTCCTCTTAGGTTGAAGTCTTTAACTTCTATTTATTTAATTGACATCAAACTATTCAGATCATTTGTTTTGTCTTAAATGATACTTGGTAATTTGTATCTTTAAAAGAATTAGTCCATTTCATCTAAGTTATTGAATTTGTGGTCATTAAATTATGCCTAATATTCCCTTATTTGGAGAAGGAAATAGCAACCCACTCCAGAATTCTTGCCTGGGAAATCCCGTGGACAGAGGAATCTTGGAGGGTACAGTCCATGTGGACACAAAAAAGTCAGACATTAAACAACAACAACATTCTTTTATTTATTTGTTTTAATGTCTGTAGGATCTGAGATCATGCCTACCTTTACATTCTTGATTTTCTGTATTTTTAAAACTTTTTTCTCTTAGAGTTTTATCAATTTTATCGATCCTTTTATAGAACTAACTTTTAATTTTATTGATTTCTACAGTTTAACTATTTTCCACATTATTTATTTCTGTTCTTATCTTTATTATTTCCTTCCTTTTGCTTCCTTTTGCCTTTCTCTTTCTAGCTTTGTAAGATTGAAGATAAAATTAGATAATTGATTTGAGTCTTCCTTCTTTTCTAATATAGGCATTTAATGATAAATTTCCTTCTACCTATTTCTTTAACTATGCCCAAAAGTTTTGATATGCTGTTTTTATTCAATATAAAATGCTTATAATTTCCCTTATGGGTTCCTCTTTTATCCAGGAATTACTTGGAAATGTGTGGTTTAATTTCAAACACTGGGGAATTTTCTAGATTTAGGAAAAAAAAATGTCATAGAAAGCATTCTTTAAATAAATTATAATATTCTTTTACATTTTTAAGACTTATTTTATTGCCCAAGATATAGTGATTCATGGATAAAATCTCTTGTGTACTTGAAAATATTAAGTATTCTGTTCTTATTGGTGGAGTATTCTATAAATGACAATTAGGTCAAGTTGATTAATAGTGTTTTTTACATCTCTTGTAAACTTACTGATTTCTGTCTGCTCACTCTATCAATTGTTGAACAGACTGTTGAAGTCTCCAAATATAATGTGGATCTATCTAATTCTCCTTTTAGTTCTATTAGTTTTTGCTTAATGTATTTTAAAGCTCTTAGATGCTTATCCGTTTAGCAGAGCTATATTTTCTTGGTGGTCTGACCCATTTAGCACTATGCAGGGGGCGCAGTAGTTAAGAATCTACCAGCTTGTGCAGGAGACATAAGACATACAGGTTTGATTCTGGGTTGGGAAGGTCCTCTGGAGTAAGAAATGGCAACCCACTCCAGTATTCTTGCCTGAGAAATCCAGGGACAGAGAAGCTGGTGGGTTAGAGTCCATGTGGTAACAAAGAGTTCATGGGGTCGCAAAGAGTGAGATGTGACTGAGCGACTGAGCACACATATATACGATGTGCACACATATACACAATATCACTCTTCACCCTGTTCTGAATCCTACTTTGTCGGATATTAAAATAATCACTTTCTTTTGTGTGTTTGAAGGATATAACTTTTCCTGCACTTTTCATTTAGCTGTGTCTTTGTATTTAAGCCAGGTTTCTTTTCAACAGCATATACTAGACTCCTATTTTTTTTTAATCCATTTAAAAATGTTTATATTGTAATTGTGTTTAAAGCACTTGTATTTGATGCAATTATTGATATGATTGATAATCATAATAACTTTTACTTTGTCTCTCTAAATTCTAAATTATTAACATCTTTATATTTAATTCACCTTACACACAATATGAACTTGATAAGTTTATTAAGTTCATACTTCTTTCAGATCAATTCTTTTTCACTCTACTCTTGATTTGTTCTAAATTTGCCATTTTCCTTTAGTATGAATGTTCATAATTTTTCTCATTTAAGTTATAAATGAATAGAATATCTATTACAGGTAAATTTAAATTACATTTTATTATGATCGCATTTCTCATGTGTATGCAGAATAAAAGTAATATAGTAGCTGCTAAATATATCAATCAGTGAATATTAGATCACTTATCATTTATCTTCATCTGCCCCTTATGCATTTTACTTTTCATATTAACAGTAAGAATCTGTTGAAACAGAAGAAGAAAAAAGGAATAAGTTGATACATGATTTGGTGCAAAAATCAGTAGCAGCATATGGTCATGAATAAAGTATCTCCATTTCAATATCTGTGTCTGTTTTAGTTCCCAGTAGTATTATCTGCAGAGAAAATCTTTGCTTTACAATAGACAATATCCTTAACATTTGAAAAAGGTGTATTATCTGAGAAGTAGGAGGACATGATAATGGTTTAACATTAGCATGTTTATAACAATAGTGAACCTAGTATTTTGTTTTCATCCAAAATACTATTAACCTTCCCCATGGCAAATAAAGCTTTAAGGGAAGTGTGAATATTCTAAAGAGGCACTGATGTTACATTATTTTCTAACTAGAGGAGAATCCCAAAGGTGAGCTGAGAGAGAAAAGAAGGTTGCAGAGACACTCATTCAGTAGCCAGTGTATAATCCTGGCAGATGAAACATGACATTAGTTAAATAAGGGGGAGGGTAAGAATATTTTAATTTAGAGATTTTGTTGAGTCTCATTCCCATATTCTGTATAAAACCCCATTGGTTTTTAAGCACTGCTACTGCTACTGCTGCTAAGTCGCTTCAGTCGTGTCCAACTCTGTGTAACCCCATGCACGGCAGCCCACCAGGCTCCCCCATGCCTGGGATTCTCCAGGCAAGAACACTGGAGTGGGTTGCCATTTCCTTTAAGCACAATGGTATATAATACCTAGACTAATCTTGAAAGTAAGCAATATCCCAATTGTCCCAAACCTGAAAGAAAGCTCTTTTCCAATTTTCCAATTGTTTGCTTTGTTAGGTTTTGTTTTTTATGACTTGGAATTTGTACAAATTTAGTGTTTATCACAGGGCTTCCCTGATAGCTCAGTTGGTATAGAATCCGCCTACAATGCAGGAGCCCCTGGTTCGATTCCTGGGTCAGGAAGATCAGCTAGAGAAGGGATAGGCTACCCACTCCAGTATCCTTGGGCTTCCCTTGTGGCTCAGTTGGTAAAGAATCCACCTGCAATGTGGGAGAACTGAGTTTGATCCCTGGGTTGGGAAGATCCCCTGGAGAAGGGAAAGGCTACCCACTCCAATATTCTGGCCTGGAGAATTGCATGGACTGTATAATTGTTGGGGTTGCAGAGTCAGACATGACTGAGCAACTTTCACTTCACTATCTCTATCTAGTGTTTATCACATGCAGATATATATCTGAGCTATTCTCTATGACCATTCATTTACTTATTCTTTCCATAGATATTTTATTATGGACGTTAGGTACTGTTGTAGATATTGAACAGGGCTCTTGCCATAAAAAGCAGTTTTAAGAAGTGATACTGGAATTGAGAACCATTTTTAATCTTGGTAGAACAAATGCCCATATTGAAGCTACCAAAAAAACTACTAAAGTCTTAGAAATAATATGCCAGACTAACAATGTAGTTTTTAATGAATAAAGTTTTAATAAGAATTAACTAGATTGTGACTGAAGAGCTATCAGAAATGTAGAACTCCAGAAAAATATGCCGATATTAGTAAGGGGAAAAAACTTGAAATTCTCAGTATTGTCAAGGTATATGCTATGCTATGCTATTCTAAGTCACTTCAGTCGTGTCCGACTCTGTGTGACCCCATAGACGGCAGCCCACCAGGCTCCTCCGTCCATGGATTTTCCAGGCAAGAGTACTGGAATGGGGTGCCATTGCCTTCTCCGTCAAGGTATAAGATGCCTTCAAAAACTCATTAAGAATTATTTCAAGTGTGCAGTGATTCAATTGGGAAGGATGCAACTTGAAATTAGTGATGTTTTGAATAAAGATTTGGTCTTTGTGTAAGTCATTATTAGTATTACCCCACTTAAGAAGATGGAACTGTTTTCTGAGTTTATATAAAAGTGCCAGACTACTGTTATTGTTCTGTCTGAAGCTGCTACCCCTCAACTAAAACTCAGGCTTATGAAAATCATAATGGCAGACACTTCAGATGTAAGTAATGTTGTTGAATTCATAGCATTAAATTGAGCTTAATATTCCCCCCACCTTTTTTTAATGTAATAACATTGTTGAATTTATAGTCATTAAATTGAGCTTGATATTCCCCCCCCCCCACCTTTTTTTAATTGTGACTCTTTGGTCACAATCTAGTTAATTCTTATTAAAACTTTATTCATTAAAAACTACATTGTTAGTCTGGCATATTATTTCTAAGACTTCAGTAGTTTTTTGGTAGCTTCAATATGGGTATTTGTTCTACCAAGATTAAAAGTGATTCTCAATTCCAGAATCACTTCTTAAAACTGCTTTTTATGTCAAGAGCCCTATTCAGTATCTACAACAGTACCTAATGTCCATAGTAAAATATCAATGGAAAGAATAAGTAAATGAATAGTCCTAGAGAATAGCTCAGATATACATCTGCATGTGATAAAATATGATTCTTAGGCCAAATCTGGCCCACTTCCTGGGCCAGATCTGAGATTCTTCCTGTAGTATCTGAGATTATGCTGAGCTTTACATTCTTGATTTTCTATATTCTTTCTTTGTTTCTCTTTGGTCAGTCTGGTTAGAGACTTATCAATTTTTTTGATCCTTTTTATAGAAGTAACTTTTGGTTTTACCGATTTCTTTATCATCATTTTTCTTCACTTTTCAATTTACGGTAATGTGTGTAAAGTGTGTAATATTTAAGAAACCATCACCCTTGTGGTCCAGTGACAGAATGATGTTCTCATTAAAGACACACAAGTCATTATCAAAAAAAAAGTTCAAATGTGTTGCAATTTTCAGACATGGTGAAAAGAATAAATAGACCACAACATCAGTACTTTATTTCCATTTTACTTTTTCACATATTACATGGTATGATATGATACAATGTTGTATATTATAGATATTCTGTGATTTCCCACATGGGAACCTTACAGAAAACTACTTTCCCCAGCCCTGGCAAGCATGTTCATCTTATCCTCCTGCCCTTTCCCTTTCCTAATTACATCGCATTATAAAAATCTTTAAATAATCTAGAACACAATTTAGGGGAGGAAAATCTAAGTAGGAATAGCAAGATTCCATTTTTGCTACACGGGATTTCTAGGCTTTTGCATTCTTTAGTAGCATCTTAATCTTAAAGGAGTGTCATGGAGCATTTACTCCAACTCACAAATGAGAAACTTTTATCATAAAGTTTAAAGATCTGCTGCCGATTAGTAATATTCAAGGTGTATCTAGGAAGCCAAGGCCCCAGAGATATATTCATTATCTGAGCACTGTACCCATCTTTGCCCACAGAAGTTTTCGAAATATGATTCTTAGGCCAAATCTGGCCCACTTCCTGTTTTTGTCAATAAAGTTTTATTAGAAGTCAATCACATTCATTGTTCATCTGTTATCTGTGACTGACTACATAGTCCAACAGCAGAGTATGGTAGTTGCAGCAGAAATTATATGCTTCACAAAGCTAAAATTATTAATGATCAGACCATTTACTGAAGGCCCCTTTTCAAAAGTAGACTATTAAATTGT
This sequence comes from Tragelaphus eurycerus, assembly GCA_935064755.1. Taxonomy (NCBI): domain Eukaryota; kingdom Metazoa; phylum Chordata; class Mammalia; order Artiodactyla; family Bovidae; genus Tragelaphus; species Tragelaphus eurycerus. The sequence goes on from CAKXYN010000015.1 coordinate 9,251,697, forward strand.
CAGATCCTTCAATATAGGAATATCCTTCACCACCACCCCTCCAACACATGATCACAGTCATACTGTACTCTGTCAGCTTACCAGGATTCTGTTAGCTCCCCTGATAAGTCACACATGATCTAAGAAAGTCCCACCCTTTCCTAAGAAATAAAGAATGGGAGTGGTATTGAATGAAAATTACCTGAGGTTCCTTAAAATAGTTCACATTAACTTAATGCTTATCAATTTGCTGATGCTGTTCTAAATATTTCATAGTATTAACTAATTTAATATCCACACCAAACCTATCATCTATTATTAATTCTTTACAGTTCAGGAAACTAATTAAGTAACTTATGGCAATGCATCTGTGAAGTGGTAGTCAGGTTTCAAATACACTCTTTCCAGAGTCCATAGACTTAAGTTCTAAATGAGTTTGTCTCTCCAAACAACAAAAAAACAAGTAAGAAAGAAAAACCACCAAGCTAAGCTGCATTTGGATTGCTAAAGCTGATTTGGGGTAATCTGCAATAATACCTGTTAAATAAACCTCCTTTGAAGCATTTATTCAACAAATATTTCTTGACCACAGTGTGACTGATTCCACTTTATTAAGTGAAGACAGTTCCTTCCTTGACAACACTTAGAATTTAGTGAATATTTCCTTTCTGGAAAATTCAGGAAAAGAGTACATACACAAAAATCAGGAGTCAAGGGCTCTAGTGGGAATGAGGTTGTTATGTTCTTTTTGATACCAGATGATTATGCTGAATGAAGAGCAGGCATATTGGTAAAATGAAAGGAATGTGGGCTTTAGAGCCAGAAAGTACTGTGTTTCAATTTCAAACGTGATTTTAAAGAAGTTACTTCAAACTTCCTGAGTCTTGATTTCCTTATTTTTATAATTTATAATATAAAACTTCCCTGAATTTTTTGCAAGGATTAAATGAGATCATATATATGATGATCTCTAGTATAATGTTAGAAATTTAGCTTGCACTCAATTAAAATTCTTTCATACTTTCCTTGAAAACTTTTATATATAGTTTATCCTATTTCAGTGCTGACTCTGGGTTCTCCCTCCTTGAAACACCATGCACATTTCTTTATGGGAAAACACACCCTGCCAGGTATGCAGGGTTAGAGTAGCTGCTGTATTTGATAACATATCATAGTGATCCTGGTTCCTGGATTTATTTGTGGATTTGTATGTATGTCTATATATCTATAGATTATTGAAAAATGATTAAGCATGGATTATGTGTATATCTTTAATTCTATTATTTATGATTTATCTTTTCCTTTAAAAGTGTTAGTCACTCAGTCATGTCCAGCTTTTTGTGACCCCATGATCTATAGCCTGCCAGGCTCCTCTGTCCATGGGATTCTCCAGGCAAGAATACTGGAGTGGGTTGCCATGCCCTCCTCCAGGGGATCTTCCTGACTCAGGGAATTAAACTCAGGTCTCCAGCATTGCAGGCAGATTCTTTACCATCTGAGCCACCAAGGAAGCCCATCTTCTCCTTTAGGTATATTCTAGCTATGATATTACAAACTTCCATGAAAAAGATCTAAACTCTGATTTGGTAAATCACTAGGGCAGTTCGTAAATATTTTGCACATTTGTCATAATGAAATATTTAGGCTCTTTCAATTGAAAGGAACAAAGACTCGCTGCTGCTAAGTCACTTCAGTTGTGTCCAACTCTGTGCAACCCCACAGACGGCAGCCCACCAGGCTCCCCCATCCCTGGGATTCTCCAGGCAAGAATACTGGAGTGGGTTGCCATTTCCTTCTCCAATGCATGAAAGTGAAAAGTGAAAGTGAAGCCACTCAGTCATGTCCGACTCTTAGCGACCCCATGCACTGCAGCCTAAGAAGCTCCTCCCACGGGGTTTTCCAAGCAAGAGTACTGGAGTGGGGTGCCATTGCCTTCTCCCAAGACTCGCTAATTTCACCTTAAAATAGTGGATATTTATTGGAAGACTACAGTAGAAAAATAACAGAAATCTAGAAGCAGTTGCAGAACCAACTTAGAGATAGTGGAAGTCAGGGGGGTTTTTGTTTTTTGGGTTTTTTTTTTTTTTTTTTCAGAAATTTGCACCTCTGATATAATTAGGGGGAAAATATGAGCTTGTCTTTCTCTTTGTGTATCACTTCACCCACAGTGACTGTATTTCCTTATTTATCTTCTCTTCTGTGTTATGCAGTCTGTATATTCAGAGCTTCAGCTGCCCAGTAGTTCCTGTGTATTGTCTTTCCTCAGTCTCTTTTTGTTTCTGTTTTCCATGGTCAACTTTCCACCTACTTTGATTTAAATTGTCCAAAGTTTGTGCATGACCTAACCAATCATCCTTGTCCATACTTGATCAAAGGTTTTGCTCAAAGCCACACCAGGTGCTGTTACTCATTTAACAAATTGCAAAGCTTGGATAGGTGCTCATCTTTAGTCATTTCAGCTCTGGGGAAAGAGTCCTGATATATAGAATTTGAACACATATTTTCTAAAAACAGACTAAGGTTGAGGGTAGGGAATGAGGACAGGAGGACTGGCACTTAAATACAGGATACCCTTGAAAAGGCATTTAAGGATTTAGTTTGCATTCTGGGTCTTGAATAGTTTATAAAAGTCATCATAATCCACTGGGGAAGATAAAGACACATCACTACAGAGAGTGTCATACAAGACAGATACCAGCCTTTAGACTCCTGGATTTCTTGAGAAAAGCAACTTTTTTCTTTGTTTCTCTAGTAACTAGCTCAATATGCAGTACATAAAAAGATTATCAATATGCTTGTTGAACAGGTAATAAACAGTGTGACTTCTTAACTAAAATGAACATTTCCATGTTAAAACTACCATCATATGATGTTTTCATTGTCTAATATTCTCAATGGATGATATGAGCCAGCAATAAGTTCAATGTTTCATGCCCAAAGACTTAGAATATTTTTTGTATTTGAGACCTCCCAAGCAGAGAGTCTGTGTGGAGGGCACATTTTGGTTCACTTGATGCCATTCTGGAATTGATCCTGATTTAAAAAGAAAACTTGATTCCTAGTTATGTCAATTAGTTCATCTGTGAAGACATCACCTTGACAGTGTATTCAGTTTCACGTGTAAGAGCATACCACCATGGGTTGGCTGCATTCACATTTTCTCTTGTGAGACTAGGGCCAAAATGTTTCCACTGGTCTAGAGAAATAAACGCACGAGCATCTGCCAAAAATTGAGCAGGTTGTAGTTGGAATCAAGTGACTTACAATTCTTGCTGGGGAGCAGTTTTTACCTAAGCAGAAGACGTTCCCATGTTTAAATGTTTAAACTTGTTTAGAACTTGGGAAAATCCAGTAACCACAATACATGAAATGTTTAAAACTTTGAGACTTAATATCTTATGGAAATGCAGGAAAGAGATGCATCTGACCTTCAGTCCCTGTGTATGGCAATGAGGCAGCAAACAGACAATTACAGGGAAAAATCTGAAAGCCAGATGTCAAAAATAAGTGTTAACCCCGAGTTGTGACATTTTTAAAATGTCCTTGGCTCATATTGAAGTGCAAGTGCTAATGTGGTCATTTATTTGTCTATTTATAAGGAGAAAAAAAGCCCTGAGATTTCTAAAATGTTTAGAAATGGATCTTATTCTTCCTGAAAAATAACAACAAGCTGTTCTTTTCAACCTAAGGGTCAAAACTAAGAAGTATCCATTAGTACTCATCAAAGCTTACACATACAGAGTACATGTCTCGAAGCAAGAATTAGCATACTATATATTTACTTTGCTAATATTTCTCTGAGATATAGGAGGTCATCTTTAAAAAATATTTGAGCTTACTGGCAAGAGTAGAGTATATATTCTAGGAATCCTAACTGTGTGGTTATAAAATAATTTAAATGGTAATGTGTACATGTTTTCACTCTTTTTTCCCAATCTTGATCATTAGTACAGTGCCATTATAATAGGGGAAAGTCCCTTTAAACTTGTTGTTGTTTGGTTGCTGAGTTGTGTCTCTCTTGTGACCAATGGATTGCGGCTTGCCAGGGTCCTCGGTCCATGGGATTTCCTAGGCAAGAATACAAGAGTGTATTGCCATTTCCTTTTCCAGGAAAAGGGAAAGGGATTATGGGACGTTTAATTCATGGTCAGACCTGTGACTCCTGCATTGTAGACAGATTCTTTACCACTGAGCTAACTGGGAAGCCTCTCTTTAGACTAAGTGTTGATCAAATAATCACTAAATGTGTGTGTGTGTGTGTGTGTGTGTGTATTTCTTAGGAGTATAAGAAGCTAGAAAAAATTTTTTTCTAATTAAATAACTATAAATTACAGAATTTTATACTTTAATCAATATCCTCATTTTGTGCTTGACTATTCTTTTGAACTGTGGTGTTGGAGAAGACTCTTGAGAGTCCCTTGGACTGCAAGGAGATCCAACCAGTCCATTCTAAAGGAGATCAGTCCTGGGTGTTCATTGGAAGGACTGATGCTGAGGCTGAAACTCCAATATTTTGGCCACCTTATAAAAAGAGTTGACTCATTGGAAAAGACTCTGATGCTGGGAGGGACTGGGGGCAGGAGGAGAAGGGGACGACAGAGGATGAGATGGCTGGATGGCATCACTGACTCAATGGACGTGAGTTTGGGTAAACTCCAGGAGTTGGTGATGGACAGGGAGGCCTGGCATGCTGCGATTCATGAGGTTGCAGAGTTGGACGTGACTGAGCGACTGAAATGAACTGAACTGATTCAGTAAAAAGGAAAGAAACTTTAAAAAAATATTATTTTCATAGAAAATACTATCTTATCCTGTATGTGCAAAAATGATAGGTTAAAAGTGTATTGTATGTCCTGTAGTCTTAAAAAATATAAGATAGTGGCTAAAAAAATACATAAGCCTTAGAGAAAGTACAGTGTTGATATTTAGATAGATTCAGGGAATTTTTTTTTTTTGGGGGGGGGGTGCAGTAGCTCTTTTGATGAGACATCAAAATAATCATCCTTAAGCTGTGGTACTATCTACTCTTCCCCTCTCACTGAGTGGCCTTCTTCAAAGCCTTGCCCACTTTGGCTATACTGTGTGTCATTTGAAGTGCATTTTCACTAACATTGTTAGGGACAATGGCTGACGCATTACCTCTGCTTAAAAATAACATTCTCAAATCCTCTTCATTTCAGTCCTTGAAATTTTCTAGATGTTATATACATTGACTGGCTCTGAGAAATATGTGTCAATGGGAACACTATTTTTTTTTTTAATTAAAGAAATGTGGTATACCAGCACTTAAAATATAATACATCAGCACTTAACCCAAAAAGGTGTAGAATTCTGTGGTTAAGTGGAAGGTTTTGATGTTAAACTATAGGAGTCTGACACCAACTCTACTGCTTAGTGATGTGTAACCTTGAGAAATTACCTAACTCCATCTATGTCTTATTTTAATGATCTCCAAAAAGGCAGGGGCTGGGCATAATACAATGATAGTATATCCTTTCTAGACTGTGAAACATCTATTCAATTAAAGTCCTTCAGACAGCTTGTGGCATAGAGTAGCAAGCTATATTTGCAATGGAATTCGTATTCACGTATAGCTTTTCTTCACTTCTTTGAGCATAATTTTACATTATTTTTGCATGCATTTTAAAGGATTTTTAACAACATCTTCTGGACTAAAGTAGCAACATGGTATATTAGAGAGGAAAATCTGGACTGTGGATCAAAGATGTATAGAATAAATCCTGTCATTCATGTCTTACAACTTATTTGAATTTGGCCAAGTTATATCAACTCTCTAGACATTTGTTTCCTGTTCTTTACAGTAAGAGTCATAAACTGAAAAGTAATATTATGCTTTTAGGGTTCTAGCCCAATAAGAGATGCTTGATGGATAATAATAGATTATGATATGGCCACGTTAGATTAAATCCAGCATTGTACATGTCTATTTTACACTATATGCCAGTATTTCAGAATTTAGAGTGTTCAAGAAATCTTTGATAATTTAATACTGCATCAGTAACTTTATGTAGCACACAAGTTACACTTAATATTAAAGTTCAGTAGAAACCCTTACCCAGAAATATATCATTACCATTGTATTAACCTGATAGACTAATGAACTGAGTGAAATCCCACCTCTTGCCCAATTTACTTCTGTCTATGGGCTGAATTGTGGTGTGAGGTAATCGAACACTCATAAAGTACACACATACGTGATTCTCCATGTCCACATTCACTCACTGAAGTGTTTTCCTCAGGTGTCTAGAGATGCTTGCCAAAAGTTACGTCTCCTACAGGGGAAGTATAACCAGTAACTGGCTGATGTAGGGATTCAAAGGCTTTGCTTTCTGCCCCAATTTGGGGACAACTCTGAAGGGCCATCCTAGCACCACAGCTCATTGTATCAGCTGGGTCATCTCTTGCAAACCTAGTGTAGAGAGCTTGCCTTCTGCCTTCCTAGGGGGTGTATTTCCTAGGAACACTTCACAATAAAACTTCTGACCAGACACAGCTTGCTAAACACAGTCCCAGGCCTACCCTAATTTGAAAAGTTTTAGAGTAGTAAGGTGGCTCAGATGATAAAGAGTCTGCCTGAAATGCAGGATATCTGGGCTGGGATGACCCCTGTGAGATGGAAATGGCAACTCACTCCAGTATTCTTGCCTGGAAAATTTCATAGATGGAGGAGCCTAGCAGGCCACAGACCCAGGGATCACAGAGTCGGACATGACTAAAAGACCAACACAGTAAATCATGGACCACATACCTATGTCTTACCCATCACAGCACAGTAGGCAATGGATGAATTAAAAGTAGAACTGCTTTAAGAATTTGATCAGGCCTTTCAGAAGTCAGAGCACACATCATAGCAAGCCTAGGAAAGTATACCTGCATTCAACAGCAATTGTTTACTGTGAAATTTGGAGAAAGAAGTGTTATATCGGTTTTCAAAATTATTTAACCATGTATAACTGATATAATTTGTGATAGGCTATGATTTTTTACATTCTGCATATTTGGAAAATCTTGCAAAGTGGAAAAAAAATTTGTCCACAAAACCATTTTCAAATGTAATAAAACTTTCATGAATACTAAATTGAGTAATTAATGAAGTTTATATAATATTGTTATTCAGACATTTAATTAAACATTTATTCATTTTGATTTTGTGGTTTTCTTTTTTTATTTTCTAGAGCCAATACATTAAATTATAAAGACTCAAATTTTGTATGATGATCTTTGAAAACTCTCAAAGGCCACTGAAAATGTTAAGGCCCTTGAATATATCTGAACAAAAATCTAATATACATTTATAAAAGGCAAAATGTGAAATCTTCTCTTTTTATCTTCTTTCTAAGTTAAAGCAGGTTGCTACATCCTCCAATACTTGCAATGGAGCTTATTCAAGCTTGAAAGAAAAGAAAGACAGACACAGGGCTTGGTGCAGGGCATGCCATATGAATGCACGACTAACTCAAGTTAAGCTGCATCATTCTCTTTCATTTTTCCAAATAATTTCCCATTTCCTTCAACTTTATCTTGTTCATGTAAACATATCTGTGTCTTTAACAATAGCCAATCACATGTGGCTGGTTAAAGTAGAACATAGATACACCTGTCTATTCACAAACTATGGCTGGTTAAAGTAGAACATAGATACACCTGTCTATTCACAAATCTTTGTGTGACACTGTCCTCTATTAGTCTCAGAAAAAATGTCTCTTTAAACTAGTTGGTTGAATCCCTATAAATGTATAGAGAAAAAGAATAGACTCTAGAGTATGTGTGTGTGTTTGTGTTCAATCAAGACCAGTTAACCACCTCTTATATTCATTTTGCTCAGTCATAAGATTACCAAAGTCAACAGTGGAAAAGACTTAATATGTTAGGAAATTAGGTCTATCAATTTACCAAAATATGTCTTTTGCAAATATTTTCTCCAATTCTGTGGCCTGTCTTCTAATTCTCTTGATATTCTCTTTCACAGAGAAGTTTTTAAATTTAATGAAGTCAAACTTATCAATTATTATTTTCATGGATCATGTCTTTGGCATTGTATCTAAAAAAAAAATCCCATCATTATACCCAAGGTCACCTAGGTTTTCTCCTATGTTATTTTCTAGGAGTGTTGTGTCTTTGCATTTTGTTTTGAGTCTATGATCATTTTGAGTTAATTGTTGTTAATAGTGTAGTGTCTATGTCTAGATTCACTTTTCTTTACATGTAGTTAGTTGTTCGCCTGTTCCAGCAATACTTGTTGAAGATGCTATCTTTGCTCTGGGCTTCCCTGGTGGCTCCGATGGTGAATAATTCCCCTGTAATGCAGGAGATCCAGATTCGATCCCTGGGTCAGGGAGATCCTCTGAAGGAGGAAATGGCAACCCACTCCAGTATTCTTGCCTGGGAAATCCCATGGACAGCGGAGCCTGGCAGGCTACAGTTCATGGGGTCACAAAGAGTCAGACACAACTGAGTGACTAAGCACAACTTTGCTCCATAGTGTAGCTTTCTTATGTCCTCGTTTCCATCATATTCTGTTCCATCTATATTCTGGTTCACTCTTTGTGTAAAATAAATTGAAAAAGAAGTAATGTACACAAAGCCAAAAGTGACTCCATGTAATAATCTAACACCATGTTTTGAAGTTTGAGTTCAGTAACCTAAAACTACCCAGCAATTTTAAAACTTTTTTTTGTAAGAGTAGCTTCCAAGTGAAAATCTGTAGTCTGGTTTTAATCTGTGACGATGTTATGTCTGTTCCAATCTAGAGCAAATGGGAAAGTGAAAGAGTGAATGCTTGTATATGTATATATGGGTGTGGGTATGGTATGTGATGGTATGTGTATGTCTACATAAGTTACAAACTTGCCTTTCTTGTGAAAGTCCCACATTTATTCTGAGATCATATCCATAGTTTTGGTGTTACAGCTTATTTTTTAATGATAAAATGATTAGATATTTTTTGATGTTTTAAAAATTATATTATGTTAAAAAAAACTAATTGTTGAAAATACTGTGTTTATCCCTAAAACATATTTTTAAATTATCCTGGTTTATGAAATCACATGTCTGAGAACTGCTGCCTGAGGGGACAGTCACTTCCTAGCATACAGCACAGTTGAAGAAGGGCTGTGATCCAGAAATAAGACTCCAAACAGTGGATCATTTCTATATGTTACAAAGAAGCAGGTTATAAACACAATTTACTCTCAAATGACAGAACTAAAGGCTCTAATTTAGTTTTCTATAGCAGAATAACAAATTATCACAATTTAACACCTTAAAATGAGACACACTTATCTTGCAGTTTCTGTGGGTCAAAAATTCAAGTTTGGCTTGGCTGGGTCCTTTCTTCAAATCTGACAAGGTTGCAAAATATTGGCTTTATGTTTTCATTTGTAGGCATAATGAGAAGAATTTGCTTGCAAGTGCATTCAGATTGTTGTCAGAATTCACACCTTTTTTATCTGTGTGACAGAAGGCCCTCACTTATTGCTAGTTGTAGGCTAGAGACCAGTCTCTGCTGCTCAAGACCACTGTAGTTCACAAGGACCGCCTGAGTATCTTGCCATTTGTGCTTCCTCAGCATGACTGTCGGGGAAGGCAATGGCACCCCACCCCAGTACTTTTGCCTGGAAAATCCCATGGACGGAGGATCCTGGTAGGCTCCAGTCCATGGGGTCGCTAAGAGTCGGACACGACTGAGTGACTTCACTTTCACTTTTTTCACTTTCATGCATTGGAGAAGGAAATGGCAACCCACTCCAGTATTCTTGCCTGGAGAATCCCAGGGACGGGGGAGCCTGATGAGCTTCCGTCTGTGGGGTCGCACAGAGTCGGACACGACTGAAGCGCAGCAGCAGCAGCAGCAGCAGCAGCATGACTGTTTACTTCATCAGGTCCGCTAGGAAATTCTCTCTTGTTCAGAGTCTAACTCAGGGAGGACCTACTCCCGTTTAATGGCTTTCCCCTGATTAAGTCAAGCTTCTCAGGATAATCTTCCTTTTGATTAACTCAAAATATATTTGGGAACTAAGTTACATTTCTGTAACATCTCTGTGGAGAAGGAAATGGCAACCCACTCCAGTATTCTTGCCTGGAGAAACCCAGGGACAGAGGAGCCTGGTGGGCTGCCGTCTATGGGGTCGCAAAGAGTTGGACATGACTGAAGTGACTTAGCAGCAGCAGCAGCAACATCAGCAACATCTCTGTATCTTTGCTGTAGTCAAAAATAAGGAGCAAGCCACATGTCTTGTCTACCCTTAGGAGTAGAGGATCATACCAGGTGTGAACAGAAGGGAAGAGGGTAGATGGGAAAAAGCCATTGGAGTCATTCTAGGGTCTGTCCTCCACAGAAAGGGTTAAATACGTTTTCCCAAAAATTTTAAAGCTGGCATTATTAGTGTAAAGACCAAACAACAGCACTAAGGTACTCTGTGAAGAAAGCTGAGGGCCGAAGAATTGATGCTTTTGAACTGTGGTGTTGAAGAAGACTCTTGAGAGTCCCTTGGACTGCAAGGAGATCCAACCAGTCCATTCTAAAGGAGATCAGACCTGGGTGTTCATTGAAAGGACTGATGCTAAAGCTGAAACTCCAATGCTTTGGCCACCTCATGCAAAAAGTTGACTCATTGGAGAAGACCCTGATGCTGGGAGGGATTGGGGGCAGGAGGAGAAGGGGCAACAGAGGATGAGATGGCTGGATGGCATCACCAACTCGATGGACATGAGTTTGTGTGAACTCTGGGAGCTGGTGATGGACAGGGAGGCCTGGGGTGCTGCAATTCATGAGGTCTCAAAGAGTCGGACATTACTGAGCAACTGAACTGAATTGAACTGAAGGTACTCTGATTTCTAGCTTTAGTGTCACCATTTTTTAGCTGGTTAAACTGTATTGGTTGCTTGACACAGTAAGAATTTTACTTACAAAATAAATAAAAATCTTGAACTTAACAGGTCTTGAAGTTTCCATAGAATGCCAAAATACAATAATTGTAGGATCTTTAATGGAGTTTCAGTCAGATAGTAGAAGATATATATCTCTATGACAGATTTCCAAAGACTAAGTAAAAGAGTCTGGTGCTTTTATTTTTTTAAGAGATTGCAACTAATTAAAAAAAAAAAAAACTGTATAGAGCAAGATGGGTTTTGTGTCCTTTTTAAAATATACAAAATGGAATTTACCTTCAACTTTTAACTTCTTGCATTTAATCCCTTTTGAACTTGGGTAATGGTGACTGGATCAACTTGAAATTTTTAAATCATTTAGATCAGTTCAGTTCAGTCACTCAGTCGTGTCTGACCCTTTACGACCCCATGGACTGCAATACACCAGATTTCCCTGTCCATCACCAACTCCTGTAGCTTGCTCAAACTTATGTCCATTGAGTCGGTGATGCCATCCAACCATCTCATCCTCTGTCATCCCCTTCTCCTCCTGCCTTCAATCTTTCCCAGCATCAGGGTCTTTTCCAATGAGTCAGTTCTTCACATCAGGTGGCCAAAGCTTGGAGCTTCAGCTTTAGCATCAGTCCTTCCAATGAATATTCAGGACTAATTTATTTTAGGGCTGACTGGCTTGATCTCCTGGCAGTATGGATACTTATAATCCAAGAAAAATTAGAATGGGTACATGTAATAATTTATTACAATGATATTCCTATACCCCTATGAAAGAAAGAGAGAAAAATTGTGTGTTATTTCTTGTAGAAGCCCAGAGCCCTTCGTGTAAAATTGGCTTTATGAAAATCACCTTGATTTAGTTTTTGACAAGTTGGCATCTTTGAATTGCAAAAATAGCTTCTCCAACCCCTGTGTAAATCTAGATAATCAAGTGACGACAAAGCAGAATCTGGCTAATTTAAGTCAAGATTTCCTTGTGAATAAATAAAATGCTGAGAGTAATGCAACTCAGCTGGTCTCCTAAGCTCTGCTGATACTTGAAATACATGACTGATTCCTCAAGGACTTTGTCCATAGAAGAAATATCTAGAGAAACATATTATAACAAAGTGTTGATTTACTTAAAACTGTATTGTCTGACAGATAATTCTAAGAAAAGGTTCTTTTTTTTTTTCTTTTCATTTTATTTATTGATATATTTGGCCACATTGTGTGGAATATGGGCTCTAGCCCCCAACTCAGGATCACATTTGTGACCCTTGCCTTGGGAGAGGGCTTCCCTCAGGCTCAGAGGTAAAGAATCTGCCTACAATGCACGAGACCTGGGTTGTATTCCTGTATCGGGAGCACAGAGTCTTAATGATTAGATCAACAGAAAATTCCTTTTAAAAAATGATAATAATTTTAGGGATTCTTTTTATCCATTGGTAAAATAATAAGTTATCAATGATCCTCAAGCTAATTGTGTAATCCTCAAGTGATTACACAATTACTGGATGATTGAATCTGTCACTGCTGGAGTGAACTCATATTTATATTGCTGCTCTTGCCGTGCTTCCAGCAGGATCAGTTGTAGATAAAAATTGAGGTTTCTATATTAAATTAAGAGGTGTACACATGTCTTTCATCTTCATATTCTAGCACTGTCTCTGGAAACTCAGGATTGTCAAGTTTAGGAGGAGCTGAGTCGGGTACTACATTAATTGCTACAAGAAGTAAATGATGGGCATTTAATGAAAGAATTGATAACTTTGCTGGCTTGATGTCCTCAAAAAGAGGCTCTATCCAGCAATCTAGGATTGTAATTTAATAGCTAAGCTCTCATCATAACTTTTCTCACTTTAAGTTTGTGACCACTGTGTTTCATCATTAAAACTTTGAAATCAAGCTTATATTTCTTCTAGTCAATTCTATTTCCTTTATAAATAATAATACTATTTTCATTTTGTAAAAATAAATAATTTGAAGATATTTTTTATTTAGCAATAATATTTAAATGTCTTACTATTTTACCTAAAGTAGTTCTTGGAAATTTAGAGTTCCAACTTGGGAAAATTTATTTAAGTATAGTAATATTTGTATAACTTCCTTTAGGTCTTTATATACACTATGGTCCTGTTTATTATAAAATGAAAGCATATTCTTAATTTATTTTTAAGTAGATGCTTTCTATTTTCCTTTTTATATGTAAAAAGTTATTATAAAACAGAAATAAGTCATTTTTATATCTCCTGAAGCTATTTAAATGTATTCAAATAGTTTCCCATAAAGAAATTTATTGTAAAATATAAATTGCAAGACAGAGATGAGAAAGTCTCACTGAATACCCAATGAATAATCGTAACAGTGACACCAAGTAAGTTATTAAAATATTGGAAGATAGAAATATCAGAAATTTTATAACAAATATGAGGTGATGTCTTATTGTGGCTTTGATTTGAATTACTCTGATAATGATTTTGAATATATTTTTATGTATCTCTTGACCATCTGTATGCATTCTTTGGAAAAATGTTCAGATCTTCTCCTCATTTTTTAATTGGATTGTTTGGTGGTTTTTTGCCATTCAGTTCAGTTCAGTTCAGTCGCTCAGTTGTGTCCAACTCTTTGTGACCCCATGAATCACAGCACGCCAGGCCTCCCTGTCCATCAGCAACTCCTGGAGTTCACACAAATTCATATCCATCGAGTCAGTGATGCCATCCAGCCATCTCATCCTCTGTCGTCCCCTACTCCTCCTGCACCCAATCCCTCCCAGCATCAGAGTCTTTTCCAATGAGTCAACTCTTCGCATGAGGTGGCCAAAGTACTGGAGTTTCAGCTTTAGCATCATTCCTTGCAATGAACACCCAGGACTGATCTCCTATAGAACAGACTGGCTGGATCTCCATGCAGTTCAAGGGACTCTCTAGAGTCTTCTCCAACACCACAGTTCAAAAGCATCAATTCTTCGGCACTCAGCTTTCTTCACAGTCCAACTCTCACAACCATACATGTCCACTGGAAAAACCATAGCCTTGACTAGACGGACCTTTTTTGGCAAAGTAATGTCTCTGCTTTTGAATATGTGATCTAGGTTGGTCAAAGCTTTCCTTCCAAGGAGTAAGTGTCTTTTAATTTCACAGCTGCAATCACCATCTGCAGTGATTTGGGGGCCCAAAAAAATAAAGTCTGACAATGCTTCCACTGTTTCCATCTACTTCCCATGAAGTGATGGGACCAGATGCCATGATTTTAGTTTTCTGAATGTTGAGCTTTAAGCCAACCTTTTCACTCTCCCCTTTCACTTTCAAGAGGCTCTTTAGGTCCTCTTCACTTTCTGCCATAAGGGTGGTGTCATCTGCATATCTGAGGTTATTGATATTTCTCCCGGCAATCTTGATTCCAGCTTGTGCTTCTTCCAGCCCAGCATTTCTCATGCTGTACTCTGCATATAAGTTAAATAAGCAGGGTAACAATATGCAGCCTTGACGTACTCCTTTTCCTATTTGGAAACAATCTGTTGTTCCATGTCCAGGTTCTAACTGTTGTTTCCTGACCTGTATACAGGTTTCTCAAGAGGCAGGTCAGGTGGTCTGGTATTCCCATCTCTTTCAGAGTTTTCTACAGTTTATTGTGGTCCACACAGTCAAAGGCTTTGGTATAGTCAATAAAGCAGAAATAGATGTGTTTTTTTTGGAACCAAGTTATATTAATTCTTTATATATTTTAGATATTAACCTCTTACAGTTTCCAAGAATTTTGTTCAATTTAGATTTCCTTTTCATTTTGTTTGTGGCTTCTTTTGCTATACAGAACTTTTTTGGTATAATATAGTGATGCTTTTTTTTTTAATTTTTGCTTTTTGTGCTTTTGTTGCTTTTGCTTTGGGTGTTGGATTTTTTAAAAAATCATGACCAAGACTTACATCAACAAGCTTACCACCTATGTTTTCACCTAGTTTTATTGTTTCAGGTCTTATATTCAAGTCTTTAATTCATTTTGAGTTAATTTTTGTGTATGGTATAAATCAGTGGTCCCCAACCTTTTAGGTACCAGGAAATGATTTCTCAGAAAACAGTTTTTCCATGGACAGTGGTGGGATGGTTCAGGCAATAATGTGAGCAATAGGCAGCAATGGGGAGAGGCAGATGTTGCTTTGCTCACTTGCCAGCTCACCTCCTGCTGAGTGGCCTGCTTCCTAACACGTCGTAAACTGGTACTAGTGTGCAGCCTAGAGGTCAGGGATCCTGGTGTGACCTAGTGGTCAAGTTTCATTCTTTTGCTATGACAGTCCTGTTTTTCCAATACTATTTATTGAAAACATTGTCCTTTTCTTGGAGCATTTTCTTAGCTCCTTTCATAAATTAATTGACCATGTATGTTTAAGTTTATTTCTAGGCTCTTAATTCTTTTCCCCTGATCTATGTATCTGTTTTTATATCAATGTCATACTGTTTTTTTTTTTTTAATTTATTTATTTTTTTAATTTTGCTTAACTTTACAATATTGTATTGCTTTTACGCTCTGTGTGTGTGTGTGTGTTTTGTGTGTGTGTATATACATGCATCAGTTCAATTCAGTTGTTCAGTTGTGTCTATTTCTTTGCAACCCCATGGACTGCAGCACACCAAGATTCCTTGTGGATCACCAACTCCCAGAGCTTGCTCAAATTCATGTCCATCGAGTCGGTGATGCCATCCAACCATCTTATTATTGTTGTCCCCTTCTCCTCCTGCCTTCAATCTTTCTCAGGATTAGGGTCTTTTCCATTGAATTAGTTCTTTGCATCAGATGGCCAAAGTATTGGAGTTTCAGCTTCAGCATCAGTCCTTCCAATGAATATTCAGGACTGATTTCCTTTAGGATGGACTGGTTGGATCTCCTTGCTCTCCAGGGGACTCTCAAGAGTCTTCACCAACACCACAGTTCAAAAGCATCAATTCTTTGACACTCAGCTTTCTTTATTGTCCAACTTTCATATTCATACTTGATTACTGGAAAAACCATAGCCTTGACTAGATGGACCTTTGTTGGCAAAGTAATGTCTCTGCTTTTTAATATGCTGTCTAGGTTTGTCATAGCTTTTCTTCCAAGGAGCAAGCATCTTTTAATTTCATGGTTTCAGTCACCATCTGCAGTGATTTTGGAGCCCAAGAAAATAGAGTCTGTCACTTTTTACATTGTTTCCCCATCTATTTGCCATGAAGTGATGGGACTGGATGCCATGATCTTAGTTTTCTGAATGTTGAGTTTTAAGCCAACTTTTTCACTCTCCTCTTTCACTTTCATCAATATACATACATATTCTTTAAATCATATAATAATTCACACCATTATCATATGGATTAGTCACTGTTTTTAACCCTATGAACAAATAAGAAAACTGAGATATAGTGAGGTTAAATGAATTTATATATATATATATATAAATATATCAGTTAATGGATTCCAATAGTGAGAACTACTAGAAAAACGTTTTAGAAGTTTCTCAGATACATTAGTATATGATTTCAAGGAAGAGAAAGTATGTCTGTGAGATGAGCAGTTGTGGTTTAAAACTCGAGTACAAGCCACTAACATCTCACTCCTAACTGAACATCGCTTTTCCTTTCTTCCATCCTAATCTGAAGCACCATAATTTATTTTTACTCATGTTGAGATGAGTACATTAAATTGTAATTCAGATATGTCACTCTTCTGGTCAACACCTCTCGTCCATGCATTAACCTCACATTGCATTTGCAGTAAAAGAGAATGTCTTTATGATGGTCTACAAGGTCCTACAGAGTTGACCGTATACACTCCTATTCCCTGTGTCACTGCGCTCCAGTCACACTGACCTCTTTACTGTCCCTCATGAAAGTCAGGTACAGTCTCACTTCCTACTCTGCTGCTGCTACTGCTGCTGCTAAGTCGCTTCAGTCGTGTCCGACTCTGTGCGACCCCATAGACGGAAGCTCACCAGGCTCCCCTGTCCCTGGGATTCTCCAGGCAAGAACACTGGAGTGGGTTGCCATTTCCTTCTCCAATGTATGAAAGTGAAAAGTCAAAGTGAAGTCGCTCAGTCATGTCCGACTCTTAGCGACCCCACAGACTGGAGCCTACCAGACTCCTCCGTCCATGGGATTTTCCAGGCAAAAGTACTGGGGTGGGGTGCCATTGCCTTCCCCGGCTTCCTACTCTGTGCACTGGCTATTCGGTCTACATAGAACGTGTTTCCCAGTGATGTCATAGATGTCCCTCCAACAGAAACGTTTCTGTCTCTCTTCCATTGTCATTTTTAACTTGGTTTACACTGATCTCTCTAAAATTGAATCCCTTATACCAAGGCATTCCCATCCACATTATTCTGCTTTGTTTTTATAGCACTATTACTTCCTAACACATGATTTAATTAATTTCATTAATATCTGTATTATCTATCTCTGCCAAGTAGAATTTCAGTTCCAATAGGAAGCGACTTCTGTTAAGTGTATATGGGTATATACATGTACACACACATGTATATCCAGTTCTAGGAGAGTGCCTACTCCTTAGTAAGTGCTCAATGAATATTAGTGGCATGAGTACTTCAGCCACAAGTTCTAATATATAAAAAATAAATTTGAGTGTGAAACTGACAGTTCAGAGGACAATCAAAGACTCCTCCACAGTTATGTACATTTGTATTAAAACCTGCGAGATTGCATGGCATTATATTAGATCTCTATGCTTATTATCTGGGTTCATAAGCTGTGTGCTCATTTCAGTGTTAGTTTTTCCAAACCCTCTATTCATCTCACTTTCTGAACACCAAACTACAATTCGTTAATGAACCATTATTACCACCATGATTTTCAGCAATTTGACTGAGTGTCCACACTGTGCAGCTCCACCCTAAACAGTGCTGTCAAATGAAATTACAGAGTTAACATTATTCAGTTTTCAATAGTCTCAGTAAATCTTTAAGCAAAACGATTGAGATGTATTTGGTGTGGGGCAGCTTTTGAATATAATGAACTCTTTTTATCCCTCAATGTTGCATGCCATGTCCATCAGTGTCAGACAGAAATAACCTGACCTTGAAATGTTTGGTCCAGGTGTCATGGATGAAGTGAATACGATCAATCAAACAGCTGATTGGATCATTGTGTGACAATCAGTTCTCAAGATGACCCGAGAAAGGCATCATGGAACAGTGAATTCTCTGACTACACAAAATAAAACTATTCATTCCCTTTTTTAAGAAATCCTGATGACCTATATACAAATTACTATGCTGTAATAGAGTGGTCTGGAGCAATGCAGATGATATTCATATTTTTAATTCTGCCAAACTTGGGATCCTTAAAAATAGATTCACACAATAAATAGCAGTAACAAATAGGACCCACATGTTGTTTGAAGCCACAGATGCTGAGAAAAATGCAGAAGTCATTTCTTATGTCTTAAACTTTGTTTTGAGCCCAGTGATGTAAATTATTTTTCTGAAATATAGTATATAACTATTTGTATATTATAATATATCATTAGTACAAAATGAAACTGATTCAAAGACTCAGCTGAATTTTTTTGGTAGCAATTTGCATCTCACTTGTATATTTTTTAAAACCATGCCACCATCAATAAAAGTAATTATTCTAGGCTTAATAAAATCTTCTATTGAATTAATCTGTGTTAATGGATACATGTATATGTATGGCTGAGTCCCTTCACTGTTCGCCTGTAACTCACAGCATTGTTAATCAGCTGTGTTGCTTCAGTCGTGTCTGACTCTGCAATCCTATGGACCACCAGGCTCCCCCATGCCTGGGATTCTCCAGGCAAGAACACTGGAGTGGGTTGCCATGCCCTCCTCCAGGGGATCTTCCCGACTATGGGGCCGAACTCAGGTCTGTTACATCTCCTGCATTGACAGGTGGGTTCTTTACCACCAGTGCCACCTGGGAAGCCTATTCTCCTTGTATTACTGCAAAATCTTGACCCACAGGCCGTGCACTTTCCAGTGACCTGGCAAAAGTGATTTAGACTAGGAATCCTTCCAGATGTATTTTATTGATCTAATTCCAGTGCATCATCTTTCCTTTTGACATGTCTAAGTAAAGTCAAGTCTTGAATATACTAGGATTGACTAGACATCTTTCTCTTAAACAGATCTAGCCTTATGCTACACTTTTATAAATGATCCTGGTATGTATTAAGTTATTCAACATGTTCAGTTTTGTTTTTTTTTTTAACTTTTATTTTGTATTGCTGCTGCTGCTGCTGCTAAGTTGCTTCAGTCGTGTCCAACTCTGTGCGACCCCATAGACGGCAGCCCACCAGGCTCCCCCATCCCTAGGATTCTCCAGGCAAGAACACTGGAGTGGGTTGCCATTTCCTCTTCCAATTCATGAAAGTGAAAAGTGAAAGTGAAGTCTCTCAGTCATGTCCGACTCTCTTGACCCCATGGACTGCAGCCTACCAAGCTCCTCCATCCATGGGATTTTCCGGCAAGAGTACTGGAGTGGGGTGCCATTGCCTTCTCCATATTTTTTTGTATTGAGAAATAGCCAATTAACAGGTTTCCCAGGTGGCACTGTTGGTAAAGAACCCACCTATCAATGCAGGAGATGTAAGATACATGGGTAGTCCCTGGGTCAGGAAGATCCCATGAAGGAGGGCATGGCAACCCACTCCAGTATTCTTGCCTGGAGAATCCCAGGCATGGGGGAGCCTGGTAGGCTGCAGTCCATAGAGTTGAAGAGTCAGACAAGACTGAAGCAACTTATCATACCTGATTAACAATGTCGCAAGTTTTAGGCGAACAGAGAAGGGACCCAGTCATACATATATCTGTCTGCATTCTCTCCCAAACTCCCCCCA
Source organism: Tragelaphus eurycerus (assembly GCA_935064755.1). Lineage (NCBI taxonomy): Eukaryota > Metazoa > Chordata > Mammalia > Artiodactyla > Bovidae > Tragelaphus > Tragelaphus eurycerus. Next base: position 9,271,407 of record CAKXYN010000015.1, read on the forward strand.
CCCCTATCCAGGCTGCCACATAACATTGAGCAGAGTTCTATGTACTATACAGTAGGTCATTGTTGAGATGTATTTTAAATACAACAATAACACATGTTTTTGAGCCCTACCATTTGCTAAGCTTTGCTCTCAGCACTAAACATTCCACAGTAAGCAAGACAGCCTAAACTCTATTTTAGAAGGTAAATTTTTTTTTAAATGGAGAAAAAGATACAGATTATGGTGAGTTGAGGGAGATAAATATGATGATGTGCTGGGGTAATTGGGAAGGCTTTTCTCAAATCCCAAGTTACCATCAAAACTAAATTCACTTTATTTTATGGCAGTAGGCATTTCAGTGAAAGTAGAAGCTTAACTTCTAACCACCATTCTTCTATTTACTTTCAAAAACAATTTCTTACCTTCTTGAGTATGAAGAATCACACTGAATCATAGAATTACAGAATGCTGAAGCTGGAAGCTACTGTCAAGTTCATGTAATATCTAGTTCAACCTCATTTTAAAGATAAGGTACCAATGCTCGGAGACATAAAGAGTTTTATAAAAATTTACCTTGGTTGGAAGTAGAGCCATGACAACACTGGAGTCTCCTGACTTCTAGTTGAGTGTTCTTCTCTGTACACTTCTCTCTCACAGGACATACAGTTAAGGATGGCATTCCACTGATAGGGAAGCCCAAGACATCCTACCCAATAACTTTAAGACTCAGGATCACCATGTGAAACCCAAAGCCACTGTAGCATCACATTTCTTTTACACATTACCTTTGCTCCAGCAAATGCAAATGCTTTCTGGCAAGTTTTCACATTTATTCTTAAAATATTCTTGTGAGATAACCAGAAGTCTTTTAATTCTGAAATTTTATAGCTGATTGGGATTGGGAAATAAGTCATATGGTGCCTATTAAAATCAAGTCAGGAAGTTCATTCTGAGTAAAGGCAGAAACCAAATGATAGATATAAGCAGTCATGTGATATTTGCACAGTAGCATGACATTTTAAATCACTTATGCTGTGTTCACTTTTGGCATTATTCACCCACTGAAACACATATTCAATCTTGCCTTCTAAATGAGCTAAATATTAGACCTCATTTTTTCAAGCATAATTAGATGATAGATAGATATTCAATAGATAGACAATGTCAGTTGTCCTTTTAAGATAGAGTTTCTGGGAATAAAGAGAAAGACTGTGATAACTAACAAGAATTGAGAAACATATCCAAATCTTAAAAAATAATAATCCATTTATTCTATCACTTACAAAGCATATAGATAAATTCTATGTGATATTTGTGCATTATCAGTTGTTTAATATTTTTTCATCTCCCCAAATTATTAGAATGAGGGTCAAAGTGTGTTTTTACATGTAATCTACCTAGTTTCTTTTGTGATTTGGTTATATTGTGTTCAAACTATGTGTGTGTGTGTGTGTTTTATATATATATATATATAAACAAAGCTAGTGGAGGTGATGGAATTCCAGTTAAGTTATTTCAAATCCTAAAAGATGATGCTGTAAAAGTGCTGCACTCAATATGCCAGCAAATTTGGAAAATTCAGCAGTGGCCATAGGACTGGAAAAGGTCAGTTTTTATTCCAATTCCAAAGAAAGGCAAAGCCAAAAAATGCTCTAACTATCGCACAATTCCACTCATCTCACACACTAGCAAAGTTCTAGCTCAAAATTCTCCAAGCCAGGCTTCAACAGTGAAGCCTGAACCTTGTGAACCTTGAAATTCTGGATGTTCAAGCTAGTTTTAGAAAAAGCAGAGGAACCAGAGATCAAACTGCCAACATCCGCTGGATCATAGAAAAAGCAAGAGAGTTCCAGAAAAAACATCTATTTCTGCTTTATTGACTATGCCAAAGCCTTGGACGGTGGATCACCTCAAACTATGGAAAATTCTGGGAATACCAGACCACCTGACCTGCCTCTTGGAAAATCTGTATGCAGGTCAGGAAGCAACAGTTAAAACTGAACATGGAATAACAGACTGGTTCCAAATAGGGAAAGGAGTGCTTCAAGGCTGTATATTGTCACCCTGCTTATTAAAATTATATTGCTGGGCTGGATGAAGCACAAGCTGGAATCAAGATTGCCGGGAGAAATATCAATAACCTGAGATATGCAGATGACACCACCCTTATGGCAGAAAGCAAAAAGAACTTAAGAGTTTCTTGATGAAAGTGAAAGAGGAGAAGAAAAAGTTGGCTTAAAAAGCTCAACATTCAGAAAAGTAAGATCATAGCATCTGGTCCCAGTGTTGGCAAATAGATGGGGAAACAGTAGAAAGAATGACAGACTTTATTTTGGGGGGCTCCAAAATCACTGCAGATGGTGACTGCAGCCATGAAATTAAAATTTCATCTTAAATTAAATTAAATTTCTTCTTTCCTTGGAAGAAAAGTTATGAACAACCTACACAGCACATTAAAAAACAGAGACATTCTTTGCCAACAATGGTCCATCTAGTCAAGGCTATGGTTTTTCCAGTAGTCATGTATGGATATGAGAGTTGGACTATAAAGAAAGTTGAGTGCCAAAGAATTGATGCTTTTGAGCTGTGGTGTTGGAGAAGATTCTTGAGAGTCCCTTGGACTGCAAGGACATCCAACTAGTCCATCCTAAAGGAGATCAGTCCTGGGTGATCACTGGAAGGACTGATGTTGAAGCTGAAACTCCAATACTTTGGCCACCTGATCCGAAGAGCCAACTCATTTGAAAAGCCCCTGATGCTAGGAATGATTGAGGGCAGGAGGAGAAGGGGATGACAGAGGATGAGATGGTTGGATGGCATTACCAACTCAATGGACATTCATTTGAGTAAACTCCGGGAGTTGGTGATTGACAGGGAGGCCTGGCATGCTGCAGTCCTTGGGGCTGCAAAGAGTTGCACAGAACTGAGTGACTGAACCGAAGCATATATATATGCTTCCCTGGTAGCTCAGCTTATAAAGAATCTGTCTGCAATGCAGGAGACCCAGTTCAATTCCTGGACTTGGAAGTTCCCCTGGAGAAGGGGTCGGCTACCCACTCCAGTATTCTTGGGCTTCCCTTGGGGCTCAGATGGTAAAGAATTCGCCAGCAATGTGGGAGATCTGGGTTTGATCCCTGGGTTGGGAAGATCCCCTGGAAGAGGGCATGGCCACCCACTCTAGTATTCTTGCCTGGAAAATCCTCATGGACAGAGAAGCCTGGTGGGCTATTCCATGAGGTCACAAAGAGTCAGACATGACTGAGTGACTAAGCACAGCACAGCACACACACACACACACACACACACACACACACACACAAATATATATGTAGAATTTTCTCCTACTAACTTGAACCTCAGCTATAAGAATTTGAAACCTAGTAGAAAAGAAAGGGCTGGAACACTAGAGACTGGAGTTGATTTTTGCAAAATGTCATTGATATGGAAAAAATATTGTAATAATGCTTGTTTGTTATTGTTTCATCTTCAGAGGCATTTTTCTGTTTCTGCTCCTATAGCTGATTCTGAGTGTCCATATCCCTCAAAGCAGTGGGGTTTGGTGTGTTTTCTTTGAACTTGCCAGGGATTTTGTTTGAAGGGGATTATTTGAGCTTGACAACTGAGAGCAACGCTGCCTTGTCTACAGGAGGAGAGGAGAGCTGTTTATTTGACCAGCTGAGAGAACTGTGCACAGAGGCAGACCTGCGAGTGTCATTGGGTCCCAAGGCCCTCAGTAGGATACAGAATAACAGCTGTTTGAAACAGTGAACAGATCAGAGGATTTTCATTTAATAAATTGGTGCTTTACTTTTATTAATATTTTTAATGGAGCCTGGCTTCATGCTGTCCTGCTGTGACCCTTATCTACATTTCAGTGGTGGTCAAGCTGACCAAAAATTTGAGCCACTGATGAACAGCCTTGGGCTTCTTAGAAATATTAGCAGGTCTGGGCTATCTGTGGGTGAAAAGGAGGGAGACACCTAGAGTAGCTGCTCTGAAGAGTTATAACATATGCAGTAGTTATTTTTTTCTATGAGCCCTCATTTTCATTTTTTTTAATAAGTTAAGATTCTAAAATCTAAGGTTCAGTTTAGTTCAGTTCAGTTGCTCAGTCGTATCCGAGTCTTTGTAACCCCATGGACTGCAGCACGCCAGGCCTCCCTGTCCATCACCAACTCCTGGAGTTTACTCAAACTCATGTCTATTGAGCTGGTGATGCAATCCAACCATCTCATCCTCTGTCATCCCCTTCTCCTCTTGCCTTCAATCTTTCCCAGCATCAGGGTCTTTTCAAATGAGTCAGTTCTTCACATCAGGTGGCCAAAGTATTCAACATCAGTCCTTCCAATGAACATTTAGGACTGATTTTCTTTAGGATGCACTGGTTGGATCTCCTTGCAGTCCAAGGGACTCACAAGAGTCTTCACCAACACCACAGTTCAAAAGCATCAATTCTTTGGTGCTCAGCTTTCTTCCAAACTTTTGAACTTCCACAGTTCAAAAGCATCAATTCTTTGGTGCTCAGCTTTTTTCCAGCTCTCACATCCATACATGACCACTGGAAAACCCTAGCCTTGACCAGAGAGACCTTTGTTGGCAAAGTAATGTCTCTGCTTTTTAATATTCTGTCTAGGTTGTTCATAACTTTTCTTCCAAGAAGTAAGAGTGTTTTAATTTCATGGCTGCAGTCACCATCTGCAGTGATTTTGGAGCCCCAAAAAATAGTCTGACACTATGTCCACTGTTTCGCCATCTATTTCCCATGAAGTGATGGGACCAGATGCCATGATCTTCGTTTTCTGAATGTTGAGCCTTAAACCAACTTTTTAACTCTCCTCTAAATCTCCTCTAAATCTAAAATCTAAGGTTACAAGTCCACAAAAGCTTATTTCTTGTGATAGAAATGGGAAATTGCATTTGAAATTTATCACATTGTAAGAAGAAATATGCTGTCAAAAATCCCATTCACATGTTATTTTTTTTAACATTTTTTGTTGTTGTTGAAGTATAACACATATAGAGAAGTGCACAAAGCAAATTTACAGCTGAAGGGATTTTTACGAAGTGAATACTCTATATAACCACCATCCTAGTTAAGAGATAGAACATAGCCGCTACCCTGAGAGCCTTTCTTTGGTTCTCTTTCAATTATGACTCTTCCCCTTCCTTCCTAAAAATGTTCACTGCCATGATTTCTTACAGGAGACTTCCAGTAGACTTGATTTAGAGCTTTACATCAAGTTTAAATATGAACTTTAATAAATATATGCATTGTTTTCTGTTTGGCTTCTTTTTCAACATTTGTGAGATTTCACATTTGCAAATAGCTGTAGTTTCTTAATTTTTATTGCTGAATATGTTTTCATTGTAGAAATATAGTGTGATTTGATTTCTCTATTGTATTATTTATTGATGAGCACTTTAGTTGTTCCATATAGTAATCAACATATGAAACATGTGATATGTCAGTGGTTTTAATTTTAGCCATCATACTGAGTCACATTATCTCTTTGTGATTTCTCTCAGTACTGGAACTGAGTATCTCTTCATATGTTTATCAACTATTTGGATATCCTCTTTTAACAGTCCATTCAAATATCTTGCCCCTTTTTTATTCCCCCTGTTGGATTGATGGTCTTTTTTTTTTTTGAATGATTGCTAAGAGGCCTGTTTACTGTTTGTTGCATGTATTGAAAGTATCTTCTCCAAGCCTTATAACTTTCCTTTTAACTTTCTTAACTTTGTCCAGTGAAGAAGTTCATAACATTCAGTTCAGTTCAGTTCAGGCACTCAGTCATGTCTGACTCTCCGCGACCCCATGAATCACAGCACACCAGGCCTCCCTGTCCATCACCAGCTCCTGGAGTTCACCCAAAATCATGTGCCTCGAGTCGGTGATGCCATCCAGCCAACTCATCCTCTGTTGTCCCCTTCTCCTCCTGCCCCCAATCCCTCCCAGCATCAGGGTCTTTTCCAATGAGTTAACTCTGCATGAGATGGCCAAAGTATTGGAGTTTCAGCCTCAGCATCAGTTCTTCCAATGAACACCCAGGACTGGTCTCTTTTAGGATGGACTGGTTGGATCTCCTTGCAGTCCAAGGACTCGCAAGTCTTCTCCAGAACACAGTTCAAAAGCATCATTTCTTCAGTGCTCAGCTTTCTTCACAGTCCAACTCTCACATCTATACATGACCACTGGAAAAACCATAGCCTTGACTAGACGGACCTTTGTTGCCAAAGTAATGTCTCTACTTTTGAATATGCTATCTAGGTTGGTCATAACTTTCCTTCCAAAGAGTAAGCGTCTTTTAATTTCACGGCTGCAATCATCATCTGCAGTGATTTTGGAGCCCCAAAAAATACAGTCTGACACTGTTTCCACTGTTTCTCCATCTATTTGCCATGAAGTGATGGGACCAGATGCCATGATTTTAGTTTTCTGAATGTTGACCTTTAAGCCAACCTTTTCACGCTCCTCTTTCACTTTCATGAAGAGGCTTTTGAGTTCCTCTTCACTTTCTGCCATAATGGTGGTGTCATCTGCATATCTGAGGTTATTGATATTTCTCCCGGCAATCTTGATTCCAGCCTGTACTTCTTCCAGCCCAGTGTTTCTCATGATGTACTCTGCATATAAAGTAAATAAGCAGGGTGACAATATACAGCCTTGACGTATTCCTTTTCCTATTTGGAACCAGTCTGTTGTTCCATGTCCAGTTCTAACTGTTGCTTCCTGACCTGCATATAGGTTTCTCAAGAGGCAGGTCAGGTGGTCTGGTATTCCCATCTCTTTCAGAATTTTTCACAGTTTATTGTGATCCACTAAAGTCTAATTTATCTGAAACTGTTATGTGTTTGTATTTTTATGTATCTTTTATCCACTTCTATAGGTTTTATATATTTTAAGTCTACAAAATTTTTCCTATACTCTAAGATTATGAAATTATTCTAATACATTATTGGTGGTTTATTTTACGTTTAATATTGTGACACACTTGTTTTTTTGGAAATGATTGTTTTATGATGTGAGTAGTGGTCAAATGAATTTATTATGAAGATATCTCTTTCTTCACTGTTCTGCTGTGCACCTTTTCATAAATCCAGTATCTATATATGCATGGATCTCTAACAGGTTTCTGATTGCTTCACTGGTCAATTTTTCCATCCATGAAACAATATTAGTTTTAATTAGTGTAGTTTCAAACTCACACTTGATATCTGATTGAGAAAGTCCTCCCCATCGTTATTATTCAAGAATATTTTAGCTATCCTTATCCCATTGATTTCCATATAAATTTTAAAGTCAACTTGTCAAGTTCTAACAATAAACACAAATAAATAAATCTTTTTATTTTATTGGACTTGCATTAAACTTATAAAACAATTTGAAGAGAGTTGGCATCTTTACCACATTGAATCTTCAAATTCACAAGCATGATATATTCCTTCTTTTATTTAACAATTATTTATACTTTATATACAGAGATCCAATATATTTATTGAATTTATTTTATACATTTAAAATTGTTTTTCCTAAATATTTTCTTTATTATTTCATTGCCTATCTTTAGAAATAATTTTTGTATATTGACCTTGTATCCAAGAAAGTTAAATTCATTTATTAAGTGATATTTCATCTTTGTACATACAAAATAACATCAGACTTTTCTGTTTAACTTACTGTTTTTTCCTACTCCATTATTATCATTAACTTTCAACTTTTTTTTTTTCTAACAGATACTTTTAAGGACACAGTTGTTATTGTTTTTTTCCCCCCCCCCCGCCCCCCGCCCCACCGCAAGAATGATTTTAGCTTCATCTGACAAGTTTGACATGCTGTATTTTCATTATCATTGATAAATGTGTTCACTGAGTATTATTCTTTTTTTTTTTTTGAGTGTTATTCTTTATACCCCCTGGTGAAGGCAATGGCAACCCACTCCAATACTCTTGCCTGGAAAATCCTGGAGGAACCTGGTAGTTTACAGTCCACGGGGTCATATAAAAAGGCTATTTCTTTCCTTCTTCATTTTGTCTTTTTGATTTCTAACTGAGTGTGTCTAGAGCTTCTCATTTTTGACTATACTCATAACATGATCCAGCCTCCACCCTGACAGTTCTCACCATTTCTAAAACCTCTCGCTGGCCTCTTAAGCTCTGAGGCTTTTTCTGCAGTTATTTATTCCTTATCTGGCTTGAACCTGATTATGGTTCATTTCTTGCCCTTGTTGGGTGTTTACCTACCATAAGCACTTCATATTACTTTAGCTGTCATGTATGGATGTGAGAGTTGGACTGTGAAAAAAGCTGAGCAATAAAGAGTTGATGCTTTTGAACTGTGGTGTTGGAGAAGACTCTTGAGAGTCCCTTGGACTGCAAGGAGATCCAACCAGTCCATTCTGAAGGAGAGCAGCCCTGGGACTTCTTTGGAAGGAATGATGCTAAAGCTGAAACTCCAGTACTTTGGCCACCTCATGTGAAGAGTTGACCCATTGGAAAAGACTCTGATGCTGGGAGGGCTTGGGGGCAAGAGGAGAAGGAGACGACAGAGGATGAGATGGCTGGATGGCATCACTGACTCGATGGACATGAGTCTGAGTGAACTCCAGGAGTTGGTGATGGACAGTGAGGCCTAGTGTGCTGTGATTCATGGGGTCACAAAGAGTGGGACACGACTGAGCAACTGAACTGAACTGAACCGAAGTGAAAACATAGTCAACAAAACTATGAAAATTGGATTAAAGATTTACTGAGCATGGCCCCACCCATCAGAATAAGACTAGTTTCCCCTTCAGTCAGTCTCTTCCATCAGGAAGATTCCATAAGCTTGTCTATAAGAGGGCAGACAGAATGAAAACCACAATCACAGAAAACTAACCAAACTGATCACATGGACCACAGCCTTGTCCAACTCAATGAAACTATGAACTATGCCATGTAGGGTCAACCAAGATGGACAGGTCGTGGTGGAGAGTTCTGATAAAGCGTGGTCCACTGGAGAAGGGAATGACAAACCACTTCAGTATTCTTGCCTTGAGAACTCCATGAACAGCATGAAAAGGCAAAATGATAGGATACTGAAAGATGAACTCCCCAGGTTGGTAGGTGCCCAATATGCTACTGGAGATCAGTGGAGAAATAACTCCACAAAGAATGAAGAGATGGAACCAAAGCAAAAACAACACCTAGTTGTAGATGTGACAGGTGATGGAAGTAAAGTCCAATGTTGTAAAGAGCAATACTGCATAAGAACCTGGAATGTTAGGCCCATGAATCAAGGCAAAGTGGAAGTGGTCAAACAGGAGATGGCAAGAGTGAATGTCAACATTTTAGGAATCAGTGAACTAAAAAAAAGGACTTGAATGGGTGAACTTAACTCAGATGACCATTATATATACTACTGTGGGCAAGAATCCCTTAGAAGAAATGGAGTAGCCATTAGAGTCAATGAAAGAGTCCAAAATGCAGAACTTTGATGCAATCTCAAACAACAGAATGATCTCTGTTCATTTCCAAGGCAAACCATTCAATATCACAGTAATTCAAGTCTATGCCCTGACCCGTAATGCTAAAGAAGCTGAAGTTGAACGGTTCTATGAAGACCTACAAGACCTTCTAGAACTAACACCCAAAATAGATGTCCTTTTCACTATAGGGGACAAAAATGGGAAGTGAAGAGATACCTGGAGTAATGGGCAAATTTGCTCTTGGAGTACAAAACAAAGCAGGTCAAAGACTAACAGAGTTTTGCCAAAAGAATGCACTGGTCATAGCAAACACCCTCTTCCAATAACACAAGAGAAGACTTGATACATGGACATCACCAGATGGTCAATACTGAAATCAGATTGATTATATTCTTTGCAGCCAAAGATGGAGAAGCTCTATTCAGTCATCAAAAACAAGACCAGGAGCTTACTGTGGCACAGATCATGAATTCCTTATTGCCAAATTCAGACTTCAATTGAAGAAAGTAGGAAAAAGCAATAGACCAATCTGGTATGACCTAAATCAATCTGATACGATTATATAGTGGAAGTGAAAAATAAATTCAAGGTTGAAGAACTACGGGTTGAGGTTCATGACATAGTACAAGAGGCAGTGATCAACACCATCCCCAAGAAAAATAAATGCAAAAAGACAAAATGGTTGTCTGAGGAGGCCTTACAAATAGCTGAGAAAAGAAGAGAAGTGAAAGGCAAAGAAGAAAGGAAAGATATACCCTTTTGAATGCAGAATTTCAAAGAATAGCAAGGAGAGATAAGAAAGCCTTCCTCAGTGATCAGTGCAAAGAAATAGAAAAAAATAGAATGGGAAAGACTAGACATCTCTTCAAGAAAATTAGAGCTAACAAGGGAATATTTCATGCAAAGATGAGCACAAAAAAGGACAGAAATGGTATGGACCTAACAGAAGCAAAAGATATTAAGAAGAGGTGGCAAGAATACACAGAAGAACTATACAAAAAGATCTTCACAACCCAGATAACCACGATGGTGTGAATACTCACCTAGAGCCAGACATCCTGAAATGTGAAGTCAAGCGGGCCTTAGGAAGCATCACTACAAACAAAGATAGTGGAGGTTATGAAATTCCAGTTGAGCTATTTCAAATCCTAAAAGATGATGCTGTGGTAGTGCTGCACTCAATATGCCAGCAAATTTGGAAAACTCAGCAGTGGCCACAGGACTGGAAAAGATCCAGTTTTCATTCCAATCCCAAAGCAATGCAAAGAATTTTCAAATGCCAAAGAATGTTCAAACTACCACACAATCGCACTCATCTCACTCGCTAACAAAGTAATGCTCAAAATTCTCCAAGCCAGACTTCAGCAGTATGTATCCCATAAATTTCCAGATGTTCCAGCTGGATTTAGAAAAGGCAGAGGAACCAGAGATCAAATTGCCAACATCCATTGGATCATCAAAAAATTACGAGAGTTCCAGAAAAGCATCTACTTCTGCTTTATTAACTATGCCAAAGCCTTGGACTGTGTGGGTCACAAAAAACTATGGAAAACTGTTAAAGAGATGGAAATACCAGACCACCTGACCTGCCTCTTGAGAAATCTGTACACAGCTCAGGAAGCAACAGTTAGAACTGGATATGGAACAACAGACTGGTTCCAAATCATTAAAGGAGTATGTTAAGGCTGTATATTGTCATCCTGCTTATTTAACTTATATGCAATTACATCATGAGAAATGCTGGGCTGGATGAAGCACAAGCTGAGCATCAGAGAATTGATGCTTTTGAACTGTGGTGTTGGAGAATACTCTTGAGAGTCCCTTGAACTGCAAGAGATCAAACCAGTCAATCCTAAAGGAAATCAGTCTTGAATATTGAACTGATGCTGAAGGTGAAATTCTGATATTTTGGCCACCTGATGCAAAGAGCTGACTCATTGGATAAGACCCTGATGCTGGGAAAGATTGAAGGTGGGAGGAGAAGGGAACAACAGAGGATGAGATTTTTGGATGGCATCACCAACTCGATGAACATGAGTTTGAGTAGGCTCCAGGTATTGGTGATGGACAGGGAAGCATGGCGTTCTGCAGTCTTTGGGGTCGCAAAGATTCAGACGACTGAGTGACTGAACTGGACTGAATGAAAACATACCGTTTGATATCTAATGTCAGCTGGATCCTCAGATCTCCCCATCACCCTTTCTGTTTTCTTCTAGTATTTTCTTCCATGTTGTATGACTCGCACTCACTATTTCAAACCATGACTGCAAAGAGATCCAACCAGTCCATTCTAAAAGAGATCAGTCCTGGGTGTTCTTTGGAAGGACTGATGCTAAAGCTGAAACTCCAGTACTTTCGTCACCTCATGTGAGGAGTCGACTCATTGGAAAAGACTCTGATGATGGGAGGGATTGGGGGCAGGAGGAGAAGTGGATGACAGGATGAGATGGCTGGATGGCATCACCGACTTGATGGACATGAGTTTGAGTGAGCTCCGGGAGTTGGTGATGGACAGGGAGGCCTGGAGTGCTGTGATTCATGGGGTCACAAAGAGTCAGACATGACTGAGCAATTGAATTTAACTGAACTAACACTCAGAAACATCAAGTTTTCCTCCATCTCTTCTCCCTCACCGTAGTTCACTTTGGTTCAGTCTTCTCCAACACCACAGTTCAAAAGCATCAATCTTAGCACTCAGCTTTCTTTATAATCCAACTCTCACATCCATACTTGACTACCAGAAAAACTATGGCTTTGACTAGACAGACCTTTGTAGATTAAATAATGTCTCTGCTTTTTAATATGGTGTCAAGGTTGGTCATAGTTTTTCTTCCAAGGAGCAGTCATCTTTTAATTTCATGGCTGCCTTCACCATCTGCAGTGATTTTGGAGCCCCCCAAAAATAAAGTCTGTCACTGTTTCCATTGTTTCCTCATCTATTTGCCATAAAGTGATGGGACCAGATGCCATGATATTAATTTTATGAATGTTGAGTTTTAAGCCAACCTTTTCGGTCTCATCTTTCACTTTCATCAAGAGGCTCTTTAGTTCTCTTTCACTTTTTGCCATATGGTTGGTGTCATCTGCGTATCTGAGGTTATTGATATTTCTCCTTGTAACCTTGATTCTAGTTTGTGCTTCATCCAGCCTAGCATTTTGCATAATGTACTCTGCATATAAATTACGTAAGCAGGGTGACAATATACAGCCATGACCATAAGACCTACTCTTTACTCAGATAATAGTTCTCTGGTCTAGGTTCCACCAAGTTCTCTATTCCAGATGAACATTTTTGAGCAGTCACAATGTATTTCTACTATAAATATATAATGTATCCTTCCTTTGCCTCTGCTCCTTTGTTCTGTCTTCAGAGGAAGCAGTTGCTTTTCTTTTCCAAAGCTAATATCACTGTCATCCATTCCTTTATGACTTGTCCTTTCACAATTCCTCTTTGACTCTCTTTCCCATTTCTTTTTTTTTTTTTTTTTATTGGATTTTTTTTTTTTTTATCAAGAATCTCTTTTATTGATTATCAGAAACATTATAAACATCTAATATGAACAAATTGTAACATGACAGTGTTTAGTTTGAACAATTAATACATTTCAGATATAATATTATACATATTTCAATGTTATTCTCCCCAATCATCCCACCCTCTCCCAGTCCCAGAGTCCAAAAGTCTGGTCTATACATCAGTGTCTCTAAAGGAACACCCCTTATAATACTCCTCTGATCCATAGTATTACATAGAAATTATCTTCTGAGCTATCCTTACAGGAGATTTGACCAGTCCAATTCAAGTTTATACCAATTGGAACTAAAACAGAATATCAGTGCTCCTTTAATACTTTATAGACCATTGCATTGCATAGAACATTACTTTATTCTAATTTCCTCCTCTTAGTTGATGGGTGAAGTGGTGACTCCATCATAGAGCATAATGCTAAAAAAAAATAGTCATGAATGTAAGCCTTCACTGCTCCTTTATATTCTGTTCTCAGTATTAAAATATTTATTTAACTTACAGTGTTTATCTTTCCAAACACGGTAAAGTAGATTATACATGTTTAAGGAGTTCTAGGAATTTCTTTTTTTCTTATAATTATGTTTTAGGTTATTCTTTGTAATTTTAGGGAATTTAAATCTTTGTAAATGTTAGCAAATTTGACAATAAAGGAAGATGTGAATAGAATCTACTTAGTTTGCCTTAAGAATGCAGCTTATGTTATTTTTCATAAATTTTTTTGTCCCCAATCATGTCTTACTTAGGCTAATATTCATAATTATTTTTAATTCTTTATATCCACTCTGATTAATTATAGGGAATATCTACTCATAAGCATGTTCGGTGTACTGGAAAGGTTGGAATTAAGCATATACCCTATGAACAATACGGTATAACATAGAATTAGGAATTTCCCTGATGTTCTCCATATTCTCTGCAGCTTCATTCACCATCATACCTGTCAGATGTTATTTGACAGTGGCTATATATCCTTTTTATGTGGAAATACTTGACCAGACATTATTATGGTAATGGTCAGATATATATTATGGTTAGATATACCCAGCAATTTTCTATTTTAATCCTTTTCATTCATCACTTACCAAAATCCCTTAGGAAGTTTGATTCTTAATCTTGGATCTAAAATTTCAGGCTTCATTTGTGTCCTAGTAGAGTCTAAATGCATTTTAACATGTAGTTTTCAAAGAGAAATCCATTTAAACTGTCTAGAAAGTTTTATTTTATGTTCACATTAAATTTTACATTATGGTAAAATGGAGAAGAGAGTATTAAGGGCATTATATTGGATGCTTTCCAAGGTTCCTTTCAGCTCAAATATATTCTGCTTCTGGAAAAAGACAAAAACATTGCCAACACTGACAATCCTGAGAATGGATTACTTTTAAGCCTATGGCAGAATAATCTTTTTTTTTTTTTTTCAGAGTAATCTTTTGATTCATTTAAACTTTTCCATTGGTGTAGTGAGAAAAAAAAAAGAAAGAAACTTTACACATTGGAATATATGATCCTCTGCTTTTACTATCTGTACTGTTAACTATATTTGTACAGTCCTTTAAGGTTTATGAAGAGCTTTTCAGGAACATTTAATCTTTGCAGCCTATCTATAACACATACCCCTGAGGAAAGAGAAAATATTAATATAAGAGCTTGAAAGTTTACAGATCTACTTAAGGTCACCAAGTTAGTAAATAGTGAAGTCAGTGCCCACAGAACTCTCTGAAAAATGCATTTATAGTTGATGGAAATATCTTCATAATATATTATTTTTACTTCCAAAGTACCTACTAGACAGTTGTTTACTTAGATGATATAATAAACATGATTTAATAAATAACACTTGCATTGTCAAATAAATAATGAAGAAAGAAATTCAATGAAGTTCACAGCTCTACCTCAAACATGGAAAAATTGGCAATGGTGATAGTAAAACTTGGATGCCACTAAATGTTTTATAGTCATAAACTTTATCCAACCTAAAATCCCTAGAGTCTTACTGCCCAATAAGAAAGTAAAATGAGCCTGAGAAGCTTGAAACTTCTCTCTTCTTAAAAGGGAAATATACTGTTTGGCATACATTTCCTGTAAATGACATTTAAAATCTACATTGAGAAGGAACTGGGGAGTGAACACTCATAATAACCATGTTAACAATTCCCTTGAGGAGATGAGAAATTCAAGTTGTAAAGTAGATTTTCAGCACTTATTTTACACTGATAATGTCTGTATTTTGCAAATTACGAGATCCAAACTTCTAGGTCAACCTTAGGAACTCAAAAATCTATGCCTCCTTTGCTTCATTCAATGATGGTGTTTAACATGCTCTTTGTACTTCTTATGAATAAGGCCCATGGTATTTCTGGTTGTCCATAACTTTATTAACAGATAATTATCTTCTCCTGTGCTTAGTGGCTCAGTCATGTCTGACTCTGAGACCTCATAGACTGTAGCCTGCAAGGCTCCTCTGTCCATGGGGATTCTTCAGTCAAGAATACTGGAGTGATTTGCCATGCCCTCCTCCAGATGATCTTCCTAACCCAGGGCTTGAACACAGATCTCCCACATTGTGGGAAGATTCTTTACCATCTGAACCACTAGGGAAGCCCAAGAATACTAGAGTGGGTAGCCTATCCATTCTCCAGGGAATCTTCCCAACCCAGGAATTGAACCAGGTTCACCTGCATTGCAGGTGGATTCTTTACCAGCTGAGCTACCAGCTGGTAGCTCTCCCAGGAAAGCCCTTATCTTCTCCTACAATATATGTTGTTCCTTGAACAGTGAGCTCTCTTGTGGTCAGTAACTATGGTGGACTTAGATAATTTTATCTTGTTGGAAGATTTTTCTGATTATTGAGATCTGCAGATGTAGAAAACAACTAATTTCCACTTGGCAATCTCAAAATTTAGTCTGTCTTTGTGGCAAGTCCAGCAGTACCCTAGTTGCTGCTACTGCTAAGTCACTTCAGTCGTGTCCGACTCTGTGCGACCCCATAGATGGCAGCCCACCAGGCTCCCCCGTCCCTGGGATTCCCCAGGCAAGAACACTGGAGTGGGTTGCCATTTCCTTCTCCAATGCATGAAAGTGAAAAGTGAAAGTGAAGTTGCTCAGTCGTGTCTGATCTTAGCGACCCCATGGACTGCAGTCTACCAGGCTCCTCCATCCATGGGATTTTCCAGGCAAGAGTGCTGGAGTGGGGTGCCATTGCCTTCTCCGCAGTACCCTAGTATATTTTATCAAATATTATGAATTTTAACTGTTCACCTGTACAACACACAAATGACACAGAAAGAAGCCCAGCAAAAAAAAAAAAAAAAAAAAACCTGCAAAATATTCCCAAAATGAGTTGATGAGCACTCAACTGAGAATGTATAATCTGCCACATTAACACATGTCATGTGTGGTGAAGGAAACGGCAATCCACTTCAGTATCCTTGCCTGGAGAATCCCATGGACAGAGGCACCTGCTGGGATACAGTCCATGAGGTTGCAAAGAGCTGAACACAACTGAGTAACTTAGCAGCCGCAGAGCAGCAATGTTTACTGTTTTTGAGGCTCTGAATTACAAGCTTGGATTATTGCAGTCATTCTTTCTAACTAGTCTCCTATCTCTATTTTTAAGATGATTAATTTTATTTTTCAACTTGACTAGGTTTCAGTTCCCAGATATTTAATCAAACATTATTCTAGATATGTCCATGATACTGTTTTGCATGCAACTAACATTTAAATTGATGGACTTTGAGTATAGCAGATTGTCACCATAATGTGAATAGACCTTAGCTAATTACTTGATGGCCTTAGCAGAACAGAAAGACTTGATTTCCCCTGCGTAAGAAAGATTCTGCCAGCAGAAGGACTCAGACTTGAACTGTAGCATCGGCTCTTCTCTGGCCTTCCATGCTGATGAATTTTGGACTTGAACCAAAATATTGGTGATGCTCTCTCATGGGTTTCCAGCCTGTGGGCACACTCTATAGATTTGGACTTGTCAGCCTCCATAATCATGTGATGTGCGTGCATGCTAAGTCGCCTCAGCTGTGTCCAACTCTTTGCAACCCCATGGACTGTAGTCTACCAGGCTCCTCTGTCCATGAGACTCTCCAAGCAAAATACTGGAGTGGGTTACCATGCCCTCCTCCAGGGGACCTTCCTGACCCAGGAATTGAACCCACATCTCTTATGTCTCCTGAATTGGTAGGCAGGTTCTTTACCACTAGCACCACCTGGGAATCCTATTCCTCAAAATCAATTAATCAGTCAATTAATCTGTGTGTGTGTGTTTCGATCTCTTGCTCTCTTTCTCTCCAGACACACAAACACATCCATCCTATTGGTGCTGTTTCTCTGGAGAACCCTAATATAACTCTTACACTTTCACAAGAACTCCTCAAGCAGCCATCTATGTGATCTTCCAGAAACTCTTATCTAATCATGGTTCTCCTCCTCAAAACAGGCTTCCCAATACCTAGAGACACAATCCAAGTACCTTAACTTGGCCTGTAAGGCCCACCACAGTCTATCCATCCATTTACCTGTCACATATTCCCTGCCCCCCCGCAACCATTTTTTAACTACTTCATGCTTCATACTCCTGAAGTGAATCTTGGACCCTCCGAATACACCGACCTTTCTTATACCTCTCTCTGCTTGCCCACACTGTTCCCACTGCCCAGATACTCCCCTCCCACAACTTCAACTCTTCTCATTTCACCCATCCTGTTCTTGGCTCACTCTCTTTTATTTCATTTCATTTTGAGATATATTTATAAACATAATTTAGGATTTTAAACTTGACCTTTTTAGTCTTTTTATATTCTTGTTCTATTATTTTATTAAAAGAAATAAATATTTCAATGTTGCCACCCACTTTGAACTCTAGCTTTTATCTATAGTCCTTCTTCCTCCCAAAAAGCAACCTCTGCTGCATAGTTGTCTGTTCTTACAGATGATTTTTTATTCACACACACACATGCATATACATACACGCACTGTGTGCTGTGCTAAGTCACTTCAGTTGTGTCTGACTCTTTGCAACCCCATGGGCTATAGCCCACCAGGGGATTCTTCAAGCAAGAATGCTGGAGTGGGTTGTCCTTCCCTCCTCCAGGAGATCTTCCTGACCCAGGGATCTTATATCTCCTGCACTGGTAGGTGAATTCTTTAATAATAGTGCCACTTGGAAAGCCTACATATACATACCCACAATTATACAATATTGCTTGTTTTAGATAAGTGTACTATACTACGTTTATCATTCAGCAAAAATTTTGCTCAACATTATGTTTTGAGTATTTGTCAATACTGAGATATATGGAAATGAGTGTGAAGTGAAAGTCACTTATGTTTATATGTTAATCCAAAACTCCTAATTTATCTCTTCCCCTACCCTCTACTATCCCCTTAGGAAACCATAAATCTCCTAATTTATCTCTTCCCCTACCCTCTACTATCCCCTTAGGAAACCATAAATCTGTTTTCTATGTATTTGAGTCTATTTCTGTTTTGTAAATAAATTCATGCATGTTATTTTTTAAGATTTTACATACAAGGAAATATTATATGTCTTTTTCTGACTTCACTTAATATGATAATCTCTAGGTCCATCCATGTTGCTGCCAACAGGATTATTTTATTTTTTATGACTGAGTAGTATTCCATATGTGTATATGCCACATTTTCTTTATCCATTCATCTGCCAATGGACACTTAATTTGCTTCCATGTCTTGGCTATTGTAAATAGTGCCAACAAGAACATTGGGGTGCATATATCTTTTCAAACTATGGATTTCTCCATATATACACCCAAGAGTAGTGTTGCAGTATAGTATGGTAACTCTATTTTTTAGATTTTTAAGGAACCTCTATACTATTCTTCATAGTGGCTCAACCAATTTATATCCCCAAGAAAACAGTTATATGTATTTTCTTAAATATTCAAGTGAACATTTCTCTAAATGTATACCTGGTAAAGATTATTATCACATATTTGCATTAGTAGTTTTCCTGGCTATTACCAAACTGTTCTTCACCATGGATGCAGTAATGTCCACTGTCACCAGCAAGGTATGACAAGACTGAACCTTTGAAAATATTTGATATTATCAACTCTTTAATATTTCTATGTTTTGATTAATAGTTGAGGCTGGATATCATGTTGTATATGCATCCTCCTGATCCTATTTATGTATCAGAATTTAGTTCAGTAATCATCTCTTTCAGGACATTTTCACCAATCTCCTTTGCACTCCCTTGCACAATACTAGCAAAGTACATAAAACAGACTCTTGAAATTACCAGTTTTCCTTCCTGTCCGGCCTTTAGGACTCTGCTTTTTCCTGTTATTTATGTTTGAATTTCAAGTTCACACAACAATGCCATACACATTCATGTAATCGGTAAATGTATGTTTAAATTAACTAAAATGTAATAATGAATACATGACTTTGCATACACACATAATGGGTTCCAGAACTATTTACTGAATCCAAATTGTGAGTTCTTCATGCCTAATACTGCATTCATCCCAGGGACGGGGAGCCTGGTGGGCTTCCGTCTATGGGGTCGCACAGAGTCGGACACGATTGAAGCAATTCAGCAGTAGCAGCAGCAGCAATACTGCATTACCTTAAAATTAGGTTCCCATATTTATATAGTAGTTCCAGTGCTCTTTCACTGAAGAAGAACTCTTTCAAATATCTCCGTATCTCAATAGCTAATAGAACCAAATTCCAAATAGATTTGGAGCATACTTCATGCAAACTCCTGGATGAAAGGATAAGAGAACATCAGGAGTAAGCATCAGATCCCTGACCTTATATGCTCTCATCCACAGCAAAGAATCTTTCCATGGACTTGCATTTAGGTATGAGATCTAGCAAGCCATGAAGCCCTAAGGGCAGGAGGAATCACGAGCAATAGCTAGTGAAAACCATAATAATTTTACATCTAATAGTTCAGTTTTGTGTTTATTCAGACAGAAGCACTTGCTGAATGGGATCAAAAAACTGGAAGGTTCCCAAAGAGACCTCATATACTTTCATACACACTTTGGCTAAAATCTTTATAGTTTTGTAAGGTGTAATGAATACCTAAGTGGATATATTGAGTTGAATGCCTGATTTATTAGCTTCATGACAATAGGAACATGATTGAATCCCTCTGAGCCTTATTTTCCATTATGTAAAATTGAGATAATGACAACGTCTCTCATAGGATTGAAGTGAGAATTAAGTGAGAGGTTGTGTTTAAATGCCTCACATGATATCTGGGACATTTACCTCTTGTACTGGGTACACACTACATTAACTGGTAGCTTTAATTATTGTTGTTCTTGTTTGACTTTGACCTTAAAGGGGGAAAGAAAAAGAAAAAAATGTGCTTTTTTGCTTATATTACCAAATTGGTCCTTCACTTTGTGAGTAATATAGATCTTTTAATAAGGAAATTAACAGAGCATCCTTTCTGATCACATGTACTTTATAAAAATTATCCAGCTAATAGTTAGATCTTGGCTTCAACCTATAATAACTGATTAGGCCATGAATACATTAGAATTACTTTATAGAACCAATCTTCCAATAAACCTACTTCATTAATCAACATTTTTCATAGCCTCCACTTTTTGTTCCCAACAGAACGCAAGCTAATTTTGCATATGCATTTTCCTTTTTTTCTGTAATCATGGTATTTAGGACATTCCAAACACATCAACCTTAAACCCATTGATTCAAACATGATAAATTAGTTGTGTAGCATAAACGTTATTAATTATCATCATCAACATCACCAGCACCATTACATTTGTTATTATCATCATAGACTGAAAGTTTGTGTCTGTCCAAAAATCACATATTAAAATTCTAATCCCCAATGTGACTATCTTCCTTGGTGGTTCAGACAGTAAAGAATCCACCTGCAGTGCAGGAGACCTGGGTTCCATCCCTGGGTTGGGAAGATCCCCTGGAGGAGGGTATGGCAACTCACTCTAGTATTCCTGCCTTGAGAATCCCATGGACAGAGAAGTCTGGTGGGCTACAGTCCATGGAGTCACAAAGAGTCAGACACAATCAAGTGGCTTTCACACACAGCATTTCCTCAGCACTTGTATGAATAACACAAGGATTAGAATTTCATAAATATTCTCTCTTAATAGCCCTAAGCATGCACAATTTTAAATGGAAAAAACAGAATTTAATCTCTAGCCCTCTGTGATGAGATTCTATGATCTGAACCACTTTGCTTTAATATTATGTCAAACATTATGAAATTGCCAGTAAGTATTCAAACACTTTGCAAAATGTCAACCAAATATATGTTAGTATTCATCAGAAAAAAAAAAAATCAGTATATTTAGGCTGTACACATATACCTAAGATATAAAACATCATTCTATAGAAAATACTTTTATATTTGTCATCATTATCAAGATATATAGGCAAATTTAAAATATGTATATATATATATATATATATATATATATATATATATATATATATATATATATTTTTTTTTTTTTTTTTTTTTTTTAAGATATCCAAGGGCTTCCCTGGTAGCTCAGCTAGTAAAGAATCTGCCTGCAATGTGGGAGATCCTGGTTCAATTCCTGGATTGGGAAGATTCACTGGAGAAGGGATAGGCAACCCACTCTAGTGTTCTTGTGCTTCCCTGGTGGCTCAGCTGGTAAAGAATCTATCTGCAATGTAGGAGACCTGGGTTTGATCCCTGGGTTGGGACAGTCCCCTAGAGGAGGGCATGGCAATTCACTCCAATATTCTTGCCTGAAGAATCCCCATGGATAGCAGAGCCTGAATGGGATCAAAAAACTGGAAGGTTCCCAAAGAGACCTCATATACTTTCATACACACTTTGGCTAAAATCTTTATAGTTTTGTAAGGTGTAATGAATACCTAAGTCGATATATTGAGTTGAATACCTGATTTATTAGGTTCATGACAATAGGAACATGATTGAATCCCTGGCAGGCTGCAGTCCATGGGGTTGCAAAAAGTCAGATACAACTGAGTGACTAATCACACAGGGTGTCCTATGTGACTATTAATAAATATGTTCATTGTGAAATGAATACTATCAAGTTAATTAACACATCCATCTCCTCCCAGAATTACCATTTGTATATAAAATGAGAACATTTTGGGTGATTTTTCTTTTTTGCGATAACTGAACTGAATAGATTATAGTTCATTTACAATGGTATGTCGATTTCAGGTGTACAGCAAAGTGATTCAGTTTTATATATATCATATATCCATTCTTTTTCAGATTCTTTTCCCTATAGATTATTAAAGATTACTGAGCAAAGTTCCCTGTGCTATACAGTGGGTCCTGTTTATTATCCATTTTATATACAGTAGGGTGTATATAAAATGGCCAATGGCCACCTCATGTGAAGAGTTGACTCACTGGAAAAGACTCTGTGCTGGGAGGGACTGGGGGCAAGAGGAGAAGGGGACGACAGAGGATGAGATGGCTGGATGGCATCACTGACTCGATGGACGTGGGTCTCAGTGAACTCCGGGAGTTGGTGATGGACAGGGAGGCCTGGCGTGCTGCGATTCATGGGGTTGCAAAGAGTCAGACATGACTAAGCAACTGAACTGAACTGAGTATATATATGCTTGGAGAAGGCAATGGCACCCCACTCCGGTACTCTTGCCTGGAAAGTCCCATGGACGGGGGAGCCTGGTGGGCTGCAGTCCATGGGGTTGCTAAGAGTCGGACATGACTGGACGACTTCCCTTTCACTTTTCACTTTCATGCATTGGAGAAGGAAATGGCAACCCACTCCAGTATTCTTGCCTGGAGAATCCCAGAGTCAGAGGAGTCTAGTGGGCTGCTGTCTATGGGGTCGCACAGAGTTGGACACGACTGAAGTGACTTAGCAGCAGCAGCAGAAGAAGTGTGTATATGTTAATCCTAAACTCCCAATCCATTTTTCCCATCACCTTTCCCCTTTGGCAACCACAAGTCTGTTTTCAAAGTTTGTGAGTCTCTTTCTGCTTCATAAATAAGCTCATCTGTATCATTTTTTTAGATTCCATGTAAGTGATGTCATATAATACTTGTCTCTGACTTACATCACTTCGTATGATAATCTCTAGCTCCATCCATGTTGCTACAAATGGCATTATTTCATTCTTTTTTATGACTGAATGATAGTTCATTGTATATACGTATCATATCTTCTTATCCATTCCTCTGTCAGTGAACATTTATGTTGCTTCCATGTCTTGGCTATTGTAAATAGCACTGTCATAAACTCTGGGGTGCATGTATATTTTTGAATGGTTTTCCCTGGATATGCTCAGAAATGGGATTGCTAGATAACATGGTAGTTCTATTTTTTTAGGTTTTTAGGGAAACTCTATTCTGATCTCCATAATATCTATATTTACCAATAATGAGAACTTTTAATATCTGCTCTCTTAGAAAGTACAAAATAATTTTTGATACTAGCAGTTGGAAAATGCTATCTACTATCTAAAATTGCTGCAAGGGACACTAAGCTCATTACATAAGAAAGTTAGACATAAATTTTCAATAAGTAAAGTGATTTGCTATAGACAGTGAAAGATGACAGTCAAACTCAACCAACTGGCTAGAA